>OW679194.1:204013816-204360776 GCA_940337035.1 Agriotes lineatus
GCATACACAATAATTTACTGATGTATAATATATTTGTAATATTTTTATACATGTACATTAGACAAATAAAATACAATTATATTTACAATTGTCGTTTTATTACACCGTCGTGTCCATAAAACCGTTACAGGAACATGTCAGGTTGACCAGTGGTCTATTTATTCATCGTTGCAAATTCTCAGACACTGATAATGGAGGTCATTGACCCTTACTATTATGTAGTAATAATAATTGTGAAAGCGCTAAATTAAGATCTGTTTCAACTTTTCTCTTCTTAGTTCGTTAATAGTATATCTGTCTGCCTGCCTGCCTGCCTGTCTACCTGTCTAACTGTCTACCTGTCTACCTGCCTGTCTGTCTGTCTGTCAGCAGTGCTTTCGAACCTAAATTAAAACAATCGAATATAAAATTTGGGTTTTACGTAAAAGAAAACAATATGCCATTAAATGGTACTGTTGCTAATAGTGGTATAGAAATTTTTAACTCAGTTTACACTTCGAACTGTAACCTGTAAATTTCTACAGCATAATAATATTTCTTTAGGAACCTGCTTATTGCTAAAGTGAGGGATGCTGTCCTTCTGTACATAAATCCAACAACAAAAGCGACATAAATAACTATCGACTAAATTTTGAGACTGTGTATTTAATAAAGTACTGGAAAAAACACTTAATATTTACATTCGGTGCTTACAAACAGTGTCTGTAAATTTTCAGTAAATTTTAAGCAAATTTCTTAACCATACATTTATTAGCAACCTTGCACATTCCCAGATTTACCGCCAAAACCTACGCAGAATTTGAATTTACCGCCAAACCGGCGCAGAATTTGAATTTCCGGACAAACCTGCGCAGAATTTGAATTTACCACCAAAACCTACGCAGAATTTGAATTTCCCGCCAAAACTGTGCAAAAACCCAAGCGCAGACTCCCGCGCAGACCCCCGCGCAGACCCCCGCTCAGATCAACGCAGAAACCTCAGACATCCGGTTTATTTTTAGCAACCTTGCACATTCCCAGACGCTCACATCCACAAGTCTTGACAGGTTTGACATCTGACAACTTATAAAAACTGAAAGATGCTGGGTGGCTATAAAATATGATCAACAGACGACTCTTTCATCGCTCCGTTTTGTATTATCAAATTCTGCTATTTAAAACTACCAGTTTAGGATTGGTTTGCGGATGTCTTATACTGCAAAAACCTACTTTTATGCCTTGCTGTATTATTTACTTGATCCAATAATCTGGCCTGTAGGAGCTTTAGTTTTTTCGTGGAAACTTGACACAGTCAACCTAACGACTTAAAGATTTTTACGTAAGACCAAATTTTAGATTCGATTAGAAATTCAAGAAAATATTTCCATTAAACAGGTATCCGGACCTGATTTCTAAGCAATCTAGATAAGTTTTTTATCCAGTAAAAATGAACTGTCCCTCACCGTTGGGTATCGTGTATAGCATCTTTATTAATTAGAGTATTTTTTTACTAATATATTGTTGTGGCCTAATAGCTTTTATTTGGTTTTATTTAATTTAGTTCTTATTTTCAGGGCTTTATTTAAAAAATTTTGATTTTAATCTTACCTTTTGTCTGCAGTCTTTAGCATGCAATTGTAATAATCTTGAGTATTAGTCGTGCAGATTTTTCAAATGTATTATCTGCTAATATTTTCTTTGATTTTCCAAATTTAAAATCTTTAAGTATTTTATCACCCCTCTTAAATATCTCTCTACCGGATTGGCTTGCAGATGTCTTATACTGCAAAAAACAACTTTTATGGCGTGCTGTATTGTTGTATTTATAAACCTCGCGTTTTTAAAATAAGTTGTATTATCTGCTAATATTTTCTTTGGTTTTCCTAATTGTATAAAATATTCATTTACATAACGTTCTTAAAACCAAGGGCGCTAACACAAGATGTTAATAAACTATAACATTCTTAAAGCCAAGGTGCTAACACAAGAACAAAAAAGGTGTCTGTTTTTACGAGATTGATAAGCGGAAGTTGCCGAATCGGATAAACTGAAAAATGCTGAGTGGTTAAATATGATCCAACACGATTATTTTATCGCCCCTGTTTTGTATTATAAAATTCTGCTTCCACCGTACTTATGTGTGTTAGCTTCCTACCATGTGCTGGAATGTGTATAAGATTGGCTAAAACTACATCAAACTTTTAACCTGCTAAGTGAAGGGTATTTTTTACTAATATATATTGCTGTTAGATATTTGACAGGGCCCGGTTTACAAGTTTTCTGCCTGTCTGTCTGTCTGTCGGCAGTGCTTTCGAACCTATATTATACCAATAGAATCTAAAATTTGGGTCTTACGTAAAAGAAAACAATATGCAATTAAATGGTATTGCTGCTAATAGCTGTATAGAAATATCCTAAATTTTTTAACTCAGTTTACACTCCGAACTGTAACCTGTAAATCTCTACAGCATAATAATATTCCTTTAGAAACTTACTAATTGCTAAAGTGAGGGATGCTGTCTTCTGTACATAAATCCAACAACAAAAGCGACATAAATAACTAACGGCTCAATGTCGAAACTGTGTATTTAATAAAGTACGGGAAAAAACATGTAATATTTACATTTGGTGCTTACAAACAATGTTGAAGATTTCTCTCAATGTCTCTAAGACTCCAACACTTTTGTATTATGTTAAATACTGTTTACTAACTGACTGTTAATAACTATCAAAATATGCGAGAAACTATCAACTACCAGATCCCAGTCACTCGTGTGTCTCACCCAGAGCCTCAAACAAGTTTTAATTTCCAATCAAAGGCTCCATTCATTTTAGCAGTTGTGCAGATTTTTCTCAAACAATGGGTTCCATTGTTCAATTTTTACCAGCTTTGCACATTTTAATCTGTAGACAATAACATCCTGCTATACTCCCACATCTGCAAGTTTTAACAAGTTTGCATTCTCAGACGATGACTCACATCCTGTTGAGCCTGGAAAAATTTTGATAAACATAGAAATAAAATTAGATATTTAGCCCCAAAATTCATCCTGGGAATCTTTCAAAATTAGAATTTTAACCAAAAAACTCATCGTGGCAATCTTGTAAAATTTAAAAATACATTTTTAGCCCCAAAAATTCATCATGGGAACCGGAAGTGGCACGTGACCCCGGCTAGGCCAATGACCCCGCCCACCGGCTAGGCTCGTGACCTTGACCTCGGCTAGCCCCGTGATCTTGAAAAACCTTCAAGGTCAAATGTGTCCCAGAACCAGTGTATCCACACTACTGATATTAAGTCGTTTCATTGTAGAACGTTTTTCCTTTAGATACTTCTCGCCGCCGACTGTTTTTCTTTCTTTCACTTGAGTGTAACACTATTAATTGTAACCATAATAGTAGATGGATTGGCGACTATACTGATTACCAGCAGTATACGATTAGAGGGAAGTGCTGCGTTGAAATTAACTGATATTAGTAACTTTTATATGAAAATATTGCATTCGACATGGTTTTTTGGACAACATTTTTCGCCGGCCGAATTAATTTGTACCTTTGCTTGAGCGATCAACACAGTTATTGGTTTTATTATAGATGCCGAAATTAGTAACTGGTGGTCCGATCCACAGTCAGCACCAGGGCAAGTCTGCATCTTTAACAGAGCTTCTCTAATGTTTCTTGATCAGGATGTAAGCTATTTAGTGTCCAGAGGAGCAGCAGGTGTAATAATGACGAGGATGGTGTTGAAACTGTAGTCACTACGTTACTAATGGAACCATTTATAAACCATTTTCTTCTGAAATTTCGATTCCCAAGTTCATTGACCACTAATCCGTTCTATATGAGCGTCCACCTGAATTACGTCAACCTTTCCGTTTTAATTTTTAGCAAATATTGACACTCTTCATTTCAGTATGTGGCTTGGCACTTCTTCTAATATGTGCATCATGAAGAGGCTCTACTTCTTCATCTGGAGCGCCTCGGGGCATGGACCTGCATATTTGCCAAGTGCTGGGATACGACAATATGTACACTATTGTTGCTTATTGCTTCAAGGTTGGAGTTATAAGCTATATTACCATTCAGTCTCAAAATGACGACCATTTTTGGGTCGGTTCGGATAAATCTACTAAATCGTATTCTTCCTGTCCTACTGCGAGAATTTTCAGTTTAGCAGATTACCTAAGTCCTTCCATGTTTCATTTGCGGTGGTTATATTTACCAGTAGTATATTTTCGTTTTCCATATGATGCTTGACTTTGCATTTGTGCATGGCTAGTAGCTAATTTCTCACCTCGAAAGCCGGAAATCTGGAGGCGCCGGTTGTCAATCGGATTGCATGTGCAAATCCATTTATTAATTCTACTCTTCATATCGTGATCGTTTCGGATAAAAACAACATTTGTAACATAGAATCAGCAGCCCATTATGGGTCAAATGCTGTTTGTAGCTCAACATTGAACAGACGCTATGATTATGTGTGTTAGTCCGATAAATATCATTTATTTCCTCTTTAGTCTCCAGATCTGAAGAGAGTTCCTCTATCCGCCACACGGGGAGATGCCCGATATGTGTTTAAATACGTAGTAGAATACCACAAAAGATTATAATGAACAGAAGATTGTGAAATCGGTGTTGTTTGTAATGTACGCAACTTAAAATCGATTTGATTGAAGTACCGATGTGATGAGGGGGAAAAAGCGATGGCATAAATATTCCACTGGATGATATTACCAGTCTATATAGCCTACTGTAGATTTTGCAGCGCTGAAAAAATTGGAAGAACATAACAAGCAGTTAAGAAGATACATAATCATGGCAAAGCAGCTATGTGGTTTTGCAACTTGAACAGATTACAAATGAAATAAGAAGACAAACAATTGAAATAAATTAATCGTTTGTAGACAAAAGTAAAGTGTGTTGGCGTGGGCACTTACAGCGTATAGAAGAGCAGAAATTCCTCAAAAACCTTGGACAGGGAGACCATATAAATGAAACAGGAGACGCAACTCACTTAAAAGGTGGCAGATAGGAATAACATACTTTGCACCAGCGAGCATTGTTAGAATCAGACTAAAAGTATAAAAATAAATGGAAAATAGACTGCGAGAAACGGTAATTAGAATCTGTATGTACTCGCATCTATACATGAATGTGTGTCGTCTCGTCCTATTATGTAGATTTACATAATAGTTGGCTATCGATTCCTAAAGTGAAATTAAGTGCCTAGTGGGCTGTCAGTTGTCAAGCAACCTACTGCGAATTGCTTTGGTTTGGAGCTCCAGAAAAAGCTAAGTTTTGCTTTGTTAATTTTAATATATTACTTATAGGTAGGTACCTTAATAGCGGAATTAAATATATTAATGTTCAGGGAGAATATAAAGCGAGACAGAAGTTTCACAGATTATCTCAATAAAGTCGCATCAAGAAACACCTCAACTGCTTACAACACAGATTAATAAGCATATTAAAGTTCATTCACTCTAACCTAAATTCCGGTCTATGCAGCAAACAAATTTATTTGATCGGCCGATGATTTTAAACAGCTTGGCATCGATGCGTCATGCTGATTGACGTATGTATTAGCATGCTTATGGAGAGTTATAATCGATTGACATCTGGATTTGCCAGATACTGCAGAACTCAACTACTACACCAACACTTTGCGTGGGAAATGGAAGTAGCGGGGAAGACAGACGGAGAATAACTCAATGTCTGGTCTGTTTCTACCGTATACATATATCTTATGAATGTGGCTGGGCCATTGTGTTCCCGCTTTTGTATTTGTTTTTTATTTTGTAGCCGCAGGAAAGCGATTTTTCTTCGTATCAATAATGTGGAGTTTTTGGAATTGAAAATGTTCGAAGCTATCGTAGACGACGACACCAATGCGACTTTTCTTTCCGCTCACCTCTCACATAAAAGCTCAGATCGCGTCCTTTCGATCCCGGGTCAACATCAAAACTGCCGTTTATAATAAACTGAAAAGCCGGACATACAGAACCAAAATAAACATGACCTTTAGAGGTTGCAAGCTTCGATTTCGTTCCTTTATTCTTAATAAATAACAAAAAATCAGTTTCTGTTTTTAACTGGTAAAACTATAAGTGTGCCTTCGGAGTATGCCTTGATTTGAAACATGCTAAAGAAAGTAATCTGACTACGGTTTCCCTGCCACCACTAGCATCTAGGAAACTACGTTGAGAGTCTTTTGTATGATAGTTGTTATATGATAGTTCAATGGTTCAAATATGATATGGAAGAGGTTCATTACAGCCAGTTCTTTGTCGAGATTCTGTACAGAATCTCTAGTTTTTTGTTACCGAACAATTAGTCCGAGCAAACAACCTTAATTCGAAAGAAACTTAGAAAATATCAGAAATTGCACCCCAGTAATAATAGAAACTAGTGTGTATGCATCATTACTTTTTGTAGTTCAAACCAATAAAGTAAGACTCGCAGTGTGTTTTGCTATGTAGTAACTTGAATAGTGCATTTATAAACTAGAAATTAATATTTAGACAGACAATCCATCGGCATATAAAAGCAACTGGCACAGTTATAAAGTGTGTAATGGTATCTTTATTTACCCCTATACTCTACTATGCATTTTGATATCTCTTGGTTTGCTAGTTAACTCAGTCGTAGAAGCACAAAACTCGCTCCTTCCTCAGTATGGCTAATTCTGTAATCATACATGCGAATTCAGCCCTAAAGAAAAGCTAAACAGTTTACTTAAAAATAGTTACATACATGCATAAAAATACATAAAAAGAATACACAATAATAATATATAAATTTTTATACGCTATAAACAATAGCAATGCTGAATATACATGCTTGAATACACTCCTTAAGTGGAAGTGTGATTGCGCAACACTAAGTCAAAACGATGCGTACGCTCGCGCACAAATTTACTTATTGCGGCTCTGCCTTCGGCCGCTTGGAATCAGATAACGCGATGTATCAAGAGGATTATGCAAGGGCTTTGTTCTGACGCGCCAATTCAGCAGGTACGCGCCCGTTGCTTTAGGGCGCGTAATTGCTCGTCGAAGCTATTACGCAATTTGTTGCAATCCCTTCATAATTCGCTGTTATGATTCTGCTCCCAGTTTCCTGAATAGGGAATTCAATCGTGGGCTTTATTTATAATAACTAAACTTGCCTTTACTTCTTTGCAAGATAACGAAGAGGTCAGCTTCGTGGCTTCGGTAGCTACTCACAAAAACTCCGTGCGTTGGAAAAGTCGACTGGCTTCCTAGAAGCTCGAATGGTAGCTTCTGGCTATGAACTGCTGTATTTCGAGTATGTTTCCCCAAGCTAGCACTTCCCTTCTTAGGGCTTGAAGATTACACAAGTAACCTTACGTCGGTTCCGTTTTCCCAGACAGGACAACCTTTGCCGGTGCTTCCGCACTGGGTCGCTTTCTACCTGCGACTCCCTGCCCACTGCCTCAAAAGCGCGAAGTTGCACCAAGTTGCTGCATCACTCTGTCGGTAGTCGTTGTCGCAGTTCTAATAATAGCACACTGGGCCGGCATTCAGCTGGCTTGCACTTTCGAGCACGGGAAACATGTATTTAAATCTATATTTGATTTAACCTAAACATTACAATATTTAGGATACAAACTAGTTTCACACTAGCAGGATGTTTGTTAAATACTAAGATGACACGAACTAGCCCATTACAAATGTCAGCGTTGCTAATGCATCTGTAAATTTCGTTCCATCTTTTTTGTCGCTTCACTAACACGCAAATAAATAAAATACTAAGTAAATAAGAAACACTCAATTAATAATAACAAAACGTTTTCTAGTACACAAATGGAGACACAACTAAAATAACGCGACGCGATTGCCGATGGATTGAGAAAGCTCCTACAATCCCAAACTCTTTTATACTATGTTGTCCATTGTTCGCTCCACGTGAATTTGATAATGTAAGACTTTCACAGACAATGACAAGTCACGAATTCTACATTCCTCTAGGGATTATCGTGAACTGTTTGCGAGGACCAATATAAAAGATGTTGGCTATCTTTGAGGTATTGCGATGCTGCACCTTTCTGGTTACTACATTTACTATAAAAATATAAAGTTAATATGTCTGGATTGGAATAAAAAATGTGAATTATATTCATTTTTAAGTAAAATATGAACGTTGGTACACTGTCCAGGAACTTGAAGAAGAGATGGGTAGATGACTACCACCAGAATTCTACACTGTACTGATGATGTTTTGTCATTAAGTAGTTCATACGTATAAATCTGACGATTTGCGTCATCAAAACACCAATTGTGCATACTGTTGCTTAGATTCGGGTTCAAATGCATATATCCAGCTTTCGTCGCCAGTTATGATGTTGTAAATTGCTTTAGATCTACTTTTATGATATTTCTTAAGAGTTTTCTTACATCATTTCACACGTTGTTTTTGTGATTTTGTTAAACTGTGTGGTATTCACCGACAACAGATTTTTTACACCTAAATGCTTATGTAAATACTTCGTTTACTGCAGTCATGCCAATGCGAAAGGTATTTATAATAATTCAATATGTGACTCGATTGTCCTCTTGAATCATTCTTCGCACGGCGTCTGTGTTTGTTTCGGTAACTGCTGAAATTCGTCTTCTTTCCCCATAGTTAGTATCTACACAAGAAGTTCAGGGAAGGAGTTATTTGGATGGCGACTTTAGTTTCAGTGCCTAAATATGAGTGTTGGTATGCCCCATCTTCTCAATTATATTAAAGTACAATGTATGAGTGGAGTAGAGCGAGATCTGCTGCTCACAGAAATGCTAGTATTTCTTCTTTAGCGGTACCGGACTCGCTTATATGTTGGAATACATTGACTAGCTCTACTTCAAGGTCGCTGTCGCATTGTAGAAATTCATATGGTAGGTCGTACGGTCGTAGTAATTTTAAATTTTTAAGCTTATTAACACTTATATGTATTTGTTTTTGACTAAGTTCGGTAGCAGGTTCTTCTATCGCTGTGGTTTTTGGGAGAGACCCTGTATATTCACAGGGTCTTTAGTTTCTTGTAGAGACTATATGTACTAAGAAAAGAGCCATTAGATCAACAAATCAAGTACCATGTGATTTAACAAAAATACATTGCACCCGTTATGATCCAAACAAATGTGCATAAAGTCTAAGTAAGCAAAAATCAGGTACTCCATGGTTTGTGGATTCATTTTTCTCACTTATACTTTGTGTTTGCACTACTTCGTTCACGTCTTATCTTGTTCTTCGCAGCATTCCTCATGCTTTCCTCTGTGATTTCTATAGATCGTTTTCTATATTTTTTGTCCTTCTTTCTCGTATTTGGTTGGCTATCCGGGTATGAGAGCGGCAACGTCGTTAATAAGCTAGTCAATCAGATACCACAGGTGAAATTATTTATTTTTCTATATATTCCATACATTCTTCCAGACTTCTAAGGTCACAGTTTCCCAAACTTTTAACATTGAAAATGTTTAACAAATTGGAAGTGTGACGATAATATGAGGCTCCAGTAGCGATTCATGTGACACTTGGTACGTGCGAATTTTTGCAAGTTGAACGTATTGCAGGTGAATGTTGTTGTTGTCATTTTGAAGATCTCGCTAAGGGCGAACTTTCTGGAGAGGTTTCAAAAATGTAAGATTGAAGGGGGCAACAATACCGGGGTAAAACGATTTTTTGGACGCGAAAGCGTTCGGTGCTGTGACATGGTATACTTTTTGAAAGATGTAAATGTGATTTGGGGCTAGTTGGAAAGAGAATGACCCAACGCTTATCATACTGGCTGTTTTTTGGGGCTACAATGCACTGTGGCGTAGTGGTATAAAGGCGAGGTGAGTTTGTAGTAAATTGGATGTTCGCATAAATAAGGGGAGAGAAAAAATTTGGAATTTTGCTTTTGGCAGTATGTGGATGAATTTGTGGGTTTTTAAGAATTTTGCGGCCCAGGTGGATTTCGGGGTTGCAAAATGGGCAAACGTTATAATTATTAGAGAAACCTTAAGGTCATTATTTGTGTAAAAATCGCAGTTTGGATAGTTTCTACTGGTTTTTTAAAGGAATTCGGGATGTGGAAATTTTGTGGCCCAGGTGGATTTGAGGGTTGCAAAATGGGGAACACGTTATAATTATCAGAAAAATTTTTAAAACAATATTTGTGTAAAATTCGCTGTTTGGAGACTTTCTACTAGTCGATTGAATTTTTTAAAGGAATTTGGGATGTGTGAATTTTGAGCCCAAGTGGATTTGAAGGTTACAAAATGGGGCAAACGTTATAATTATCAGAAAAACCTTTAAAACGATATTTGTGTGAAAATCGCTATTTGGAGACCTTCTACTGGTCGATTGTATTTTTAAGAGTATTCGGGATGCGGTTGTGAAGGGTGATTTTTTGCCTTATTTTCTCAATTTTTTAATAAAATGTGCATTTTTCTTTGATTCTGGTCCATTATGAAATTGTAAATGTGCAAGTAGGAATATTAAAAACGTGATACTAACGGAATGTCGGATTGTATTTTTCTCTAATATGAATATTTCGTGGGGTTAAAGTCATTGCTCCTCTGCACTTGTTGTCAGACGGTGGTAGAATGGTAGACGGCCACTGGAAGGGTTGAGACGTTAATGTCAGCGGTTTGTACTAAAACTTAATGCGACATTGTAATAGAAAAAATTGGTGGGAACAAAACTAAAGATACATATCGACTAAACAACTCAAAGATCTATTCGCCTCTAATCCCTTTTTAACACTGCCCCGTTTCTCCTAATAAAAGTAGTAACATCTTTGCTCCAGTGGTTGTATTTGATATTAAAGCACGTTTCATGACAAAAAAAAACTATTAACAATCATATGTGGAGCCGCCGAGCGGATGGCTTGTAATTCTCAGAACTCCTTCAAAACAGCTAACAAATATAATAAATAATGACTCATATAAGCCACACATCTTTTAAAGTTATATAAAAAAAGTTGAATATTATATTGAGTTCAACATCTTTATTAAATTGCAGATTAATATTAAATTGTACAAGATGCTGAAAAGGTTCAAAATTGTAGTAAGTATGTATAATTTGATAATGATCTGCTATGCAGTAGTTCTTCGCAGTAACTTTTTGCGTGACGTATAATAAACAATACTAATCAAGAGATGAAAAATTGTATTTCTGCCCCTACAAATTTTATGCCAGACATGCAAATTAGCCAAGTTCATTTTCAATGCATTAAAAAGAGCTAGTAAATTGCAACTTTTGTACATTTTTTCTACACAGGAACAGCTTTGTCTATGCCATAGCCAACGCTCCCAATATACGAGTTACTACTCGTATAATATGAGTTTTGTTGATATAATATGTAGTAGAGATGCTGCGGTTAAACGTACAGTAGAGCATTGATAATCCAAACTGATTGGAACCGAAGGTGGTTCGGATTATCAAATATTGCTGGTTAATATTTGAAAATACATAGAAACACAACTTTAGTAAGCTGCATGAAAATAATCGGAGATCTTCTTTTGAACTGTTGTCTCAATCATTTTCTTTTTGCGCGATCGCGGATTTGTTGCAATACTAACAATTGCGCTGAATTAGACACGGGCTGTTTCTCCAAGCATTTCATAGCTGTTTCCAGTAAGGTAAATAAATGCGTCTGAATGTGAAGGCCCTGGATCATCATTGTCATCGTCGCTGCTCTCTTCGGCATTATCATCATCAATATTGGCAACAACAGCGATAATTTCATCGACTTCGTAAACTTGAGTCTTTGTAGTTTATGGTCAGCTTCGAGCCATTCATTAACAGCCTGTTCGTCACATTCTTCGAATCGGGGTATGGTTTAACAGGTTGCTACGATGTCTGTTGATATATTTTTGACCTAAACACTCTCATTTTCTTCGTCACCTTCTTTCCATAACTTATTCCATCAATTTTATAAATTACCTGTAATCAAACTGCCTCACGAGTCGGTCAACATATAACAACAGTCTTTTAAACTCAATTGTTTCGAAAAAGCGATCACGCTGTTTTTCTACCGTTCAGCAATAAGCAAACGTTGCAATACTTGCTTTCGGTACAGTTTTTTACATTTAATAATGATTTTCTGATCCATGGGTTGCAAAAGAGCCGTTACATTAGTCGGAAAAACATCACCACTAAATCTTCGTCAGTTGTGTTTAAACGGTCTAAGCCGGGATGAGTTGGTGCATTGTCATTGAGCAGCAATACTTTTCCTACCTTCTCCCTGTATTTCGTTACTTCGGGTATGAAAATCTTAGAAAACCACTCCAAGAAAATTTAAGAGACTACCCAAGCACTTTTCTGTTCCCTATAGATGACAGGAAAACACGCGACCACCAGCAAAGGAAAGTGAATGCATGCCACTTGCATTTGAACAGACCATGGCTGTAATTCTGTCTTTGCTTATTTACTACTACTGACATCGGAGGGCCCATTTAACTTTTTATTCAATTGCAGGGCCTTTTCACATACGAGTGGGCCAGATAAAGGTTCGCCCAGACTACGTCTATGAGTTAACCATAAATATACAGAGTCTTCTAACTCTGTATTTTATGAAATTTTTTATGTTTTTCTACTTTTTGGACGGTCGCGTCATCCGAATCAAGTTGTGTCATATAATTTAATATAGATTACGGTTTTAATGACAGTAATTGTTGCCTTCCCCATTCCATAAATCCTGGCCATGCTTGCTCCAGATTCTTCCTTTTCCAGTCTATTTAAAATCTCAATTTTGGTTTCAATGGTTAGTGTAGTATGTTTTCTTTTCGTAGATGTAGATTCAGCCATGATTTTTACAATAGAAATCACATGAACACAGCAAATTTCGGTTTCAGTAATTCACTTACTTATGCACAGTGCGGCGGTGACTGCCTGCAACTTGACACTCTCACTCCACCACTTGATTGCGAGAAATTTAATGTCGCACCGCTGTTACGTTTTTGCACACTTATTCTGCACTCAGTAACCCCTTATTTCTTTTTTTTGTTGGGCGTTTGGATTAGCGAATGTTCGGATTACCGGGATTCGGATTATCGACGCTATACTGTATTTATAATTACAACCCAGTGAAATGTTGTAGTTTTACAAACTATAAACACAAAATATGAAAACTCGAACTTCTCTAACAGCCTTTATAAGAATGAGATGTCCGTTATTGTCATGTTCTCTTTCAAAGTAATTTATTAATAACGCAGCAAGATTCATTGGCTGTTTAGAGTAAGCTTTTGGCATGTTGATTGCCACAATACTTGCAACGACAACAAGTAAATAGTTCTCAAAATAACTGTATTTATAGCTGTTATTAAGAGAGGTAAACTGTAAACACAATTACACTTGAGACACGAAACATTGAAAAGTGAGGTTATAATAGTATACGTAAGTAATGCAATTGATTTAGTAATCGATATGTAATTAAGTGCCCGGTAGCACAAATTTAATTTCATACAATATTACAGGAAATATCAATTTGGTCTACATTAATAATATAACATTATTTTAAACACAGCTTGATATTAATTGCTCATGTGTTTGCTTTACGCTTTATTTTATTTAAAAAGAATGCTGATTGTTACTTTCCGACTTCCATGTAAAAGGTCTCTCTTTGTGAAACGCAACGGAACTTGCGATAATGCACTTATACATAAAATTCCTATCAGCAGCATGGAAATTGTACAACAAGCTAAGCATTTCATTCAGGTGGTTCGCATGACTTCATCAGGAATTACATGCCATTAACTGGTTTGGTGCTTTGAGCCGGAATTTGAGAATTATTGATCAAGTTCTACTTTGATTTCTGACGCGTACCTAAACGGCTTAGTGAATTCACAAAAGGTACTACTGACTCCGTCTTCTGCTGCAGGTTGGAATGCAGGAAACTCCAAACCATACAATCGGTAGTATAACTACAAACGTTTGCTATACTATTGTTCTAGCAATCGTGAGTGATTAGTTTACAAATAGTTACCAATCCACCTAAGCGCCATTGTAGCTGAATAATACTACGGCATTCAAAGTCATGCTCCGAAAAGAGCAAACATTCTTGCAACTAATTGTGTTCCTTGTTTTTCAGTGCTATGCGGAGTCGGCGTCGATTTTGCGGTGCACCACCACACAACAGGGTATTACCTCATGTAAGTGATATAGTGTTTATGCCTGATGTTGCTAAAATTGGTAGGGATTGTACTAAAGTTAAGTTTTTCAAGTGCAAAGAAGCTCAACGGTGTCAATTTTTCCATAAAATTTTCTTCACAACTATGCAAAATAACAGAGGATTAGATAAGAAAAAATTAGAAATTATATTTGTGCACGTATAAAACAATTAACACTCCGCAGTTCTTAAAGTTGAATCAGACATGAAAAACCTGGTATGTACACAAAGTTGCATGCATTTAGTACAAAACTAATTTTGGAATATTCTACGTCGAATAAAAATTGTTAGTTGTTGCCGGCCGCACCCAGCTCAGCGAGACGGTGTGCAGCTCTTTAAGTAGTTAACGGTATGTACAAAACTGCCATGTGAGAGAGAATTTTTTTTTTTCAAATTACGGCAGGTATATTCATATGTTCAAAAGAGAATGCGTGAACTCCAGTAGCACAAAAATTTCCTGAAAGGGATTCTCTAGTTAACATAGATAGCCGTAACAAAATCAAACCCATAAGGCTGGCGTCACAGCATAATCACAAATTCAACACTATATGGTACAAAACGCTAGTAAATATAGGTCGAAAAGTTAAGAGGCACTACTTACAAAACGCATAAATTTAAGACTTACAAAATGTACAGTACCGCGACTTCATTTATGGCACACATTAAAATACGTTAATATAGCAAGCTGTGTCTGCTCCGTTGATGGGGAGAATGTCTTCGCGTTCCAAGTTCGCTGGACGAACTGTATATCACGAGCTCCACTGTACGATAGGCATCTAAATTAATAACATGGGAGCAAACGAAAATGAAATCAAGCTTGGCTTTGAAATATTTGTTTGTGTTGGTGGCACTGTAAGATTGATGCAAAACCTAACCTGCGAACATCGAATTTCACCTAGACTTACAGTGCCACCAACATAAACAAATATTTCAAACCTAAGCTTGATTTCATTTTCCTTTGCTTACATGTTAGATGCGCCAACAAATCGTAACCAGATATAGTAGTTGCAAATCGTAAATCCTCCATTTTGCTTCTTTATTGTTTTAATTATTGAAGTTAGAGCAAAATATTTGTCATTATTAAGATACCTTCTGAATGATTTTAAGTTTGCTTTCACCATTTTTTTAATATTAAATGCATATCAAGGAAGCCCCTTGCACCGTTAACGAGTTTTTCTTTCTTTTTATTAATATTAGATGTTAGATTTATTTATACAAATAAAGGAATTTGTGATAGTAGACCATTTACTATTCAAGAAACAAATAGGTAAACTCACACATTTCTTTAACAGTAGGTAATCGTAGTTTGAAGGATACCTTCGTATAAACTATTTGATTCCATGACATTTTGGGCGAAGTATATTGCAACCATTCTTAATAATAGTTCTTTCTACGAGAGGAATGCTGCGGCCGAGAGAGAGTTTTTTTCAAGTAAATTATTTGTAATAACACATGCGTCATGCAAAATTTTATTCAACAAATATCTAAAAAACATAAATTTTGTATTGACATATGTAGAAAGTCAAAGTAACAAATTAATTGGGAGTCAGCTAAAGTACCGAGAGATCATATAGGTACATTTATAATTAGAGTTGCCTGTGATTCACGTTATACGTTTGGCAGTGCTGAAGTATATTGTTGGTGGCACTGCCAGTCTGTGTAAAATTCCAAGTTAGTAGGTTAAGTGTTGTAAGTTGTTTAGCACAGACGCAAAACTTAATCTGTTAATCTCGAATTTCACATAATCTAACAGCACAACCAACAACACAGTAGTGAGAGACTTATGATTGTTATCTCACTAGTGAGTTATGGTTTTTACCTCGATGGTGGGTTATGGGCCACTTTAGCGGTCTAAAATATATCTAATAATAGTCTTATAACTAGGACGTATTGGACAAATAGTTATTTCTGTATCAATATCGTTAGCAGGTGTTTTTTGCACGCGCCGTGAATGTGAACACGGCAAGGGAGAAATGCGCTGGTTACACCTGCAGAGAATGCAAAACTTTATGTAAAATCTAAATTTTAAGAAGGGAGAAATCCGAAATTATTTAAAATTGTTCTAATAAAACAGGGCAATTCTTCCAATTATTTTAGCTAAAAAGTACTTTTGTAAGTAGGTACAGTTTCCATGAGTTAGTACGTGTTTATAAATAATAACTAAAATGACGCCGACAAAAAGAATTTTAATTTTAAAAACAGGCTACTGAACTTCACCTTAAGATTCCATTATATTATAAATTGTAAATATATGTACATATGTAGATAATGGAATAAATATTATTATTATTATTATTATTATCATCCGAGAGCCAAAAAACTTGCTTTACGCCTGAAAAGGAGGTCTAAAAAACGGGCAACATTGACCGATCCTACATAAATGTATTTTTCTACGACCACTACTAAAAGTAGGATTTTTAGCACTAGCTTATTTCACTAAAAATGACGTTTTAAAAATCAGCGTGTTAAAAGTGAAATCAGCTGTTTAGTTTTAGCACATGTGCTAAAAGTAAACAGCGGGTGCTGAATGTTGAACTTTAGATAGGAAGAGAGGTTATAAAGTTAATCTAGTGACTTCTTTCGTTGTAGGTTGGGTGTTTTTTAAATAATTAAAGCATCATGTAATGAATAAAGTAAAATGTGTGCTATTATAAGTACCTTTGATAACTAACTTTGACAGCTACCGACTGCAGAAACAGTAACCTGCGCCATCACGTCCATCTCTTTATTATGACACAAATTATAACTGTAATAAATGCAAACCTTTGTTAAATCGACATTTATGGATTTATAACAGTAAACTTAAGGCCGTAGAAAAAATATTGTGTGCAAACTCATGCTAAAAGTGTTTATGCACGAGACATGTTATATGAAACGAAGCCAAACATCCACTTTTAGCACTTGTTGCACAAATAGCTATTATTAGTGTATCTACCAAACAATAAAAGATTTTATTATAATTCTTCTTTATAAACTTTTATATAAAACATTAAAAACTAAATTGACGCTATAGTTATTACATTCGTTTACCAATTATGGGTATTCAATTATCCAAGAAAAGTTATTAATGGACATTTTACAATTTGTTTCAAGAACAGATATAATCCTTAGCTTAAGCCAAATGTATAACACAAAGAAATTATTTTTACTGTTACCACTGTGTAATATTTCTGCACTTTATAATTTCCCTAAAATGTAGCTAAACTCGTTAACCAAATTTAATGGATGGTTTTTAAGTCTTTTGTTATGTTGTTAGGGGTAATATAATAAGTAGTAGCTTATTACCGATGATTTTTTTATTAACATTATTGGTTATAATTCCAAAGCTGAAAATACAACGTCTGACCCTGTTAAATTACTTTTATTATGCGAAACAAAACCAAGTTAGCTTATACCTAATCGAAAATAGAGAGTCGCTATAAAGATAGTTTGCGATCTCACGAAACGTACGACGTAACGTGTAATTTTTAACGTTATTTTCTACGTCGCTAGAGAAAATTTTGCGAAAATAATACGCAGGCGTCATCGTAAAGCTCCGACGCCGACGTAATATTTTAAAGTAACCGTTCGTTAAATAAACACTTACGTACTCACGAATGATTCCTGCAAGTTGTGGCATCCAAAGCTGTCAAAGGTAAAATATGTTTTATGCTCTCCAACAGTCAAGAAAAGTGTATCTCCAAGAAGTCATATTTTTCCAAAATTATAATATATTTCCTCGTATTAGAAAATTGCAGAAAAGGATAAGTCACTGTTTTTCGAAACAAGGGTGTAGGTCTGTAGGTATTTAAGGTGAATAATCTTTCTAAAAGATAATGCTAGACATAGTTTATATTCGCACAAGATAAACGGAAACGTCGGAATTCAGCTACCTAAAGTTGGATTTTAAAAGGAAGCAGAAGTTGTTTACAAGAATACGGTTTTCTCGCTTCTCATGTTGCAACATCAAACATTTATCAGAGATACATCAGCATTACGAGTTAATGTAAAATACAGATTCTTCAGCAATTTGCCTTCCTCGATTTTAGGAGGAATCAATATCTGTTTATGTAGCCTATTAAGAGACAGTAGTATATAGATGCGACTACTTAGTTGAACTGCAAGACATCATATTTAAAGAAAACATTTAAGCAATTCACCAGATCTAGAATCTTATTTAACATCTATCTGAAAGAAAATATTTCCCAAAGATATCATTTATGAATGTACTCATATGTTAGTATGTAACGGCTCGATATTTCGTTTGATAAAAAACGTACACTAAATAAACAGCGAATGTGAAGACTGCATCTTTAATTCGCATTCCATTGAACCAGTAGTAGTAGTATTTGTGGGGAGAGTCTAGCAAGTAGGCCTTCATAATTTCATATGCCCTTTTTGCCAACCCCGTGGACAAGGTCTAAGCATGCAGAGTACCAGGTACAATCGGCGCCGTAGAAATCGGACAATACGTACTATGATACATTTTGCAAGTACATATTTTTAAATGTATAAACTGGGTTTTTGCAGTTGTTATGGTTTTGATTGTTATATAATGTTTCAAATGTAATACACACAAATAATAATGAATCAAACATTACAACACAACATATTACGTGTACCGATTTCTAAGGCGCCGACTGTACCTTAGTCCTACTTAGAATTTTGCTGAGACTATGGAGTTCCAACCCTAGAAAGGGATCTTTTACATGCTACACATCGTAGTAACATCGGACCCACGGCATAACATCACTTCCGAATGATGGCATTCTGTAGAGTTTTTGATCGGCATTTTTTTTTTATTTTTAAAAACCTCACCGAGATCGGGAATCGAACTCTCGACCCTTAGATCAGTAGCCAGAATGCTTACTACTGAGCTATGGAGCCCGGCTTCCATTGAACCAACTCGCCAAGAAACTTTAATAGAACGACTTAATATGACTTATAAGGAAAACCAATAGAATTGATAGTAGATCATGTGGAACTCAAAAAGCTCAGCTATTCACTTATTTACTTTGTTGTTGTCTTTCACTAGTTCTAAAACGGCTCTCTACATCGCAAAAGTTCTTTATTGGCGCAAAAGGGTTTCTTCCTCCGTTTGTTTTTCTCTAGCAAGCTCAATTTCAAGACGCCTATTCTCGTTGTCTGTTTTCACTTTTCTTATTTCTACCTCCAGCTTGAAACATTTGATGTCTTGATGTCCGTATCATGTTCAAGCTTTATTTCAATTAGTTCTTGCTTTCTATTTCTTTTCTTTCGTTCATTCGGTTCTAGAGGAACATCTGGGTAGCTTCGTTTGAGGGCCCGGTTCTTTTCTTCATCAGCACAATTCGTTAGACTCTCCGATTACGTGGCCTGTTCTCCTTCCACAATTGATATGACTTTCGCTCTGCGTCTTTCCTTCCTCCGTGCCAGTTTTCGATTTCAATACTTCATCCGATTGTTACAGGCGGAATTCGTCTTTACGACATGCTGCCAGATTGTTACAGCACGACATCAACGTTACAACATGTTAATGAACATAATTGCAGAGCTCACTCCAACTGCACCTTAATTACCTTGTAACAGGTTCATTGTCCGACTTAGACATCAGTGAGAAGGGTGATTCACTTCAAACGATACCAATTAGAGCGAGATGATAGTTACTAAAGGTGTTATATGCAAGGCGCCACCACTTTACAGACTAAATCGGGGAAAAACAAGTGGGCTCATTGTAAAAGTGGAAGCAACGAACCCAACCTTTCTGGTTCAACCTTGGCTATGCTTGAGCGGCGTTCCTACGAACAGCTGGGTAGGACAACGATGAACAAACAAATATGACACATTGACGATAGTTACTTGAATGTCATAAATTTAAACTAAGTACGGTCAATCCTCAAAATTGACAAAGGCGGTAATTTCTATTCCAAATCTTATTCTTTAAATTAACAGAACGCTGCGTAACATGGCGGCACTTCGAAAATTATTTCACTGTATATTTGCTCTCGTTACAATTATTAGCTAATAACGCAATACCTTTTGGAGAGATTCAGCTGCTATGATGATGTTGTCTAATCGAGCTGCAGGTCGCGGTCCAAGGAATTGCCTCCAAAATGCCCGAAGAACCACGGGAAACTGCATAGTGTGCAATATGCCAAGCAGGTCTTGGCGGTATTATATCTGCAAGAAAGGAAACACTTAGTACTATAACCATAGGCAAGAGTTGCGGTGCGACATAGGTAACTTCGGTAACAACAAATTAGTACCACAGAGGTTTTCATTTATAATCCGCCTCACGGCGTTGATTGGAGTCTGCCAGACTCCGCAACACAGGAATTCATCTAATAATCATTTACCAAAACGCTATTTAAAAGACACAGGGCTTGACTGGTAGCAACTATTTAGTGTCAATCTTCAAAATTTTAACTTGCGCGGCGAAGGCCGACGCTTCCACCGCGGAACCAAAAACCAACACTTGTTGACTATGCATGACGATGATTCAATGATCCGGGTTGAATCCTAAAGCCAAAATAAATGCGCAATAGCGCTACTTAAATGCACACTCTGTCTGAGTAATATGAAACGTACGTATTAAAACAGAATTTTGCATAGAGCACGGGTGCGGGGCGGGTGAGCAAAACGGGCGACTCCCTAACGTCGGAAAAATAATTAAGAAAATACGATAAGGCAAATTGCTTCATCCATGCGGGAAGCAAAGCTAAATTTAAATTTAGATATCAATAATCATGACTACGCTGGGGAATGTTAATATTCGAAATGAACGGAAGTAAGTTTTTAAACATCAGTGAACTCTAATTTGAACGTAAATAAACCGGAAAAGCGGAAAAATCTTGGTTAAAAGAGCGGTAAAAGGCGGAAAGGCGCTACATGCAGAAACTGTTTTTACACAATCTGTTTTTTGTTATCCGACTTTCGACCTGATCCCTGACGGTTCTTGCCGAAATTGCATACCCACATTTAGTCTTTAGATCTTTAGAAACATCTTCCCGTTTGACTTTCCCCAACTGAAACCGGTTAATCTCAATTGCGGGCTCCAGTAAGTGTATCTCTTTTTCGATAGTAAAGATGAATCGAGAGTTCTATCAAATTTAGCCATACCCTAGTACCAAGTATCTAAATTTAAATTTTAATACCTTTTGGGTGTTTCCCACTGGCGTCGTAGTCTTATTGGATTCCATTTTTATTAACTTTTTCAAGTTTCGGCATGAAGGATTTTACGAGGAATACAAAAACCTGCCATGACGGTTTTAACAAAATATCTGCGTTTGTAAACTGTCTATTATCAGTATGGTAGAAGGTCCTATTGTTATGTTCTAAATTTAAGAGGTGATAGTGGGCTCAAAATTCAACGAATTATATTCTCTATTTAATAGCATTACAGCTAGATTATTGGTAACAGCACCAAGTTTTACTCGATACTTTTTCCTAACACTTTGAATTTCCTGGTTGCTTGTGGATATGAGGATCATAATTACTTTATTTTAGAATCGCAACATTATTTCCAAGTGAAAATGGCTGGCAATTCCCCAATTCTGGATTCCGTATGTCCATATTGGTTTTATAATGGCTGTATAGGGAACTATTTTGTATTCCAGTGATAGTAAAGCTTTCTTCGTTTAGCGAAGCTCTAATCCAAGTTTCATTCTCTTCTTACTTCTCTCGTCTACAAGACGAAGGAAGTATTGTAATCGCAAAAAAACATCTTCCGAGATTTCTTCAGATTCACGTTTCAGCGTCCCTAGATGACGGAAAACAGGCTTTTCCAATTCCATCTGTCTGTCTATTGGCGGTATAACTCAAAAAGAAAGACGATACTTTGCATACGGATTATGTGCCTACCAACTATAAAATAAAGCAACTTTTGGTCAAGTATACGAATACAGGGTGAGCACCTTTAAAAAATAAAGCTTTGTCTATTTTTGCTTTAACTGAGAAATAGACAAAAGTAATAATTTACTCCTGACAAAAATGAGATCCAATAAATACAGAGTAAATCTTGTAAAGCAAAACTAAGATGGCTTGTTGAATGTAATGCAGTCGCATGGCGGCGACACGAGGCACAGCTTCGTGGCGGGATGGAATCGACGGGTGCACTATGTGCGGCCTGCTGCTTCCCGTTAAAATACCTTTTGCAGGCGCTGAAATAGCGATTTCCAATCCCGTCTGCAACACTTTCTTTATTTGAATCGTCCAAAATCAGAAGCCGACAAATCCACTTTGCTTTGTTTGCAGTAAAACGTGAAATACGTTTCTGATGCTTATTTTACTATTCATTCCAATAAAATCGGTTCCTAGACGTAATATATGAAGCATCTATGGCATTCCTAATATTTTGGCTCCTTTGCCTATACATAAGACATAAGATATTTACGTTTAAATATTGGAGTTGTCGGGTTTTGAAACTAATATTGTGACTTTTGCAAGTTAGGTGTTGTTTATAGCTCAATTCTATATGAAAACAGGACTTTTATAAATTCAAAAGTTTATTGAGAACGCAAAAAAAATTATCTTAACTTAACCAAATTCTTAAACTAATATCTAAATAATCAAATCCGTTAGTCGGGCATGACTTTGCATAAACACATAGTACTGAAAGAGAGCGTCACGTGACACTTTAAACAGTCACTGATTGGTTGTATCTGGATCTGTCGGATTTTGATACTAATATAGAAATGGATTTATCGGAATTTGAAACTAACCCTGATTTTCAAGCATGTTTTATACTAGGACTCGTTGTATTGTGAACCTCAGAAGTTTTAAGCATTGGTAGAGCTTCTGCTTAGGAACATGGTGGTATACTTAGTTCCATATCTGTGAAAAGTAGAGTTGTCGGCTTTTGATACTAGAAGATTCATTTGTGAATTGATGTCATTTGCATTACCAAGTGTTTTCTTTTATTATTTGAATATCATTAAGAGAGTTCGGATATTTTTACCTATTTGATTTTTCAAGTTATTTAGTGTCTCAAGTTCCACTTTTAGGGAAGTTCGTGAGTAAAACCATTTACAGAGTTTTCTATTATGTGGTTCTGCGAAGTCAAGCGTTATATAAATGTTTAATGACGGTAACGTTATGTAAATGTTATCTTTAAAATTCTTAAACAGCATATTGCTAAACGATTTCATTAATTAACTCAAGAATATGCCACAATGGGAAGTCAGCGTTTTTAGTTGGTACGGTACTGGATCGCTTTTTAGTATTGTAATTGTGCGGAATTTTGAACGTACACTTTTCTGTTCTTCTACCCTTCATTGAGCATGCTCAGGCTCTTTGACTCTTACTCTGTATATTCTGTACTTTCTTTTATAATTTTTACTCCATTTTCTTTTATTTTGGTCTTTATTTTCCCCAGATATTTGATACCAACTTTTTTCACATTTAATGCGCTTCACGTGGTAGGTTTATTTCCACTAATGTTTTACATTGTGTTATTATTTTTAAGTTAACTATTTTCCTATTCTGAGTGTTTGCTTGGTCCCTCATCATTTGTTCCGCTGCAACTGGTATCATTATTTGTTTTTGAATACATACAATTTGTATAGTGTACCTGTACTACTCCACTTTTTTTCTGAGTCTAACTTGTATTCTCTAAGGTAGCTTACTTTTGTTTAGTTTCCCTTTATGTATGCTATTTTTCTTTCTTTTTTGGTTATTTCGCTCTATATTTTGATTCCTTCAGGTTTAATTTTGCTCTTCGCTACCTCCACTTTCTTGTCAAAGCTTTTCATTTCAGCTACGTAATGGCTGCCACAATCAACTTTGCTGTCGTAAATAGAATTGTATATTCTTATTGTAAGAGCAGAAACATAGTTTCTATTGTCATTACTCTTATAATATGTAGAGTACAGAACATTTGTTAAAATACTAAGTTGAAGGTGCCTTTGTCTAATCATATGTCTGTCTTTATTTACCATCGCATTCGCATGAATCTCAAATTTGTATTTCAAACAAATTTTGACACTGGTTAAACTTTTAACACTAGATAATGAGAAGACATCCTATATTATGTGCTGTATAGAAGATATAGACAGTAAAATGTACTGGAATTGTACAATCAAGTTATTGGAGCTGAAAGGCAATTTGGAAACTAAGTTAGGGTCTTTAAGTGAATCGAGAATTGTTATTGGCGCTTATTAGACTTCAAGTAAATGTAATTACGACGTAAAATAGCATTAGGTGGTTTACTTAGGCGTAAGTATACGGAATATACAGAAAACGCATTACTCACTAGATAAATTTAATTTACCCTCTAAATTCAATTCATTTTTCTTTCCGCCTTCAGTGACGTAGAAGGGGGGTATTTGTAATCGATCGCTTTTCCGACGATAGATATCTTGCATTGGTATTGATACACATTTCTAAATATTAAGCATATTGATATTAAGTTTATTTTAGCATTGTTGTAATACCATAAAAGTTTAATGTAATTTATAACTTGCCATCCCTACTTTCTGTTACTCCAAATTACACGTTTGTTAGAATTGTTTAAAAATAAGTCCAGATTTAATTCGATGCACATTAGTAAGGAACAGGGGTTAGTATTTTCGTCACACTAAAATTATCGTGAATTTACAATGATTATGGAATATATTTAGCAGTCCCAAACTTCCTGCCCATTGCGGTAGATTTTAGCTGAATGCAACACCGTTGTTGATTCGTCTAACGAAGCTCTAGAGGACATTTTCCATACATCGCGTGTAGGGTTAACACAACCTTCGCGTCGACATCTTGGAGAAGCTCTCCATTTTGCTTTTGCTTTTGAGCCAGGAGCTCGCTGCATCTGCGAGCCCATTTTCATCGGCTAACTTTGGCAGGGAATGATTCAGTGCGTTCAGCCAGGATTTCGTGCGACACTCAGTGTTTGTAACTTATCTTGATTTTCGAATATTACCGCTGATTAAACTTTATTCCAGCTAAGTTTCATTTCTAATTCCGTCTCTACTACTGTATGTGTGATTTACCATCAGCTTTAAAGTGTTTTATGTTTCCAGTATAAGAGTTTTGAATGTCTAAGTTATCGCTCGTTGTTGTACGTTTTTCTAAGTTGTAACATCTTCAACACTCTACGCCAATCATATCAGTATTACTTTTTGTTGTGCTCATGGAACTTGTTTTGCAGACATCTGCTAAATTTGATAGCGTATGACGTCACAACAAACAGGTAGAAGTCTTAGAAACTTTGTTGAAATTGCAACTGTAAAACTGAACCTCTTTAGTGAATTTTTATTAATGTTATCTAAGTAGAGTTCTTCCAAATTCCTTGTACGATTTTCATTTGTAAAGAGCAGTGTAGTGTCGCGTATTTTAATATTGGCTAAGTATTTCCAAATGTTCAGAAATAGCTTAAGGTGCAAATATCCGAGCTAAGCACCGCATACATTTTGACACTCCGTGATACGGGTTTTCTACGGTGGAGATTTAAACAATAACAAAGGAATTCAAAACGTAAGTGTATTGTAGCTATTGTAGCTATTACACACTCATTTGACATACTTTATTGACTGCACCTATATCGCGCTCTCTCTCTCTTTCTCTCTAGCTTGACGCTGGACTACTGCAGTTCTTCCCCCCGTGCCGTTATACGGATGGGGCCACAATTATATATAACAGCAATGAGATAACATGAATAACAAAATAAAATACTTGAGTAAGTAAGAGATGGCCATACGAAAAAGTTATTTTAGTAGGCATGTTTAGTTGACAAATGTCATAATTAAATTAAGCTCAAGCCTTCTCGAATATTTGCCACTATGTTTATCTCTTTCTTACTCAAGCAATACGAGTTATTTTCTTGTTCATGTTATCTCATTGCTGTTATATATAATTGTGGCCCCATCGGTATATCGTCTTTCCACCTTTCTTGGAATCTCTCAACACTTCTTCCGTCTATCGAGCTTTGTGGGATAACAGTGCCGTGTCTACTTTGCATTCGGGAGGTCCTAGACTGGATTCCTGCGTCCGTCTGCTCTCATTCGGGTTGAAAGTAGTTTTCCTAAGTCACCAGAATACTTTTATCGTTTAGTGTCTTAGTTTCTTACCCTGTCTTTTAAGCTGACTCCCAATATGCCTCGCTCTGTGGCCTGTTGGCACACACGGAAGCGGTTTGCGCTGTGCCGTGTTAGCGTTCCGGATTCAAGCCCATAACTTTATCGATACGTCAACCTTCGTCAGGATGTCTGCTGGGTTTCCCATATCAGTCGAATCTTCCCTACGATTTTCGTTGTATGATTTTCCCTGCCCAGTTTGATTCAGTTCCCTAGTTACTACCACCTTCGAGGCGCTATTGAGAGGATAAGTGGACATCGTTCCGGCTCATAATTGTGGTATTTTGTAATATCACTGCTTTCAAAACCCCTTCAAGCTACTTCGGCATATTGCTGAGTTCATTCTGGCCGTTGTTCACTATAAAGATGTTATCTGGGAACCTCGACTGACTCAAATACTTTCTCCCTTCCCGTTCTCAATTTAAAATTTTAAATACGTCTTTCAAAACAAGAGTGAATAGCTTCGGAAATATGTCGCTTTCTCAGTAACTAGTATCTGATAAACGTTCCTGATGAGGTTCGACTGTTTGGAATCGATCGGTACACCGTTCAAGGCTTTTGGTATTGCCCGTGTTCTCGCAAGGGTTCGCTTAAGGGACACGTTTTGAGTTTTTCCCTTATGGGAAAGCTAACCGCCTTTTACATTGTAACGCCCAGTTTCAATAGCGCGTTCGGACCACTTTATATTCATGTAGTAAAGTAATTCAGGTTTATCGCGTAAAGCGCTTGAATAGACATAAGGCACCTGCGTGGCTTTTCTAGTCGAAGCACGCTTGCTTGGCTTTTCCTGAGTAGGCGCGCTAGCAAGCAGCGGAGTTTATCGATTATTTATTTTTTAAGGAACAAGTTCGCGGGATCTGAAAGGAGGAGGACCGCTGTTGTTGAAACAAATGAAAACCGCTAGCGGCGTTATTTATTTCATGAAGGCCGTAAACAGCTTTGGTAAGAATGCCTCTTCTACTTAAATTTTGAATACTAATTTCGATATTTGGGCCGGTTCCCACGCGGCTTTCTTAAGGTTATTCTACTGCTACTTAATGAATAACTGCGCCTCCCATTTCTTCGCTTATACGTGCGAGCTGGCTAGGACCTTGAGAATGCACAAAGCAGCTTTTTGACGCAGTTAACTGCTCTCATTACTCGTGGCGTCCTTGGGTTCTACGAAATGAAGCAGCCAAATCCTGCTTAAAATCCTTATTTGTCAAGAGGCAATATGCCAGGATCTTTCCCCTCACGATCGCTCGACATAACACCGAATCAAAATGTAAGTACACGCATCCCTCAGCGTTTCTATCGACAAAGGCAGTTGTAGCAAATATACTCAGTTCTTGCCAATTACGTGTTTACGCAAAAAGCGTGAATGATTAATCGCCTCAAAATTTCTGAAATACGTATTTATCCAAAACTCACTTTCGCCGCATCCTTTGGACTTGAGTCCATATGTTAAGTGCGATACCCACAGGAGGCGACCCTGAGTTGCACCCCGAGTTCTTAATTAGCATATTTTGTGACTAAAATAATTGGAAGTTGATTCCTATTTGTTGTTTATTTATTTGCTAGGTAATTGTCCTACAAATCTAATGTTGCTGACACCTTAGCCTTCATTACTTATGTATTGCAATGGTTTTAGGCCCTACGGCTCTGTTCTGCTTGCAAAACAGTTTGAAAATTAAGTCACTAAGCACAGAGTTGGGGTGTTTTATCTAACTGGAATGCTAGGTTTAAATGTCATTCAGTAAATGCATTGAAAAAGAGATGCTTCTATTAAAATAAATGAATTGATTAAGGAACGCAAAGGGACACACATTGTTTTTTCACAGGGTTGAAGTCAAAGTTCAAATTAATTAATTATTAGGTTTGGGCAGAATGAATAGCCAAACCAAATGAAATAAATAGTCACAAAAAGGTTTGCTATGGTGCAGGTCATTGAAGCGTAGATTTCAATATAGCTAATTAGGTACAATTTGTGAACCATCTTAAAAGGTATAAGCCAGAAAAATAATAATGTTGCAACGAGCAATTAAATAGGCAGGCATAAAGGCATAAAATATCAATTGTGAGAAGCAGACATAACATGATAAAACAAGGGAAAAAACAAACAGCAACACAGGAGGAAAAACGAGTGAAAATAAAACAGTTGGACATCGAAAAACATTTATGCAGGAAGTGAACTCTTAAAACTAATCAGTGCAATTACGCGAGTGAATAAAGCAACGCAACTAATAAAACATAAACGCAAAGAGACATTTTGACTATTAAAAATGTAGACAATATTTTAGATATAAGAAATGTTTAAACTTAATAATTTGTAAGAAAATTTAATTTAAAAAGTAACTGATTTGAACTTGGTTAATTTCTGTTTTTATAGTTTTATTAGATTAGCATTTGTTTATAACGGACATGAGCAGATAACAATTGAATAAATTATAAAATTGACATGCAGTTTTGTGCTCCCTTTTAATTAAAGTTTTTACATAATAAAATACCATTTTACCAAAAAAAATATACCATTGTGTTGAGCAAGTGTCAGAGCTTCTGTGAGAGTGTGGGTAGCTATTTCCCCAACAAAAAAAAATAATTTTCACAAGAAGCATTTCCGAGGCCGTTCGCCAGCGATCCAGTTCGAGATTTTGACTTTCGATTCGGGGCAAAATAAGGTTCCTGAGCCCGGAATTTCGACTGCAGCTCACCAAGGAGGACTGTACGAGACCGTATAGCAGTAACAGCACCGGAGAAAACTATTGCAGTGGCAGATTCCAGTTGGAGCACCTTTCCGAGTCCAGTTGTGAAGTTATATGAAGATTAACAATTGCTAAAATTAGAACGGCGTTGCTTCTGACGTCATAAGACAAATTATTTACTGAAACAAATGAAATTTAAAACCGCTAAAGGCTACAATTTAAATAAAATACCTGTTCGTATGTTCACAAATTTGAATTTTAAAGTCAGCAACGCTTACTGTCATATTCAAACTACTTTGTGTAATTTGACAGCAACGTATACATTTGCGACTGGGTATTTGGAAATAATTTGGAGGCACAGTGGCGTACCACATTAAGGCAAAATTTTACAAATTATCAGGAACTCACCCCTTTTGAATGGAGTTGATTGCCTAGCGAGCTAGCGTTATGAGAATAAAATTGCAGATAAATAAAATACAAAAATGGGCATAATACTTTTTATTTTCAGTAAATAAAATTAAAATTTCAATACCAAGCTAGATTATTTTAATCAGTTTAACTCTTGCATTAAAATACATAAAAAGGGTGTTGTTAGATCAAACCATCTCAGTATATAATTCATGCGTTACTGCGATTATGTGGGTTTGATTAAATTCCCCTATTGCTGATAATATTTTTGTGTTCTTTCGTCTGTACAATGGATATTGATATGCAGCGAAGTACTAAAGCTTTGTGGTGTGTTATTAATTAGCTAGATTTGTTTTTATGTTGTGAGTAACGACAAGGCGCCCATATTTTCATAATTCAACTCTTCAATTTTAAATGAAGGATCTTTGCCTAGTCCTTGCACCGCGCCATATTCTACCGTGAGTTCTTGAGCTAGTTTAGGCAGTGCCCTCTCTTAGTTTGAAGGGGCAGTACAGCATGCGCCCACTTTAATAAAAAAAAATTACCGCAGTATGTAACACCGTGACGTCACCGTTAGGACATTCTCTCGTAACAATATTTCCTTGCGGTGAATACTTTTTTGATCGTGTAGAATATTTATTTTATAATACATTGTAAAAAGTACTAAATTGATACTTGGTAATCTTACCCTAACTACTACTTCCAAAATGGGTTTCTCAGTATAAATTGTAATATGCAATAATTTTTAGTGATCTAATTTTATTAATATTCTACATTTGTCCATATCTATTTTTGAATATGTCACAAAATCGAAGCGCAGAAATCTCGCTAGCTTTAGCTTTTGTGCATTCTAATTAGATTGTTATCAAGATGAAATAATATGTGCGCTAGTGCGAATAACCTAGGTGACAGTGCAATTACATATCAAACCAATTTGTGTGCCAAGCAAAACTCTCATTTTGCTTTTAGGCTTCTGTACTTAACCGCTAAACTAATGAGTCTGTCAGTTTTTGAACATATAATGAAAGCGAAGTGAATCATTTGGTCGACTTGGGAAGCAATAGAAGTAAGCTGACGTTCAATTAAGGACAATAATGTATTTCCATAACTGTATATAAATAGGTTTCCCTTTCTTTTGGCTAATGTTGTTTTACGGCATTGCACCTGCCGTTTTTTTTTTAATAAAAAATAAATTGATTGTCACATAGTCGATAATTCTATCCATTTAAACTATATTTACAGATTTGTTGAAGAAAAACTTTAGCGTATTTTGTATGGATTTATGGCAAACCTTAGAACAGCTGTTGTAAAACTGAAAAATAATGTCGACTTTTAAGTTTCTGTGTTCAGGCTGGTTTTATGACTCTAGTGTTCTGGCCTATTTATTCTTGTATTATTTGTAGAACGACAAGCATTCGAAGAACCAAAAAGCTAACGCAAAAGTTCGTGTGGTAATTCAAAGTTTTATTTTATTAACGTTATGGTAGCTCATTGAACCATTGTGTATTTTAAATGCACCACCTTCTCCCTTGTCATAACAACTTTGGTTATGTAAAATTATTATGTTAACAGCCTGTTGCTTCATCGTAGCGTAAACAACTTATTTTGATGTAGTTCATCTAGGGCAGAGGTGTTCAAGCTTAGATGACAATCGTGTCCTGTCACTAAATTTCCCCCCAAGTTGGTCCTGAGAACCGCACTTCGATGATCATCAAAGGAACGTCTAGGCCATCTTTGAGGTGTCTCTTTTTGAGAACATTTTTCGCTAAGTTTGTATTCCAACTATCCTAGGGCAGTAGCTTACGGCACTGCATGCTGCGGTTCCTCTCGCATCCTCTCGATGATTTAAATGTCCCATAAAGCTAATACAAGTTACTCGAACATAATTTGCAGTTGAAAAGAAATAAATATCTGGCCTAGTGCTTGGCTAAGTGCGATTCTTTCATTTTGAACAATTAGGATACATAAGTTCCAAACCAGCTTGGCCAGTTTATTCGAAAGAAAGACAAACTTGCATCCTGTTGAGAGGATTTTCACTTCACTTCGAAGATCTCCGTCAACAAGTGGAGCTCAACAATTTCTCGAAATGTCTTGTATTCCTTGGTCACCAATCTGCATAGACATTTATTGATATTTGGGTAGCAAACAAGAATATAGAATATTCTACGCCTTCTTTACTGAGCCACTTTGGATTTCTTCAGTATCTTAAACCGGTTTTATACCGTGAAACTTTAAGCTGAGGTGACGAACATAAATGTCATTTCTTTACTTTCCTTTCATAATAGATTTTAAACTCTGTTCTTGAAAATCGATTCAGGTTTATGTAGAAGCATAAAACTAGTTAAAGCGTTTCAGTATATATTTTATCTTCTTCGCATTTTTTACAATAAATAAAATAATGACATTTCAAATTTATTTATTTTCCATAGCCGCCTTTATTACACCGCACAAATGTTGCCAACTGCTCCGAAATTTCCTAGATTTCGCAATTATTTTTTTTGTTTAAAAAAGTGGCAAAGTAGATAAAATACTGTATGATACAACGTTTATATGGCATTTTGTATCACTTACTCCTTGCTTCACTCGTAGTACCCTAAACCTGTGAGTGCTACAAAATGCTTCTTACAAAACTTTATCATAATATAATATTATTATTGTGGAATTCGACTGGTATACTCTATTTCTAGATGAAAGAACAATAAATTGCTATAAAATAACCAGACTAGTTATAAAATATTTAATAAAGCAAGAAGTGTATCCTATTCGTTGTGAAGAATGCTTTCGTTTATTCAAAGGTTTGTATTAGTTTTACCATGTTCCCTATTTACCAAGTAAATAAAGCTTTGTACTGCGTTTCAGTTCAATTACGAAAATTGTTTCGAGTCACATCAAACAGTGCTCCATGAAACAATACAAGTGTCACGTTTTCTGCAAAACATTTTTCATTTTAAAGCCTCCGTTGTGGGTCTGACTGATGATTTTTGTTGTTTTAGTTTCTTTTCTTAAAATGCTCCTAGAAGTAGTTACAGAAAATAGTCATCCTTATTAGCAGGGGCTTTCAAGCGTAAAAAATAATCTCTGTTCGATATTGGCGGGCAAATCTTCCCAAAATTCACAATTAGAACGTTTCTCGCAGTCCCATTGTTAGTACCTTAGATTTCCCAACTTGCTCATTGGAAACACCTAACCAACAATTTAAGAAGGTTCACTGGTAAATCCCCAGTGTATGTACTACGCCAATCATATTTCGTCTAACTTATATCCATTAAAAGTGTTGAACCTGAAGATTTAATTTTGAGCTTTGATGTCACTTTTATCTTTTAAAGTTCATATTCCCAATTCTAGAGTCATAATACAACATATCTTATCAGCACGGGATGAAATTACTCGAAAACTACCTGCCCCTAGAATAAAATCTCTCTTCGGGCTACCGGTTCGATTTTTCATGGAGGCTTTCGATACCGTAAATTGGGAATCCTAGGAATTGAAACCTAAGGTCTGCTTCTGATGCATTGAGGATACCTTTCTCATTTGGGCCACATGGTTAAAATGCTTTACCAATCTTCTTAGTCCATCTCAATAGACAACATCCAGACATCAGCTTTACCATGAAGATAGAAAGCAACAGTTCTTTTCCCCTCTTGGATCTACATTTTTCTCGTCATTCTATCACACTAACCTGTGTCTACATACCAATTCCATTAATTATTCAACACAGACACTATTTGTTGTTAATTTCGATAACGTCCACGCTGAATTTAATTATATTAGGAAAGCTCTTAGAAATACCGGTTAAAGTTTTACATAGAAAAACTCATTTACCACCTGCAAGATACTCAAAAGTGCACTCGGCTAGCTACAGTGGGGTGAGCGAGGTCTTAAATCGACAGTGCAGGTGTTTCTTTGCAAGAGTAAAATCGGTAGAAATTTATAGAAGGTTTTATTATTGGTTAAGCGCCACCACGGTGTGTCAATCATTATCTAAGGGTGTATTGAGATCTTGAACAGGCTTCACTATTAATGGCCTGGCTATGTGCTTCGGAAAATGTAAAGGTACTGAACGCTGAGTGAACCTACCGTTTCCTTCCTCTGCTTGGAAGTCCTGAAGATGCGACTACATTTGCGTCTGTCAATGAAAGCAATGAAGTAATATGTTATTGCTATATTCAACATACAAATTATAGGAAAGTCTTCGGAAGCAGTTAATAACAACACAACAATGATAATAGTTTAAACATATTAAAGTAGGAAAATGAACCATAGAACGTGACAGTAGAAAACAATACCCCAACTAACAGTGGTGGCAGAAGACTATGTCGTTTTCAGCAAATAATAGTAAATATTACTATTGTCATTATCTGTGAAGACAATCTGTTAAAAGGATATGAGAGGCCTGAAAATGTATAAGTCATTCCAAAATGTTAAGTATTGAGCAACTCTTAGGTATTATGTCATTTTCGAAGTCCAATAATTAAAAATTTATCATCCTGAGTTTTTAGATCCTATGTGTTTACCTAAAATGTAATAGGCGCGTTATACTTTTACTAATTTTTAACCTTATAGTTTCACGATAATATGCGTGAAAATGAATGAGTGTGTAGTAGATGATGTAACAATTTTGATTTGTTGAAATGACATACATTCCCATATTTTATCGTATGACTTGAAACGTAGTCGATGCTAGGGTCCTTGATGTCTGTTTGAGGTATTTGTCCTTACCCTGGTAAAGGCAATTTTCGTGCGTATTGTCATTTATCTCTGCACTAGGCAGTTTTTATTTGGTTGTTATTAAAACAATTGTAAGAACTTTCTTCATTCTCTAGTTTAGTTTGTGATTAACCGATTTCATCGGGTGTCAGGCGACGAATAAAGCAAATATTGGTGCTTCGAATGCCTTTGTGTTGCCTCGAATCTTCATTTCTTACAATTATAGATCAGGCCGCAATTCATTCCTAGGTATGTGATTAACTATGTTGTTGAAGCAATTGCTATTTTATATCTTAGGCCTATATTTGTGCCCCTATAAACTTATTTGCATCGAAATAGTGACTTTTGTTTGTTGCGTTGATCATGAATTTTAATCTCTAATATTTGTGGGGCGTATTTCCGAGTTGAAGCTATGTGAAGTTGTGGTTGGTAACAAGACTGACTAATCGAGCCGTTCATATTGTGTATCTTTATACATGTTTATATATCTTTATATATGTTACGGTCAGATTAATAAATGGGTGAATTATTAATAATTACCGGTAAATATTAATAATAACCGGTTGGTTAGTATTAATAATTGCCGGTAATTATTAACAGTTTTCAGGGAATTATTAATAATTTTCAATTAATCAAACTAATCGTAACATATATATAATTCTTCTGTACGTCTGTATGTGACTAAACTCCTCCTAAACGGCTGAACCGATTTTGATGAAATTTTTTGTGTGTATTTGAGTTGGTTCCTGGATGGTTTAGATTCACAATTGGACCTAGTAGGTGAAGCTGCAATCGGGATCTAGGATTTTTTTTAAAATTTTTTGACGAATTTTTTTTATTTGTTTTTAGATTTTTCGCATATCAGAACATATATCCCCAAAATTTTACCCCCACCACCCCCCAATATGTTTTAAAATGAAAAAAATAGAAAATTCAAAATAAACCAACGTTCAGGCAGAACAACGTCTGTCGGGTCCCCCAAATTTCACCCCCCGCCACCCCCCAATATTTTTATAAATGAAATCTTTATACCGGGTGCTGACTTGCGCGACGCACCATAGGAATTTGCATAGTAAATTCTTTATGTTCAATTATTTGCTCCCCTAATTATTTTAGAGCTAAAGTGTAAATACATTTTTTGTAGAGAAAAAAATACTGCATCCATTCATACTGCTGCTAACAATTTTTCATTTTCCAGAACTGAAGGAATGCAAAAAATTAAACTAGCATTTTTACAAAAATCAGTGATGCCATGGAATTATTGAAACAAGTCAATGCCAACGCAAGTGCGTGTGGGGCGATCATCCAGTCACTGCCGTCAAAAGATTGAACGTATTGTCGTTTTTCTCATTTTGGTGTAAGTTCTGAACCTCATTATTGCACCTACAATTATTTAATAACTTGCCTGTAGTCTTAAACTTAAAATGAATCAGTATATTAATGGTTGTACTGTTTGGAATTTGCCGATACGGATATTTTACCATAAACAAGGAGCTTACTTAACGAACGTCCACCATACTCGTAAAACCATTTTTGTTATGGACAAGGTCTAGGTACCTTAGAGACATTAAGCCGAACATAATTAATAATCAATTATTATAAACGTCAAACATCAATGACAAACAAACAAACAGCACATATTGTCGCGCCGCACGCATTTGCGTTGGCATTGGCTTGTTTCAATAATTCCATGGCATCACTGATTTTTGTGAAAATGCTAGTTTGTTTTTTGAATTCCTTCGGTTCCGGAAAATAAAAAATTGATAGCAACAGTATGAATAGATACAGTATTTTTTCTCTACAAAAAATATATTTACACTTTAACTCTAAAGTAATTAGGGGAGCAAATAATTGAACATAAATAATTTACTATGCAAATTCCTATGGTGCGTCGCGCAAGTCAGCACCCGGTATATAATATACATATATAATTCTTCTGTACGTGTGTATGTGACTGAACTCCTCCTAAACGGCTGGACCGATTTTGATGAAATTTTGTGTGTGTCTGAGTGGGCATTTGGATGGTTTAGATTCATACTGGGACCCAGTAGGTGGCGCTGCAATCGGGTACTAGGAAATGGTTTTTAAAATATTTTGACGATTTTTTTAAAAATTGGTTTTAAAAGTTCTCGCATACATAACATATAACCCCAAAATTGTATCTCCCACCACCCCCAATATTTTTTAAAATGAAAAAAATCGAAAATTTGAATATCGAAAAAACGTTTGCTGAACCCGCTAATAGCAGGCAAACCAACCTTCGGACAGGACAACGTCTGTCGGGTCCGCTACCCCTTAGGGGGTAAATACGCCTAAAAATCGATATGGGTGTCGTTATTGACGTTTTTTGGGACGTTGATTGCAAAAATGGAATTTATTTTTAAGTCCAAGAAGATGAACATGACATAAAATTAAAACTCTATAGTAGTGAAACGGGGTTTCAGAGACAAATTATTTTTGGGCAGAACAACGTTTGCCGGGTCAGCTAGTATATATATATATATATATATATATATATATATATTGAAATAATATTAAGCCCACAACTTGGCTCTGTTCGCAGTGCAAAATATTCAACCTAAAGCACAGAGTTGGGATATTTTATATAGTTGCAATTTTAAACTGAAATAAAAATATTAAATGCATTGATAATAAGATGCGAGAAACAGTAATTAGTCGGATAAAGGCACTCAAAGGCAAAGTATATTTTAGAGGGCTAAATTGTGCTCCACTTGAAATACATGTTTTAAGTAATAAATCAATATTTATCCACATAAAAAGTATTGCATTTTATTGTGCCCATTCTAGTGCATAAGTGGAAGTGTTTGCAGCAGTATCCGCCACGAAAAATTATAAAGTGTCTCAATCCCATCTGCGGCTGAGGTTCGGCAGCGAGCATATGAAAGTTCCGAAGTTCGATTACGAGCAAATTAGTCATCGGAGCCCAGAGAACGGTACTGCAACTGATCAAAAGAGTTTGCAAGAACGTCCCAACCAACGTCTGCATCTGGGGGAGCAACTCCAGCAGAGATATTCCGACAGCGTCACTTCCGAGCCTCTCCGTTCCAGCTCGACCAGAATTTTAAAAGATATGCGTGCCTGCGATTTGAGTGTTAAATTTTGGGGAAACGCATCAAACGACTAGATCAAACCTTGCCGAAGAGGATTTGCGCGTTTTCAACGGTCAAGCTGGGCTGTAACAATTGAAAAATTGCGTGGCGTGGGTGAATTGTGCAAATTTGGCGAGAACTCATGCGACCAAAAAACAATGGAACGGTCGGCGTTTATTCTACGTCAGAACAAGCAAGAGACGGTGATGTCATCTTAAAAAACAAACAAGGAGATGTGTTTTTAATAGTTGCCAAGCGGAAAAATTTCAAATAACTTAACTAATGCGTTTTCACATTTTGTGTGTTATCTGTCAAATAGAGATTACTAGTATTATCTGCTGAGCGCGAGCAAATGAGCTACTCCAAGTCAAATAACCTAAAATTTATGGCGATAGTTAAATTCTGGTCCCACCCTGAGAATAGAGCTTGTGTTTTTGCTGAGAGTTAGCTTGATTGATATTGCAATTAGATAAAAATAGAGAGATGAGCTTTTCAACCATTTTATTTGTGTAATTAATTATTACATTTCAATTTTAACTAGCCCTAATTGACTGACAGGCAAACTAAAAGCACTGTACTAAATTATTAAATCTGAGAATTGTGTGATTACAAATTGCCAAAATCTTAACTTATTAAGATATTTATTTAATATTACAAACATCGCATTGCAATATATGGTCCATGCTACAGTATCTCCATGGGCCAACAATAGTTTGAATTATACATTTTTGCTTAATTCGCTCCAGAACTAACTAATTTGTGAAAGTGAAAGCTTACTGCAAAATAAGAGAATATCATTCATTTCAAATCAAAACCTTTATCATGATTTTATCAGTTTAAATTTATTTTTGAACTAGGACTCCATCTTTTAACTAGATAATCGGAAGCTCGAGAAGGAGTATCTTGGGGTTGAGGACTAAGGAGTGGTAGTGAGAGAAATCAGTGTATCTCTGACGACAACAACTAAGCTATGCATTTAACTGCGCATTTTATGTCTTGTTGTTAAAACTGTAATGACACAATTAACATACATATCACAGGAATACGCACAGCTCCTGCAGCTCGAGCCCATGATGCAGTATTTACACTAGAAAATTGCCCTTGCCTCCCTGAACTGTCGCGTGGTGAAATACGCACTCAGGTTCGGAATTAACTATAAATTCTGGATCGCATTTGCCTTGCAATAGACACGGCCACGCTCGCTCCCGTTTTGCTCACCTCGGTGTAACTGTAATACACACTTAATTTCAGTACGAGTTTGCCAACAATGCAATGTTCTGAAACAGCAAGACTACAGTTATTAATGAATACCGTCTTGTAGCACTTGTGTAGGTACAAAGACGATATGAACCTAGTAACTAGATTGCTGTACACCAGTCTGTGATAATTTGAAGCGGGGAGCATTTAAGTTCTTGTTTGCATTCGCTTTACAATGGCAGATTTAAAATAAATGTGAAGAAGTATCATTGCGAAAGTTGTAACGCAATAACACAAATTGACCGTTAATACAAAACACCCAAAAAAACGACAACAAGAAAAGGTAAGGTAAGATTAACTATGTTTTGTTATTCTGTCCTCGTCCTGAACCAAATGTGTAGATACCAATTTTCGTAAGTTATTTGTTCCGCGCTTAATTTACCATACGCCCGCCGGAGCCAAGATCTCAATAAATAAAATCTGCTGTCCTTATTAAATTCCTGACTAGCAGACAATGCGCATTTATGTACTATAAAAGAGTGGGCAAGGTAGCAGAGATGTGTGGCTGCCTTACACCAAGTAATTGCATTTTTTCATTATCGTTATCATTCTTTCAAAGTTATTTTTATATTTAATTTGTTAAATATAAATCTTAATTATTAAGTCTTCATATCGATTTCCATTTTCAGAATTGAGTTGGCCATGGCAAGTGTTTTATGCCATCGTCAGTGCTCGAAATTTCGCAATCTCAAGGGATTTACCATTAAATCCTACAAATTAGTGCAATTAACCAATCCACCATTAATTATAAGTCCACTCGTACAAACTGCACAGTTAATTACTGAACTGCAATCAGCAGCGGTGCAGAACATAGCCATTGATTAGCCGATTAGTATGTACCGCTCTGTTTCTAAATGGTGTACTGGAGTTCAAACTTCAAATACAAATACAATGATGTAAAAACCCAAAACATATGCTTGATAATACATTAACTTTTTATTTTGTGAGGTACGTATCTATATTGCTATTAGCGCAAGCATATTAGACAGATTTCAAGGAAACCTCCGAAAAAATAATGTAGCCTGATTTTTCGTACAAATGTTCCTTAGTGACCTAGGAGCGACTCTTCAAAAGTCCCCGTCTGTAGTGTTCTTTGCTTACTACTTAACATTTTGGGAAGTTTGCGTTTTTGTTTATCCTTCGTGTTGATACTCACTGTTCTCATCAGGATGTGATTCGTACCTATTTCAAACTTGTTTATCTGTAGAGCAGCACCAGCACACATACGAAGGGCATCAAACGCTCAAATGAAGTCAAAGCTCAACATGGTCCTACGATAAGTGAGGTCATATTACCAAATCACAGCTAACAAAGGCATTGACGTAGGGGAAACACCTGAAAATTCCGTCACCGTTAGAACGGCCGTCAGCAAATACATACCGGGTGGATAAAAAAAAATGTCTCCAAGTTGGGCACTGTATACCTTCTAAATCAGCTAAGTGAATCTCGGGATCATTGTCGAAGAAACATTGTAAAATATGAATGCCAAGTTTCACACAAGTTTGTTGCAAAATACCGAAACAGGGAACTTAAAAAGATTGTTTAACGAAAATACACGCAACCTTATGTTTGGTTTTGAACAGCTGATGAATGGCCACCAAATTCACCTGATGTAAATCTATTGCATTACTGTACGTGGGACGCGCTTCAAAAACTAATTTTTTGTTCTTCCTTTACTATCTTTGAAAATCTCAAACCTGTATTTTTACTACATGAGTTATTGGGCCTCAAATAGAAGTCTTTTTTTTTATTCATCCGGTACATACCTTAGTGGTGGTATGGGTATTTGTCGCTGGTTAATGTTTAATGTCATTTTCAACAGAGAAGAATAGTCGTTGGCTTCTGTTGTCGAAAATTGTAGAAGATATTTTTTATAGGCTTGATTTCTGTTGTAATTTAACTGGGATTTGAGTTGTAGGGTAGCTTCGTTTAATTTATATCCTAATTTAAGTTTTTCATAAATGACCGTAGTGCTCCCTTCTGTGTTTATTTTTGAACCTTCATGAGCAGTTGTATTCTATGCGGCTTGCTGAATGACGAAATTAAAGCGTTCAATTATTAGAATTATTTCATTCGGGGTTTTAGGGACAAATTTAGTTTTAAGTTTTTGAATATCACCCAATCCGTTTTCCTATTACGTAATCTTTGAGATGCGGTTTTCTTAACATTTGCTATCAGAGGAGAACAGTGCGAGGATAGATCCATGCAAGTTGTTGCTTTCCATAGTTGCGCTCTATTACTTTAATTACACAGAACTATGCGACATCTGGGATGTTTCTTGTGTCCATGGACTAGTAGGTGGGCTCGCTAGTAAACACGTAAATAGTTTTTTTCTTACGGTTTGGTATAGTTTGTGACCCTTGCTGTTGTTAATTGGTATCCCCATTATAGGATGTTTGGGTATATAATCCGCGTCCGGCATAAAACGCCAGTCAAGTGTTTGAAAAAAATATTCTTCAAAATGGCATTCTTTAATTATGAGTTTTGATTGACAATAAACAGCAGAGATGACTAGCCCGCCTTTCCACTCTTCTGCCGCGATGTTCGTTGCTTGCAGATACTTTAATCTATATTTACTTAATTGATAATGTTTATTGGTATTTTTTAATTAAGATGGTGGCACCTCCATGTCAATGTTGTCGTTTTAAAGGTTGATTCCACAAAACTGCAATTTTAAGATTATTGCGGGTCATGAAGATAACTTTGCGAGTCCATAAATGAGGGGATTTAGCAGCACGTCTATTTTCTCTATTATTGGTTAACATTATCCCAAAATTACTATTTGAAAGATGGTGTTGAAGAACTGTAACTTGACTCTGTGAACTATTGGCTTGGTTTAATTGGCTGTAGTTGCTTGTCTTCTTGTGTAAAGCATGTTGTAATAATGATAGTTTCGTTGTGTTGGACCACAACATGTCTTTCCTCTTATTGGTAGAAACTCCATTTTCTGTATGTAGTTTCTTGTAAACTTTACATCTCTTATAGTTGGCTGGATAGTTCTCCCCACAGTTAAAGCATTTCACGTCATTACTGCGTTGTTTCCTGAAGCACTACGAACTTACATGACTACCACTGGATTATACACATTGTGCGTTTCTGCTACAAAGTCTTTTTGTGTGCCCATACCTTTGGCAGTTTATGCACTTGGGCAGTTCTTGTTTAGAGAGTAGGGGTTCGAATTTGACAAAAGAATTCAACACAGTTGTGACTTTGTATGTAGTTATTAGTTAGATTCAGTTTTAATTCTATGTGAAAAAGGGGTAAAAGTCCCGCGTTGGAGAATATACCCATAGTCATTGATTTCCGCTGTCAACAGCTTCTTGTCTAGAGAAGGGTTCATATTAAAATTACTGTAAACAACCTATCTTCTTTCATTTGGTAAATGTGAAATTGAGTTCTATTTTCCAATAAGTTCTTTGTTATGGAAGAATATAATTTTTCATTGTTTGCATGGATTTCTTCCATTATTATCAACAATTGTACAGTATGAGCATTGGGCGCAATAGCAGATGGTTGGACTTGTTAGAAATCCTAACTGTAACATAATAAACACTACACTATATTGAGAATGGACGTTAGTAATTAATATTATTTAATCATGGCTTAGTGTCTAAGGTCAAATGTAAGCGCTAGTTTAGCAAATTATCTGTCCTTAGAAGTACGTGCCGGACGGGCGAAAGGATTCTTCGCAGGCCAAATGGGCCGGAACTATATAGTAAACATTATGACTTCTAGGTACCATTATGCGTGGGACTGATTTTGTACTCAGGTTTCTATGACCTAAAGAGCATCCTGCAAGCTTTCCTGTAAAAGCGGGAATTTTGGTGAAAAGCAGATTTTAACTGACATCGGTAGCGAACAGATCGCTCCCGAGACGAATAATTTGTAAATTAACTTATTTTAAGCTACTGAAGTCTTTAATTTCTCAAGTAGAGCCTTTAATAAGGGTTACGCGTAATCTGGGTCGAATTGACAACCCCGACCTTAGGCGTTTCGCGACTCTAATGCCAAGAAAGTATTCTAATTCTCCTGTTATTGTATCTTGAACTGAATATTGAGTTTGTTACTCATACGCAGTATTGCATTTTCTTCCGTGTGGGCAATAGTATTGTCGACATAGAGTACAATGCCTAACTAGATATCATTTACAAGCTGCAAATATAAACATCGGTCTGTTTTACTTCTTTTACACGAAATTGCTGTACAATTTTTTTTCATTTTATGTCATAGCGAATTTTTTTACATTTTAGATGTTTTCTATTTTTTCATATCTTGAAGGTTGTTCCTTGAATAGTCTTCCCTGTACGTCTCCATTTAGAAATGGCAATTTTATATGAAAATTCTTTACTGTCATTCCTTCACTTAAGAGGATTAGAAATTTTAATTTGCTTCATAACAGGTGGAAAAGTTAAATAAAGATCTTGTCCATACTTTTAACCATAACTCTCAACTACTATCCCCCTCTTATATCTGTACAAATCCCTTTCTTAACTTTACATGAAAACACATTTACAGCCCATCAATGGTATTTCCGAATGTAAATCCATTAGGTCCAAGTCTGCTTTTGTTCTAAAGATCTCATTTCCTCACTGGATTTTTCAATGCGTTAGTTCTTTCCTGGTTGTGGTAGTTCAATAGCTTCATTTCGAGAGGATGGTTTCCTAGTGTGTATGGTACCTCCTGGAATTCGGGAGTAAATTGTTGTTCTGTTACTGCCAACTGGTTTTTCTAGTTAGCCTTTCTGGTCCTTCGCTTTCCACCCCTGCTTAAAGCTTCTGACTTTAGCTTCTCGATATTCCCGGCTTTTTCTTAAACAAAAACAAATTCTAATAATAAATTTAATCGATCACTTAGCTATGAAAAAATTTTGTTCGAAGCATGTCAATTTTGTACTCGTGTTTTGCATTATCGTTCTGTAATCCCCGATTTAGTTGCGCGTTTACATAAAAACTGCGAGAGACAACATAATTCAATTTTCGCTAGAATCCATTCATTTAGTTAAACGAATTGCTCGAAACTCCCATCATTCCATTTCATCGAAATTTGCGACTCTGCAAATCGAGCAATACGCTTCATTCCACAAAAACTTTCACATCATTTTCCCTGGGCACATTTTTTCCGCAAACAACGCGCCCCATAACGAATTACCTATTAAATTTGAATGCAAAAAGTTGGTCCCGCTAACGACCCTCGGGGCTTTTTTAGGGCGTAATAAAGCGCAGCAGTGGTACTTAGCAGCAATTGTAAAAGACAAACAAGCAAACTAAGTACATTAAAGTTACAATGTAAACACTTCATTAGCATTCAATTGAGATGGAGATGAGAGTTTGTCACCTCTATGCAAACGCAGGCACTTCTGAGTTATCGTACCAGTTTTATAATTACTTTACCGAAGTTCAACAGCGACTACTGCGCTGTCCTTTCCATTATCCGAGCTGCCGCCTTTATCTCATTAAATCCTCATTTGCAGAGATACGGCCTCCTACGACATGCGGTTTATTGTTTATGAGCGTGTCCTGCGAGTTGCCTCTTTTGGGTCGCAAAACTGCGACAAGGACAGGTAAAGCCCTTCCAGGGCAGCTTTTAGCGTCTACAGCTGTACAACTCTGGAATAACAACCAGGTACCTTGTGAACAAACAGTCTGTTCGGTTTAGTTCTTTAGTCTGTAGCCTTACATGAAAATGCTAGAAGCAACGTCAACCTATTGAAAATGGGACGCCAAATAATCATGAGACTATAAAGGAGTTAAATTTGCACGAAAATGGAACATTCAGAGTGGAGATGAGCATTTGTTCTTCGTTTGAGATTCTTGATGGTTTATTAGATGTGGCTTATGTAAGCTCGGACGTACGGTGCATTTTCAAAAGCTTTAAAAACTACAAATTAGAAAAGGCTCTCGCTAAAGATAAAATTTATTATCCTACACGGTTTACGAGGGCAAACTGATACATACTCCTTTAAACAGTTCGGCTGTTATAAATATTTCACCGATATAATGGAAAAATATGTCAACCTTTAAAACTTTTTATAGTGGGTTTCACACGAGTACTTGAAGGGACCTATACCTAATGGTATATACAGGAAATCCCATGACATGACGGCCATAGCTTAAGTGAATGTTGCTGATATCATTCTAAGTCAAAAATACCCTATAAACATACGCTTTATACTCAATCATAATGGCGTTACAATTGTAAATAAAAAAAGAAGGTAAAACGCCAAGAGTTAATTTTCTATTTAATTGAATTTAGAATCTGAAGATCGTATTACTGCACTAATTGTTCAAAATGTCCACCTAATTGTTGTAAATACAGTTGAACTCTCCTTAGAGTTGAAGAAGGGTAACAATTATTAAAGCAAGAAGAGAAAAATTCAACTATTTATAGTTAACATTATTCTATTTTCGTGAAATTAACAATCCTACGGGTTTTTGATATTCAAAATTCTTGTATCTTTGTTATGAATGTGTTTTGGATATACGTTCCTCAGACATTTTTTACTTAAAATAGTCTCAGCAACGCACCCGTAAGCTATGACCGTCATAAGTACATTAGAAATTATGAGGTTAAGATGACCAAACGCGTGAATATTACGTATAATAAAACTTATAACAAAGATTTTCTCTCAAAGGGATAAAGTTGTTAGTTTGTATTATCATCAATGTGCCCGTATAAATCCTGGGTAGAGAAATTTTATTTTTAGGATTCTAACAACTATAATGATCTCCGCAGGTATTGAAACGTGCAAACATAAAATATGTTGTTTCGTTTCAATCATTTTTACAGGTTGTGATAAAATTGTCCTAAAATATCTTTTTTCATATGAAGAGATAATGATTTAGACCTGTTGTTAACTAGTGAACTGAAGAAAATCCAAATAATGAAAATTCTGCTAAAGTCTACGTAAAAAATACAAATATAAGGGTAGTGGAAGACGGTGAATAATTAACTACTACACAAGAAAATGAACTTAGCAATATACCAACTTGGAACAACAATCAAAAATAAAAAGAAAAAGCAAATAGACGAAGTCGGTAAACGCATGAATAGGCATTTGTAATAGTGTTCTGATAAAGTTAACGTAAGTCCTGCAAAAAATCAGCACACGGTGTTACTGTAAAAGAAATATCAAAAATTAGTTTTCTGTACGTTGTGTTATGGAAATTGTTACAGAAAGATTCCTGTTTACGGCATGTGGAAGGGGTGCTCAGTAGCTCAGCATAAGGGGGTATGGTAATTGTACCTGGTAAGATACTGAGGTGTCGTGACACATTCGTAATAGTTTAGGATGCCACCGCTTATTGGAGTTTTAAAAAAATCTTAAAAATCCTACGGGCGCGTTAACAGAAAAACTAGCAGACGAATTCACCTGGGAAGGACTTCCACTGGGAAAAATAATATTGGTACACTGAGACAGAGCGCTGACGGTGTTATTGCACCAAAATGTATTTCACAGGGCAACTGCATATAAGCACATACAAAATTTGGCGATAATTTACACGTACAATACAGCATGTTTAACTTATTCTACTACATTATAACATACTCAATTTAGGGAAAGTCACACATGCAAAATTAGATAATAAACCATAAATGAGACTTAGCTCGGTTGTTACATTAGTAATTGCCGATAGTAAATCGGAACATGCACTCGCACTAGCTCAGAGGAAGGGCGTGGATGACTTACCTTCAAAACTAAACGGTTGGAATTATAGGTGCACCAAATGGTTTTTTCAGCCCATGTTCCTTGGTTTATTTGAGCGAACAAACCAATAAATTGCTCAAGGTAATAATACAACATAAACAATGAAAACCCACAGTTTAACAGGGGGCATAAACTCGATTTGTAATTACTGGCATTAAACGTACAATTACAAGGCTATCACAATAATAAATATATCACATAGGTAAATATCACAATTAATCAATCACAATTTGAACAGGGTGCATTCGAAAACGCAGCCTGTGCTGAGGGCGTATAAAGCTAATTTCCAAATTAATTCATTTTACTGTAAGTGGGCCAAAACATGAACTTTAGTAAGCAACCCGAGCACTGAGTAAACGACACAGCTGTACTGCGTTCCACCTATAATGTATTAAATTAATATCTCGCGTGTACTCACACTCATGCTGATATCTGCATGTCGTAGTGGTATATCAAATAATCTGCTGGCTGCTGCTCCAGCGAACTTAATTACTAAAGCGATATTGATGGAACAAACGTACCTAGATTTACCATTCGCTCAGCTAATTTACTAGCATGTAGAGCTACGTCAATGATAAGTGAACTAACTCAGCTTAAAACTGACGGTTCGTTTAACAGACCTGATTTACAAGTAATTATAACAGCGGTGAAGCGCTAACTTTAAAGTTTAAGCCGTATATGAATTACCCAATTAAATAACCAACGGCAAGGTCGTTAAGAATTCGATAGCATTAATAAATCAAAAATCAAAATAGCCGTTAGGTTCAAACCAAATTCAGCACAACGGTGAATGTGATGTAGCTTCTAGCGGATTACTGCAAATACAGGGGGCCTTCTTGGGGCTGCTCGAACGATACCAGGGCTAACGAAAACCACATGCTGCAATGCACGTCACTCGGCGATGCTGTAAGCCTACGCTTTGGGCAGTTCTAGCCCGTAACTTGAAGGCTAAGTAGATATCCCAAATTAGCAATTTTAGCAAGAAAGAATAGTTAGCTTACCAGAAAATAATCTGCCTAACGTACACGGAAAATGTGCTAACACAACAACTTATTTTCCCATGGTTGTGGGTGGAAAAAGTGGCAAAATCGCCTATGTTACATACGCCTGACGCAACAGTTAATTTCTGCAATCCATTAATCTAATTCTGCCATGTCCACAGGGCCCGATAATTCGAAATTTTTCCCACCGGCAAATCGAAGTGTTTCACCTTTGTAACATATTTTCTAAAGCCGAAGCGACGCTAAACTGTATCGCCATCTAGCGATAATTAATGTCCCTCGGCGGAAAGAATTGCAGATGATATTTAAAATTGTATTTAAGCAAAACTTTGCTGCTCGGCTAAATTCGACATGTGTGTTGCCTACACGCTAGGAAGTTTCGCCCGTGAAATTACTAAAGAAATTACAAAATGATAATAAATTGGTTTCACGGTACAGCGATTTAAAATGTTGAAATTCAGACGGTCCGTTACCGAAGCTGAGTGGGAAGTTAACCTCCAAAGTTCAACGATCAAGGGGGGCTCGCTAAAGATGTGGGCTTTCGGATTGAGACGAAATCAAAATAGAGAGCTTCTTCAAAGCTGTGTTTGAAGAATGGACATCGGTAGTTCGGAAATATGTATGAGCTGTCAACATGACTCTACATGCGATGAACGGAGCTTTTGCAGAGGCTTATTGGGATATCAGAAAGTTTCAAAACGATAAAATAATATACAGGGCGTCGTTGATATTGCTATTATACAGATCACAGCAGGACAAAGTACTGGATGTTACTTCAAATATATCCGACCTTCGGGCGATTTAAAATTCTGCGAAACTAAAAACTGGACATTTCAAATATACAAGGTGTAAGTAATCGGTCGTACAAAAGGCGCAATACGATATTCTACGATTAAAAATAAAACAGAAACCTAAGAACCATATTGCATTGTACGAAGTACTTTTCAAAATATATGCAATTTAAGATTCCTAAAATTGACAACGGTACAGATAATAAGCAGGTACAATGTAAATATGCATTGGCATTCTAAGTAAGATAATATTGTTGCTTATCGTATGCGGCAGTGTTGCCACACGTTTTTCTGTTGAAAATCTAAGAAAGAAATACAATACAAAACCAATTGGTAAAATATAAAACTATTCGTACTCTAATTTGATGAACACTGCTCAACAAGTGTTCTTTTTCTAAATTTTTTAAATGTCGTTGTTCAGCTATGAACGGCATATATCATAAAAATTAGACAATCAGATAAATAGAAAAAAAAACTGTTCATAGGCTTTCGTTTTAGTTTTCAGCATATAATATTGTAGTGCACCTTTATACATCCTGTATAGACTGCGTTTCGTTGAAGCTAAATATCCAACAATTTTCATAAAATTAGCTCGATAAGCCTTTCGTACGCGGCGATATTAACGGCACAAAATAAAACTCTGGGCCAGTTCTAACAGTTCCCCCACGACCCAACGTGAGAAGCAATTCTGAAATATCCAACTTTTGCAGTGATTCCCAGGGAAGATGAACAAGATCGCTCTTTCTATCAACAAAACACATACCAGTTTGTTCATTTCACGCATCAGTTCTCGTAATTTAACGCCGTATCACTAAAATAAAATAAAATTATAGCAATCTGTATCCTAATTGGAACAGAAGTACCAATGTACATATGCACTTTGGATGTTATGAATCATTATGATGGAAACCATTGTGATGTCAGCTGCCAAATTGGAGAGATGTAAAAAACTTAAATCGTGTATTTCAATAACAGCAGTTGTCGTACGAATTTTTGCTGCAAACATGCAAAAAGCAGTAAATATTACTTCCTTCAATGTCTGCTGTCAAGGAATGCTCTTTACCATTGGGTTACATTTCCTTAAATTTTTACAACGGAATATAAATTCTCAAAAATATTGTACAAAAAAATTACTTTGCGGTCTACTATGCTGTGCTACATCAATTTCAAATATTGAGCAACAAAGGAATTCCTTCTGAGATGGTCATACTTTTAAGCCAGCTAGGCAACCCATGATGGAAATGAAAAACGCCTATAATTTAAATGACTCCCATGATTCTCCATGAACATTCTGCCCGTATAAAAACCGTGGAATTAAGAAATGTCAAATTCCATAATACTATTCGTATAGGGAAGGCGAAAGGCTAACATACCTGTTCCTCTTTCAAGAAATGTCTACTGCTATTTACTAAAAGTTCTTCTAATATCATCTATCAACAAATTCCGGAAGAAGAAATGTTACGTACATAAAACCTTGTGAAAACGCCATGTCACCAATTCCCGAATTCTATTCGAGGAATTAAATGTTACGTACGAAACGTTAATTACTACCTGTAACTAAACCTAAAAAGTGCACACGACTAGCTTCAGTGGGGTATGGGCGAGGTTTTACTGAAATCGTAGGTACGTAGGTGTAAAAGCCAATACAATAAAAACGTGGAAGTTTATTATTATTTTTCATTAGACGTCACTGAATTGTTTACGACTCTTGCAATCCATAACTAGACGTCCGTTCTGTATGAACACATTTAATTCTCTAGATGCTTATATTAGCTATAAACGCGTCTTCATTGTTGCCTTGTGATGAAAGATAAACAAAATCAAAATGTATACATTATATTGAACTACAAGTATAATCGTTAGCAAGCAACCTGATCTGCTCCGTTAACAAATTATTACTAGGAAGATATCTAAAAATAACGTCACGGTACTAGATTCTAAGGTAGAGTTATTCTGTTGAAATGGCTTTTAGTCTTTCCAGAAGAGGAAATATCAAACTCGGTGTCCATTAGGCGAAGAATTACCAGTAACACCCATGTAAACCGCATAAAAGTTTATTATGAACCAATAGATGCGCAACTGTTCTATCAATGAGAATAATATACAGTAATCTACAGTAACAGCGTAGTTATATCGTAACGCAGCAATTTAAAAATACTAAATCTGTAGGTATGGCGACTTTGACGAGCTAGAAGTAGCGACCTCAATATGTGGCGATTTTTCTAGCCGTAGCTCCGGGAAGGTAGCCTGACAACTAATGAAAAGCTCTCCCACGGTGACGGTTACCTGCGGATGTTGAAAGGAAAGCAAGACAACAAAAACATTCCGAGGACAGCTTCAATAATATTTGATGAAATGAACTTTCTGAGTCCGACGGTAACTCAATTTTCGGTAACAAAGAGCGGACCCACTAAGGTTTAAGCACTGCAGAAGTTTTAACTATCCGGTATCAACCGAAGTGTCTTTACTACCATAAAGTTACCTCTGTCTGCTATATATCACCACGAAAATGGAAGCACCGGTTACAAACTCGCAGATCGCTTGATGTCTCTCGATATTATGCCTTCGCCAGAAAAACATTTTCCACGCATTAGCAAATGGCAACACAATCCAGTCTCTATGTGCAATCTCGCTGTAGTATCTGACCCAAACACCCAGTCATAATAAAAATACTTTAGTCAGTAAGGGAAAATATAGTAAGTTAAGAAAACAACCAGTGTACAATAAAATATGCATTTTATTCTTGATTTAGCTTCAATTTAAACTTGGATAAGGTTGGCTTTTAAATAACTCTTTTGGAACTGTAAATTTTCTCGAGTTACAAAGTATTGATTATTTACCTTGTTTTGTAATCGTTCGAAAAGGTTGGCTTTAAAGACGCTAGGGACCTCCAAGCGACGGTATTTATGTACCAAATGTATATTTAATGTTTCAATTTCTTCCATAATTTTGAAATAGCAAAATACACGTTTTAAATTTAAATCTTAACGAGCAGAACTCTATTGAAGCAACTTTAATTAATTTGAGATAAAAGCCCTAACTGGTAATATATAAACCATAAAAAGGGCGTAAATTTTGGGGTTACCTACTGACGGGTTTACGACCTGCTATATGCGAGATTTAAGCTACGTTTAGTAAATAAACGCAGCAGATAGCGACAGCGAAACTGAATATGTTAAAATGTTTCCCAAAACGACTGAAATGAAAAATGTAGCCTCTAAAAACCAACGTAGAAGTGCAGATGGAAAAGGATGATTAAAGGAGAAGCTAAAAATTTCTACTATAATGTACTATATACTGCATATTCTTTTCGTTTATTTATTGGTAATAAGTCACCTCATTTGCTCTACTTTTCATTAATTTAAGCCAAATAACTTGTAACAACCTTTCATACAAATTAGTCTGATGCCAAGGGCTAGCTTTGAGTTTGGAATCAGAAGAAGTGCTACAACACAATAAAAAAATAATAGAACAGAAATACTTGAGCAATATTTAATGCCATAACGCAATTTGAAATTGTAGTCTATGCAGGGCTGTACTTAGAGAAGGGTTTAAACATGCGATAACCGAATAAATACATAAAGAAATTCCCCTTTTCAACATTGTATGCGCGTATCGAGAGACAAAAAAAACTGATTCTTGTATGAATATGTTGCTGCTAACCTCGAATTTGACATAGACTTACAGTGCACCAACATACTATTCATACGTTTGAATTTCCACAGCCCACAGGTCAGTTTTTTATGGATCTCTCGATATTAACGATAACCTCATTTTACCTTGCAGTGTAGAGGCTGGTGCTTTATGCTTGCATCTGGCGGTACAATGCTCAACTTGCTCCGAATTCGGGATACAAAGCTGGAGTGCACCTTTTGTGCTTGCGCAGCAACCATTGTGTCATGCTGACGTGTTGACTTTGGTATTCTATCTCTTGGGTCTGTGGTTCTGAGTAGACCGCAGTTAATTTGGTGCCCAACTGTGAATGGACTTACCGACCCCGATTCCAATCGCCAAGGCTGCGGAAAAATTCCAGATCCCAGGGGATTCGAACCGAGGCCGTGATCAATGCAAGCCTAGCGCCTACCCAACTGCGCTTCCCGGTTTTTTCTTTTTCAACATTAAATGATTTAAATGTTTAACAAAGAATGCACAAATATAAGGCTTTTACGCAGCTGACCTTCCTTGTTTATGAACAAAGGTCGAAGGACAGCAGGAACGAATTCACCATGGTTACGGCTCAGGGCTTTTCCGAAGCGGAAAACGACAAGTTTTTTCTCAGTAGAATTGGAAGGAGCGAATACCTGAAACGTGTAATGTCTTTTTAAGTATAAATAAAAATCGAATATGAGTAAATGATTGAAATTAAGCAAAGAATAAGGTTCACCGTGGCAACACTCGAAGTTAGTGCAGTCTTCTAGATATTATTCTAATTACAAGAAACTAATATACCCATTGCTTAATCTTTATGTTGAATGAATGTTATGGCCATTGCTTATAAAGGAACAGAACTATTCGTTAGCTACGATCGCCTTATATCTCTAGTCCTTGACGAAGTTAACTTATCGGTGGCCTTACAAATTGCAAAATGCACTTGAGCAAATAAGACTGGGGCATTAGGGAGGCCACATAATGGAATGGAAAGGAGTTGGCTGCAGGTTATCGTTTAGGAACTGAACGGTTGAAAATGTTACCGTAGGTATTTACTACTGCACAGTGTGACCATAAATCCTGCACCGAAAGTACACACATTTCAAGCTTAAGGTTTCCACGGAATATTTTAAGAAAGCCAGGGCAAAACGTTTTAATGCCCCATAAATGCTAATAAATTGGCGCGAAAAATATTTTCTGAAGCTTGAGGTTTACAGTAATAATCTCGAGATTATTCTTACTTTTGACTTTCCCTGGCTTTTCGGGAGTTTTAAAAATGTAATTTATTTCAGGATTATCTGGGCTGATCTCCGCTGCAGTTTCATACAGACGTAAGCTTGACTTCTGCTTCTGTAGCAGGTTTAAAAACACTTGTGTATGAAGATTGGATCTAGTTAAGCTGTTTTTAATCTGTGCTTCTTCAGAAACAACCGCGAGCCACATCTTCGGCGAGGTTTAATACTACAAAACTGACTTTTATGAAACAATCCATTGAGCATTCTCCTTATTATGCTTGGTTTACGTTATTGCCAAACACTATTTATAGGTCCAGAAATCATTTTATAAGGTTAACACTATTTGTTGATATTAATCAGATCTGGAGGCTTGAATTTTTTTAAATGTCTTAATTGCTAAAAGGTTGTCTTGTCTCTGTTAATGTAATAATTAATACTTGTCCCTGAGAATCAGTATATGTATCACTGTGTTGGGAGCATACCGTTACAATTCTTGCCATTCTATTTAGATAGAATTGAATAATCGAATGTGTTATACGTGAAAACTTATTTACTAGGTCAAATTCAAATCGATAAAGAGTATAAAATGTCCATTTTTGGTTAGGCGCTACCATGGCGCTTTAAATCATTAGCCAATAGTGTACTGAAGAGGTCCTACCAAAAAACTACCTGGCTCTGTGTTTCTAAAAGGTGTACATACGACACCCGAAGTGGAAACACCAGAGCCTTCAGGTCTTTATAATGTTATATTCTTGAAAATGTGTACTACTTTTCGCTTCACAACAAATAAAACTGGATGTAATGTAATACTGCTATATTAAATACACAAGGTTATAGGAAATTTTACAGGAGCCAGTTGTTGGCTGGGGTTGTGCCACGTCTCCCTCGCGCCCCGTAGAACACGTGACGTTGCCTATACCCTAAAGAAAATAGGTTTTGATGGACCGATCGCAAGCTTGCTAAAACTTCAAATAGCGATTAGCACACCCAGAATGGGATGAGCTCAAAATATGAGTCCGTTAAGCAGACGATGGGTAGTATCCTACAAACATTACAAACAAATGGATGTTAATGCCCATACAAGAATTACACAACTCATGTATGTCGTTAGCTGTACTGCTGTAAATAACGGCACCAAATTGAAAGCAGAGATTCAGACTCTAGCTCGAAACGATAGTTTCTGTCGAAGAGAGGTTATCGGCGGCCCTCGATCCAAGCGCTAGGGCAGCCTAAGAAATTAGCGGCGAGACATTTAGCACAATCTTCGGACTCGGAAATTAGATAGTCATTGCAATTCAAATGGGGATATAAAAAAACCAATAAGGAGGCCAGGGTGATTCTGGCGAATCTTGAACTTCTACGATGCCTCACTAAACGTGAAGGGAACTTGCTACAGCAAAGCTCGTATTTTATGATGTAACAAAACAAATAATGCCACAAAGGGATGACAACGCTTCCACGCAGCTAGTACATCGTGCTGTAGGTTTTCATATAGTTTGAGGATTAGGCTAAGAAGATAACACAACAATATCATCTGCAAACGTTGGCGTTGTTATTGCCCTGGAACTTTTTAGATCTACTCTATGTATTAGGTATGAAATTGTACCCAGAATACTTCCCTGTAGCATCCCAGATGTTATAGGATGTAACTCGGTTAATTCATCTTCTTGTTGCACTCAGAAGTATCTATTAAATACTGCATATTGCACTTCGAATAACTTTGGTTACATTGCCAACTTCTATATCTATCCTTTTGGTGGCTTTGGGGAAGATGTTAGCATCTAGGGGCATGCCTATTTTCTTCCGAGGATAGTTTCATCAATTCTTAATTGGTTGACATTATTAGCATTTTATATTTATTGCACATTTAGCCTTGCTGGTTTCAGTTTTATTAATTTTGTATTTCGTAGTCTGACGTAAATTGTTTATTGTATTTGTTATATACTAAACCCTTCTGTAGCTTGCTTGATGATTTTCGTGTCCGTTTGAAGTTTGAATCATTCCTGTTTGTTCGGCAGTTTTTTATAAAATGATTTTCTATAGATTTCACACAGCGTGGTTCTTTTGAACAGAAATTTTTCGTATGCCCGAGGCTCTGTCATGTCATGCATACGAGTATTTCTCTGCTATAACAACATGCCTCAAACTGTACAAAAGTGTTCGTAAATAGCATAATTTTGTATATTTATTTAATATTTACATTTTGTTTCAGATGTACATAGAACATTGAGAATTCCTTTTTTATTTTCCTGTCTTGAATAGTTTAAATAGTCACTAGTATTATGTAAAATAAGTGTATGGTGTGCTATACATTTGTATTTTCTAGATAATAGCATTAATTGGCACTCAAATACTGTTAGACGATATTTTCAGGAAAAATTTAGATGATTAAAGGCACTGTATTGTCAAAAGGATGTGTGTTCGGTACAATGAATACAAATGCTCTCTCCATCCCTCCATACTGTAATAGAGCGCATCCCCAGGCATTCTTTGTAATAAAGGTGATGCGAAATTTGCCCCGAAGAAAGTTTCGCATTCGATCTGCATACATCGTTGGCTTCCTGTTTCGACTTTATATCCCGACTATAAAATTTCAAAACTGCTGACTTGTTCGCAGCCGTATTTGCTGCGCCGGAATTTATCACGGTACAGAAATTGATACTTGTGGCCGATTTGCCACAGCCGCTTATTCACAATTGGAACGCGCAACGCGTGAACAATGAATCGGCGGAGGCAAAATATGCTGTTTACTTTTCTGGTTCATATTCCGACACGCTCGACTCGGTATCAGTGTTGCCAGCATGGGCGATTTTTCGCCATTTGGGCTACTCGGATAGTTCTGTTTGCTAACAAATTTATGATTTTGCGACAAAGCGAAATCTGGGCTATTTTCCGAAAAATATTGGCGATAATTGGGCTAACTATTGGGCACACCTGATTTCAATTCTATATTTCGTAATTCTTACAAAAAAATACCGAGATGAGTGGGAAAAATTTCATGAATTTAAAAGTATGACATGATACTACCCAAAACAAACTTCTGTATATAAGCTCGATTTTTTAGGTTGGATAAAACGGGGTGTAGATGACCATGCCTTTTGTACTGTGTGCCGTTCAATGAATTTTACAAATGCTGGTGGAACATTCATATTTAAAGAAATCTAAAAATTAATACCATTAAGTCATGCTGTGGTCGAACGCGTATTTTTTGTGATGACTGTGGTAAAATGCAAATTGCGAAATTGAATGAAGACAGAATTGTCAGACGCAATACTTCGACTTAGAGCTAATTTTGGTAATGAAAATATTTGTTGTAAACATTTTAATCCTTCAGACGACCTTTTGCATATTCTACCGGGTGATTACAAATGCTTTTCCATCAAATTGTCTTTGAAATATTTGTTGTATGAATAATATGTTAGTGGCACTGTAAGTCTATGTCAAATTCAAGGTTAGCTAAACCTAACCTGCTAACCTCGAATTTGACATAGACTTAAGTGCCAGCAACATATTCATACAATAAATATTTCAAAGGCAACTTAATGGAAAAGCATTTATAATCACCCGGTATATGCAAATCAGAAGATGATACAAATGAGGAAGAACTCTTAAATACATTAACAGAAGAAATTCAAGGAATAATTTAATACTGTTTACCATAATGTTTTCCTTATTACGTAGTAGCAAAGAACATATAACATGTTATATGCTCTGTGGTAGTAGGTATAGTTTTATTTCATATTAACGATTATTGCATAAGTTGTAAGACGCATTTTTTAAAAATAAATAACTATTACATTAATTTACCGTTTTCGTTATTGAATTATTTCAGGAAATTATGAATTTAAAAAAAAATGTATCTAATTTATACCTGAATTTTTGAGCCCGTGCGTGCACGTCATAACATATTGATGACATCATCTCCTAGTATGTTTATATGATCCTTATACAGTCACTAAAAGTACGTTGTTTGACACAGACTGATGCAAAATTTAACCTACAAATTTCGAATTTCACATAGCTTGGCAGACGATAAAATTGCATTTTAACGTGAAATAAAAGGTAGATAAAATACAACTTTAACAGTTAGAATTTAATGAATATATTAAATTAATATTTTAAAGATGAAAGAAAAAACCACAACATGAAAACTGAAGACAACATCATATTAATTTACATAACATTTATATTGTAAGCGTTGACAGCTATCAATTAATGTAAAATTAAGTGACCAAACTACCTCAGAAAATCAGCACTTTGAAAACTTGAACGATGTAGCTTGTGTGAAATGAATTGGCGCACTTCAGGTATACCGATTAGGCGCATTTTCCTGTAACTGATACTTTGCTTGCTCGCTGTATATGTTATTTACCTGTTGAGGCTACTTATAACAGGTACTCTGCAGGTATTTATGTAATTTTTCGGACCCAACTTAAAATCAATTAAAAATACAATTTTGCGATTTATTTTAGTAAAAACATTGTATCGAGTACCACATGAAATAACGAATAAATTGACTATAATAGTAAAATAACTTACATATTTTTACAAAGAATAATAATTGGAATTGCGCAGGATTTTAACAACTAAATCAAATAAATCATTTCAGTATCATTTTAAAATAACCAAAACATTAAATTTTATAGACAACACAAATCCAATAAAGCAGATCATAAATGTAACTTAATACAGACACAAGTTTAGAGAGTGGAAAACAATAAACGCAAGTAGTTAAGAAAAACAATGAGTTAAAAATACAACATTAGTATGGTATTAAACAATAGGACAGATATTTGCAACGTTTCACTCTTTAATATCTAGACACTTCTTCAGGCTAAACATGGATTTACATGTTATGGGCCTGTATGATGTAATTTCTGTTGGTGGTTTACCAGGTTTCATAATTATGATTATTTGCGTTGTTTTCCATTGACTTGGGAAGTGCCGGATTCTGAGGATAGAATTATACAGATGTGTAAGGGCTTGTATAGCTTTAGTTGGTAATTGTTTGATAATTGTCCCAGCTATCAGGTCATATCCTGGAGATTTCTTTGTGTTGATCTGTGGCATCTTCGTTCGGGAGTTGACAACGGAAGGGTGTAAACACTTTAGTGAGATATTCAGCAAAGGCATCGGCCTTTCCTTTGTTGCTGCGAGCCCAGCTACCGTCTTCCTGTTGGATAGGAGCTACGCGTGGGGTTGTTTTTTTATTTTTCGCGTTGCTTTCCAAAGCGAGTAGTCTGTTCGTTTGCACTGAGATTTTCAAGGTAGTTCTGTATTCCTTGATTTTAATGTTGACTAAGAAGTTTTTTTAGATGTTTGCTGGCCCTATTATACTCTCGTTTGTCGAGGTCCGATCTGGTAAGTTGCCATCGTTGCCTGAGGCGGTGTTTTTCGGCTATTTTGTCCTTTATGATGATAGGTGTATCAACTTACTATTTTGAACCATGGTGTATACAGCATACAGATTTGCAGGTCTGTGAAATAGAACAGACTGTTCGTATGCTTAAATTTAAAGCATTGGCAACTCTCTGTAACACCAAACCATTAGAAAGTTGGTCATTATATTACGAATTATTATATTACAGATGTAAATTACTTACTTCTCTCACAGCAGTTAGCGGTATAAGTGCACCATCGTTGTCTCTTTCTCGTTCAAAATAGCTTATCAAAGCGGCAACAAGCTCTTTTGACTTTCTGGGCAAGGCGGTTGACATTTTAGCTTCGAGTTCCCCATACGTTTCCAGCAACTAAACTCTTCCCCAAAGTAAGTAATTTGTAGCAGTGGAAAAACGACAGTATAACTTGTTCGCAATGTTCGTTTTGAAAACAACGGATTTTTAAAATGCAAAACTAAACTATATGTCACTGTCAACACCTGTCAAAACCACTATAACAAATAAGTCGTTTTAAAAAGCGACATGCGTACGTGTTAATTCCCTGAGCAGAACTTGAAAACACAAAGTACCCCGACGTATTATAGTTTTTACTATTGTTCATGGAAATTATGAAATATTAAAACAAAAAATGTACGGCTATAGCAATATATGAAGCTATATTATTAGCAAAAGCAATATTAATCATTATTTTATTGAAAAAAAGAGTAGTTTTATATTTTTCAAATGTTGGTACTGAAAACCTTACTAAAAGGCGGATTGATGACGTGCACGCACGGGCTCAAAAATTCAAGTATAGTTGGCTATTTTTGGGCTACCTAGACATATAGAAAAGGCGATTCGGCAACGTGAAATACTGGCAACACTGCTCGGTATTATTTAGAAGCTCAGCTGCGAAGCACCCCAAAGCAATCGATCTAGTTTTAGTCACATCCCTGCTTTCGCCTCTGGCATTTTCAATAACAGATGCCAAAGAAAAGTTTACAAAAGATTTATACTCCATGGAGAAATCACATACACGTGTTGTTAAGGGAAGTTTAAAATATTGGGCCACTTCGCTGCTCGATTATGACACGTAGCAGCACAAGATCGTAATAGGAAACACGTAGCAAACCGCAACTATGATAAATCAGATAATTATATATTATGCTAATATGGAACAATGCAAGTTCTTTCAAGAATGTGCATAGGTGCGAGATTGGCTGGAATAAAGTTTGCGTAAGACAAGATGACTGGCATTCGCGGAGTGATGTAGCATGGGTGGTGAACATGACGGAGAGTAGCTGACGTGTAGCTAATGTTTCCTTGTTAATTAGTTTTCCTTAAAAAGCACAATATAGGGAATTTGTGTAGTCGCGAGGTTAAGGTGACGGTGACAAGATATGTAGGCAGCAGAAGGCGATGAACTTGCAAATTAACTAATTTCTGGAATAATACCACTAACAAGTACTCTCTACCTCAGTCTGCTACTATTTAATTTGTGTTAGTTGCGAATATTATTTTTAAATTGCGCCACCGTTGACAACAATATCTGTTTGAACACATACTTAACATATTTGAGGTTCTCATTATTACAGTTTAAGAACAATTACGACACGAATGTCTACGGTTCTTTCACTATATCATCCTATTGAATCTCAATCTTGAATCGATCGATGACATAGAAGGGTGATCGACATGGAAGCAGAAAGCATTTGAATTTTTGTGTAGTTCAGAACTTGCTAGAGGGTAGCATAGCTGGCGTGTATTGCCTTCAACATGCTTAAAAGGTGGCCACGGCTAACTAGTGGAATGGACGAGGCTTTAAACAGGACATTCGATGGTAAAAATAAAATTAGGCGATACTGAGAATAATGTTTTTGTTATTGTTCTGGGCGTGACTGCGGCGCTTTAAATGCTTGTGAGGAAATCAAGCAGAAGACTTTCTGGCGATGGAAAATCTATACTATGCACACCTCCGATTTGATCTTTATCTTATTTCGGCACCATTGAGAATACTTAACTAGCTGCAAAACACGCGGAACTGTTATGCGCTTTACAATGAAAATAATACAGAAAATTCCAGAAACTCTATTAAGATAACATTTATAATATTACACTTGAGCGGGTCAACCTTGCAGCTGTGACCCATATATATAATACACATATATTGCTGGTAGGGCCTGGAAACTTCAGAAAACATTACGGCGCCGACATAGTCTCACTTAGAGTATAACGCGTCTTGTGCGCATGCGTGAGAATTCGAACTCCGCCTTTAGAAGCGAATTTTAAACTTGACCACTTCCCCATTGGCCGGACGACGCCGCCGCGCTTGCACACAGCTCACTATTATACATTGAAGAGTTGGTTGTCTGTCTCACTTCCTTGGCAAGTTTCCCACTCATAGCCGCTAGCAATATAGTAAGTATTAGATATATGCTGTGACCGTAACGCAGGTTTTCAGCCCATTATCTCATTTAAAATTATCGCCAACATGCGCAATATATTATTCTAGCTACATAAAGCACATATAAAATTCATGCTCAATCACACATGCATAAAATAATAAACAATAAATCACTTAGCTGGGTGTAGTAAATTAAATGGGAATAAGAGGAAAACTGGCCAGGGGTTGGCTCAAATAAAGCCAAAGTTAAACAGGATTTGCGGGCTCGCAGAGGCAACGAGCTCCTGGCACGAAAACAAAGGAAAAACTGTAGCTGCACTATATGAACGGCGTCAGTGGTACACACTAACTAGAATTATGGATAGCGTCAGTTCGAAAATATCTATGGGCAGTCAGTTAAGGATGCTGCAAAGTTGTAATTGAAAAGATTGATGTAGAAGAGTGTCGATGACGTCGCCAATCAATATACAGAGCGTAGCGGGATACCATACAGAATATGAATGTATCCGAATATCGGTTGGTGTAAAGTTTCACGTATCGATTATTTATCCGCCAAGGTCGCGATTAGTCTAACAATAGGGCTCCCGTGCGGCCGTGTTCACGGAAGAAAATGTTACCCACAGACGCAGCTGTACTATGTGCTCAATTATACCTTAACATCTTTTCATGATTTGTCTCCTGCGACTCAACACGAGAAGAAATTCCACGATACGAATTACGCGAATTACATTCGCTAAACATTAAAAATAAGCATTATATTTACACAGGAAGCCTCTGAACGTCATTATATTTACTTTTGTATTACAATTTTGCATATCTTCATCCGTATCCTTAGAGTCTTTATATTTTCTTGTTTCTCTATTAATTGTTATACTGAATTGGTCCAAAATCCACTTCAAATTGTTTTTTTTCAAATGTCTTTGATAAAAGCTTGAAGAGAAGAGGTTATGGATAGATTCTTATTTTCTTTATGTCTAACTCTGGATAAAAAGAATAGAAAAGATACAAATATACACATTAAAAATATCTGTAGCAATATTGAAATACACTCATTCTAAGAGCAGACAAGAAATCTTTTTAAAAACATAAAATTTCTTGCTAGAGATTGTAAACCTAAGTCATGGACAATTAAAAATAAAAGCAACGAATTAGTGAGGAACATTGAAGAAATTGCAGGATTATGGAAGGCATACTGTGAAAATCTTTTTGGCGCTGAATACCTACCCCCACTACCAATGATCCTGATGATGTGCAAGAACCCTTCATAATAAAGGCGGAAATAGAAAACAGCATCAAGCATCTGAAAGAGGTTAAACAAATAGAACCGGACGATATCTTTGCGTATTGTAAAATAAATGAACATTTAAAAAGTTACCTCCAAAGCGTAACCAGCAGCACACACCGGTTTTATTAAATATATTTGTATAACTTTTAACCAGTTCGTATGATATCAAGAAAGAATAATTTGTAGCTGCAAAATTGATTTTGAAAACATTTCACCTACCATAATATAGAGTTTATCTTCAACAATGGGCTGTCAAACCCAAACAATATTTATTTATACACTGATCTACAAACAGGTTGCCTAAAATTGTACGGAAAATTCCATTAGTTGAAAAGGGTTCAAATACTATTTGCCATGAGAGTCACCTAAATATAAAATGCAATAATTACTTTGGTAGTCAGGCAACAAGAAGGTACAAGGTTATTCATTATAAATTACCCACCCCTTATCATGATTATTATTGCCTATAGGAAAAAAAAGTTTTAAGTAAAAGTTGTGGGCTTATGACTACATTTTGTTAAAATGCTATCAAAGGTACAGTAGCGTACAGATTTCAGGGGATACAAAAAAAGTTATATATTTTATTAATGGGATGCCCTGTATATTATTAAATATTTGGAATGATCTTTTTTTCCGATTTCAAAAATATACCATATGTTACCCCTATCTTATACCGTTTTTGAGTTATTAAAGGTCGAATATCTTAGTTCAATTAGTTACTGTAAATAGGAAAAAGTTAACATTATTAAAGTAAGCTATGAAAATGACAACTATTTTGTTTGATAAGTGACAATTCTTTAATGAAATAATCAAACTGAGTTATCATTTATTTATATTTAAATTTCCTAAATAAAACTTTGTTATATTTAATAATGTTAACTAGTTTAACTAAGATATTCGACGTTTAATAACTCAAAAACGGTATAAGGTAGGGGTAACATATGTTATATTTTTGAAATAAAAAAAAGATCATTCAAAAAATGTAATAATATACAGGGTATCCCATTTAAAAAAAATATATTACTTTTTTGTATTCTCTAAAATCTGCACGCTACTGTACTTTTGATAGCATTTTAACAAAATTCAGTCGTAACTACATAACTTTTATTTAAAACTTTTTTTCTATAGGCAGTAATAACGATGATAATGGGTGGGTAATTTATAATGAATAACCCTGTACAATAGCAACTTGTTGCCCAACTACTAAAATAAGTATTGCATTTTTTATTTCGGTTGCTCTTATGGCAAATAGTATTTGAACATTTTCCAACTCTTAGAATTGCCTTGTTTTTTTTAATTTTACGCACCTGTATACTTTACTGTAACGCAGTAATTGATGGAAAAGAACTGCAAGCGAAGCATTTAGGATTCTGCCTGCAACTATTATTTTTAGACGGCAGCTAAGACCAAGGAGACGGTTAAGATTAGGCCAACCCTCGGGTTGCTGACACGAGAATATGGTTGAGCTTAAGAGATTATTTGGTAGCGGAACACAGGGAAATGCTTGTGATGCCCAATATGGATCAAATATAAAATTCTACAGTACTTCAACAGGGCATGAACAGAACTTCAAGTAAGTCTATGCCTGGCAAGCTGTTTATATCGTGGCCGTCATAAACGCTTTCAAAAAAGCAATTCACATCTCACTCGATGAAAATTGTAGCTACACATCATCTCGTTCTCTACTCTCAAGACGCTAGCTTTGCAGGTTTATTTATGAATAAATATACCACTTTGGCTTAAAACCAATGGCGACGTCCATAATTCTCGAAATGACATAACAATTCTTCTTCGCTTACTGCATGAAACCATTGTTGTTTCATATAACCGCCACTGAGAAAATTCAATTTCTCTGATGACTAAGTTACAAGAAAAAATTTACCTTTATGCTCGTTATGTAATCAAAGTCAGAGGAACTATACGCTTTAAATCCAGAATTGTTCCACGAACAACGTACGTCGTCTTAAAAGATAAACCTAATAATTCCTTAGATTTACATACTGTTAACTACTCTTAGCAACCCAATATTTGTTCGTGTATGTGAACACGCTTACGTGATTATCAGTCTCGTTTTGAAAAGTTAATTAAGGCGGGATTTCCATTTATTACTAGAAGAGGTGTCGGTAGGAACATATTGGAGAAAACGCTACCTAAGGGATCTGCACTAGCTGAAATATTCAGCGCTGTTATGTGAGTAGTGTATCGTCATAGCTTCAAGGGCGGCTTTAACGTTTTATGGGCAATAGAACTGATGCAACCTGATTTTTAATAAGCTTTCAATTCTTTGAAGTGCTGGCTGATTAACACATGTCCAATAAATGGTTGATACTGCAAGGTCGTAATTAACGACAAACCAAGCAGTAAATTATTTATTTTTAAAAGTTCACTGTCAATGTTTCTCTGAAAAATTCTTAACCCCCAATTAATTTCTATGTAGTTGAGCAGCTAAGGAAGATAAACAACTGTCAGGAGTTTCACCACAGGTAATAAACAATATATTAGATCTGTAGGAGAAAGCAAGACAGTGATAGTGACAGTAACAGGTCTGGAGACATACGTACAATTCTCACCAGTAACACAGGAACTGTTAAATGGAAGACAACACCCCATTGTTTTCCTTTCAACCCCAGTAAGCAGTAGCATTAGTTCTCGCATTAATTCAGCTCATCTAAGTATTGCAAGGAACTGCCACCTCGCTAAAGAACATATGATCCATTGCTAGGTATGATAGGGAGTACCGAACAGGTTCATGATTCCCTTCAGAACGACCCGAAATAAATTAGCTGTTATTAAAAATATTTTTAACGTTTAAACACTTTCCATGATTCCCAAACATGAGCAAGGGAATCAATAAACACTTACAGTTGTAGTCGACATTGTTACACGATGTAGGAGCTGTTGCTCGCAATGAACCGTAAATCATTAAATAAATAATACGGCTTTCATTTCATCGCTGTCTGGGAAGGGTTAATTAATCTAATGCTCAAATGTTTTACATTAATTTCCATTCAGTGAGCACCGAGCGTTACAAAGTGATTAATAAACATAAGAAAGCACACTATGTGGAGCGGCGACAGACCAGCAATTAAGGGGAAACTTTCCGGTAATCAATAAGCCTCAAGTTTGCAACCGCCAAATCATAATTGAATAAACCAGAGCGAATTTTCACCGTAACTAAATGAACCTGCTATGCTGTTCAATTTAAATATATCCGCTCGCCTAGATTAAAATTAATAATGTACAGTCAACGGAAATTTTCGAAAAGATGGAAGTACGTGAAAAAAAATAAAATTCTGGTTGCATTTTCTTGCCGATATTTGAACGAAAAGAATATTTCTAAATCGTAAAGGCTTCACTATCTCTATTTTTATTTTTTGTTTTGACAGATACGCTAGAATCTAATTAAGTGTTGTTTAATTTACTGTATTTATCTGTTGAGTTACATAACGAGGCATGAACTATGTTCCGACTAAAAATTTATTGAGTTTCTAAGATGAATTCATTAAGTTTTCATATATGTAGCAAATCTTTCTTTCTGTTAAACAAAATTGTTATTTAAAAAAATATATTTTTCACATTTTAATTTGTTTAATTCTGTTTAAAAGTTTAATCTAAACTTTCAGGTCGAAGTGAACCCCTTTTCCTTTCTCGCGCTTTTGCCAGCATGTCGATCTACTTAGTATAAAACCAACGTAAATATATTTGGAAAATTCTCACATTATTACAAAAATAACCAAGTTAATGATTTGGTGATCTTGCTGGCCAGTGTAATTGATATTCTTGATCATATTTCACGACGAAACTAATAACAGGAATCTCCAAATCTGACGTAGATCCTCAGTATTCGATTGATACATACAATTATATTTAATTGCAATTCGTAGGACTATGGGTGCATATACTCCTTACCCAATTTTTGGAAAGCTTCTTTCTCCCTTCTTATGTCGGTACTTTGTTTAACTAACCCCTAGGAGTTGTCACTGTTTCAGAGAATCAAATTTAATAAATTATCATTATATTTATGCTAACTACAAAGTGTTATCCTCTTGTCAGAATCATCATTTAGTAAACCTTAATCCCTTAGTTTACTGTTATTATAATCCAATCTCAAAGAAGTCCAGGTTCTCGTAAAAGAAATACTAAGAACCGCTGTTAATTTCTTATGGTAAAACCCTGACGAACAACTTCACTTCGAACTGGGAATGTCAACATTGAAGGAGTGAATCTATAATACCTCGAAAATTCAATATTTTGCTTCTTCAATTAATTGCCCTTTCTGGCAGCTCAAGAAAACTAAGAGTTTCTTATTATTCGAGTAAAATAGATTAAGGACAGACTAAATAAAGTACGTCTATTGGTCTTTATAGTACAGATCAAATATCTCTTAAATTAAAATCAATTATACAATGTACATAAAAAAATAAATAAAATCTGCATTCTATCTTTAGAAGCTGCGTGCTTGGCGGTCTGGAATTAAACCTAATTAAAGACAGGTTCGCATATCAACAAGAAGCGGTGCAGTCTGATGCTTTCCTATGTTATTTTAAGCAAATTAACACCCGTGGAGGTACTTCTCTGGGTGTTCGACGGTTATAACAGTGTTAAAGATTGTAATGTGCCCATTTACACGGCCAAAAGGACCTTGTGCGAAACGGCTTTTACTTTAAATGAAGCCTGCGCCAGATAAAAAGTACGGCTTTTGGTCTTCTTTAAAAGTGCGATGTCTTAACCTTGCGGAAGCCACCTTTTTTCCATCGTCAGTTTATTACCGGATAAATACAAGCTTCCTAAGAGCAAAAATATTGTAAGCTTATTTTACTTTCCATTGCGGTAAATGTTATTTACAAATTACAGCGTTGTAGAAATTGCATCTAAGATAAACGAATTACACACACATAAAGCGGGCGATTACAGCTTAACGCAATAATTTAACGATACAAAATTTCGAAGACATGGGTTGGTATCTAGCTCCAAACAATGATCTCGATGGAAGGTGTTCGAGACCCTTGGTCCAAGGAAAGCCTGGCGAATAATGGTCTAAAGAATTTAGCGGAAGATCTAGTTCGTCCCCCGAGCTCGAAGGGATAGGAGAGACGCTGTAAGTCAGGCAGCACTGGGAAGAAATCAAAGGCAAAGATTATTTATTACATTATAATCGGGATTTTACGACAGCACCAAACCGCACTTACCATAGATTGGTTTACGTTTAAAGCAGCGCTATTAATCCCCTAATCGTCGGCAAATAGCTCATCGGGAACGTGAAATTCACGTTACACGTGAAGTCCGGTCCTCTTTTACGACATTGAAAATTCTATGATTGCTAGTGCGCTACCATAAAAATTCAATCTGTAGCTATATAAATCTGCTCCGTTCACGGTAGAAGCAGGATACCCACGGAAAAACTAATTTTTGCCTGCAATAGAACTAACAGTTTTACCTGTGTGGGTTTAACCTTCCCTTACACTTTCTTAACGATTGTCAAATCAATGGCTAATCTAATGCGCTTGAAGGACGAATTTTATTTTCATGCAAAGAAACAACAGTGTAGCAGTGTAGCTTAAAAAATGAGCTTTATTACACTCTTAAATCGCTGGGGCTACATAACAAGAAATGTAAATTTTAAATACAAATCATTACTTTATGCAACACAAAGCAATTTAAAAATTTAAGCTCTATTAGTTTATAGCCAGTGAAGACCAAACACTTAAATATGATAGATAAACAACACAACAACATATAGAGAGCATTTTTCTTAGAAATACAGAGAGAGATGTTGATCTTAAAACAGAAAACCACGGCTGTACAAAGTTCAAGTTCTCTCGGAACACAAAATAAGTGTTGCTATATAGATCAATAATAAAATACGGATTGATAACAATGTTGTACTAATACTATTACAAATTCAAACTGCATCATAGCTGGTGCTAGAAGCACCACAAAGTTCAAAATAACAAACAATTACGTTAAATAATGTCAATAACTGCTTGAGAGGGTGCTTCCTAATTTATTCATGTCACTGGGGAAAACTTACAACTCTGTGAAGTACTGTAAAATCTAGTACATATACCTTACGTCGAATAAGTTAATTTCAAGAGGATGCCAATGAGGAAGTGATCTCTCCCAAATCAGTCTGACTGAAGTAGCAGATTCAAATTACAGCTCTTTGGTGACTTGGAAACGAATAGATGCAATGCAGCAGGGCGGTGAAGCTTTCCTTGCTCAAGCGAATTTTTCGAATGACTCTAGCAACATAAGGCGCCGTTTGGTTCCAGGATTTAGACAGATTTAAATAAGCGACCAGTAAATTCGAAGCACCGAGCAGCTCACACGCGCTATAATAATTTTTAAAAAACGGAAGCGGTGTGCAATTTATATCCGGAAGAGTGGCTAGTGACTAATCTTCTTCTTCTTTCCATGCATATCCATTACTAAATGTTTGCGACCACATTTTCCATTTTATTCCGGTCTCTTGATGTATGTATTAGGTCTTCCATGGTTCTCAGTCCAGTCCATTGTCTTATATTGCGTAGCCATTACACCTTTTTCCTTCCCATTCATCTTTTACCTCCATACCTTCCTTCGATAATTAGTTGTAATAATTGGTACTTTGTGTTACGTATTATATGTCCTAGGTACGCTGTTTTTCTTTTCTTGATAGTGGTTATTAGTTCTCTGTCTTTCTTTATCTTTCTAAGAACATTTTCATTTGTTTCATCTGCCGTCCATGGAATTTTAAGCACGCTGCGGTATATCCACATTACAAATGCTTCCAATTAGTTCATTGTGGCCACATTCAAGGTCCATCACTCCACTCCATATAACAATATTGACCAGATGTAACACTTTACAAATCTTACTCTGAAGTTCAAATTAAAGTCTGCGTTTGTGAGAACTCTCTTACATTTCACAAAAGCGCTTCGGGCCTGTTCTATGTGGCATTTTATGTCTAAATGGGATGTCCAGTCTTCATTAAGCCATGTTCCGAGATATTTGAACTTTTTCACACGCTCAATTGGTTCCCCTCCGTGTGTTAGACTGAAGTTTCTGAAAGTGTCTGGTTCACGGGTCACTATCATATTTTTTTTAATTTATTTTAAGGCCCATTCTTTCACAGTGGTCTCATATTACGTTGACTAGGTTTTGAAGATCATCCATGTTATTAGAGAATAGAACGGTATCGTACGCATATCGGATGTTATTAATCTACACTCCGTTAACTTTGATGCCAATCTAAACATCTTCAAGTGCTTCCTGGAAAATCTGTTCGGAATACAGGTTAAACAACAGGGGTGAGGGAACACATCCCTGGCGGACTCCTCTGCGAATTTCAACTGCGTTAGTTGTCTCATTATTGATCTTAATTTGGGTTGTTTGGTTCAGATATAGATTTTCAATACATCGGATATCCTTTGGTTCCATATCCATCCGCCTTAGAATTTGTAACAGTTTTTGGTGTTGTACCCTGTCAAAGGCCTTCTCGAAGTCTATGAAGCACATGATTACATTTGTTCTTTGGTCATAACAGTTTTTCACAAGTACTTGCGTTGCAACCAAGGCTTCTCTCGTGCCCATACCTTGTCTAAACTCAAACTGTGAGTCACTAATGGTTTGTTCACATTTTCTTATTATTCTCTGGTGTATGATCTTTAGGAATAGCTTTAGGGTGTGGCTCATGAGGCTGATAAGCCTATGCTCATCGCATTTCCTTGAAATTTTCTTTTTTGGTAAGGGTATGACAGTTGATAAAAGCCATTGGGCAGGATATTGGCCAGTTTCATATATTTTATTGAGGAGTTTCTAAAAAACTGCGATGCCTCCGTCGTCCAATAGTTTAATTAATTCTGTCGGAACCTCATCAGGTCCCGGTGCTTTACTATTCTTGAGATTCTGGATGGCTTGTTTAATTTCAGATTTTGTTATTGGGGGGTCTGTCATATCTTCTTCTATGTTTTTATTTTCATTTTCCGTTATTTCGTCGAAAATTAGTTTTTAATATATTTTTCCCAGATAATTTTTCGTTTCTCGACGTTGCTGGCGATTTCGTTGTGATCATTTGTTATCATGGGGAAAGCTTTTTCGGTATATTCGAGCTGTTTCTTTTATATTTTTATGTAGGTTGGAATTGTCATGTAGAATTTGCAAGTTTTCGATCTCTTCACGTTCACTTTAACCATTCATTCCTCGCTCTCGTGATCATCGTTCTTATTTGATTATGTATGTTTTTGTATTCCCTTTGATCTGTGTGATTTCTGTATTTTCGTCGTTCATCCATCAGTGAGAGAATCTCGTCCGTCATTTAAGGTGTTTTGTGATTTCTTTTCCGATATCTTATTTTGTTTTCAGATGTGGTTATTATGACATTTTTCGTTTCCTTCATTATGTTGTATTAAGTTTTAGTCTCTCTCCATCATTATTGTCTCCACTTTGTCATTCACTTCAGTTCTTATGTCTTCTTGTCGAAGTTGTCCGTAGAATATTTTTCTTGGGTGGCTGGTTCTTTTGTGTCTTGCTATTCTAGTTTTAAAACATGCCAGGAGTAATACATTGTTTGATTTGTCTGCTGGGGACTTCCATGTATATAGTCGGGGAGGTGTTAAACAAAACCAAGTATTAGTCAGCTTCATATTCTCTTCTTAGCAGAACTGTAGTAAACGATCTCCTCTGTAGTTCCGCTCCCCTAGTCCAAAAGGCCTCACCATGTCACCACACCGTCCTTTTCCTAGCTTAGAGTTGAAATCACCCATGCTTATATTAAATTCGTGTTTCTTCGTGAGTTTGAGTAGGTCTTATTCCTCCATAGAATGTTTCGATTTCCTATTCTGTGGAGTCTGAGGTGCATAAATCTGAATAACGTAATTGACAGGCTTGGCCTTGAGTTTGATTAGAGCAATTTTGTCGGAATACGGTAAGAAATCTATTACACTAGTTGAAAGTTTTTCTGTGACGAATATTGCTACTCTTTTTCGGTGGTTCTTATCCTGGTTACCCGAGTAGTAAAATGAACCTTCTGGGACGGTGCATACTTCATTGTCAGGCCACCATGTTTCTGCGACGCCTAGTATGTCAATATTAAGCCTTTTTATTTCTTGATTTAAATTTGCTAATTTTCCTGCTTCAAACAAGCTTCACACATTCCAGGCCCCTATATTGATTTTTCCGCGACCATTTAATTTTCTTTGTTCAGTGTCATTCAATACTGTCCCCCCGGAGATCCGATTGGGGAACTTATTTTACTTCCGGAAAATGGCTAATACGGCATCGAATACATCCAAAATTTCCTCGCACTATAGCCACTGGCTGGCGACCAAAATAACTTTCTACAACCCGGGGTTCGCACTCCCGAAGACATGTTTACGTCTGTTGTCCTTCAAGCGTAGCGCACAAGTAAATATCTGCACTCCAAATTCGGCGTTCATTTAACCCCATTCCGTACATACGTCTGTGGCTTTGCTTATAGCATCTCTTTTTATTTTCACGATATTTTGTCGGTCTCATAGCGTAGAAACTATAAATTAGCTGTTATCCGCAATGTTCAATGGTGCACCTGAAATTTTAAGCCCGAACACAAGTATGATTCCGAGAAATTTAATCTAAAACCACATGTGTTTTTTTGTTCTGTGAACGCTTCGATACGGAAATTTATGGATTGAAATTTTTAAATGCGTCAGAAAGCACCGCAATAAAACAGTAGGAAATATTTTAGCAAATTTGATCCTTAAAGTCCTATGGTATTTTTAAGAAGCGAGAGGTAATTAATTCGGGATCCATCGATAAGTTAGCTTCTGGTTGTTAGTACTTCGCAAGACGAGACCTACCTACTTTGTTTCTTTCTTTCTACCCCGCGTTATTCGAGCTCTGCTTAGCAGCCAGCATTTCACCCCTCAGCTAACCCATAATCATGCGGGTTTGGCCAAAAATTGCACTCGGGATAAAATTAATATAACAAAGTCGAATAATATGACGATTAGTGTCGTATATGCTTCAGAGGTTATAGCTCTGTATTGGTAGTTAGACATTACAACTTTTATGTAGGGCTAAAACACAGTAACCTCGTAAAAATTCTATTGGGAAAAATTCAAGTTTAAGTTCAAATTAAAATTATTGAAAATGAGGATGCCTGTTTTTTAAGTAAATAAGTAAAATGAAATAAATACCGTTTTATGAATAAATTCTGAGATACTATTATATAAGTAATCACACTTTGAGGCACATGAACTTGGGAGGCAACTGAGTTAAATTAACAAAGCATGTAATGTTTATAGCAAAAATCATAAACGCTGGTGAATAAAGACAATTCTCGTAATTCATTCTACACAATGTTGGTCAAATTATTGCTGTGCTAACAATACAAAGCACCCTGAGAAACTTTTTTACACTTTGTGTGTAATGGATAAGTGCAGTGTGCGTTATTGATTCAGTAATCTTTGTAACGTTCTTATTGTTGGCCTGGGGATGATGTACATTTTGCACTTTTTTTAGTTGTTTTATAATTCTTGCAGGGACGACATTATTTTGTAAGTAGGTAAGATTTACACTACCGAGGACCGTTTGATGCCTGAGTGAGCGCAGAGAACGAGGGCAGCAAGGTGCAAGGTAGTGTAAATCTTCCTACATCCTGTGTAAAGTACATATTTTTTTCACTATCAATATTTCCTTATGTAAAGTAAATGGTAGGTAATAACCTGGCGTAAAATTATGGCATTTGCTAAATTATAGTAGCCTTATAACGCTGTGACGTTTTATTTGACAGTTATAAACGCAGTGTGAAAAATTCTTGGAAAAAATGCGTGCATACGATTGCGAATGCTGTTTTGTGAGCTTTGTGATTGTATTCTGATTAAAAGTGGATAATAGTACGAACGATAATGGTTTTCTTCGTGTTAACCAAGTGGCAGAAATGGCATCTTATCAGTTGTAATACATGCGGGATGTAAGTAATTCACTTCTCTAGGGAAGTAAGTACATTGTCATGGCAACTGTAACAATTGTTTTAAATGTAGCCTACATCCCTCAAACTTGACAGTGTAAGGATCACTTACAAAGAAGGTATAATTTGTTCATTAAGTAAATGCTATTTACCAGCGTTTAATCTGAATAAGTTACATGGTGATAAAGTTTGGAAAAGACCACGGTAACATAATAGCTATTTATGCAACAAGTGCTAAAAGTCGACTTTTATGCGCGAGACATGAAAATTATGAAACGAAGCCGAAGGCTGAGTTTCATAACATGTCTCGCGCATAAACGACTTTTAGCACGCGTTGCATACAATATTTTATCTACGACCTTAATTTTACCGTTATTAATCCATAAATATCGATTTAAGAAAGGTTCGCATCTGCGACGCTGCATCATAATGAATAGTAGCCTACGCCGCTGGCGATTGTTTTGGCCACGCCCGTGCTGTCAAGGACAGGTACGAAATTTAATTATTTATACTCCACATATGACTGTATTCATTACATAACGCTTTAATTATTTCAAAAACGCTTTACCTGTAACTCAAGAAGCAACTAGAATAGCTTTACGACTTCACTTGCAGTTCGAAATTGTAGTTTTGAACTCGCTTCACTTTTAGCACATGTGCTAAAAGTAAACAGCTGATTTCTTTAAACACGGTAAACTATAAAACGTCACTTTTAGTGAAACAAGCTAGCGCTAAAAGGCCTACTTTTAGTAGTGGTCGTAGATAAAGATCTTTTCTCAACTAAAAGCACCACCGTCACAGGCTTGCGACGTCATATAAGCTATTCAGGTGGTGTCGGCGTACCTGATGCAACAATAACGGAGTAACTTTACTGCACAATAAAGGTACAAAGCTTTGTATAACGCTAAAAGTTGGAAAGATAAGCAAAAGGTGAATAAACTCAAGTTACAAAATCAAACAGTCCTTGCTTAAATAAAGTGTTTCTACGATGGTGTCAAAATGACAACTTTTTGCACAATTTTTAGTGTCAATAGCGACGTTTGTAGCACTCTTAATATTAGCGCTCGACGTCTTACTCGCACGTTGCCCTTGGTGGCGTGTTTTAATAGTATATTAAAACACACTTTGCCGTAAATTTGAATGTCAACATAACCTAGAATATCTAACACAATGCGAAGGAAAATGTGCCACCGAACTAAGTTTTTATATTTCTGTTACGATCGTAGAAAAAGCAGCGTATGATACACGTTAAAAGCACTCCGTTTTGCGTCGTGCTCTTAAACTTGTCGAACGTGCTTTAAAGGCGTACTTATACACTAGTATCATAATACACTATTATTTGTTTGTTCAGGCATTATGAAACTGCAATTGAGTGTAATAGTGGCTTCTTTATGAGTCCACAAAAACACTAAAGCAAAATAAGCAATCATCTGCATTAACTATAAAACGTAAATTTGTAATGATCCTAGCTCATCAATAACTTAACCCTAAAACTGCTAAGGCGGAGCATGAGGAGCCCACACCTTACTATATTTATTAGTAAAGTGCATGTATGTGTAGTAAAATCTTTGAATAAAGACCCAGTAGTCTATTTTCTTATAGGTTACTTCTAGGTTTATTTTGAAAAGAATGTACAAAACTGTTTTCATACAAAGCACACATTGTAGTTGCAGATAAAGTACTTTTGTGATAACACGGTTTCACCAAAGTCGTCTGATATTCCTCAAATTTTGCATGCGACCATAGCTTTATGTACAATTTGATCAACTTTTCTTGATAATATTTTGATGCACATTGAACAAAAAATCTGTAAAAGGCTTTACTCAGAACTTCCCTCGTCGACATTGTCACACTAAATATCTTCACGTTTCTAATAAATTAATGTTTTCAAATAAAAAAAAGCATTACCGGTGATCTAATTCGAATTGCAGGCGGACCGCGAATGCAGTTCCAACGTTTTCTGGGATATTTTAAAAGACTTGGCAATTTTTATCTTCGCCACGGAGCACCGACCTTCCGATTTCCTGCGTCACAGCTATATTACTAACGCGCTAATTTGTGCCTCTTTTTTGTATCGTAAAACATTTATTCTGTATCTATTGGCTTACATTTTTGGGAAGAATAAAACCTCCTCTATTTACAAATTATTACTTGTAGCTACTACTAAGTTACATGAAAAATAAACAAAATTTTATTTTTTTAAGGTGCTCACCCTATATATTTGTCTGAAATTTTCATGGTTTCCCTTCAGGTATATATATAATGTGTATGCAAAGCATCATCCTCCTCTGACAAATAATTTTTGAGTTATGCCGCCAACAGACAGACAGACAAACAGACAGACAGACAGACCGACGGAATTGAGAAAACCTGTTTTTCGTCATCTACGTGAAGATTTGAAGAAATCTTGGAAGGTGATTTTTTCGTGATTACAATACTTCCTTCGTCTTTCAGACGAGAGAAGTAAAAATGTACTTGAAGCGAATATAAAATGTTTTTATTTACCGATCATTGGGGGCTCATAAAACAAATTCGACATTGTTGTATTAATATTTGAGTCTAAAAACTCTCCAAAGGACAACGTTACGTAAAGCTTTAATACCTTGCATATAGATAAATATACAATTTGAACAAAAATATGTGTGTGGGCTCCCAATGCCCCTATATGGCAATATTCAGAGGAGTAAATATCATGGCAGTTCTAGGATCAACAGCAAGTAAAAGTCTGCTTTGGTCCTTCTAGTGCCGTGCCATTTCGGGCGTCTTAGCCTTTGCCTCCGATAGCAGTAAGTCAAGCCAGTTAATATAAAACTAACGCCTCCAGCAAAGCCTTAAAAAATTTCGTATGCAAAAACTGCATTGTCGCGGCAGAAAACTTCAAAAAGCGTTACCGAAGTACGTGTAAAGCCAAAGTTTGCATACTTTAAGACTCTTGTTGGTGTACTGGGAGGCTTCCATACTCGGCAGCGAGTGCTCCAGAATACTTAATGACGCCTCTTCAACCTTCTGCTCTGGCTAACCGAACATTTGTGCCGCACATATCCGGTTGCGAGACGTGAGGGTAAGCAAATTATGCCTCTTCTCTGGCTTTAATACCGTCTTAAATCAATTACTTTTCTGACGTCGTGGGGAATTTCCTTCGTTTCGATATTTCCTCTCCGCAGAAATTTGAAACGGACCCGGCAGCGGAACGCGACGCAACCGAAATAGGATTCGCCCTAATACAAAATATATGATCTGCTGCAGGAATGAGGGAGCAGTTGATTGGAGATTATGAAAACGTAATTGAGGATGAACTGTGCGGTTTATCTTGAAAAGGAACTGATTACGTATTCTTCCTTTAATATTGCGATTTGATGTGCAAAACTGCACTACTGTACGCTAGATTTCACGCTGTGCTTTAGGTATCTTAAAATTGCTATTGTTGCATTCAAATGATTTTATAGATAACGAAAATATAGAAGACTACGAGTACTTACAGAGTGAAATTTTCAAATTGCGGTGAGTAGCCAAACAAATGGGTACCACTTTTACCCGTTTGTAACATAGAAGATGTTTCTTATAACAAAACATTAAAATTGAGGCACCCTGTTTAAGATCCCCGAAAGAATACGAGTGTGCCTCTCCATAGGTTACTGCACATTGGGGTAGATGAGAAATAGACTATCGAAAGAAGACTTTAACACATTGGCGAACACATTCATTTAAAATATTTAAGTGTACAATGTCGGTATGTGCTTATTTTGAGAGGTTAATAGTAATTTATTATACAAGACGATAAAGTTAAATTTTATCCATGAGTGAATCGTTTAACGTCGAGACGTTAATGATTCAAGAGTGTATAGAAATAACTTTATCGTCGTGTATAATACAATATTTTTTTCTATAGCAAGAACTTTGACCATTTCAAAAGAAAATAAGGACAGTCAATCACATTTCAAAATGTCAGTAGCTAGATTGGGTTGCTACGATAATACGAAGTTATCATATTTAATTTAAACAAAAGTTAGAAAATTAAATTAATTTATCTATCCTTGATGTTAAAGTGCTAGTACTTTATCTACCCTTGCTGTTAAAGTAAAACTTGACCTTTTGTTTTGAGTTGATAAAAGCATACTTTAACATGTGCTATAGAAAAACTAAATTATTAACTAATGTTTTAGGACAAACTAGTAAATGCGTTATAACATATTAAAGCAGAAAAATATTTATTATTGTATGATACGAAAAAATAGGTACATTTATTCAAGTATTCTCAAAATATTCTACAAGTAAGTAGTAGGTATAATGTGTATTTCAGAAGATGTACAAAACAAAAAGTAAGTCAACTTTGTCATGCTGTAGTTATGCGCCAGTTCGAGCCCAACCGTTGTGGATCCAATTGTATTGTTTTTTTGTATACCTCTCGTTGGAGGCTAAATTGTAGTGTGGCGTCTCCTAGTACGCTGTTATGTTTTATTAATTACCTTTTCCATCCTTTATTACCAGCTAGCGCAATGGTAATGAGATCACTCTTACCTTATTTTAATGAGTCATGGTTAAGGAAGGTCCCTGTTGAAGTAAACCACAAGTTGTCCTGAACTCGCGCTAATCTGAAACCGTTATTTAAACATATGCTTCTGTAACGGAGAGCAATAACTAATAAAATACATTTAATGTTAACCAACAAAACTATTAATGTTTATTTTAACTAACCTATGCTCAAAAAGCTCTTTATACTACGCATTTACATTAGCAATAATTAAATATAAGCGTTATACGCTGTTTCTACTCTTCATTTGTGTTTACACTACTAATTTACCCAATCGGCAGCCGTTTCTATGATTGGTTTATGCTAATGGTCTGTGGCCCATACGACACAGTGCTGACACATCAAATAATAATTACTTACTTCGACAGCATTTGTGCTAACAATTAACTGCACTTCTGCTCAACCACAGTGCGCACAAAATACAAGAAAGCGCGACCAAATGCTCCTTGATACACTGTGACTCACTTGGCTTTTTAGCTAGCTATTCTTGCATGCCTAAATATGGTATTAAAACACGCAGCTGCAGTAATGAGTGCTGAATGCCGGTGTAACACCCGGATTCCGGCTAAAATCTATGCCGTTACTCGTCACCCCTCGTGGCGAGCATACGCATTTTGGCGCGAGGTTTGCAGAACAAATTAGCTCCCTTGTATATTTCGACTAACTTTGCCAAAACTACTTCTTGTAATCTGTACAAATTGACAGTAAATCGAAATGGTACGACCAATACACTCAGGCGAGCCAGGTTAAGTTCCGATTTTGGCATTGACATGTTTTACAAACATATTTTGTTTCTTTCAGTACTTGCTTCTCACAGTTTGGGCTGGTTTGGATTTGCTATATGGTCCAGGAAGTACGTGTCATTGAAGGGATATTCTACAGCGTGTCCTGTAATTCAACCGGAAAACCTTTGTGGGTTATAGAATACTTTAAGACATTTTGTATATAATATTTGTCTTTTAAATTATTCTCCGTCGACGTATACCTTTCTAATAAGGTGGGTTAAAATTAGGATTTGTCTTTTTAGCGAAAAGTGGGAAAGGGTATTGATGTGGCTATTGCATGCGATTCGGCCAATAAAACAAATGAAATTTGAAATTTAAGACCAATCCGAAAGTGTTAAATTGATAAGTGTAACCGTTACACCTATCAATTTCGTGTTAACATTTCAAAAATCATTTACTGACATTGACAGTAAGTTGTTATATTATTTTTGGTTACTTCTGCAATAGTCACGGAAAATGTATTTCGTGCATAGTTTATTGACATCGATAATAGTGACTAGTGACTATGCACTTCATAAACTACTGTTGAAAATTGCCAAATATGTTCTACCAATAATTATACTTATTTATGAAATGATTTTTAATTTTCACGTATCACTCTAAGGGGTTAAAATTATCAACCCTAATAAATGTTCTTATTAAAATCTGCTAACGTAAGTTACGTGGGATAAATAATGCACGCTTGGATAATTTTACGAGATTTCATTTTCTTATCTTATCGAATTGGTTGCTTGTAGACAGATTGCAATTAGAATTAAGTCAGTTGTTATGCAGTATTCTTTAAGTAAGAACACATGTACCAGTATAACTGCTCAATTTTGAAAAAAAAAGTTTTTTTAAAATAAAATCTGATTCCATTCCACGTCGAATATTTGCGTACTATACCCAGTGGCGTAACTTGGTACCCGCAAACCCAGCTGCTGCGGGGGGGCTTGAGCATGAGTGTGCCCAAAGGGCCCCCTAATTTTCTTTTTCTTTCATTCATAAAACGCAAGCAGGAAAAAATTTCCTATTTTTATTTTTATAATAATGGGATGTCCACGCAAAAGGTAAAAGTAGTTTTGAATTGCCGGCCTTTAAATTCAAGCTGACAGCGATTGTTTTGTAATATCGGGCATAGGTTAAAGAAAGTGACGGATTTGAGTTTGCTAGATTTATGGATGGTTTTGACGCCTATTCCTACTCTCATTCTGTTAGCTGTACCGTAATTACCTCATCCGTAATTTGTAAGCTAAGTTAAGAACTACAATCCCCTAGAAGCGCGAACAAACGCTGCGATTGACAATGTGTTGATTATTGTTTACATTTGTCCATTTTAACTTGGTGAATAGTGAAGTTTTGATATGTTTTAGTAGACATTAGACATTTTCAATTATAAATATGTTATTTTTCTTTCGTTTAAATATTGGCGCATGCGCTGAATCAGTCATTACTCAGCCAATCACGAGGCGTTACGTTTATTGTGTTGCGCACAACCTTAACTTAGGGATTAATGATACAGTTAAAGGTGTAAGGGAAATTGAATCTCCTTTTGTTAGTGTTCAAAACATATACACATTTTTTTGGATTAAGCATAAATCGGTATGATCTTTTAAGTTTCATTACGGGCGAATCCGTTATAAGAATTCTAACTAGCGTCGATAATTTTGAATTTGTGATTCTTTGAGTTTTTGTGAATAAAATTTTTGGGGAAATTGACATCACTTCAATAATGCTACAGGATCCAAGGACGGATTTGATGAAAACTACAACCTGTATTAGAAAACCTCTAAAATATTATGATCAAAAATTATTCTCATCTAGTATGGCTATGGAATAGTTCCTAATTCAAGAATGCAACTATAGTCACTTAAAAATCAAATGTCAAGTTTGACATGTAAGTATAAATGTAGTTGTATTTATAAATTAGGAATTCTTCCATAGCCCTACTAGATAATTTATGATCATATATAGTTAAAACCAAATTATAAAGTCACATTTCAAGTTTATAATAGCCAAAGTTGCACAATTTAAAATAATGAAATGTCAACCTTACCACAAAAATAATAACCAGAAGTTCATGTACCAACACAATGCATCCTAGTGACAATGCTTGTTGTCACTGATTTCCCTTGAATGTCGGCATTTGCATTGCCATATGAAAGAAAAATGGGCTATATCGAATTCACGCTGTTAACCTAAAAATAAAGACGTGTTTAATAAATTCTTCCTGTTTTATTTCTGACCCTCCTACAGTAAAACAACGAATTTTAGCATCTCGTGTAGATTAATGTGATAACCCTATGTACAATTTTTTAAAAACTTCATAGAATATATCAGGGGGGGAAATTACACTATTTGCCCCCTCGACATATTCTATGAGGGGGCAATCGCCCCCCTTGCCTTCCCTGTTCCTGCGCCCCTGTTCTTCCATGATCAAGATCTTCTGTTATATGAAGCAGTTCTCTGACGAAAAGCTTTATATAAGCGTCATATATAAAATTATTAGAGAAGCCGCGTAGCGAAGTTGGGTAGGCGCTAGGCTGGCATTAAGCAAGTCCTCCGTTCGAATTCCGCGGGGGCCGGATTTTCTCCGCAGCCTTGGCGATTGAAATCGGGCTCGGTGAGACCATTTACAGTTGGGAACCAAAGTAACTGTGCTCTACTTAGAACCACAGACCTATGAGATAGAGTAAAAAAGTGAACACATCACCATGACACACGCCTAACATAATGGTTGCTGCGCAAGCATAAAAGGCGCGCTCCAACTCTGTATCCCGAATCCGGGGCAAGTTGAGCATTGTATCGTCAGATGCAAGCGCATAAAGCACCAGCCTCTACACCGCAAGGTAAAATGAGGTTATCGATAATGCATAATACATATAAAATTATTTCAAAATGTTTTGACTTAAACTAAATAGTACCGACATATGCCAGTAAATTTTTGTAGTTCTAGAACGTTTGGAAAACCGGATTGGGAGCTATGTAATAGCACATCAGTCACTATCGTCCATTAAAACAAACTAATTATAGTGCCTGTTTCTCTAAGTCATTGCAGCAATTGCAAATGTGAAAACCTTTACCACAACGTACGGATGTTTCTGTCTATATCAACTGCTTGGCTACTGATACACATACGTTCTAATCAAGTTTTAATCCTGCTGATTAATCAAACTCACCAGGGCGATTATTTGTTATAAAAACAGAACATGCATAATTCGTTAAGCAAACGGCACACATTTCTTGCTACCATTTATATTATGACCCGCTTCGCTGCTACAATTGTAAAACACCTACACATTCGCGATTGATTTATTTACTTACCGGTTACACAATTCGGGCCAATAGAACGCACAACCGGCTAAAACAACGTTGCATAAAGTAGCCGAATAATTTAATTGCATAAACCCCCATTTATTGCCGGTAGGCAAGCTTAATTAAATGATAAACATTTACCTGCACTTCGTATATTTTGTTTTACTAGTTAAAACAGGAAATGAGACCCCTAGCGAATTTTTTAGCTTAACCAGCAAATCTAACAATTAACTGTAGGTTTATTACTTGAAATCGCCACATCATATATTAGTAGAGAGGCCAAATTAAATTAACTTGACAAATAACGATTTTCGTGGGACTAAGTAGCTTTATACCGACAAGTGGTACCTTCCTATTCGGTGGTGTTTCCTGAGTATGACAAATCATGTTGTCGCTTTCTCAGCCTGTGGAGGGAAGAGCTATGACGTCACAAATATGACCATTTTAGGTTCCAGGTTTTTGGTACAGTAAAACTAGGGTTTAACTAGTGATGGGCAGAATCGAATACTTTTCAGAATCGAATTCATCGCATTCGAATACTTTTGAGAATCGAATGATCGTTCGAATGCAAGCAATTCGAATGCAAAATCGCACTTCCGAATTCAGAATCGAGTTGTGCGCTCGATCTCGTACTGAGGGAGTGGTGACGTGTGACCTCGGCTGAGCGACACACAACACCAGAGATAACGAGACGCTGTACGTGCACAAAGCAAAAATAAAAAATTCTTTTGATTGTAGGCGGGTCAGCTTACCCTATTAATAACGTATATTTGTTTTGAAATACTTAAATGTTAAATTTATAGTACCGAAAATGAATATGAGAAAAGGACTGTTTATAAAATAGTTGTTTTTATTGTTGTTACGCGCCTATATGTATTTCTTTAAAATAAATTTTTAAGAAACCTCAGCGTTTGTTTCTCTTTCCCTTCGATGTATCTGTTTAAATTTTTAGTAGATTTAGTTGCTTTTATGATTTTGGTGGTGCTATTCGTTAGAGTGTGCAATCTTCAGTCTGTGTGGTAATATTTTAATTTTATATTCAATTCTGTAGTCTATATTTAACTAGAAACATTTCAGCACCAACTATTCAAGTGAGACCTGGATCAAAAAAAAAACGGCGTTTGAGAGTTGATTCCATTCCTGCCTTCTATGGAAAACAAAATACCTATATGTAATGTCTATCTAAAGTCGAAACTTTCGGAATGGCAACGGGCAGCTCTCTGTGCATTTATATAGTTGCTTTCGGAGCGAGTTTGCCGCGGCGGGCATTCTTTAAACTCCTATGATACGCAGAGCTGTGCTAAAACTGAAACGATTCGAGTGCGAATCCGAGTACCAACCTCGGTCAAGCGCCGATGCATTCGAATTCAGCATTCGGATAAGAATCGAGATCACGCCGAATTCATCATTCGATTCGGAATCGAGATCACGCCCGGCGAGATTTACAAACACCGATTAAGTATTCGATTCGAAGCATTCGAATACACTTAAAAGAATCGAATGCATTCGAGATCTTGCAAGAATCGAATACTGTAGTAATTTGCATTCGAATAGTCCCATCACTAGGTTTAACCCTAACATAAAAAAAAAAGTTCTACCTAGCAGCAAACTGTCTAGTAACATCCTCTCAATAGGTGGTAAAAAGTTGCACAACATTGCGCGTCGGATTTACGTGGGAGGGGGGGGGGGATGTGGTAAAATGGTAGGTTTCAACAGTTTTACAGTTTTTCGCAAATATCTCGTTAACTGCAAAGTTTAGCGCAAACTTTACCTTATACAAAATTAATCTATATTTAATTTACAATAAAAATGGTCTTACGCATTTTTGACTTCCAGACAAGGGTTACAGAGATATCGAAGGGTAATAATGTCATTATTTTCCAGTTAGCTTGGGATTCATCGTACTCACTTGAAAATGAGTATGTTTTGTTGTAAAAAGTACTTAGTGACGCATCAATAAGTTAAGAACATTTGTATGTGTGTATGTATGTATGTTGGTACAGAGCTGGCAACTCTGCTACCACCAAATGGAAAAACCAAATGCTGAAGAATCGTCGAAAGACGCCCTATGCTTCTACAGGTGCAAAAAGGAATGATGATGATGATGACGATGTATGTATGTACGGCTATGTGTATGTATCTGATAATATATCTACATTGCCCTCCTCCTTTGTCGCTTTTATCTTCATTTTGCCTATTTTTCCCTTTGAATAATTCATTATATCGTTTTCCTCGTTCCCATTTACGTTTTTATAATTACATCTACTTAAATTACCTCTATCTTTTGTCATATCATCCTAAAAAGATAAAATCATGTGGATATCATTAAAACAGGGTTAACTACAAACTTTATCTAATAATCTTTAATACAAAAAATAATGAAAATTGTTTTTCTTCACAATGCATGGTTTTCAGTAAATTCAATGTTCTTCAATGAAAACTGGTATGTACCACGTACAAGGTAGTTACATAATAATAAATAACAGCAATCAGTAATCTAAAAACTTTCAAGCTCTTTTTCATGTTGAAGATTATCTTCATCGATGCCGTCGTCAATAATTAGTGCATCTCTGTTGGTGCACCCATGTCCGGAGCAATTCTTGCACATGTTTGAGCATTTCAAGCCACTCTGTCCACGCTTACAGTACCTGACTAACCCCGCATTACAAGTGTAAACAATGAGGGAGAGCAATTTTTCAGAATCAGCTGTCTTTGTGGTTGCCACTGGACGCACATAACTACCAATCCTTTTCTAACCCCATTTTAGTGAATCTTTATTGACATTGAGCCATTGCTGCATTTGATGGTAAACTCTATAAGAGTGTTGTTGTGCATCGGTTTAAGTAGGGGAAAGTACAGCCAACCCGAAATTTGTGTGTACAGGCTCCTTTGCGATGGTCTACAAGTAACATTGATGGCGCAGAGTATCCAAATTATCTGCATTTGTTGATACAAATATCGAAAGGAAGAAATGGTTTCCAGCCAGCTACTGCATCTGGGTCTGCATTTGTGTGGTTAAAAATCAACAGCTTTATGTAAAGCACCTTGTCACGTCGCACTTGTTCAAAAGGTGTTATTTTTCCCTTTCTATAAATTGAAGAAACGGTATCACATCCGGCGAAAGTGTAAACTGTCAAGAGAACATTCTTCATTTTCCCGATACCACGCTAATTGTCTCCAATGCAGTAAACTTTTTCTTCGTGGTTATACCTTTCTTCGGTATAACAATCTTCAACTGTTTGTTAGCTGGAGCATGATCAACCAACAAGGCCAATAAATCGGTGTCATTTCCAATTACGATAGCCTCTGTTTCCTTCTTTGATTCGTCAATGGCAGTAAAAACGATCTTGGTGTAAGCATCACATTCTTCCTGAATTACTTTGCAGGCAGCTTGCTGTAAGTGTACAGTAATGAGAGTAATCAGTTGTATCTTGTTCTTAATATTAGTTAGAAATTTTGCTTGTCCTACTAGAGTGACATTAATTCCATCTTCCACTTTCACTTCAACATGTGTAGTAGTGGATGATCTGCTTAAATGTTGTTCGTCTTTTATGCTGGGTGCTTTACCATAACCATATGGCCTCCCCACTTCCTTGAACACTTTCTATAATACACTTGGAACGAATATTACGAGATCATAGGCGTGATTTTTGCTTTTTTTGACAAACAAAAAAAGTTACATTTTTACCCCCTCCATATCTCCGTAATCCTTAACTGGAGTGCAAAAATTTATAAGACGATTTTTACTGTAAGTTAAATGTACATTAATTTTGTATAAGATAAAGTTTTTCGCTAAACCTTACAGTTAACGAGATATTTCCGAAAAACTGTAAAACTGTTGAAACCTACCATTTTACCACCTTTCCAACCCCCTCCCGCCTAAATCCGACTCTCAAGGTCATGCAACTTTTTTCCACTTACTAAGAGGAGGGTACTAAACCGTTTTCCGCTGGGTAAAATTTTCTTTTTTGAATGTTTGGGTTAAACCTAGTTTTACTGTACTGAAACCTGATACCAAGAATCGTTTTTCTACTAAGGAAACACCGCTGATTACGATGGTAGGTATCACTTGTCGGTATAAATCTACTCAGTCTCACGAAAATAATTATCAATTCTCTTGGTCTCCCTACTATATGGAATTAGGACCAAGGGCGCTGAATTCATCAGGTTTTATTGATGGAACGCCATCATTCAAGTCCATTTCCATCAGTCGTTTGTTTAAATAAATTTTTTGTTTTAGTAATATCTGCAATGCTTCGCTCTGTTCACTCTCTTACATTGTAGTAAGAAGCAATTTTCTTTCTTTTATAAGCTGTAACAATAGATACTTCTCAGTATGTGATATGGCTGTGTTGTCAAACTGACAGGGCAGCTGCTCGTTTGCTCAAGTCAAATCAGTAGGGAGGAAGAAAATAAGTTTTATTATTGGTCAAGTGCCACTATGATGGTGAGTCGTTGATTGGTGATGCACTGACAAGATCCCATCATGGAGAACCTGGCTTATGGCTTCGGGAAGTGTCAACGCTCAGAGTTAAACTTACCCCGCCTTTATTTCCTTTCTAAGTACGTTATATTACTTTTCTGAAAATGCATATTGCATTTTGCTTTGCAATAAATAAAATAAGATGGGATATTGTTGTTATATTGAACGCAAAAGAATAAAAAAATTCACAGCGGGCCAGCCGCGAAGATTAGGAGACCCACATCCAGTTAACATTAAACTACATTTTACGCCTAACGCCATGGCGCAAAATAGAGATTAATTAGAATAATATTGATGGCTGAACAGCAAGTCAGCCACCGGTTCCAAATAACTATTAGCACAACCGAAAATGCACTTGGAATTCCTTTAAGCAGTTGGTTCTTAAGATATTCCAAACATATCCGGCGTAAACATTGGATACACAGAATGGACGGCAATATGTTCAAAAATGGAGATAAACAGACATACCATATACTATTACTCACAATGACTTAGGTGCACTTAGCTTCGAATTCAGTAGAAGCTGACGGTATACGTTAATAAAGACAAAGCAAGTGGTCCCTGGTGATTTCTTAGCGACAGTTGAGCCGCTAGCGATGGCCAAAGATTTAGGCAACCGCCGAGCTCAAACGATGAATTTCGCTGTTCAAGCGGTGGACAGGACATGGATTCAATGACAACTGGTTATAAAACAGCACTGACGCGAGAATATAGAGGAAACAAAATCACTGGAAACAATATCCAGTGCGATATCTATGATGCTATGGTGATATAAAGAGAATTATGAAATTCTAAGATATAATTACAGAACTCAATACTACAAGAGAACTAGCATTACACTTGAGAAAGCTTGTATCTATCCAGTAACCAAACGGACGGTGTCGAAAAGGCTAAAATTGCTTCTACATGGCTAGTACACCGAACTAACAAGGATGCAAAAAGCCGCACGCTACTAACTACACGGCAATTTTTGCAAACCATAGACGCCCATAGGAAGAAGATTGACGATTGCAGGTATTTATTTCCTGTTAATACCAGTTTGAAATCCCACACTTGCATTTCAAGTATCCACGCTTTTCCGCGTCTTTTATTTCAAATATGGGCAATTTTATGGTCACTTTTCAAATTCAAATACCGACGCTTCCCGCTCGTTCTAGTATAGTGTAGTTTTGATCGCTTACACGTGTGAGACTTTTCCTTTTATTTATGGTTCTTATATTATATGTTTTGTACATGTTTTGTGCTCTCCTTTATGGATTATATGTAAGAGTCCTAAAATACTAACAAAGATAAGTCTAAAACCAGCCGAAACATCTCGCAAGAACGTCGTAGTCCAGCAACGGTCGTCTGACTTCGAATTTGTACGAGGGCCGGCCAAAAATTTTCTCCTCGATTCTATATCAATGAAATTCGTAGCGCTTATTTCCCCCCCCCCTAATTTTGGTTACAATCAACCCCTATTGTAACAGTATCGCGCTCTAAAATACGTCGTGTTGATTCGTACCTTCCCCCCCTCTCCCTTATCAACTATCCGTCTGTACAGCACCCATATAGACTTTCCCCAAACTGGTTCAGGGTCGCAAAAGTCGTTTTGGCTATAGAAACCCCCTCCTATGACTGAAAACCAGTGGCGCCGTTCGTAAGTTTCGAGACAATAAAACAGCCTGACACATTTTTAATTGGTATTTTTATAGATTTCTGATTGTCCTTGATTGCCTTGATGGAAACACAAGTTTTTATACGTCGAATAGTTATTTTGTTGGCTCAACACAATCAGCTGAAGTTGAGCCATCATAATATCTGCTTCACATAATCAAATGCGCTTTGAAAGACTATAAGTTGTACGAAATCATCTTGTCGGAAATTCCAACACCTCCAGGCATCCACGGCAAACAAACCACTGCAAAATCCAAAGTCGTTATTATTCATTATAGCCTCGCATTTTGTATAAATTCGAGTTTAAATCACTTTAAGTAAGATTTTCAGTGAGTTGTCCTGTCAACGTTCATTTAAAGTCAATGTAAAGTAAAAAAATTAATAAAGGTATTCTTCACGAGAAAGAATGTAATCTTTTATTCAAGAATTAATATTGCTTCCTGTTAAAATATTCTTCGTTGCCGATATTTGTTGCTCTTTCATTTCGAGGTCGAAGTGAGTTTAATAAATTTAGTTTGCACACGTATTGTGCACGTTATTTTTCTACTACCTTTTATCCATAATTAGTAATCGGTGTTACTTAATTATCACCAACAAGTAGGTAAAGCAGTCAAAGAAGCAAAACATTTTAATGAAGGAGTGGTCATTTCCATAACTCGTTAATACACATTGTTCCGATAGATTTGCGTGGTTGTAATTAATTCAAAGTGAATTATTATTCACACTTCGAATATCAGTTGAAATTGCGAATCGAAAATATGTATCGCTTGACCGGGATTGAAAATAAATAATTATGTATTTCAGGTACAAAAGTTCAGCATATCATACCTGATAATGTATAGCTAACAACATGGAAAAGAGTTCAAACATCTATAAAGGATATCATTCGTATTCGTTTGAATAATGGAAAACTCTAATTACTGTAAAAAATTATTTCTCAATTAGTGATGCCAAGTATTTTGTTCTTCATATAAGAAACTTAAAATATCGTTAAATGATTAAGAATTGGCAAGACACTACTTTGTTAGAATGTCATTATGGGTGTTTTGAGTTATTCTATTAAATCGGTATAAATGATTCTTAATCCATTTTTATTTCGATTAAATAACTTTAAAATTTTGGCTAAACGACGTTTTATCTTAATTATAAGACTTCCTATTTCTTAGAAAGTTAGTTTTGTTTATACAGACCTTAAATCTCGCATATATAACTTTCGATCTATATAAGGAGACTTCAAATCTCGCTAAAGCACCTTTAAAATTTATCAAGATGACTTATATCTTGATAATAAAATCTTACAGCTAGTTGAAGCCGTTTTCAGTCCAGTTTACATGTTTTATGCTTTGATTTCACTTAAATATTTGTTTCATTAACTATTAATCCTATTACAAAATCTTTAATTCTTCACAAAAATACTTGAAATAACTATTTTAAATATTAGCTAGACGTTATCTAGTTACGACTACTTGAGAGCTAGTTTAAGCAATTAAATTTTTTAAAATGGGTTTCAATCTAGTTAAACAATATAAAGCTCTGTTAGACAAGGATTATCTGGTTTCATCTATAATAATTACTTTAAATATTATCAAAATGACCTGTATCTTGAAGCAATTTCGAATTTCGTTTGTAGGATCTCTAATCTAGTTGGAACGAAGTCTTGTTAAAATTACTTTAAATTAGCTCTAAACCGTAGAAAAAACAAGCTACGGGAATTTCGAGATGACTCAGAGGCCGTTCGTTTAACCCTTTCTCAATTGCGCCACCACCAAGATTCGATCCGAGCCTAAAAGCAAACAGCTTCAATAGCCTTTTTTTAAACAATAGTGCCAATGTAGTCACCCGTCGGTCAAGGAGTCCTATAGATAGATGCAACCGGCTAAGAAGTAAGCAGTAAACCCAAATTCAGACGCTTGAACTTGCTTCTCAGTGGACAATGGGTCAAATAATACTAAGAATAATAATAAGCATTTTTTCAGTAGCCAGATATAATAAACCAAACCCACTTCTTGCCTAAAGAATAACAACACAAGGAGACACCAGCAAGCACCGCATCGAATCTGCTTAATTTGAGCATTTTGATGGAACTTGGTAGATCCCAGTGCATCGACTTGGTTAAGCATGTTTTACGACAGACTCCGGTGTTCGTTGAGCTAGAGTTTATGTATTTTTGGACTCAGCCATTTTATTTGTAAATCGTTGTATTCAAGTAATACCCACCATTGCTGCATTAAATGTATGTTCGTGTAGTTTTGTTTTATTAGTGTTCTCGAATACAAGTAGGTGTTACGTATCGTCATCTACATTGGTTATCATTTACTTAACCCAGAAGTAACCTTACATACAACAAATCCACCTTCACCTTCAATATAGGACTGAAGGTTTCGTTAGAAGAAATGTTAGTAGTCTTAAAATTTGACTTATTAAACGAATTTTAATCTCGTAAAGGCCAACCTTTTAAACAATACTCATATTACACCTAAGTTTAAACTCTTAGGCAAGCTATTGAATATTAAAAGTTACCAGTATGAAACATAAGTTTCTGCGAAATAGGCGCTCAATGCTGCAGTATTCATAGATAGGATAACTATGAAGTTCGCCTAGACACGAATGCACAATTCAGAATACATTATTCAGGGTGCTTCTAAAACAGCAGTTTATGTGCAACATTTTAGCAGAACGTAATGCAAAAGTTAAAATTTAGTAGTCTTATAGTTACGTAGTTCTGAACTGCCAGCAACAAATGGCAACCCGATTGGCTGCATCAGCGTAATGTAAATTACAAGTTGTGCAAATTTTCAAGTTAATTATCACTGCATGATGGGCGCAGTCCGGTAAGTTTCAGCTGGAGCATGCAGCAAAGTTTAAACGAATTACACTTGCACTATTTCGTTGTGCTCGAGATTTCGCCAGCTCCAATGGACAAAGGAGCGGTTAAATTTTAAGGAACTTTATTTGCAACGGCTTAAATGGTGGCATAAAGTAGATTGTACTTGGGAAAGCTTTCCTCTAATATATTAGTTTCCTTCCTAAGCCATTCCGGGGCATATAACATTAGAAACACTCTTTAAAGGAATGCCAACGCGGGTTTGGAACTGCAAATGGCCGTTTCTCCCGTGCACCGAATTGCACACTTGGGTGTGGTTCTGCTCTATAGAGGGAACAAATAAAGTGTACACATTGTAATATTTGTTTTTTTTAAGTTAAAGGAACCTCGATTGGACTGTGGCCGTACCTGTGGCTGGGTATAAAATGAACTAAAGAAATCAATGCTTGTCTGGTATCGTTCTCCCTACTTAATGTCAGTACTGAATGCACGATCTCAACGATAACGCTAATGAATGTAGTTTAATGCAGGAAGCAATTCATAACACATAAACACAGTTCTCCGTGTTGAGTGCATGTTGCCAAAGTACAGGATAATTTAATGACTATAAAGGCGTAGAGTAATGGATTTCGTGTAAAACTTAGAAAACTAGATCACAGCAATTTATAGTGGCTCTTAAGCTCGAGATTTACTGCTAGAAGTTTTGCTGATCTAAAATTATTGGGTTAAGACCCGCTTTGCTGATATCTTGTAAACGAACACTATGGGGAAAAATCCGTACAAGGAAATTGTTGCGTTTTTGAACTAGCACTTTATTTCCTGGTACATTCTTTGCTTAGTAAGGGTGTTTTTAATAAAAGCAAGGGTCGTGATTGGTTTGTTGTAAGGATAACTTTTGCTAATAATGTATATCGATTAACAGTTGCGGTTAGAGAACAACTTTAATAAATAATATTCTTTAACTTCACCCATTTAATCAAAATATTACGATGCTTATATGCTTCTCAAACTAATATTAATTATAATTATATTAAAAGACCCAACTACCTTTATCGAGATTTACAAGCGCAATAATAAAACAATACATTTTCATTAACGTTAACGCTAATACTAAGAACCTTATTACAGAATGGGACTAAAATTACGTAATTTCCTTTCATTGGAAAGTGACGATAAGAGACTTTTCTTTTTGGTCATTGTTATAAGATCACAGGTAGTTCAACAAAGCAGCAACGGCATATACCAACAACCCGATGACCTGCACGAAAAGAACATGCGTAGGGTGCAATAAAATTTAGAAAATTTAGAAGTGGAATTTGATTATTTAAAAATGGGTTCAGCTCGGGCAGGTAGAATTTTAATGTACAGAAGTGAGCATGAATGTGTAGATTAGTAAACTATGGTAATAATTGAATTTGAACATCCGGGGCTGCTCCAGTGCAAGGAAAATTGGCAAGTAAAGCTTTCCACATTCCGAAGAAATAATATATTGGACAGCAACGTATAAAAACAGTTTTTGACCTTTGAATCAAACTTACTTCAAGCTAATTCTGCGGTAAGCATGAAGGTCTTGAAGTACAGTCTCTAATAGTTTTATTATCGGATAGGCCAGATTTGATTCTTCTGCCTCGTGCATGCATTCAGACCAGACTGTAAAATGTGCTCTTCTATTCAAACTTCAGTATGCTGTAAACTTATCACAATTCATATTTGCTGTAGAAAAAACAAGACGCTTTGTTTGCAAAGCGCCAGTATTTTTCATATTTACACATATTTGAGCAGTTCTTGGTATTTGCTTCTATAGCTTTTCGAGCCTTTTCGTTTTAATTGTTCATACATGTCGTACCTGTATTTTTTATTTGTCCGCTGTCTGCATTAATGCAATACTGGAATACAGTTTGTGTGATTTATTATGCTTTGTCTCCTGTTTTTGTTTTAATTGTTAGATGTCCCCTTCGATTTCTCACGCCTAGCCTAGTCGAATGAAAGTATGATATTCTTCTTTGCCTGATATCTAATATAATTTTTTAATTCTTGAACTCCTTTACTCGATATTTTATTGTCATTAAAATGTGCACTTTAATAAACATTTCTTCAAGCCTTTCACCTCTCTTGCCCATTACGTTTCGTTTCCAATTTGTTAGGTTAATTGCCCGGCCTTGTCTTTTGTTTATGCGACAGCGATAATGCGACGCCGCTGACATTTGCAATAGAAATGCTCTGCGCACAAGGATTGCCCTTATGGAATTTCCACATTGACATTGAATTCAGCGTCGCATTTTGCTTTCATCCGACTGTGGCACACTTTGAAGCCGAGCCAGCAAAATCACAGCCCACATGCTTCAGCCGGCTATGGCAAAGTCGCGTCCTTGTCGGCATTGGGCTCGTAGCAGTCGAGGCTCACCATCCAAGCCGGCTTACTAGCCGTGCTTGCGATTTCAAAAGCTAACGTGTTTGCAGTTTAGCAGTTGCTTGGTGAGGCGATAACACTGATAAGGTCTTGTGGGTATGGCATTTGCAAGCATAACATTACCGGCTTTAAGGAGCTGGCTTTATTCGAATTAAGCAATTGTGCACATTACTATTTGGGGTTTCTTGCTTTTCTACCGTATCGTTATTATCGCCGGCCCCAAAGATCGATATTATAAATGACGAAGATATCACACAAATGCGAGGTTTTCCATAACAAGTTGGCTACGTCCTAACTCTTTCCTTTCCTGTTGCATCTGGCAACCCAGGTGCCGATTCCGCCCCGACAGCTAGGCTTATCTGTCTCCCGCTGACCTGGCAACGTCGCATCTCTCTCTGTCTCTCTCTCTGTCTCTCTCTCTTTCTCTCTCTCTCTCTCTCTCTCTCTCTCTCTCTCTCTCTCTCTCTCTCTTGACTGTTCCACATACAGTGTGAATAATGTAAGAGTATACATTGACAACTTTAGTTTAGCATTAATCAATTATTCATGCTAGTAACAATTGTCGGTTTTGAAATTACAATGAAATAGTCCAATTTTAATTAGTTTCTATAGCCACTGTGTTGCTATTTTGTTTGCAAATACCACGGTAAGATTAAGTAAATGCCGTATGTCTAATTTCGCATAATTCAGCCATGTACAGTTTTATATTATTCTCACTGTATAATGGACTGCTGGACACTGCCTTTCGTCAGTGGTTTTGAGGTATCGTAACAAAATCTGCATTTCCTCTGTATTAAAATCTCTGGGTAACTTTTGCATGTTGTTTAAATTTTGAGCTTCGTGTCGCTGATTTACCGTATCTTTTGAAGTGTTTTCATACTTGGATTTCGGGGTTATGTTTGCCTTGTTAACGTTTAAATTTATGTACTACTGTATTTAGATATTGGTAGCCCATTCAGTGAATTTTAATGCCTTCATGGCCGTTGTTTATATATTGCTATGATATTCCCTTGTACGCTAAACAGTTTTGCTATTATAAGCAATAAATAACTAACAAAGTTCTTTTTCCGAAGTATTTGCTCAATACAGATTTCGCAGGATTTGTAGAAAAAATTCTATATAGAAAAATTTAGAGCATAAGTTAGTTTAAAAGCAAGTTTTAGGAGTTTTTTCTTCTTAATGAGCATTTCACTCTAGTAATTTAAAATAAAAACATGCAAATTGCACCCCCACATAACATCAATTGGGTTTTTTCGCTTGCGGAAGAATTTGAGGTTATTTGTTATGCTACACTAAGGTATAATATGCTTGGAATCCCATTTTTCCACACAATGAGCCAGCAAGAACGAATAAGGATACTTGTGCTAGTTCCAAAGAGCACAAAATAGCAGCTTTTAACAGAAATAGTGTACGGCTCAGTGTTTTATACAAAACGTAACGTAGATACAAATACGAGTGAAAAGGTGAATAAAACCGAGTCATATCACCACAAAAGACACCCTCAGAGCACTGGAAGAAAGTTGTGGGCCATCCATGTACGTGGGGGCTGAAATCAGGGCTGGTCCAAGACTCAAGATTATGGCCCACAACTGTGGAATTCGAAGTCGATAACGAAGAAGCAAGCGTTATGCCTACAAACGCACACAATTAAACATGGCACATATGAGAGCTACTAGTTCACATACCGGGGACCAGGAGCTGTGACATGCTGGATTGAGCAGTGCAAATGCTATCTGGAGGGGCCCACAAAGGCTAAAGCTCATCGACACGTTGGAAGAAGATATGCATGGACATCTTTGAGGTGTGGCTGCACTGGCCGAGTAGTTGGACTCCGTGATATCAAGCAAAGAATGCAGGACGTTTTAGCACACATGTTGGCCCAGATCTTTTTGTAAAAAAATGCCCCTTGAAGATAATGTTTACTCAGGAACACTTTTTCACAGGTTTGGCGTGGGGCAGAGCATTTAAATGCACTAAAAACGATAGTAAAAGTTGCTCGTTGGCAACAGTTATTGAAAATACTTACGCAAATTAAAACCAACTACCGCGGATAGTTTTTTGTTTGTTTGTACGAGGCTATAAATCAAACTCGCTCTGAAAATTTCCGAGACTTGCTCAAATTTCAACGGGAAACACTTGCCCCAAGCCCAAGCCGATTGGGAGAATAACAGTGAATTCGGCATTAGATACTTGTGATCGTTGCCCTCATTTTTAACGTGCTTCACTAATAATACAAATTCTGTGTAATGAAGTCTAGCACTGGTACACTAACAATTATAAAGAAATATGCAAAGCTATTAGCCATAGAAATATATTGGTTTGTACGTTATGTGTGTGCTATATTTCTGTGGAAAGGTATTATTTATTTTCAGCTGTATTTTTGTTGAGTTTAGAGCTACTTTCCAACTGAGAGGATTGAAAGCGACCGCTTCCACGTACAAAGCAGAGAACAACCAACAAAAGCTATCAAACAGCAGAAAACGTTCTCTGTAGAATTTGATAGCTTATAGTTCAAGATGTGCAATTTATAGAAGGTACATTGTTTGAGATAACTCAAAGACAACATGATAACATGTAAAGCATATGGACATTTAATGCTTGTTTTATGTTTTCGCTAACGCTAAGGTGAGTAGAGGCAAAAAATATTCTGCAATATTTTTATCTGCCTCCCTGTCTCGTGCAGACAACAAATTCAAGTTAAAATTTGGCTTCTTAGGTTTGATCTACGACTTCGAAAATTTATTATTTATACAGTTTATTTTACTAAGTGAACATTCTACTTTTGGAAACTGACTAGCTAATATTGACACGTACAAAATTAAGTAATAAACTTTACTTCAAACTGTTCACTCATTTAAACGTGTATTACCTAAAGTTTACTTAATTCTGTGGACTCTTTGGAAATCTGCACTGGCTTGTTTCACTACAATTTTACTGGTATTTTGATGTACTTGTTCAGGCTGATTATATTAGTATGCCAGAACACAAAAAAGCTTTTAGAAGTTTCCTAGTAAGGAATAATGTAGATAGTAACATCTAAAGTAATTTGGCGAAAACTCATCTACGCTAGTTTCAGACTGTACTCGCTTTCCACATAAATATGTTCGGTGTTATAAAGCTTAAAAGATCGTGGCAGTTTGTCAATAATGTAATTTCTAATATGGGAACTAGAAGTCAACTGATTTTATTGGTTCTATAGAAAATGTGGATACAATTCTCAGGGACTTCAAATGTCAGAAAAATCTAATGCCGACTCCACTGTGATTTTACAAACTGGTTTTGGTAGTTCTGGGGTCTTAAGCGTAAACATTCTCAAAAGGCAGCAGCCGATGGTTTGTAAACCAGCTGGATATTTTCTTAATAATTTAATTTTGTTTACTATACATAGTAGAAAGTGGCAGCACTATTCAGAGCAATGAAAGGAAAATGTTACGAAATAAAAATAGTAGTATGAAGAAGAATATGTAAATTAGAAAGGAAACATAACGTTAAAAAGCAGGACTTGGGAACTTGAAAAAACTGTTATCAACCTTGCAGATCTTATTGCCCTAAGAAAATATCGAATAAAGAGGGAAATAAGGCTAAAGAGTGCTCGAGATATAAGGCAAACGAGAATATCATACTTTCATTCAAATTGAAGTGAGGAGTACGGCGGCTACCTACCCCCTAACAGGGGGAAAAGCCAAACAGAGCATAATAGGTCATCGAGCGGACTAAGACAAAATATAAATAAGACACATACGCCTACGAAGAATTAGTGAAAAGGCGTGGAGTTCAAGAGGATATGACAAACAATTAGTTCAATATGTGTCAATATCGAACATGTTCTTGCTTTGCCCAAAGAACATTTTCTGTTTCTTTTACAGCAAACAATTAAATTATTACAAGACAACACACTGAAGTTTTTATGAAAGAGTGTATTTTACGGTCTGATCTGAACGAATGTACCAACGAGAAAAATCAGATCTGACGCCTATGATGATAAAAACATTGAAGAAGCTGCTCCAAGACTTTATCCTTCGTACCGTAAAACGAAACTCACTTATAATTATGACAGCTTTAAAAAGGCTTATCAATGTAGAGCAGTGATTCCCAAAGTGGGAGATACCGCCCTCTTGTAGGCACTGGAATGATATAGGGGGACGATCGTAGCCTCAGGCGTAATTGGAGGGCGTTGAATAAAAATAGCGGGCCATAAAAGAATAAAGAAAGAGAAGATAAGAAAATCTTTAGAAATTACTAGTATATGTTCCATCGGTTAAGTAAATTTGTGTAATATAGAAAATCATAGTGATTAGGCACTGCGTCACAAATCTGTTAACTAAAAACAGAAATCGATTGTAAATAACTAATCGCGGTGATTTAAGAATGCTGCTGACAAAGACAGAGCCGAATACTAATAAATTGATAGCCACTCAGCGGGTTCATCATCTCCATTAAAATGAATTTTAACGTTATTAATTGTTACGTGATTTAATTTTTACTTCTCTCGTCTAAAAGACGAAGAAAGTATTGTAAAATCACCTTCCGAGATTTCTTCAGATCCGTAGATGACGAAAAACAGGTTTTCTCAATTCCGTCGTTCTGTCTGTCTGCCTGTCGCTCTGTTCACGGTATAACTCAAAAACTATTTCTTGGAGAAAGACGATATTTTGCATTCATATTATATATTTGCCAGGCATGGAACCGAGAAAATTTCGGAGTAATATATACAGGGCGAGCACCTTATATAAATAAAATTTTGTTTACTTTTGCTTTACCTGAGAAATAAATACAAGCAATAATTTGCACACAGCACAGGCTTTATCATTGGCGAAAATGAGACCTAACAGATACAAAGTAAACTTCATAAATTAAACAGAATAGTGTGATGCTTTCTAACACAGCAGAAGCTCATTCACTTGAAGCAATCCCGTGGTTCGGTTATTTTAGCCGCGGACCGCAGAGTGCTACTCGTAGCGGACTAAATTTTTACTGCCCTCGTCTAAATGATGAAGGTAAAAATATTGATACATAAAATATCGTAAAATTATCATTGTATCTTTCTGTTCCTTCACTTTTAAAAGGTAGATGTTCAGGTGAGAGAGGGTGAGGCGCTGGGTAATTTTTTATCCGAAAAAAGGTCGGTAGGCCAAATAAGTGGTAATCTATGTTGCAGAGGATCTAGCAAATTTTGAATATGAGTAAGTTCAGAAACTTGTACTCATTTGGCGGCAATGCCTGCTGACCTAAGGCACCTGTAGATACATAAGTTTGCGATCATAGACGATTTATTAAATTTTAAGCCACTACCACTAGGTTTTCGAACACTCCTAGTTTTGGCGCCCTTTCCTTGAGAGTTGCTTGAAGGACTACCTGAACTGAACGTATCATTTGCTCTCATGCTTTCCATTCCCTCCCCTTTAATATGTGGTGATGAGGGTAGGATGAATTTTCAATTCATTTTACTTCTGAAAAACTGACTTTGATTCTTGTGTTCATCCAATTGATCCAAAAGTTCTTCGAGCTTCCGCTTTTCGTCTACAACAATTATTGTTACTTTGTCGAACCTTACGAATTTCTCAACACCAGAACGCACCTCTAATCTTAGGATTAATATAAATGATAAAGAGAATAGCTCTCGTCCATAAGCTAACAAACAAGACATGACATGCCTGCTTACAATTGTTGCATCAATCGGGTCAAAGTAGTCTACACCACCGTTAGTGAGAAGAAAGCTATGGCACTCTAGTCTCTCATCCGATAGGTGACCCATAATTGGTGGGCGTTGACTTGTTCTGTTGTTTTCGCAATATTGACGCAACTAATTTCATTGGGACTCTTATCTTCGGAACCCACAATTGTCATCTCAACATATTGACGACTTATTTACATACACAATGACCGTATCTTATGTACCTCTTCTGATAACAATTGTGGGAATCGATGGTTATTTGGCAGAAACAGCTTCTCTTCGGCAGCTTAAACATTACGTTCTATTGAATATGGAACGTTATAAAAGAAATATTTGTTAACCCTCAAGTAAATATTTTAATTTAATATATTTGTGAAAATTTTATTTAATGAAATGGGGTATTTAATAACTGCTCACTCTATTACTGCTTTGCACGATAACCAGACGTAGACCAAATAACATGGTATTTTCTATTTATTTACCGTCTAAAGTGTTAACAGTTGATATAGCGAATGAACATTCCGCGCATAAGCGCAAGACCGGGTCGGACCCCAAGCTGTAATGGTACTTTTATTTAGCCCTAGCGTTGGGCACCTTAAACTGTAATGGTACCTTTATTTCACTCTTCTTGTTCTTTCCTCTTTCTTAGCCTGTTTCCATCCAGTGTTCCCTTTATCTCTCCATATGTCTCTGTTTTGAGCTGTCTGTATCCATGCTAAGCCTGCTGTTAGCTTCAAGTCATCCTTTCATCTCGTCTGTGGGCTGCCCACACTTCTTCCGCCAGTCCATGGTTTCCATTGCTGTATTTCTTTATTCCATCGCTCATCTTTCTGTCTCATGGTACGGCCCGCCCATCTCCATTTGCTACATGTCTTTTAACATCTATTAATTTTGTTTTTTCTGTAATTCTCTCGTTACTGTCTTTTAACTTTATATTCAACATTTGCTTTTCCATGGCTCGTTGGGCTTTGGCGAGTTTTTCCATTAACGTTTGTGTTAGTGTCCATGTTTTCGCAGCGTAAATGAGTACTGGGAGTACGCATTGGTCATAAAGTTATAAAGGTATTTTTTGGTTTTTCAAGATTTTGTTTTGTCTTACGAAGGCTGACCATGCTTGGCGTATGCGTCTATCGATTTCTAAGTTTTGATTAAATTTTCTGCATACTATCATCTGTCCTAAATAAATATATTCTTACCTCACCCTAGTGTTGGGCATCATAAACTGTAATGCATGCAAATTGCCCTTTGTTTGCTAGTTAACCTGGTCGTAATAACACACAACCCGCTTTTACCTTAGTAATATACTTAGCCATATTTGTCAATATAAATTGTTCCTACCTGCACGTTATTCCTGCTACGAATAAAAACCAAACACTGTACATGAAAATAAATATACTCTAGAAAAGGACATACATGTATAAAAATACGTAAAAATGATACAAAATGTGCAATTGCAGCAATAATAGCCTTGTTATATATCTAGCCCCACTTGAGATGCCAATTTTGTAATATATAACTTTCTTACGGTGTTATGACAATTAATATCAAATGAAATATACCCTTTTACTAACTATTAAAAAGAAGCAGTATCAGGTAGAGCTCAATTATGTACTTACCTTCTGATTATAGTTTTTTAAAGCCTCGACTAGTCAGTTTACAAGCAATGGGATTTCTGACTCCCACCGGAATGAGTAAATTTTCAACTAACAACTTTCTCTTGTAGTTAAAGACTGAATTACTTTTAAAATATAATAATTATTTGACTTTATGAAACAAATACAAGTTTCAGGTACTACAAAAAATTAAATTCATATTTTCGGTTTGTTAGTAGCACATCGAAGTTTGATCTGACATTACAAAAATAAATAGATATTGCCAAAAATAGTTTAATCAAATGTTAAATATCCAAACTTAATTTAAATGAATATTCTAAAAAATAACCTAATATCAAAATATAAATTTGAAATTATAATAATCGAAAAACGTCGAGTACTCGAATCACTATTAAATTTAGAAAATTAATTCTTCTAAATTAATTTCTAAATATATTCACAATTATTAAATGATTTGCCGCACCAGAATTGCCATATAATTTCTTAATATTTCATAAGAAATGGGCACTAAGCTTTTGATTGTCTATCTTGTACCTGAATGTGTTATCTCAGCTCCTAACTGGATAAATTCTAGTCATCCAACACCTCCCTGGATTGTTCCCGACCAAAACAAAGCTCGTTGTAGCTCTTTGAAACCTCTATTATTTGGATAGACAGTTCAACAGCATACCACAACACTCACTTTCACTTCACAAAATTTGATCGTAAGGAATACTATATTGCTACTACGTATCAAATCATCAATTACTATTTTTTACAATGGGAATTTAACCCTTAACGTGACTATTTATCGTAGATTATCAATTCGAGTTATTTTTTACTACCTGATATAAACAACCCTGTGGTTGCCCTTTGCAACACCACCAGTTAAAACATACAACTGTTGCATCACATGATAAACATTAGATATCTGGATATTATTTAAATTAAATGTATCATTTGTTAAGTCATTTTGCTGTTGTAGATGCTTAATTGCATTTCACGCCTTTAGGGCAATTTGTTGCTATGTTAAAACCATTTTCAATCTTTGCGCACAAGTACAATCTCATCTTCCGCACATTTGATTCAGGTCATTTTGGTATTTTAAATAGCCACCTAGGCTTTAGGGCAGCGTGCCCGTATGCTAAACCCTTTTAGTTCTTTATTTGGCTCCATCGCCTAATTCCAGAATCATGATTTTGCACATATTTGGCCCCAAACGCAGTATTTCTCGTCGGTTGGAGCCCCCCTCTGATGGCGCTTTGGCAGCCGAGCGTTATCGCTCGCAAGAATTCCGAATCTTCTAGAAAACACGCCGTTGCGGCGTGCTAACATTGTCGCCGGCATTAATTTGTTTCATTTTATCGCCTCGCGATTGGCTGCCGAGGTTTAGTCACGTGGGGACGCGACCGATGTGACCTGTGGCAGCGCTTCCCTCTGGGCAGTTGATCGCAGCCCGTTGCAGAAAGCGTTCGTTTGGTGGTTGTGTTATCCAGGTGGCGTCCTTCGGCCCCTTAGGTGCCCGAGGACGCCTGCCGCTGTCCTTTTAGTATTGTTGCCGTGGAGGCCCTCTTTTCCGTTGCCCGTCTCGAGCTGTGGCAGCGAGCGCTACGAGAATTGTTTCACCTTCGAGAGGTGTTGTGTGTGTGTGAGTTTCGAATTGTCTTCGGCGTAGCGTGGGTGCTTTTTGAGCCCAGTTCCTGCTCCCGTAAGTAAGGGATCGTGTCCCTTCATCTCGACCTTCGAGGATCTGTCCCGCAGAACGAAAGTGGCCCATTTTTCGTCGTCCAGTTGTACGCGTCCTGACGCGTCTCACGTCGCCATTATGGCGGATGTCCACTCATCCCTATAGCCGTCGAACATCGAATGTACCTGCCACCTAAGACTGCAGCCTGTCGCAACTCAACTGTACCAGGCTCCCCAACCGCCTACATATTAAGGTATGTGTCTTTGAACTGATTACCGCTGTGAACGCGAGTGTACCTGTCCCGCGGAGAGCATTTAAGCCCCGCGTACGAGCTGTATTGGGACGCCGCGAGCGAGCCCGTCACATCTCTTGTGCCTACAGGCACTGTCGTCATATTTGTTCATTACTGTTTGCCGCATAAGGCGTCGCGCCCGCATATTTGTACATTCATTCCAAATTACAGACTGTCTATGTTACAAGTGCTAATTTGTTCATTACTGTTTGCTGCATAAGGCGTCGCGCCCGCATATTTGTACATTCATTCCAAATTACAGACTGTCTATGTTACAAGTGCTACTTTGTTCATTACTGTTCAACATCTGTCGCTAGGTTTAGAGCGCGCGCCAGCTGGTGTTCTTAGATATAATCTATTTATAGATATAGGGCGACGCACTCCGCTGCCCCACTGTAACCGTGATCCAATACATGATTTGTTAGTTAAGGGAACTATTGTTTGGTTTCGACTTGTGCATGTTCTGTTTCAGATAAGCGTCCCCTTCAGTGTACTGATTATTGTGCGACGGGACGAGGGAGCTTTGAGCGTACAGGTGGGTGAGACAGCTGCGTAGTCGCGGTCGGATTGGCACCTAATTACAATCCTTGCATAAGGCAATCTCGAAATTGTTATTTGACCTTGCAACTCTTGAGTAATCCTATCGACGGAGTATTTTGCGTGCTTCGCTCCTGTCTAACCGTCCAGGCCCGGTTAGTCGGGTTAAGACAGGCTTGGTGGCGCCCTCCTAATTCTGACTTACCCTATATATATATGCCGCAACACGCTTGCCCAGAACGTATCGTGTGACTCACGCCCGACTCCCTGAGCGTTCCAGCCGTGGCCTTTAGCCTATTTTGAGCCGATCTCAGGGCAAGTGTGCCAGTTTTTCAGGACTGATTCCGTGGTGCGATGCTCACCTTGGGTGGGTGTCGTAAAGTTCTTTTAATACCGTAACACATTCATACGGTATACTGCATTACAAATGGTAGTATAAAAATGTTATATACGCTATCAACATGAGCTAAGAAATGTTTCGATACAACCTAAATAGAAGTGATTGTCAATGCGCAACGCTAAGTTAAAAATCAAATCGTGCGAACAAGGTGTACTCTCGCTCCCTCGGTCACTTTAAATTATGATAACGCAGTGTGTCAGCAGGGCGATGTCATCGCTTTGTACTGACGCGCCGCAAGGGTGATGTAACTTGGCGTAGTTTACTAGTTACGCTTCTAGTTTTCCCCAGTTTCCTAGACCGGGCATTCAAGGGTGAGTTTTATTTATAATAACTAACCTTGCGTTATCGCTGTTCTAAATGGTCTCGTACATTGACAAGATGGGCTGGCTGTTTTAAAGTCGAATAGCAGCTTTTTACTACGAAGAGTTATCGATATCCCGATATTGTTTACAAAGTGGATATGTGCTCTCGAGGCTGTATTTCGGATCAAGAATAGCGAGGCGTCGACTGCTCTTAATACAGGCCAATACGTAAACTCTCAATCGCACTTGAATGCTCCGCGTGGCGTTTCTTTTGTTTGTACGAAACCCACCAGCCGCCTACTACGAGTGACTCCCCGCGCCTCCTTTTGCGCACGACCCGCTTTGATTGTATTAATAGCCGCCACGAGTGTATCAGCTGATTTGTCCCGCAGAATCTGGCGCGCGAAACACCCGATGCATGCTTTAAATACTGAATTGGTCTTAACGTAATTATTACAATATAAGAAGTACAGTTTGGCTTAAATCCAGCAAGGTAACGGTTAAATACCAAGGTGGCACGAACTAGCCCGCTACAAAGCCAACGTGCTTACGTGTTTTCTTGTGCTTGTAGGCGCGGATAGATTGTGCACGTTGGCGATTAATAACTCTTAACTATATTTATTTAAGTGATTATTTCTGCTTTCTCTGTCAGACATTTTGGGTTTTGAACTCTGGTTTTTATAGTGTAAATATATAATTAAAATTTTGAGTTAGTTTGAGCATGATTTATTATTTGTGTATTTTAATGAAACTAACCTCAAAAAACATGTTAGCTGAATTTTAATGCCAAGAATCACAAACTCACAGCGGTGTAAAAAGTAACACTACATTAAAAAACATTTAAGAGCAATATCTCATATTAAAAACTACAGGGAAGACAATTCAGTTGAATATAAGAGTATAGAATATGCTGTCATAAATATTTGAAATAAATATCCCGTATATATCCATTGCAAATATGCCTCTTGTGGCTAACAAAGTTTTATTTTAGATTCAACTTCCTTCATTGGGTGTCTGAGGAATCGCATAATCCATCCATTAGTCTTAACAAATCTGTGCTAACACGAAAATCTTGAAACATCAAGTAACAGTTTTACTTTTTGTTGTGCAACTATTATGACTGCTACTCTTTCCTTACCTGGTCCAGTTGACTTCTGCTTCATTTACCATTTGCCCTCGTTTTAGTTTCGACAATTTGTTTGGGTAAATCATTAACACGATTTACCAAGCTTTGATAGTTTGCAGCATTTTGTAGCTTGGTCAACTACGTCTTTCTAACTGGGTATCCATCTATAGTCTAAAATGTTGGAATTTTTATCGATTTCTCCAGTTCTGTGGGCTAGAGCGGATGGGTATTTTTTTCTCTTTGTCCGAATCTAAGATAAAACCATCTATGGATCACTTCGGAAAGATGATTTGTTTATCATTAAAAAAAAAATTTTTTAACTAAAGTTGCTAAAATATCACCCATCACAGCACCTTGCAGATTTAGTCTCGTGATCGACTTTTGTTTTGGCGATGCTACTATTTCTCGAGATGTCACGAGCGCTGTCTGTACTCCTTCATTATCTTCAAACCGGAAGTAGGCGACAGTTATCGCATCACAAAATACATGTAAGTCTACCGACTTACTCTAGCAAAAGTTTTTGCAATGACATTTGATTGTTACATTGGTTTTTTTGTTGCTCCTGCCATTGCAACCACCGTTAAAACTTGTCACTTTTAATTTGGCCGTCAATCCAAGTGCAGCTTGCCAGATGCCATGGCGCAATTTCCTAGCTTGGATGGTGACGTGCAATATAAATCCCAATGGGTAAAAAACGAACATGGTCAGCGCCTACACCTGTAACTTTGACGGCTTTCTCTTCCCGGTGGAAATCTCTAGCTTAATTTTCTTGAAGGTGGTGCTTAAAAAGAATATACTTTCTGATTGTTTTCACTACATTCCAAACACTCTCTCAACGACAGTTTCACTTTGGTCTCAAATTAAGAAGCCTTTATTTATTGATCCGCTCCTTCTATGTCCTTGTATCCGTTACAGGACAAAAAACCCCGCACATAAGACCCCCGGACAACAAACCCCCGGACTAAAAACCCCCCGGTTAAAAAACCCCCGGACAAAAAACCCCCCGGATGAAAAAAACCCGGACTAAAAACCCCCACCATAAAGAAAACAATCGCACATTATGTGAGGTCCGTGGGTGATTATTATTATTATTATTGAAAATAATTTATTAATTATAATTATCATTTATTACTGATACAAGAATGCATAAAAAATGAGACATGTAAAGTAGGGCATTTATCCTTTATCTAATAGACTTGTCTGTCCGTCCGGGACGCTGTTTCAGCAGCCAAACCGTAAGAGATAGAAAAAAAGTTATCAAAGTTATATGTTTGGAATGGTCATGTCAGGTCAGGAACCGAATTTCAGTCTCTAACACTAATTATTATCTTAATTATCCTAATCTTAACTTTTTAGGTTAGATTCTAGCTAAATTTTGTCAAGGCGAATGCGACTGGTAGTTTGCTACCAACAATGACGTCATATACGTGCGTGTGGTGAATACGCGTTCTATTTGCAAAACGGTCTTTTTTGTTTTTTTTAAATGAGACATTTGTCTCACTGGGTTGCTAGTTTAATATAATACACATACAGAAAATTCACAACCTACTGTTATTATTTACGGCAATTAAAAAGTTTTCTAAATCACGTTCGCCTTGTGAATGCATAATCCGTTGCTGTCGAAATGCACTACGTTGCCTAATTTAACAACCTTTCAACGCCAATATTTCAAAAACTATTCGTCCAAGACCAAATGATAATTATAATTTTTGGTTCAATTTTTGACATACAATTGCGTGCTGTAAATATTCTCCGCACGTTTTAATACACCCTGTATAATCTTGGCTCTTGGAATACTTGTTTCAGGCGGATTTGCAAAATTTGATATGTGGGTCTTTTATTCTTCAGAGAAAGCCAATTTAGTTTATTCTGTCGCCAATTTCCAATTATTAATTACTAGCAACTAGTGAGACAAATGTCTCATTTAATAAAACAAAAAAGACCGTTTGTCAAATAGAACGCGTATTAAATAAAAACAATAATATTTTTTTAAATATTTGATTTCTCGAAAACCGGAAGTGTCACGTGACTGAAATTCGGTTCCTGACCTGACATGACCATTCCAAATATATAACTTTAATAACTTTTTTCGCTATCTCTTACGGTTTGGCTGCTGAAACAGCGTCCCGGACGTACAGCGTCCCGGACGGACGGAAATCACGTGATTTCTCAAAAACCGGAAGTGTCACGTGACTGAAATTCGGTTCCTCACCTGACATGACCATTCCAAATATATAACTTTAATAACTTTTTTCGCTATCTCTTACGGTTTGGCTGCTGAAACAGCGTCCCGGACGTACAGCGTCCCGGACGGACGGAAATCACGTGATTTCTCAAAAACCGGAAGTGTCACGTGACTGAAATTCGGTTCCTCACCTGACATGACCATTCCAAACATATAACTTTAATAACTTTTTCTCTATCTCTTACGGTTTGGCTGCTGAAACAGCGTCCCGGACGTACAGCGTCCCGGACGGACGGAAATCACGTGATTTCTCAAAAACCGGAAGTGTCACGTGACTGAAATTTGGTTCCTCACCTGACATGACCATTCCAAACATATAACTTTCATAACTTTTTTCTCTATCTCTTACGGTTTGGCTGCTGAAACAGCGTCCCGTACAGACAAAACAGCCTCCCGGACAGACAAAACAGCGTCCCGGACAGACAAGTCTATTAGATAAAGGATCATTCCGTACTCAAACGAGAATCCATTTTGCAATTTTTAAAAAATAGTAATCATCTGCCTTCTTATTGGACAACTATGATTACCACTGATAACAAAAGCTATAATACAAAGATACCTGCTAATGTATTTTGCATTAAATAAATGCCCTACTTTTTACATGTGTCATTTTGATCTGCATTCTTGCATCAGTGGTAACTATAATTATAATTAATAACTCATTATTATTTAAAAAATAATAATCTCCCACGAAACCCACATGATTTGAGGGTATTTTCTTTATGATGGGGGTTTTTAGTCAGGGTTTTTTTATCCGGGGGTTTTTAGTCCGGAGGTTTTTTATCCGGGGGGTTTTTAGTCCGGGGGTTTTTTGTCCGGGGGTCTTATGTCCGGGGTTTTTTGTCCAGGGGTTTTTTGTCCTAGATTCACTTGTATCATATCCTCCATCTTCTGTGCAGCTTTCTCAACATTACGGCATGGATCGACATCGTCATCCATGTAATATTGTTCGATTAGTACTGCTGGTCGTTCAGGAAACTACTGCGACTGTTTAATTTTTGAAACATTGTCTAGATGATGCGAACATTCTGCGCCAAATAACATTTAATCCATTGCAGTACTTTGAAACAGTTTTGTGGACGTGTAGGTCTTCGTTTTCACACTTCACAAATGCATTTAGTACAGTCCCGAAAATGTTCTATTTTTTAGGTGGTTTATGTTATCTGCTACTTTTGGCTGATTTGATTGAGTAGATATTTCCATTACTTACTTGAATTTCCTAATAATCCGCTAATTAATCTTCCACATATAAGTTTTCACAGAATTCTATCAATTTTCTCGATAATGGTTCAAATTCTCATAAATTCCTTAACTTCTCTTTTTCTTCGTCTCATATTTGCTTCTGGGATCCATAAATATCGTGTTCTGTTACGCTTGTAAAGCTTTCTAATATTCAGCTATCAGCTTCCCATTTTCAGTAAATACCTGGGTTGTTATTTATACATGTCTGTTTCATTGCTCATGTATTTTAAAGCTCTATATGTTTCTTTTATTTAAGGCCAAAATCTTGTTTTTGTATATAACTACAAATCATCGGTCTGATCTGGCCGATTTTGTATAAAGTAGTGTCTTTATTTGTTATTGCGGATTCAAGCTGCAATAATAACTAATATAACTTAAATATAGACACAAGAGCAGGCAAGACAAAGAACCACTCACGAGAAGAGGGAAAGTACATGCACCACACACGCTAAAATACGTCATGAGCACGACCACAAGATATTGAGGGTGATGGTGTACTTAGAACTATATCTAATTTCTGCAATTTCTGAGGACCATACAGTTTATGAGAGAGGGTACTATGAATAGGAATTAACCGAGGTGTGTCCGCATGCACCGATACCTCGCAATCGGCAAAGACGATTTATCAAAATGAATTGTTGAAGGCGCATTTAGCCAAAACACTAATTTTATGCATTATCAGTGGGCCACCATCGATAAAATATTGCATAAATATGGAAAACACTAAGGTGGGCCTCGCGGCCATATATTACATCTCGTTGTTTGGGAGATGATGCTCGTGCGATTCAGGGTGAGCCTGGAGCATTTTCAGTCGAAAATGAATTATGGTGTAATCAGATTTCAGATTGTGCTTCACGCAGTGGGAGTTCTTAAACCACAAGAACCTGCCGTGCGGATTATTGCAAATGCCCACTGTGAATATACTGTCGCGGCCGGCTATTTATCAGGCTTGAAATCATAACCACCCTGTCACACGTAACCTACTAATCCTGCTGGAACAAGAATTTTGAAGTTTATTCAAAACGGGTTATTTCACCAATTAAAAATGTCAAAATACATAGTCAAATAACAAGTGAACCCAAAAAAAAAAAATCCAGAAGATGTTTTTTAGATGTAACTGCAAGTACACTGCAACCATCTGCTAACTGAGTTATGAATTTTAAATTATGGTTGTTCAGGTTGCTTTGTCGGTGATGTTTAGCATATTACAGTGTTCAAATTAATTGCTTCATGTAATATTCACAACAGTGCTGTGTTTGGAAACAATATTCTCTAATGTATATTAATTGTCATTTAAACCTCCTGTTTGTTCAGATAAATATGATACAGTTGAGATGCTTCATAAACCATACATATTTTAATAATCAAAATATTTTACTGTTATTCAACAACTTTTAGTAGTTACAATAACATACCGGATTAAAAAAAAATTAGGACTTTCTTGTATACCTTTTTGTGGGTCCACGCCAATTGAGCACCAAGCTCTCGATGTAATAAATGTAGACCGGCGAACTGAGCACCAGGCAGATCAGGTACCTTTTCAAAGCGACCCTTTAAGACAGGCGAATTCAGCACTTTGACCTCTGTCCACGTTGTAATGTTTATAATTATTATTAGCACACAATTAAAATTTTAACGATATCATTAAAAACCAATTTGTAACTCGTTTGGTATTGGGAAACCTCATCATCAAAATTATATTTTTCTCGGAAACACATCTATTATTTGCGATAAATGAAATAATAAATTATGGTTTTTCGGAATATACACTGCAATGTAATAACATAATTATTGCTAATAAATTTTTTAAATAAAAGAAGGCCTACTATGACTTTTAGATTTTTATTTGGCCAAGAAAGATAACTGTTTGCATTAATTCAGCACCTGATAACTTGTTAGTTTGTTAATGAACAAACTAGTAATACAGTGCGCAATTGGCTAATCTAAAGTGCTCAATTGGTCGGTCTCCGTTTGGTCCTTGGTGCTCAATTGGTGTGTCCGGCAACGGTATACATTTTTACCTGGAGTAGTAAAGTGCTCAATTGGTGCCCGTCCCTTTTTGTTACATTTACTTCACTTGGGTAATTTTGAACCTAAACGCTAATTTCTCATGTTTTGACGAATCTTAAGCAGAGTATATGGGTTTACTTTATGAATGTTGTTTAAGTATGATTTTAGAGATTAAGACACGCCTCTTAAATGAGGCGACTGTGAGGAAATTACAAGGCATGTTGACGTTGTTGATTTAGTTTACATGATTTTTACCAGTATGCACTTCCGACGTTGCCGTTGCTTCGCACTTCATCATCACCGCTTTTTCCCAGTGTGAAATTTATTTCTTGTAACTTGATCAATTATCAAACTGCATTATTCGAATTAAATTTTAGAGCCAACGTCTGTTTAACAGGTTGTACTATTGCTACCGAAAAAAGTAGGACAACGTTTTTTAGCTGTGTGAATCTGATGTTTTAATTGGTAACTGGTATGTGAACAACTTTCAAATTATTTCAAAATGTAATTGTCAATCAGGTCCTGAAATAAGTTCAATTTCAAAAGCTAAGATTAATTCTTGCTTAGAAAGGGTAGTCGCACCGTAGCAAATTGCACATTTATTTATTTTTATAATTGTTTTATATTGTAGCTTTTGACATTCAAATTTGATATGATATGTGAATAATTCTAACCTGTCATGTGACAGTTAAAGTAATTTAACCAACTAAAATAATAATAAAGCATGGCTAATGGATTTTGAAGCTGTCCTAGTTTTTTGTGGTACCAATAGTACGTAAAAGCGACACAGTTTGGTGGAAATACAGCGACTGGGGGGTTATAATAATTATTATAGCGTAAGCCGGATTAAGATTAAATATGTTATATTTCCTTCCGTTTCCCTGCGATATAGAGCTGTCCTGCAGCGAAACTTATCACGCGCCGGATTTCGTTATAAATTGCCGAAGGATGTCAGGACGACGTAAAAAGGGTTCCCGGATTCTGATATTAGAAGCTCCAACAAAGCGCACCTTGGCCTCACGTCGCCGCAAGTTGGAGCCATCATCGCGACCTGCCATTGCACAGAGCCCTGCGAAACAAAAGGAACGAAACGACTGCAAACTAGTTCTACAAGATCAGTCAATCCGATTAAGGGCACTTCTGTTAGTTCCCCAGGGAGTCGTAAGGCAAATAGAAGGAGATAAGCCCGCGGAGAGCTTAGGCGGATCAGAGATGAGACCGAGATAAAATTAGCCGCTCGAGCAAAATTTAAAAATTAAGGCCGCCGGTTACTAATTCCCCAACTACAAGCGAGTTCGAAAGCATTTTTGCATTATTTAAGTGCTCCAACCGGCGGAAACGCCCTCGCTGGGGAATAAAATCCGAATAATTTCTTGGGATTTAGGCACAGGTGTTGGGCCCAATAAATTCCTGTTTCAGTGCGACTGGTGGCGCGGCGGCTGCTAAATGGTGGAGGTACATTTCGGCTAAAGAAGTAAAAGTCTCATTAAAATCAAATTTAGCAGGTATCGAGGTAATTTATAGTCAATTTTCATTAAAGCTCTGAAATTCCGTAATATGGCGTTAATTTAGAGTCACTAAAAATGAGCGCGGCAATTAATTTGACAGTTTGATTTCTCCAATCCATTTGTTTTATCGTAGGCTAGATTTATAACGACATAAATTATTCATTTTATTTCACTTTTTCAGAAAACAAGTCTAGTTTTCCCTCACTCATTCCATTAGACAGCATACAATCACATTTTTGTTGTTTGTACTATTCCTATCATACATATGTGCATATATCTTTAAAAAAAATTAATACTTGAAATATGTTTTACCAATAACATTCTGCGACCTTATTTAAGTCGAGAGCTTTGCTCTCCGACGTAATCAATAATTAAGTCGCTATCTAAAGAACTCAACACCTTATTATTTACTGCCCTCAACAGGAATGGCTCCAAGTTCGTTTTGTTGAAAGTAGCGGAGAGTTAACAACTTTACGACATTCACTTACTTGAGTGTAACATATTATATGCCGATTAGTTTACCAAAAAATTATTATTAACGCTGATTTTTTGTCTTAAACATAACTTCTGGGGTTACGATATTTACATAGGACAAGGCAGTAGACATTTAAGAATGTATCTGCTATCATGATATTGAAACAGACTTTTCGTGGGTAATGCTTTCGGTCTCGGAAGTTGCTTTCAGAGTTAGCAGTGAAAAAATATGAGTAAGACGAGACAAACGATTCTTTGGAATTTCGACGTACTTCGTACGTAGAAATACACAATTATAAAAACATTGACGTTCCCGTTCATGGAAGAGATTGGGATTTATATACCGTATTATCATAAAATGATTGGACAGCCACTCTGACTTTCGTAGTTTTATTGCGGCCCGCGTATCGACTCCCATTGTATCCAAAGTCAGCAGCAAGGCACAGATGAGAAAGGGTGTGTGCTTTTTGAGAATTTTAGGCAGTCCAAGTGTGTGGAAGGCCTGTATAATAACGGCTGATTTTTTGGCATTTTGACTTGCGTCGGATTTGGTGATATGCAATTTTCACAGCCTTGATGTTTCCAGATAATTGGACTGATTGGGTTTTATTTACCGTAGAATAATTGGGTTTTTACTCTCCCATTCGTTATTTCGCCACCACCCGTGTATCGACTCCCGTTGGCTTGAAACATAGCAACGAGATATATATGAGTAAAGAGTGTGCGCTTTTCATGCATTTTGGGCAGTCCCAGTGTGTGGAAGTTCTAGGTAATAATGGCCGATTCTTTGGCATTTCGATGTGAGTCGTACGTGTCAATACACAATTATAAGAACATTGATGTTTCAGTTTCTCGAAGAGATTGGGATCTATATACCGTATTATCGCAGAATAATTGAGCAGCCACTCTGACTTTCGTAATTTCATTACCACATCGCGTATCGACTTGCATCGTGTCCAAAGTCAGCAGCGAAACACATATGAGTAAAGGGTGTGTGTTTTTTTGAAAGTTTTAGGCAGTCCGAATATGTGGCAGTCCTGGGTAATAACGGCCAATTTTTTGGCATTTTGACTTGTGTCGGATTTGGCGATATGCAATTTTCAGTACCCTGATGCTCCAGATAATTGAATTGATTGAGTTTTATTTACCGTAGCATAATTGTGGTTTCACTCTCCCATTCGTCATTTCGTCACCACGCGTGTAGCGACTACCGTTGGGTGTCAGTGTGCGCTTTTCAAGCATTTTGGGCAGTCTAGTGAGAGGAAATTCTGTGTAATAACTGACAATTCCTTGGAATTTAGACGTCCGTGGGATGCACCAACCAGGATTTAGAATACACAATTTTGAGAGTTCTAGATCATTGTATTGTTCGGGTTTTATTATTCGATTTTCGGTAGTAGATATACAATGCCGTATGTCGACTGAAAGTGGCTGTACAGCTCATAGAAGACGCACGAAGACGGCCAGTGTGGGGGGGGGGGGTGTAGCTCTAGCGACAATTTTGTTTGTCTCGTATTTGTCTCAGGGGGCAAAGCCCTAGTTAATGTCAGCTAGGGATCCTATTATGACGCAATAACCTGCGGCGGAGGCGGTGGAGAGCAAGTTCTAGCGGGACTAACACCTGCCAAATGAAATATATCGGTTAAATCGTTTTAGGTTAATGCGAAATGTAGTGTATGTTGCAATGTCTTTTGTTGTCCTTAGCTTCATGCTCCCGCAAACATTTTAGAAAACCAATTCTTGTTGCAGGACTCAAATTTGAACCCGCTGTATTCGATTTTTGTATATTTTTTATAGTTTCGTATATAGCTAGTACACAAATTGCTTATGATTACATTTTAAATTCACTACAGGAGTAGAATGAACTTATGGAGTTGGTGTAACTATCCACCTTTTACAATCTCCTCTTCGTCGAGATGTACAGTTGGCGCCTTAGAAATCGGGACAATACTATGACACATTTTGCGTGTATTTTTAAGTGTATAAACTGCGCTTTTACAGTTGTGATGGTTTTGATTGTTATGTCAGATTTTTTATTGTTTTACAAATATGAAATGCCAGCTCACATTAATGAAGTAATCAGAGCAAAAAAATTATCATACATTAAATATTACAACACAACATATTACGTGTCACGATTTCTAAGGCGCCGACTGTACCAGAGATTTAGTTCAGCTTGATTTAGCTCTTTCTAAAAAGTCCTTTATTTTATAGAACCCTTTATCGTTTGCGTAGTTGATGTTATTGCTGACCCCGCTTCTGAATGCTTCAACCATCTCTCTCTCTCCTTCTCCATCTCTCTTACACACACCGAACTACTTGAGATCTCCAGCAATTACAGGTATTGTAAACACAGCAACATTTACCGCTGATAAAAGAACTTCTAGGCATTTGAAAAATACCTTTCAGATTAAGCATACCTCTGCTATTTCCCCATAAGAATATTTGTACAACAACGAACGATTTATGTTAGAAAACGTTTCCTCACTTAGATACGCATAAATTGAAGCACAACTCTTTGATTCATTATTTCGAAGCTCATATCAATACTCTACAAATTTTCCTATTTTTAAAAGCATTAGAGTTGATACCACATTTTGTAGTTCTTGTTAAATGCTTTCGTGTGAACGATCTAATTTGAAATTATCAAGAATATCTTTAGCGGCTTCTACTGGTACATTTAATACTTGTATTTGTGAAAATTCCATTTATTGAAGCAATACATGTCACGGTTCGTATATTGAAATACCGATTTAACGTTTATGGATACTACGAGTACAGGAAAACCTTTGGTTGATATATTCACTTTCAAGTGTTTTATACTGCATTCACGCAATTTCAGGTACAGATCTGGTTTGTAAAAAATATAATTTCGAACAGTATACATATTAACGGCACTATTTATCTTAAGTGTATTACCTTGTCCTAGAACTGTGTTTAGTTTTGAAGATACGGGTACAAGCTGCAATGAAAAAATTCTATTATATGAATACATTTGTTAATGAAAAACGTTACTTTATTATTGAGTCATTGATAAACAGCATCTATTCCAGTAAAAGTTTTGAGTACAAAAGCTAACCAATTAGTTGCACAACCAAGCTACGAACAGCTCAGCGTTATAACATTTTTACGTTCGCTACAAGAAACATTTTGATGGTGTAAGCCTATTGCGTCATAAGTGGGGCCCCATCTTCCAGCAACACTCCTGAGCTCTGTAGAGTAGTGATTACCACGTCTGCTTAGCATTCGGGAGGTCGCGGGTTTGATTCCCCTGGCCGTCTGCTCTGATTCAGGTTTTTAGGTGGCTTTCCTGAGTCAGCAGAGTACCTTCTCCGAGGCGAATGCCGGAGCAGTACTTCTCCACCGTTCCTGGCCTCCTTCCATTCTCCACACCTCCTTTCTCTCGCCCATCTTACAATTCCCTTTCTTGGCTGAAAAGGGACGCAAGGTAGCTATAGCAGCCCGCCTCCAGTTGGGGAATTGAAATGACCCTAAACCTTTACCTACCTTTTTTTACCAGCAACTATAGCCTCGCCTTTGAGGCAGGTATTGCCGTTAAGGCTTCGACCGTCGACACACGCCGTACACATGCTTTTTCTATAAACTGTGGCGCCACTTCCGATCTAGAACCGGCATTTACTATTTACTTAGCGTGGATTAGTTATTGTGCTTCCACTCTGCTATTCAAAATTTCGTTGCTATTTTGTGTATTGGCTTCTATCGAACTTGTTCGCATCATCGTTGTCTGGTTGACTTCCTTTGGCGCTAGCACGCCTATCAGAAAAAATCTTCATGTTGTAAGTATTAACCGGTAGAATATTGAAAATTATAACGTAGCAGGCTTCTTTATTGCTATATATATTTAGGGCGACTTTTTTGTAATTCTAGCGTCTTCCAAGGCTACCAAACATGCCAACGTGGATTACAGTAGAAGAAGTAAATAAGAATTTCTTTGATCTAATTACACAGGCCTGCAAATTGAAATTTTTTGATTTTTTTTTTCACCGTAATGGGTGAATCGTATGTATTTTGGTGCGCTGAGTCCAAATATGACCTCAGTTTTTCTCCAGCACGTAGGGATTGTCCGCAAAATGAAAAAGTAAGTTATGCAAAACCCGCAGTACATAAAGGTAAAAATGCATTTTGAAATTTAAAAAAAAATATATTACTAGTGGTTTATTTACATTTTTAAATACAATTTGATAAAAATAATATGTAGTATATACAATAAGGATTTATAATTCTTTATAATATCTACATCTTTTTCCCCCAAAACTCCGTTTTGAGCTTTTCCGTTTGTGTGGGATGTCTGGAAGTTCTCTATGAAGCATCCAACAGTAGTTTCCCACCATATTCACATCCCATCGTCCTTTACCTCCGTTCCATTTCTTTGATGTCTTGGTGGAACCTCTCGCCCTGCTCTTCACTTACGGCACCAAGGTTTTCTGGGAAATAACTCAAATGGGAGTTCAAAAAGTGAAGTTTCAAGCTCATGGAGCACCCCAAGGTTTTAAAACATTTCAACATTTTATTTACAATGTCTTCATAATCCGGGTCCTTATTGTTCCCCAAAAACTTAGTCACAACTTCTTTAAATGATATCCACACCTCTTTCTCAGCTTTTTTCATCACCTTTTCAAACTGATTGTCTTTCATTAGTTTCCGAATGTCCAGGCCAACAAAAACACCCTCATTTAACTTTGCCTCAGACAGTCCCGGGAATTTCTTTTCAAGGTATTTGAACGTTTTGCCATCTTTTGGCAATGCCTTGACAAACTGCTTCATCAGTCCAAGCTTGATGTGAAGTGGGGGTAAAAGCACTTTTTTGGGATCAACCAAAGACTCAAAGTGAAAATTTTTTTCTCCAACCTTCAAAGTTCTCGTTGGCCACACTTTTTGGCTCCAGTGCTGTGCTTTTGCCCGGCTATCCCACTCACATAGGAAACAGGGGAATTTCGTATAGCCACCTTGTTGTCCAAGCACCATAGAGATGACTTTGAGATCACCACAGATAGACCATCCAAACTCCTTATATTTCAATTTATCAAGGATAAAAGCCATGTTGTCATACTTTTCTTTTAGATGCACAGAGTGCCCCACGGGTACAGAAGCGTATTTATTGCCGTTGTGTAGCAAAACTGCTTTTAAACTTCTTTTTGACGAGTCAATAAAAAGCCTCCATTCATCTGACACATGTTGAATGTTAAACATTGACATCAACTTGGGAACATCAGAACAATATACAAGTTCGCCATCTTGAGAAAAATTTGACTCAAATTGTTTTTCTCTGCTTCTGTACCAAGAGAATGAAGTTCCAGATCTCAACAAGTTCTTTTCTTGAAGTCTAGAGCCCAGTAATTCAGCAGACTCTTTAGAAAGCCCTAAATCACGAACTCATCATCCAACTGCTCTGACTCGCTCTCTGATGACTCTGGCAAATCGTCAAAATTGTGTGGGGGCACTGGTACTGGAATACCGGGTCCATGAGGCACAGGCCGCAGTGCAGATTGCATGTTTGGGTAACATATATCTTTTTTATTTTTGGCATTGTACCCTTGTATGTTGCAAGAACAAAAGTAGCAGTCATCGCCGTGGTTTCTCAGCTCTCTCCAAATCATAGGCACCCCAAAACGAAAAGATTTCACCTTTCCTTTAGATCACATGCGAAGTCCTTCAACACAGCCTGAACACACTCCATGAGGGGCCCAAGATTTTTCTTGATCTCCGATCTTCACACCAAAATAGGCAAAGTACACTTTTTTAATAAACTCCGTAATACTTCGAGATTGTTTTTTTAATACAAGTTTGCCACAAATGTAACAGAAACTATCAGGATTATTAACACAAGCTCTTGAAGACATTTTGAAAGACACTTTAAGAATATTTAAATTGAAATGAACAAATCGAAGGACTACGAGGGGTATATATAGGGCAATGGGAAAATCCAGGTTTCATTTGTCAATAATGTTCACCACAATTACGCTAATTACCAGAAAGAATTTCTCCTATTTATTTATGTACTTTTAATAACAAAAACATTTATTACAGTAACATTGGAATCTGAAAACACCGAAGAAAAGCGATAAACCTTAATTGCATACTATTAGTGTAACGGGTTTCCATGATTCATACGCTGACTAATACAGTTAAATATACTAATTTTTATCATATTTCATAGTTTCTAATATAAAACTATGAAGCCGAATAGGAAAAACAACTTTTTTCGGCATATTCATAAATATCCCGCAGAAAAATGCACTTTGCGGAAAATGCTTACGTGCTGGGAAAAAACTGAGGGCATTTCCGAACTCAGCGCACCAAAATACATAAGAATCACCCATTATTTTAAAGAAAAAAATTTGGTCGCAGACCTGTGTTATTCGTTAGGACCGTACCTACTTCTTAAATGTCATATAATGACCATATTTCAGTTGTCTATGAATTGTACAGCTGAATGCAGAATGGCAAATTTCAGCTTAAAGTTAAACAACCCAGCAAACCTGCGAGTCGTTCTCTGACTTTGATCAACTTTCGGTAGCCAACACCAAAACATTTTCCCGATGAAAGGCCTCCTACGAAATTTTTCCTCCATTCTTAGAAAATAGGTGGTGCCTAACAATTTGTCCCGAATTTTAGAAGTGCATTTATGGTATAAGCTCTTTTGACGTGCAGCGAGAAAGTAAATCTACTGCAGCCCTCCCTCCTTGACTGAGCTATCCGCCAAAGCCTTTTTCCTTAGTATTAATATTTAAAAATTATCATCAAAAAGATCAGTTCTTTCAAGTAGCAACAGTTAGGACATCACCACACAGGGTGACCCTGGAAACAAATCAGAAATGCGAGATGCACCTTAAAAAGATTGCATGATCAGATAAAAATATTTCCGAGGCTAAATTGGTATCAAGAACGTAAAAATAGTAATAAATGTACCAGCATAAAGGGGGCATTTTCCCAATGCATAGAAAATGGCTGAAAGACGACATCTTACCTATTATGTCAAAATCTGAAAATTTTGCATTTGTCTTCCTCCGTCCTAAACTGTGTGTAATAGAAACCATATTTGCAATTGTTATCCCTTCCCAAATATATTTCCTGTTGAAGATAAACGTTTATAAGCTTCCTCCTCAAGATTTGTATTTTTATTATCAAATTGACTGGTAATGCTAGTCCTAAAACGTTCTCATTACCCAAATGGACATCTTCTAAAATTTATAAATCTGTTGTGATACACGCACACAACTTCCTTTTACAGTGATCTTTTAATTAGCCAAAAATATGATTTTAAATTTTTAAGCATTTGTCAAACATTTTAAAAAATTACAAATTCTACAAAAACAGTACGATTTAGAGCGTTAGGTGAACAGACAAATTTTCTCTAGAATTTTAAGCCGAATTCAAAAATGTAGGAATATACCGGGTGTTCTATATAAAATAGGAGTTAATAAAAAAAAACAAAAGAAACCCATTTTAGAAGTATTCAACTGGAAAATCACCTATCTCACATCAATACACATTAAAAATGTAATAAAAATGTGAAGTTTGAAAAAGAGAGTAAACACCTACTTCCGGTTATGCGATTTTCTTCAAAAGCTTGCTGTCGCATCTACATTGTACACAAAACCTATATTATGAAGTTCACAGACAGACAGACACACAAATAAACCAAGGAAAAAAAATCTGGTGTAATACACGCAAACAACTTTCTTTTACAGTGATCTTTTAATTAGCCAAAAATTTGATTTTAAATTTTTAAGCATTTGTCAAAAATTTTAAGAAATTCCAAAATTCTACAAAAGCGGTACAAAATAGAGCGTTAGTTCAAAAGACAAATTTTCTCTAAAATTTTAAGCTGAATTTAAAAATGTACTAATATACCGGGTGTTCTATTTAAAATAGGAGTTAATAAAAAAATAGAAAAAAAACAAAAGAAACCCATTTTATAAGTATTCAACTGGAAAATCACCTATCTCACATCAATACACATTAAAAATGTAATAAAAATGTAAAGCTAAAAAAAATCGTTAGCGCCGTTTTTGAAAAAATCGATAAAAACTGAAAAATCACAAGAATAAACATCTACTTCCGGTTATGCGATTTTTTTAAAAAGCTTGCTGTCGCTTTTCGTTTTTGAGATATTCTGTTCACAGACAGACAGACACACAGACCAATGAAAAAAAATCTGGTGTGATACACTCACACAATTTCATTTTACTGTGGTCATATAATTAGGCAAAAATTTGGTTTTTAATTTTTCAGCATTTCTCAAAAATGTTCAACATTTTGCAAATTCTACAAACGATACAAAATAGAGCATTAGATCAAGTAATAATATACCGGGTGTTCTACTTAAAATAGGAGTTAATACAAAAAATAGAAAAAAACAAAAGAAACCTATTTTAAAGGTATTCAATTGGAAAATCACCTATCTCACATCAATACACATTAAAAATGTAATAAAAATGTAAAGTTTGGAAAAAATCGTTACAGCCGTTTTTGAAAAAATCGATAAAAACCGAAAAATTACTAGAGTAAACAGCTACTTCCGGTTATGCGATTTTCTTTAAAAGCTTGCTGTCTCATCCACATAGTACACAAAACTTATATATGAAGTTTCAACGCCATACCTCTTTTCGTTTTCGAGATATTCTGTTCACAGACAGACAGACCAATGAACAAAAATATGTTTTTTGGGTTCAGGGGACTCTAAAACGTGAAGATCTGTCGAAAACTCAATTTCGTATTTTTGGAGTGAATCCAATACTTCCTTTATTGTAAAAGGAAGTAAAAATCTGGTGTGATACACTCACACAACTTCCTTTTACAGTGATTTTATTTAAAATTTTTAAGCATTCGTCAAAAATTTTAAAAAATTACAAATTCTACAAAAACAGTACGAATTAGAGCGTTAGGTGAACAGACAAATTTTCTCTAGAATTTTAAGCCGAATTCAAAAATGTAGGAATATACCGGGTGTTCTATATAAAATAGGAGTTAATAAAAAAAAACAAAAGAAACCCATTTTAGAAGTATTCAACTGGAAAATCACCTATCTCACATCAATACACATTAAAAATGTAATAAAAATGTGAAGTTTGAAAAAGAGAGTAAACACCTACTTCCGGTTATGCGATTTTCTTCAAAAGCTTGCTGTCGCATCTACATTGTACACAAAACCTATATTATGAAGTTCACAGACAGACAGACACACAAATAAACCAAGGAAAAAAAATCTGGTGTAATACACGCAAACAACTTTCTTGTACAGTGATCTTTTAATTAGCCAAAAATTTGATTTTAAATTTTTAAGCATTTGTCAAAAATTTTAAGAAATTCCAAAATTCTACAAAAACGGTACAAAATAGAGCGTTAGTTCAAGAGACAAATTTTCTCTAAAATTTTAAGCTGAATTTAAAAATGTACTAATATACCGGGTGTTCTATTTAAAATAGGAGTTAATAAAAAAATAGAAAAAAAAACAAAAGAAACCCATTTTATAAGTATTCAACTGGAAAATCACCTATCTCACATCAATACACATTAAAAATGTAATAAAAATGTAAAGCTAAAAAAAATCGTTAGCGCCGTTTTTGAAAAAATCGATAAAAACTGAAAAATCACAAGAATAAACATCTACTTCCGGTTATGCGATTTTTTTAAAAAGCTTGCTGTCGCTTTTCGTTTTTGAGATATTCTGTTCACAGACAGACAGACACACAGACCAATGAAAAAAAATCTGGTGTGATACACTCACACAATTTCATTTTACTGTGGTCATATAATTAGGCAAAAATTTGGTTTTTAATTTTTCAGCATTTCTCAAAAATGTTCAACATTTTGCAAATTCTACAAAAACGATACAAAATAGAGCATTAGATCAAGTAATAATATACCGGGTGTTCTACTTAAAATAGGAGTTAATACAAAAAATAGAAAAAAACAAAAGAAACCTATTTTAAAGGTATGCAATTGGAAAATCACCTATCTCACATCAATACACATTAAAAATGTAATAAAAATGTAAAGTTTGGAAAAAATCGTTACAGCCGTTTTTGAAAAAATCGATAAAAACCGAAAAATTACTAGAGTAAACAGCTACTTCCGGTTATGCGATTTTCTTTAAAAGCTTGCTGTCTCATCCACATAGTACACAAAACTTATATATGAAGTTTCAACGCCATACCTCTTTTCGTTTTCGAGATATTCTGTTCACAGACAGACAGACCAATGAACAAAAATATGTTTTTTGGGTTCAGGGGACTCTAAAACGTGAAGATCTGTCGAAAACTCAATTTCGTATTTTTGGAGTGAATCCAATACTTCCTTTATTGTAAAAGGAAGTAAAAATCTGGTGTGATACACTCACACAACTTCCTTTTACAGTGATTTTATTTAAAATTTTTAAGCATTCGTCAAAAATTTTAAAAAATTACAAATTCTACAAAAACAGTACGAATTAGAGCGTTAGGTGAACAGACAAATTTTCTCTAGAATTTTAAGCCGAATTCAAAAATGTAGGAATATACCGGGTGTTCTATATAAAATAGGAGTTAATAAAAAAAAACAAAAGAAACCCATTTTAGAAGTATTCAACTGGAAAATCACCTATCTCACATCAATACACATTAAAAATGTAATAAAAATGTGAAGTTTGAAAAAGAGAGTAAACACCTACTTCCGGTTATGCGATTTTCTTCAAAAGCTTCCTGTCGCATCTACATTGTACACAAAACCTATATTATGAAGTTCACAGACAGACAGACACACAAATAAACCAAGGAAAAAAAAATCTGGTGTAATACACGCAAACAACTTTCTTTTACAGTGATCTTTTAATTAGCCAAAAATTTGATTTTAAATTTTTAAGCATTTGTCAAAAATTTTAAGAAATTCCAAAATTCTACAAAAACGGTACAAAATAGAGCGTTAGTTCAAGAGACAAATTTTCTCTAGAATTTTAAGCTGAATTTAAAAATGTACTAATATACCGGGTGTTCTATTTAAAATAGGAGTTAATAAAAAAATAGAAAAAAAGCAAAAGAAACCCATTTTATAAGTATTCAACTGGAAAATCACCTATCTCACATCAATATACATTAAAAATGTAATAAAAATGTAAAGCTAAAAAAAATCGTTAGCGCCGTTTTTGAAAAAATCGATAAAAACTGAAAAATCACAAGAATAAACATCTACTTCCGGTTATGCGATTTTTTTAAAAAGCTTGCTGTCGTTATTCGTTTTTGAGATATTCTGTTCACAGACAGACAGACACACAGACCAATGAAAAAAATCTGGTGTGATACACTCACACAATTTCATTTTACTGTGGTCATATAATTAGGCAAAAATTTGGTTTTTAATTTTTCAGCATTTCTCAAAAATGTTCAACATTTTGCAAATTCTACAAAAACGATACAAAATAGAGCATTAGATCAAGTAATAATATACCGGGTGTTCTACTTAAAATAGGAGTTAATACAAAAAATAGAAAAAAACAAAAGAAACCTATTTTAAAGGTATTCAATTGGAAAATCACCTATCTCACATCAATACACATTAAAAATGTAATAAAAATGTAAAGTTTGGAAAAAATCGTTACAGCCGTTTTTGAAAAAATCGATAAAAACCGAAAAATTACTAGAGTAAACAGCTACTTCCGGTTATGCGATTTTCTTTAAAAGCTTGCTGTCTCATCCACATAGTACACAAAACTTATATATGAAGTTTCAACGCCATACCTCTTTTCGTTTTCGAGATATTCTGTTCACAGACAGACAGACCAATGGACAAAAATATGTTTTTTGGGTTCAGGGGACTCTAAAACGTGAAGATCTGTCGAAAACTCAATTTCGTATTTTTGGAGTGAATCCAATACTTCCTTTATTGTAAAAGGAAGTAAAAATCTGGTGTGATACACTCACACAACTTCCTTTTACAGTGATTTTATTTAAAATTTTTAAGCATTCGTCAAAAATTTTTAAAAATTACAAATTCTACAAAAACGGTACAAAATAAAGCGTTAGTTGAAGAGACAAATTTTCTCTATAATTTTAAGCTGCATTCAAAAATGTAATAATATACAGGGTGTTCTATTTAAAATAGGAGTTAATAAAAAAATAGAAGGAAAAATATGAAACCCAATTTAGAGGTATTTAACTGGAAAATCACCTATCTCGCATCAATACTCATTAAAAATGTAAAATTAAAAAAAAATCGTTAGAGCCGTTATCGAAAAAATCGAAGAAAACTGAAAAATTACAAGAGTAAACATCTACTTCCGGTTATGCAATTTTTTCCAAAAACTTGCTATCTATGTAGTACACAAAACTTATATATGAAGTTTCAACGCCATAACTCTTTTCGTTTTTGAGAGATTCTGTTGACAGACAGACAGACACACAGACAGACAGACAGAAGACAGACAGACAGACCAATGAACAAAAACATGATTTTTGGGTTCAGGGGACTCTAAAATGTGAAGATCTGTTGAAAACTCAATTTCGAATTGTTGGAGTGAATCCAATTAATTCCTTTATCCTAAAAGGAAGTAAAAATATGATTTTTGGGTTCAGAGGACTCTTAAACGTGAAGATCTGTTGAAAACTCAATTTCGAATTTTTGGGGTGAATTCAATACTTCCTTTATTGTAAAAGGAAGTAAAAGTATCTAGGTTTAGATCTGCTTCTAAAGCCTTGTTTCCAAATCATTCCCATTGCGTCAATAAGTTATAGTAAAATCTAAGCATTGGCGCACATATAACGAACAGATATCTTGATAGTCGTCGATAAATACAATTTCCCACAATCGAATGAAATTTGCAGAATGAGCCCGAGGCTAATGCTGGCACAATTCACCCTAACCCCTAATGTACTCGTAGTCGGGAAAAAAACCCGATAAAAATAGATTTTCGCAGTTTTAGACTGCTTTAAACCTGTATTTTAATATCTGCGCAACCCTCAGGGAAAACAACAAACTGGAAACTACGATATCTAAAAAGTTTTATTTTGTTTTAATGCCAGTCTCAAGACATATATGTGCTTCTGTCTTGTTTGAAAGTTTGACTTCCATTAACTCTAAGATATGCTTTCAGTAAAGATCTTTTGACGTAATTGCAGCAAGCTTTATAAAGTATGGTGCGTTCGAGTTAACTTTCGTAATTACGTAGGTAATTTCATATTTTGGAGTGCGACCCACGTACACATTTCATGGCAATACAGATACCCAATATTTTATCTAAAAAGCATATCGATGAGATTTTCTTTGCCTTTATGACTTTAACGCTATTAGCAGTTAATTCTAAAAGCTGGAAGTTTAAAGTCCAGTAATATGGCTTAAAGGATCAAACCTATAAATAATGTTAACAAGCACAAAAAATACAGCGCCATCGACTGCACAGAGCGTCATCTACAAACAGATCCCGTCAGCTTATGATTACAAAAAATTTAGCAACACCAATATATCTTTTAGATAAAAATTGAGTATCTGTGTTGCCGTACTATATGTACGTTGGGCTGCAGACTCAAGAAGTAAGTTGAAGTTTCATAGCTCACCCTGTATATAATTTCAAACTTCAGTTACCTTCTATCTAACCCAACGAACAGTTGCATTAACGTCTTTAAAAATTTATTTTAATCGATTGCAAAATACCAGTGGGGCGCTTGCCTATCAATATTCCGGAGCAATTCAGGCGAAAGTTGCCGAACAAATGTCCTTTTATAGATCAGAACACGTCAAACGCATTAATCCGGACTCATTAAAATGGAAAACGTATTAGCGAGATGCCGGAGGAATTAGAATTCATAAAATAAAGGGCGGGCGAATAATATTAAACTGGTGACCCGAAACAAACAAACGTGCGATACCCAAATATTCTCAATTAAGACTGCCTCAGAGTTTCAGATCTTTGCTCGTGTGAATGCTAATTTGTCGAATCAACGAGCAGAAGATCTCTATAATTTCCAAACTATTGCTTTGCGAGAGTTTGCCTCAGCAAAACATTAATCTGGAAAAGAGACCGGGAGCCTTGCAGGCCTGCTATCTGCAGGTTTGGGGAGGCAACTACAGATATTGATTTTTTGCTCTAATTAGTGGATACTAATAAAATATGTACATGTCTTATATTTACCTACTAGAAGGTGATATCGATATCCTTCACTTATTTCAATAGTCAACCTTACCTACACCATGAAAATTATCTTTAAATTTTAAATAATATCAAAATTTTCAATGTACGCGTTACCTTCGTTATCAAGGCGGTTGTACCTGTTGCTTTTTTAAAGATTTTTTTATTACCAGTTTTGTTAGAACATTCTACTTTATCGACGTTCTTTTAGTAAAAGGCCGTAATTTAGAAAAGTCGACACTTCGCTTCACTTCATTTAGATTCCACAACGTGGGCATTTTAAGACCCCAAATTTTTGTTCTAAATATGACACTTAGGGCCGGTTGCAGAAAGCAATGTTAAGTCTGGTGTTAGTTAACGCGACGTCAAAGTGAACAAAAACGAATCAAATCTCAAATGCTTATGGTAACTAATACATTAGTAAACAAAATTTGATGCGATTTTGTTCACTTTGACGCGATGTTAGCTAACACCAGACTTAACATAGCTTTCTGCAACCGGCCCTTAATCTTACTACAGTCTAAAACATATATAAATCACAGCAATAAGCCATACAAAGAGTTTTGTGTTCTCACTGCTCGCTAAAGTAAAATCGTACCCCAAGGTACGTCACAAACAGTGAAATTTGTGAACGCCATCTACTGATCCAAGCGTGGGGGTAAAGTGGAAAGCCGTTTAGCACAAGAATTTTGCACCACTTTGTTAAGACTGGTGGGCTGTGAATCGAAAATTACCTAGATTCTTATAGTACATTATGCATTGCCTAAAATGTACAGTCAATACACAACATGTTAAATTAAGAAGTCACCTCATGTTACAGGAACGCCTCGAACAAGACGACGCAAGGATACTTTTAAACCTTGGCTCGTGACGTCCTGTTGGTGATAATAGACAAAGAAAATCAAGGCCTATGCTATTCACTGAAGGCGTACTCAATTTTTAATTCTATAGCAATTTATAGGCATCTATGATAGTAAATATTCATTCTGTTCTTTATACATGTCTTAGCCATTAGCTAAATTCCGGGCATGGATTTCTCCATATACATTTCTTAGCTTACCAAATGCTGCCCAACCTAACTGCATTCTCCTGTATATCTCTGCTGTTTGTAACGTTACCTGAATTGTTAGTTTTGGTTCTGTATACATATATCCATTACTGTTTTTACATTTGTTCCTTATGTGTCAAATGGTCTTACGTCTTCTCTATCCGAAATTGCTTTTATTTTGGTGATAATCATTCTACGGCCCATATTCTTTGTTGCTCTATATATTTTTAGGACCATACCTTCCAATTCTTTCTTGGTATTCGACAATAGAACAATGCCGTTGGTAAATCTTAGATTTCAAACTTTCCGTACGTTTATGTTAATGCTAGTGGGCTAGTAACAAGCTAGCATATAGTGGTCCGCCTTGCATTATCCAGCGTGGTATAGTAATAGGTTATGTGTCTTCAGATGGTCTAACTATAATGTTGTATATACCCATATATACATATACGTGACAGTTTGCATGTATCTGTAATCTATTTCTCTTTAGAGTGCCTTTCAGTGTCCTATTGCTAAAATACGCGATAGAGGAAGACACCTAATTCATCTCGTCGAACGTGTTCTTGCTCAGAGATAAATCAGTAGCTAGCTAGATACAGTCTAGAGCATCGGTTGCGTGGGGTGTATTACCTTGTTACGTAAATGTCTCCGTTTGGGGAATCCTTACTGTGGCAATTTTAGGGAAATTAGGATAATTATTGCATATATTGGGCTCCCACAAAACGCAGTCTACGCATTAAAATTCTAAATCTAGTCTCGGTTTGAGTTTCGCAGAATCTTACAACAACCGATAGTCGAATACATTCAACTATAAACCGTTCAATAGTTATTTTCCCGGTAGAAGGCCCTGTTAGGGTGATTAATTTTACCCTGTAAATATGCTGTCAGTCATTAACAAAAGTTAGGTTTTGTGCCCATTTTATACAAAATGATAATTTTATGTCAATGTACAAAACGTGGTTGCCAGATTTGGTTTTGGATTTTGTGTCACTTTTCAAATTTCATGAAAGACAACTTGATGATGCTGTATATGTGTCATACTTTATTGAGTAGACATAATGGTATAATGAAAGTCGTCTTTTAATGTAATTATAAATTGTATAAAAAATATTTAAATATTACAATTTATATATTGTTTTCAGTATGCAGTTATATAATAACTTATTTATAATTATATAATAATACAAGGTTGCTGACGGTGTTGTAAATCTTTCTAAACTAACGCTTCCATATTTAAATAAATGCAAATGTAAGAAATACAAGACTGCAAATGAGATTCCTTTTTGGGATGGATGCCGGCACGCTGGTCTAAACTTCGAGTGGCTTTAGATTTTGCGTGGTGTAAATTTTCAGAAGATACCCACTCATTTTACAGGTCATAAACAAGAATTTTTATGCCAAAAACCCCCTATTCCACTTCCATTGTTTCATTGGTAGTATCTGAATCATTATCAATACCTGATTCTGACTCAGATTCCTCCAATGAAATACTGAAAGGTGGAATGTTTTCAAACGAAATATTTCCCATATGTTTCACCCAGTCTTCCGAAATAGTTTTTTTCACAATGATCACAATAATTTTGTCACATGTCGGAGGTACATTTTGGAAGAGCTTCAAGCTGTAAATGTTTAACCGTATCCTTGGATGAAAATTGAGAATTTATATGCTTGTTGTAGTAAGTTTTAAAGAACCCCATGCCATTTCAATAGGATTGTATGGGCAATGGGACGAGATAATCTAAGAACCTCATAACCATTCTCTTTAAAACTTTCATCAGTCACGTAACGTTTGTTATTGTCTTTCCTAAAAGGTTGAATTGTACTTCAAAAAATTTTTTTTTGTAATTTTGCGCTCAATTTTGACACTGTGTTTAATCAACCAATCCTGCATCTGATCCTTCTTCCAATTAAATGAGGTTAACTTTTCCAACTTTACCGAATCATATGGTGCATTGTCCAAGATTACGACACATTTACCAGGAATTTTATCTAGACCAGGAAGTAATTGATTAACCACCCAATTTTGAAAAATATCCCCATTGATGGTTTTTGATAATCCCTATAGTTATTATTTGCAGTTAATAATAGGTCACACCCTTCCAAAAACCCAAATTTAGTTCCCGCATGCAAAACAGTGAAACGCTTCCCCTCAGATTTAATTTTAGACGGATTACTTTTAATTTCAGGATCGATGTAGCATAATTTTTATCAACTCTATTTAAAAAAATCTTTATTAACATTAAAGCATGAATCCCATTGTTGTACCAATCTATAAATTCTCTGCTGGTAAAATTCTTGCGGCTGTTAAGGAAACCATTCTTCAACGTCAATCTGAACTTTTCCTTCCGAAGTAAGTCGCTGCCTCTTTAGCAATCGTTTTAATGAACCAAAGACATCACCTTTGTGATAATAAGAGTAAATTAATAATGGAATGAAAACTACCTATACTGGTAATCATAATTTCAGAAAATTTACTGACTTTAATGGTCTATTTGTACGTAAGGCAGTTTCCGAACGCATCACATTTTTATCTGAAGTTGCAATACGAACATGTCCTAGACGAGCCACGAAAATTGTCCCGCTCAATAATACTTCTAATAGTTTTTTCAGATACCTAAAACAGTACCAAGCCCAAAATTAAACCACCAGTTAGGTTTTATGCATAAATACTTACATCGCAAGTATCACTACGCCGGGCAAAGATTTCCGTTTTGCTGAGGTCTGGCCTGTCGGGTTTATAATGCCTGTAGGCCTTTGTAGTTTGTAATTTTGGGTCAGGTTTAATAACTTTCAGCATATTTGCTTTAGTCTAAATTACAATTTTGACAAATAGGTAACCATGACGCCGATGTCTATAAATATTATGCCTAGTGGCAAACAAAGTATGAAAAAACTGGCAAAATTGCACGTTTCACCTCAAAATGTCAAATTAGACACTTTCGTGACCCTCCTGTACATAACAGTTGATTCTTAAAAAGTGTCACAAAGAGATATTAGGAAGTTTTAATTTTATTAAACATAAAAACAAAATTTCATGTCTGCCTACCGGGAAAATAACTACTGAACGGTCTATATCTACCGTTTCATAACTAGCCCGTAAAGCAACGCCTCTCGCCAATGAAGACCTGGAGAAAGCCTTTAAACTAACACTGTTTTTTCGACGCATCTCTAAAAGGTGTGTCGTCACATGGAGTGTAGAACCATACCAATTTTGCCATCAACATCCCGGTGAGCTGTTAATTTGCTTCCAATCTCACACCCGCAAATATCGCTTAACTTTGGCGGGTAGCGATTTAGTACTCTTGATCAAGATGTTGTGCAACTCTCAGAGTTGGTGACCTTTGCAGTTTTCCGGTAATTGAATTACATTTCATCTATGCGAAATGTATGTTTATTTTCTAATATTGCATCTATAACGTAGAGTTTTGCTAGTTTTGGTAATCACCCGAAGTGGACTCACGAGAAGTAGGTAAAATGCACTTAAATGTTATAAATGTTATCTTAATAGAGTCTTTGCATTTATCGTGTGCGTTTTCGCGAATTTTTAAGTCAATTAGAGAAACATATTACGAATCTATTCCCGTATATTCCAAGCTATAATTATTTTAAACGATCGTCTTTACCTATTGTTTTCTTTTAGCCACACCTATGAGCTATTACACACTTTTCAGGTTATTCTATGCCCTTGCAACAATGTTTCTACGGTATCGAAAACATTTTGGAAATTTACAAACGTCATAAATATTTACTGTATTCACAAGACTTCATATATGTAGTCTGTGGTGCTGCACCTTTGCTTGTAGCTTATCAGGGTGGTTGGACTGTGTCTTGGTTGTTTATTATCCTGTTAGTAATACTTTTTTCTAACAGCTTGAATATATAAGAAATTAGAGAAATTGGACCATAGTATTTCATTTCTCGCTTGTTGGTACTCTTCCGTGTACGATATCGAGTTCTGCTAGGTACTGTATTAGGTTACCTCCACTTTATTTTGACACCACTGTAATGTTGCAGTGATTTTCGGGGATTTGTTGTTTGCTTGTTGTGTCAGCACTTGTCCGACTTATTATTTTGAACCTCCGGTATGTCCTTCGTATGGTGTTTCGTAAGTGGTTATCTCACACCTCACACCAGATTTCTTGGTGTTCTCTACGTTTAGATGAATACAGTTTATATAAAGCTTATTCACATATTTTCTAAAGTCTTTACTATGCTTTATACTTCTCTCATGCTATTGCTTCACCTAAATGGTTCCATTTTGTCAGTATTAGAATTAAATTTCGGCTTAGACCGCGTCGTCTTTGTAGATAAACACATAGCATTTTTTGACTTAATGTGCCTAACACCTTGTGAACTCAAGGAAGGGTTTGTGTAACGGTTATATTCTTTGGTGGCTTGAGAAGTCTTACAAGCTACCCATGTTTTTGTCCGCAAGCAACTTTGACTCTGATGATGCAAGCTGCAACGTCTTGCGAAACGTTAGTCCATATGGGTGCACAAACAGTAAAAAGGCTAAATATGGCTAAGTATTCTTGTTCACAAGGTACTCTAATAACACGGACCAAATCATGGGTAGTTTGTAAGAGTTTACCAGCCACCAAAGAACATAACCGTTACACAAACCCTTTCTTGAGTTCACAAGGTGTTAGGCACATTAAGCCAATAGATTCTGAGTGTTTATCTACAAACACAACGCGGTCAAAGCCTAAATTTAATTCTAATATTGACAATTCGAATAACCACGAAAGCCTCAAGCATTATATGGTTCCCTTTTGCCAGTTTTTAATTTCATTCTGAAAATGTTTCGTCCAATTTTGTTCAGAGAACAAAAAACTCAACCTGTTTAATTTGTCAATAACATGTTACAACTTAGTTGTTATATCTAATCACATAAATTGGTTTTTAGTTTTCTACTATTATTATTTATTTTTCGTTATAAAACTACGCAAGATAAAACCAAGGAAATCGGATTACGGGGAGCGCGACGTCAAAATTCTCGTTTCAAAGATAGTAGCTTTTACTGCTGTTTTTGTTTTGTTTAGAATCTTATTTTACAAATTGTGTAATAACTGAGTTATAGTGCTACATCACTCGTCCTGATACATTATGTGGTTAAGAAACTATAAAATGTAATGGTTTCCGAATATCTCATACTGGAAAATGCACCACTTGTTTCATAACAGCGCTCATGCAGGTTCTTGGGTAAAATACTGTTGCAAGAAACACGTTATATTTGCTTTTCTAAGTCGTTCGCGCTCTCTTCTCCCATAATCCCAGTTACCTATAAAAGAGGTGGAGCCACTGCAGCATTAAACATAACAATAACCATTAGATACGAAGGCTTTTTAAAATCTATGAAATTTTAATTGAATGCCTGCATAAACTCAGAAATTATAGCACAGTTACCGTATTTTAGCTTCAAGCCATGCGGTAGATACAAGAATCAGCTCCCCATTCTCACGCCATATTTTAATGTTCCACCCCGATTGTTCGGTATTTGCTTTCCGTCTGGATTTTTTAAAAACTTCACAAGTTGGCAAACAAACTTTAGTTCTCCAGTTGCTGCAGGCATTTAAACATCGCTTAACCGGCTAACTTTTTTATTGCCGGCGCGTTTCACTTTTTATTGACTCTCTTCAATATTCTTCAGGTTTCTCCAAGCAAGCACGGGCGGTTTCACATATTCTGATATTTTAGTTCAAGATTAAGTCCTCCTCTTTCAGATACTTTACTGCTATGAAGGGCAGGACTTGCGACTATAAAATTATGTGGAGCGAGGCACCTATAGAACTCTTGTTAATTATGTGTTAATTATCGATTCTAAATTTCAGTCTAATCTATAGAGTGGACGGCTCCAAAATCATTCAAAAAACCTCTACGGAGATGATATATCTCAGAAAGCCTGTATATTCTCCCAACTTCGACATTAGTGATTCAAATTTCTGCCCCCTCTAGCTTTTTTATTTCGTTCTAACCACGAACTCATACCTTCTTTTCTGACAGTGACACATTGATTTCAATCTACTTCTCTCAAAAAATTCTTCCAGACGCTATAGGTACTTGCTCTATTTCGTGAACGCATCCATCAGACGAAGTACGATGGTATACTGTTTCTAAACAATTTTTAAATCTTCATTAATCATTAACCAACACCCTTAGCTTCTATCACTGACCTCTGTGTACTTGGTTTACCTACACGCAGACCCAAAAATACCTAGAAATGACAATTGCGCCTTGTCATCTTTTGATATTACCAATTAAGGTTTCTACAGATCAAACTGGTTCTAAAACGATTCTAACATCTTTCATCTTAATACCCTATCCTTAGAGAAAGTTTCATGCTTTCAAAAGGTTTGAATGTTTTGTTAACTCCCAACAAAAAATCCTACAGAATATATTATCAGTTCAGTCAAACCTTCTCTGAAAACCATTCCTAATGACGTAACCAATCTTGCCCGCTTCGTAACTGTTAGGTGTTTACGATTATCTACATATCTCAAAAGAGCAAATAAATGGTAGTAACAGCTCGCGTGGCAACACCGATATCTCTTAACTTCCAAAATCGAACTAAAAATGACTTCTCTCCTAAAATCTTCAGACTTTCCCACCGATTTCCAATGGAGGTTAATTCTTCGCGTGTAGTAAACATATGACCTTGAAGGAATTGTCTTGCCGTCGGTCATTATAAGAAGGGGACAAGTCGTATAATTTTAAATTTGAAATTTATACGTGAACACATAATTAAATCAAGAACGAGAGAGCAGTATGAAAAAAAAAAATTTAAACAGTTACAATATTTTATTAAATACATACTTTTTATTGCATCTATTAATTCCTGTAACAGCTGCATCCTTCACTATGAAGCTGTTCGGTCCCTCGTTGCAATTTTTTACCTATTCTGAAATTGCAACTTCTTTTACAAGAAGGTATTTATCAGTTGCAACTGCTGCGATATCCTAGAAAGCAACACATATAATTCGTCTATTTGTTTGGCATAGTTAATTTCATACCTCTGCTCTACTGGAGCAGCTGCAAACCCATCCCCCAATGAAGGAGCAGCCTCGTTATCGCGATGTGTTTGTTGTTCCACTCGCACTGCATGCAATAAATACGCGTCTTATATCCGGAGCTTTACTTAAAAATATACCTAAAGAGTGAAAAAACCGATATATTGAGATGGTTTAAAACTCACAATTTAATTCTGTATGCAGAGAGAAATATTGAACAAAGCCATATAAATATAGAGTTGAAATATTTTATTTAATTGCAATCTAAACAGTAGTTGAAGTTGCATTGGTAATGAGATGCAACAAGTATAATTAGAGGAATAAAGGCAGGCATAAGAAAAGCAGATTTCGGAAGGATTGAATTTGAAGTTTGAGTAAAAGAAAGATTTAAGATGGCTAATATAATATAAGTAATATGATAGCTTTGAGCATATTTGAAGCCGGAAATGGTTACGTGCATAATGAATATGGGCGTAGAGTTAGTAATAAACGTACAGGCCAGTGGAAAGCAAGCAAGCTGAAAGGTAGATGGAAATCAAAGCAAGATAAGATAGAATTTGCAAAGAGCAATACAGAACAAGGGCAACTGAAATGAAGAATAATCAGTGACGTGTTAAAAATTGAACTCGAGTGCCAGTGCATTTTAAAACTAAGTGTTCATAGCAGAGCAGTGATAAATAACGTTTTATGTGACGAGAAAGTAAAATTTGTATGTATAAGAAATAAAGACAATTCCTAGTTTTAAGCAATAAACATGTTAATCAAATTTTATTCCTTTATGTGAAATTGTAACTAATACTTGTTTCCTTTAAACAATATCACAGCGCGGTTACTAGGTAACGCGATGCTTTTTTCTTAAAAAATAAGAAATTGATTCCTGTAATTGTTCAGTGGTGGGCAAATGGTGCTCCTGAATTTAAATGTCTTAATATAATAAAAATTATTTGCCACGCAGAAAAAGTATATAGAATTATTCTACACGTTAACGGGCACATGTGGAAGTGTTAGCGAAAGTTTCTCCGATACGAAAGTTATAAAATTAATCAAACCAAGTTCTGCCTGAGTTTCGGCTTCGACACCTGGAGATTTCGAGCTGCGACACCGGTCCATTTGAACTTCAGAAGCCAGTGATCGCAAGTCTTACAGACCAGGAAGAGGTGTAAGAACATCCCAGAACAAGATTTGGGTCCAGGAAGGCGACCTTCAGCAAATATGGACATCGGCGTCACCTGCACCAGCTTCGAGGCAAGATCGGCGAGAACTTCAAAGGTACGATTTGGCATGTTTTTATGTGGTTGGAGTCCGGAAAACTATTTACTTTGATAATACACCCTGCGGAAGAGATTCATCGTGTTTCCGAGCACCCAGATCCGTCTCAGTTCGAGTAAATTGCGTGGCGTCGCCAGAAAATGCGATTTTGGCCAGGATTTGAAGCTACCACAGGAAGTAGAACAAAAGCTAGCGAGCGTCGTTTTACGTCACAATATGAAACAAAATCAAGTTAGTTGTTACTAGGCGAGAGATTTGCTTCAGTTTACCTGTGGTTTCTTGCAAATTTCGCTTTTGAATATCAAAATAAAACGCTGTATGCATCCGCGAAGTTTATGAGCAATTGAAGCGAGTAGAGCGGTTGTACTAAAATTTGGCGTATTTAGGCTATTCTGAATTAAATATTCTGAAGAATAATTTTAAAATAAAACTCAAATTTGAACCTAACCTGAGATATTAGTCTTGTGTTTTGCCGGAGCAAGCCTAAAGAAATATTACAATTCGATCAAATATAGAAAGGGGCAATTAACCATCTTTGAAATAATAATAAATACATTTCACTTTGATTAGCTCAAAATACTGACAGGCCAAGCTTTACGCTTTTAAAATTTAATATAACTACCCAGAGTATTGTGTGGTGACTTGCCCTATTTAATTATTTATACTTTCAGTAAAACCTTTATTAGTTGAAGGCAGTCATTACAATATGTCCTTCATTTGGCACCTTATGCCTCATATCACAGCCTCTTTTACCACAATAGTAATTTGTATACCAAGGCACTGAAGTTTAGCTTCACAAATGTGGATTTGGTTGCCGAGGCCCGTAAGGCCAAGGCAAATAAAACACATGAGAGATAAAAAAGAACTTCAGTGCTGAGGGGTACATTATGTTTTTTTTTTAATCGAGAAATGGTGAATATACAATATTTTAACCAACCTTTGCAGGTTATCATGGCGTCGGTTGACGTTTACCTGTATATCCGCAACCTAGAAAAAGTCGTAAAACATGATTAGTACTTCACTGCTGATACAAAAACAATCTCGTATTTTAATTACGATTTCGGCGGTCTTTCAAAAACTAAATTTATTTATAGCGATTCTGCTATTGCATTTTCAGAACACCATTTGAACCGATAACTTTATGTAAGTGCTTCTAACTAATCCAGTAAAATTAGTTTGCAGTATTAAAATCTTAGGCTTTGCTTTTGCAATTTTTCTTTTAATCTGATTCATTTGGCTACCAATTTTCATAGTATGCCGAAGATGTGTCACTTTATCGGTAGATATTGGATCAGTTTGGATGCCGCTTCTTGTGTCGAAGTTTCGGAGCACATTCATTTTTGACGAGTAACCTAGAATGAGATGGGATATCGAGTAGGAACAGGCCCGCAGGACTAATCCGTGAAGTGGAAGATGATTATTTAAATTTTACATTACAACTGTTGAACGTTTTATCGTAGGTAAATACAGTGGAAACTGTAGATTGCCCCAATTTCTTTTTTACGTCGAGTTTTTCCCCATTGATTTCTATCTAAATGTACTCCGTATATTCTGGAACCGTCGCGTCGGTGGGGTCTAGGACGTTTCTACGCTGCCGGCGCCCGTTCTTTGACGCCAGTTCCTCCCCGCCGTTTCTACGCCAGTACGTGGATACTCCAGCCTATTCTACACGGGTCGTTTCTACGCCGCGCCGCCGGTACATAAATTTAAAAAACGAAACAAGCGTTGATCAACGAAATAATAACTTGCAATGAAAATACTATTACACGTTTATTGTAATATTTACATTAAAACCACACAATAACTTAAAAATACTATTACAATTTGTAAAGATATCATTTTCTACAATTAGACGACAAAAATTATTAAATAATTTGATAATTATGTTCTCGGCCCCGTAAATATTGGTAAGAAAATTTCAAAGTACACATGTCTAATTTTATTTTGTTCTATTCTATTCCCTCATTTCCAGATTTATTCAATTGTTGGAATTTTTAATATATATATTTTATATGTGTGAGAAAGTTAGTTTCACACTAACGAAACGTTACTAATTATATAATTATGTACTGAAGAATGAAGAAAATTTGGTTGCTTTATTTTATTTCCGAACAACCGATTTGCACCTAACCTATAAACAGCTGTTTTGTACTACTAATTAAATTTAATATAATAATATATCTGGCGTATAAACGGCCGGTGGAGAACCGGCCCCCGTAGAAACGGCGGCGATGAACTGGCGGCGTAGAAACGTCCCATCGTCGCGTCGGTGGGATATCAGTTTAGTCCTTGCATATTTCTGCGTTGCATTTTTGGGAAGTATTTTAAAATAAATTCTTGTTCTGCCCCGATTTTACATCCAAAGATGCAAGAGCCTGTCATTTTACATAACGTTTAATAGTTTTGCAATCAAGTTTCACAGAACGTCATTTAATTGTCATTGTGTAAGCCACTATTCAAATTCCAATTTAAATCAATGCGCCTGTGCAGTGGATCGTAACCAATCAAAAATTGACCCGCGTTTACCCGACTTATTTAACTATATTCAGGGTCTCTAGTCTCCTACTGTGAATATAATAAATGTATTCAGGGTGTTTCATTAATAATTATCCATAATAACTGGAGAATATTTGACCCAACATTTGACGATTTAACCTAACACACTCTTAGATAAAATATTCCTCCTAACCGAGATACAGTGTGTTTTATTTAAAAATACAATGATTAAAGATGAAGTTTAAGTTTCATATAAATGTATTTGAACTATATGTAACACAAAATAAAAATAATCAACAATATAATTAATTTTCAAATTGGCCTTCATTGACTTCATCACATTTTTGAATTCTTTTAGTAAAATTTGTCCCTTAATAATATGTTTGGTTAATTTTTTATAAAATTCGCAGCATTTTGTATTTGTTGCTGTAATTCTTGTCGGGTATTAATCTCCTGAGCGTACACTAGTGTCCCCACAAATAAAAATCTAGAGGGATAAAATCGGTACTCCGAGCAGCCCATGGAAATTCACTTCTACGCCCTATCAGTTTATGAGGAAACCCATTATTTAAATAATTTCGTACCACTAAGGGAAAATGTGGTAGGTCACCGTTTTGCAGAAACCACATACCTCTTCCTGGCAATTGTTTGAACTTATCAAAAAGCGTAGAGAAATTGTAAATATGAATTATTAATTATTAATTAAAAGGGGTCTATTAAAGTATCTCTATATGTCCACATCAAATATACTTATATCCTAAATTCGTGCTGGAAGTATCCCAATAGAGGAAATTTCTCCAATTGAAAACGCCTCTGCGTGTAAAAGTGTCTTCATCAATAAAAATAATGTTGCTAACAAAGTTGTTATTTGCATTTGCCTTATCCGTAATGAACTGTGCAAATTCCATTCGTCGAGGGAGAACTTCGGGTAATAAATTCTGCACAGGACTGAAATGCTAAGTAGAGCTTGTTCCAGTTATTGCTGATAAGCGTCTGGTAGTTAACTGGGGATCACCAAAAATTCTTACTAAAATATCATCCTCCTGGTCTACTGTATTTTTTTAAACGTTCTACATCCTGCAATGAGGTTGTCGTCTATTGGTACATAATTGCAAATATATTTAAGCAGGAGAACGTTCTCGATAATTTTCTTATGAATAAACGCATACTATATCTCTCATTTCTGCATTTGAAAAATTATTACGGAGTAGCATTTTCACAAAGAAAGCTATTATAACGGTAACTAATCTTACACTTTTCAATGAAAATGAACTGTCTGGCAGTTATAACATAAACAAATGACATCAGTCTACTACACCTGTATCACTAGACCAGAGCCTACTTACTCTATCTCAATAAAACAAGAGGATAATATTTACTTAGAAAATAATGAGGAATCAACCTAAATACGTTTTATCGTTGTATTTTTAAATAAAATACTCTGTATCTCGGTTACGATGAATATTTTACCTAAGTGTTTTAGGTTAAATCGTCAAATTTTGGGTCAAGCATTCTCCAGCTGCTCTACAATTATTAATAAAACACCCTGTATATGTTGTTTATTAAGTGTTTTTAATCATCTGTACGTTTTAAGTCATACCCGCCGTAGCTTTCTAAAACCCATCACATCCTCAGGTGTATTTGAACGAGTTTCACTCAGCCACTATTTACTCGAAGCAAAACCAATTTCAGCAGTTACCGGAACAAACATAGACCCCGTGCAAAGAATGATTCAGAAGGACAATCGAGTCACATATAGTATTATTAGGAGCATTTTGGGCATTGGCATGACTGCAATAAACAAGATTTTACATAACCATTTGGGTGTAAGAAAAGTTTGTTGTCGGTGGATACCACACAGTTTAACAGAAGCACAAAAACAACAGCGTGTAGAATGTTGTAAGAAAACTCGTTAAAAATATGATGAACGTAGGTGTAAGCAGTTTACAACATTATAACTGGTGACAAAAGCTAGATTATGAATTTGACCAGAATCTAAGCGGTAGTCTGTACAGTGGGTGTTTCCAACTAATCCTAATCCAGTTCAAGTAAAGCGATCTTGAAATTCTGGTAAGAAAATGATTGCTTGCCTTTTTTCCAAATCGGGACCTATCGCAACTATCGTACTTGAAGTAAACGTACAAGGGTCAAGCTATAATTTATTGAGAATAAGACAATCAACTAGGCCATGAAAAACGAACCATACAGTATTATTTAGAGTAACTATTTATCTGCCATTTAAGATTTAGTTGTTGAAGTTACGTTAGTTAGAACTCGAGTTGTTAATTTTTTAAAATGGCATTCTAAGTCAAAAAATGGAATTAAGCAAAGATCATTTTCGACTCATGATTTATTATGACTTTAAGCGCTTATGAGTGCAAAGAGAATTTAGACTCGGCCTTTAGTGAATACGCATCTTCTTTTGTTACTATTTATCATGGTATAACTAATTTTAATTCGAAAGGAATTTTGTTCAGCACCAAAAAGGAGCAAAGCATGCAAAACATTGCTGCTGTTAAGAAAATAATTGAAGAGGGCGATAAAGCCACTTATGCGGTAATTTTTTCCAGCTGTTGTTTTTCGTCAGCTAGTTTTCCAGTCATGCGACCGATTGTATGTGCAACCTGACCATAACTAATGTTTAAGTTTTTATGTCGTCAGTACCTGACGAATATTTCTTTCGACCTTGATTATTTACAAATTTATAATTTTGTAATTCTGAATCCAATAACATTTTCAAAATGGAAGGTTGTTGTTGGAAAAATAATTGTATGGCATGGCTATTAGTGATGTCAGTTTTAGTTACTTTTCGGTACTTGTAACTATTCGTTACTTTTCGTTGTAGTATTCGTTACTTTGTATTCGTTATCGTGTACTCGTTTACTCTACTCGTCGAGTACCGAAAGTTCAGCTACCAGCTTGCTCGAGTATCCGTTTGTATTACATGGAGTGGCGAGTACCCTCCGCATTCACGGAGTTGTGGTAGCTGACGTAAACAAATAAAACTGAGTGCTTACTTCTTTTCTTATCAGAATTAAGAATTGCGCTCAGGGTTTATATGCACACAGTATGATGGCAATAAAATAAAAAACTAGGTTAAACTACAGTAACGAATACTTTTGCAAGTTGATATCCGTTACTTCGGATCTTGTCGAATAACGAGTACTCGTGTACTGAATAGTTACTTTTTTGACATCAGTAATGGCTATAGAACGTGAAGGGCTAAATCAATTTCAAATTAAGTGTAGTATCACATTATGCTTGGTGAACTACTAAAAATATTAATTTTATTTATGTACTTAAAATTTAGAACATATTTAGTAATAGTTCAGTAAATGGACGTTTATTAGTAAAATAAGTGCCAACTTAAAGGTATACAATTAAACTCATTTGCTTGTTTACATTCATTCCTCCCCTTCATTCAGAAAAACAATTCCCCAAATGTCTATTTATTGTCGCATCCAGCAAAAATTCTAATGAATGGAAAATGCAGCTATAAAACTGAACAGTGGTAGCTCATGCGAAAGTAAATTATGCACTATAATGCATTTTAATGTATCGGAAATGGTTCATAAATTGAGCGATATTCGGTAAAACTGAGGCTAAAATTCGCTTTATGGCTGCAATAAATTCCTGGTCTATAAAATTATCATTGCATGATGACTCATTTATTCCTATATCTTTTCTGTTTGATTTGTGGCGTTAAATCTTCTAAATGGGTGGTGTATCGATACTAAATGCGTAAAACTATAATGTTACTGAAAATGCTTACCCAACAGTAACAAATATTTTGCTTCAGTTTATTATATTGTAATGTTAATTTCAACATTCTAGCTCAGTTACTAATCAATTTTTTTGACATCCTTTCTCTCAAGTTGAGACGTGAAATGAATACTTCTTCTTTATTTCAGGTAATCATTTATCAGTTAATAAACGGTCTTCCATATGAGACAATCCTGTGATTACAACACATGTTACATTATGCAGATCTATGTTAACTTCATCCGACAACGAAGATCCTTCTGTGATGAAGCACACAAAGCAATAAAGAATGAAACATACGAAAGAACGTTGAGAATAGGGAATTGGCAGAAAAGGACCACTCAGGTGTTTCATAATCAGTTGAGCAGTTTTTGCGCTTCGAATTGTAGATTAATACAGGGTTATTCACGAATGATGATGAGCCTTAAAGGCAACCCAACTTACATTCGCATTACTACTAAGATTTTAAAATTTTAAATATGTTATTTAGATTGCCGTGCTTTTTATTATTTGTCAGTTTATGACACACTAACCGTTAGTGATTTCAAACATGTTTGTCTAATTATAGTACCAACACATTTACACTAATGATGAAAAGCCCGATTTAATTTTGATTTACGGCGAATGCCGCAAGAACGCTTCGTTGGCTCAACGTGTATATTGTGAGAGGTACCCTAACAGAATCCAACCTTCCGACACTATCTTCAAACGTTTAGTATATTCATTATGAATAAATTGGCCTAAGATCAAGAAATACGGAAGAAGAACTGCAACTGGAGAGACAACGAAGTCGCTGTTATAGAAATTTTAGAAGAGAATATCCATGTCGCGCGTAAGAAAACAAAATAATTTTCATGATTACCATGTCATGTTAGTGCAGGATTCGAAGAACACATATTATCCTAAAAGAATACGTTGTGTATCTTTTTCAAAACCAATTACAATTGAATAACAATTTTCTTGACTTTCTATTGTTTAGCGAAGAAGCCACATTTTCAAACAACGGTGGAGTAAATCGACATAATTGTCATTATTATGCTTTTGAAAATCCACACTGGATAAGAACCACTCATTTTCAGACAAGATCCTCCGTAAATCTGTGGTGTGGCATTTTAGGTAACCGGATCATAGGACCGCATCTTTTCCAGGGGACTTTAACAAGAGATATGTATCTGAATGTTCTCCGTGAAACTTTATGGGAATTATTGCATGACGTACCCTTAAATAGAGAAAACGTATGGTATCAGCACGATGGCGCCCCTCCACACTATCATAAATTTGTGCGGAATTATTTAAACAATACATTTGCCAATAAATGGATTGGAAGAGAATCATTTGTTGCTTGATCCGCAAGAAGCCCAGATCTAACACCGTTAGATTTTTTTCTGTGGGGTGCAGTTAAAGCTAAAGTTTACGAGACAACAGTCCTAAATGAGGAAGATTTACGTATTCGAAAAAATGAAGTTTGTAGAGCAATTACACGAGAAACCTTAGAAAAAGTGTAGAGATCATTTCGAACGAAAATACTGACTTGCATTAGAAACGATGAAAAACATTTTGAGCTGTTGTTACAATAATTTTCATTGTATAAGTTAAATGTTGTTAAGTTTTCCGAATTAATACTATCCGTAGTTTACTTAAGTATGTGAAATGAACAAAATACATTTTTATTTCATGGAGGCAGCTTTGATTTTACTGACAAATAATAAAAAGCACAGCAATCTAAATAACATATTTCAAATATTTAAAATCGTAGTAGTAGTGCGAATGTAAGTTAGGTTGTCTTTAAGGTTCATCATTATTTGTGAATAACCTTGCATACATATTCCTTCTCAATAAAACTATCAATCGAAAAATGGTTATAACCTGGAAACAGTGTACATTCAATCTGAAACATATTCTAAGGACACGTTTATCAGTAGCGGCAAAGAGTGCTGAGACGTATATGCTAAATGGAATAATATCAGGATCCATCAAAAGTGAGTTAGTTGTAGAACCTGTATCTTCCAAGTCAGAATCAACTGACGCATATATGGATATATGGACTAGCATTACCACTATTTAGCACTAAAGTATGCTCGAATGTGTTGACAGGTAGGTAGGTAAAAAAAATAAAACATCGTTTTGGTAAAACGAAAATACTGACTGATTAAAATTGGTATAAGGCTTTCATAAAGTGCATGATCTTTAGACCAAACAAAGCTAAGTTAATAAATTCAGAAAGGACTCAAAAGTTTGTATATACTGAAGTACAACTAATAATACACCAGGAATGCATTCAGCTAGCTACAGTAGACCGCGGGCGTGGTTCTATTCTGAAAACTTGGGTGTTTCTGCCTGAATCAATTCAGAAGGAACGTAGAAGGTAGGCAATTTTTATTTGTCGGGCAACACGACCCTTCGTTGAAGTTCAGCAGTTCTTAGCCCACGATGGCGAAACCGACCAACATGTTCGATTTTTTTTTACCAATATGGTTAAGACAGACGGTAACAATAATTAACATCGCTGAACTTGCAACGCGTATAACACTTAAAGCAGGAGCGCCTGAGTTATCACGTCCAGCTTTGTTTTGCGTCACTGCTTTTCCACCCGCCTAATTTAATCTTCTAAAGTTACGATAGAATTAACGTAATACACCCAATGAGTGAGTGGAAAGCGTGAACGCGTTCTGCCAAGTAGCTGGTCTTCTATAAGTGTTACGCGGAACTGCGGGAAAGTACTGACGGTGTGGCGCATTTGTAAGCCGCGACCTCTAGCTGAACTAAAATATTGACTAACTAAGTAAAGCCACAAATATTTTGATGAAATGGTGGAGAAGGTAGAATAACCTTCCTATGTTTACCAAGTAATACTACCCATAAACTTCAATCCATGCCAAAAGTGTGTGGCGTTCATGTGTATGCCGTTGGGATTAGTAGGTTGATAAATATCCTGAACCTAAACTAAATTAATAAGGTTTTTCGAAAATATTTAATATTCGTCCGTGTCTGGGGAGAATGTGTGACTAGTAAAAAAGGCATATTATCCACAGCTTATATTGACAGGAAAGGAATAATGATATAAATATCTGCCATCAAGAAGATAACATTCCCTCCTCCAGTTGTATTAAACGGCTATCCAATGAAATGCTTTTGCAGCCAAAAATTTCACACATGCCAAAGTAAAAAACACTACTACCACAAAGAAAGTTGTTGATTCCAAGAAGTGACAAAACAAATATTTCTTGAAAGCAACCAAAAAACTCTCAGCACTGGCCTCTTCTACATTTTTAATAGTGTACAAGAGACGTCAAAACGTGACAACAAGAATGTGAGTTCAAAAGTAAGTTGGTACTATCTAGTGAGTCAAAAAGGCTTTGTTGTTGATATGCAAAACATGAAAAATATGAGAACATAAAGAATGCATTGAAGTTACAGGAGCAGATCCGAATGGAATATTATTCCCAACATTTTCTCTTTGAATAATATATCTTATGAGTGGTACAACCCAACTACCACCACTACTTACAAATCTTCATTTGATAATCCTCATAGCAATCTATAGTTTCATTATTGCCAACAAAAATTCATTTTAAAAAAGTCCACAACCCTCTAGAGCAGTGGTTCCCAAACTTATTTGGCCTACCGCCCCCTTTTCAGAAGAAAAATTACTCAGCGCCCCCTGGAAATCTACATTCTTTAAGCGAACAAACAGAAAGATATTGTAGTGGTAGCTTCTTGAAACTGGTAATTATCTAGGTATAAGAGTATTTCTAGGTAGGAAATTATTTTGAAAGAATACATTAATTAGCAACTAAAAAGTACAAGAAAGGATTTATACATTAAAAGTACAACATAAATATTTGAGAATTGTTTAATAAATTATACATTAGATACAGTTACTGTTAAATTGCGTATAGTTTATTAAAAAGGCTTCTAGCATATTTGATTTAGTGGGGATAGTTGTTTGGTAACATCAGAGCTTAGATTTTAATTTGTAGGTCTTAACTGACAATCGGAATAACTAAAGTGAAAGCCAAACTCAAATGATTATGTGAAAAAGTCAATTATTAAATGTTATAATAAAATATAACATATAGAAATTTTGTATAAATTATTATTGCTAGAGAAAATGATATTTTTAGAATAAACAAATCTTTGCTAAATTTGTAACCTGTATTTTGAGTAAAAACAGATTTGAATAATAACAGCCCTTTATTATACTGGTATTTACTTTCTGGAGGGTGTATTAAAGGGTATGATAACATAAAATTAAAGAAACGGAGAATAAACAGACTGAATAAATGAAGTAATAAATGATATGAAGAAGAATAAGAACATTTAATAATGGTAAATAGTCTTCATGGAATAAATAAATCTGTAACTTGCATTTTGTGTTTATTTGGAAAATAATGTTACACTATGTTACACAACAGATGAAATATGTACGAATGGTTTTTCTGAATCTTCTTATCTTCTCTTCCTTCTTTAAGCTTTCACCGCCCCTTTATTTTTATTCACCGCCCTCCAAATGCCCCCGAGGCTACTATCACAAACCCTGGATCGTTCCAGCGCCCCCCAAGGGGCGATATCGCCCACTTTGGGATTCACTGCTCAGAGGATAAAAGTTTTCGATCATATGGTACTACTATACTCCACTTTTGGGCACCTATAGATACTTGAATCGTTTAGTCGGTATATAATTCATGTAATTTTTTTTTAAATTTCAAGACACTTTTGGCGATACTTAAAAGAAGCAAAAAATTTAGAGGGTAAGATGGATAGATGAACAAAAAAGAGCAATTACATATTTCTTTAAAAATGACATTAAATAGAAATGAGCCTAAAAGATGTTGGATATTGAAGAATTGATGCAACAGGATAAAGAAATTACAGAAATTGTAGTTTACCAACCTTCGCGCTTCATTGAAAATGAACAGGGCTAATTTTCGAGTCTGGCATAAAATTTGCAAAATATCTGAAAAATTTACAAGCGATAAAAATAAAGGAAAGTTTGAAAATGTTTCACATCTTTATTATTAGTGTTTATTATACGCTACGCACTGCAGATCATTAATAAATAATACGTACTACAATTTTAAACTTTCCCAGCATCTTGTACAATTTAATATTAATCTGTAAGTAAATAAAGACTAGCAATCCAGTGAGACAAATGTCTCATTTAAAAAAACAAAAAAGACCGTTTTTCAAATAGAACGCGTATTAAATAAAAACTGTACCCAGACCTGGAAGGTGTCAAAGTGGTTGCCTAACCGATCGACGTTTTAAGGCGCAGAGGGTCGCAGCTCCGTTTGGCTGCTGAAACATTTTTATTTAATACGCGTTCTATTTGAAAAACGGTCTTTTTTGTGATTTCTCGAAAACCGGAAGTGTCACGTGACTGAAATTCGGTTCCTGAGCTGACATGACCATTCCAAACATATAACTTTAATAACTTTTTTCTCTATCTCTTACCGTTTGGCTGCTGAAACAGCGTCCCGGACGGACGGACGGACGGACGGACGGACAGACAAGTCTATTAGATAAAGGATGTTGAATTCGATATTACATTCTATTTTTGTATATAACTTTAGAAGATGTATTGCTTGTATGAGTCACTCTTTATTACATTTGTTCGCTGTTTTGAAGGATTTCTGAGAATTACAAGCCATCCGCTCGGCGGCTCCATGTATTATTGTTTATAGTTTATTTTGTTTACTTATGACACGTGTTTTAATAGCAAATATAACAACTGTAGCAAAAATGTTACTGCTTTTATTAGAAAGAACGGAGCAGTGTGAAAAAGGTATTAGATGCGAATAGATCTTTGAGTTGTTTAGTCGATATGTATCTTTTATTTTGTGTTAATTGTTCAATAAATACATTTTGAAAGGATTTGTTGTTTGGGGAGCTTTTACATTGTCTAAACTAAGTAACTTTGAATTTTCCGTACATATACATATCTATACTTATGTATTTATATTTTTAAAGTCCCCACCAATGTATTCTATTACAATCCCGCATTAAGTTTTAGTACAAACAGCTGACACTAACCCTGTCAGTGGCCGTCTAGCATTCTACCATCGTCTGCCAACAAGTGCAGCGCAGCAATGAGCTTAGCCCCACGAAATATTATTTCTGTTAGAGAAAATACAATCCGACATTCCGTTAGCATCACGCTATTTAATATTTACTTGCAAATTTACAATTTCACAAAATTCCAGAATCAAACAAAAGTGCAACTTTTTCTTATTTAAAAATTGAGAAAATAAGACAACCGCATTCCGGATTTTCTAAAAAATACAATCGACCAGGGCAAAGTTTACATATAGCGAATTTCACACAAATATTGATTAAGGTTTTTCTGATAATTATAACGATTTCTCCATTTTGCAACCCCCAAATCCACCTGGGCCGCAAAATGCTTAGAAACGCACAGATTCATCCACATACTGTTACAAACAAAATTCGAATTTGGTTTCTTTCCCCCTGTTTATGAGAACATCCAACTTGCTACAAACACACCTCACCTTTACACTAGCCTAACTTTGTCTCCGAGCATCGTAGACCCCAAAAACAGCCAGTACGATGAGCGTTGGTTCACCCTCTTTCAAACTATCCCCAAATCACTTATGGATCTTTCAAGAAGTATGAGATGTAACAGAACCGAACACTTTCGTGTCCAAAAAGTCGTTTTAACCCCGGTATTTTCGCCTCCTCGAATCTTACATTTGCAAAACTTCTCCAGAAAGTTCGCCCTTGGCGAGATCTTCAAAACGACACCAACAACATTTACCTGCAATACGTACAACTTGCAAAAACTCGCGAAAACTGCGCACTTTCCAAACGTCACACGAATCGCTTCTGCCGTCACACTTCCAATTCGTTAAACATTTTTAGTGTTAAAACTATTCAAAGACAGAAACTGCGTCAAGATTAAAGCCAACACATACAACTGCTATCCGGACCCATAACTATTTTTATGCTCAAAATATTTAGATATAACTAGTTTCTATTGAATAATACTTATTTACGTTTAACAGTTTATGTTTTTTATTGTAAGATGAAAAAAATGGGTCTGAATAATTTATTTTGCAATCAATATATTGATTCTACCGAAAGATGGTTTTATTACTTGTTTTCTTTACTATAGTAATTTGGGACATTTACTTGGAATATTGATTTTAATTACAACTGCAATATTTTTTATTAATTATTACGAAACATATTGTAGCGTTGGTTAATTAACCAAATTTTTCATACTACTATGGTTAGCAACACTACTAAATAGGGGGGGGGGGGCTGATCTTAAAAATACTGTATTTATATGTAAACGCTGCAAAACGGGTGTATATATTATACAGAATGTTTACTAAACGTGCGTCAAAAATTCAGGGGGTTATTCCTTGGGTTATTTTAAGATTTGTTTGCCCTTGGATGATTTTTGAAAACACGCTTTGTTCCGAAGATAAAAGCATTTTAGAATTTTTATTTTACATGTAAAGATACTTAAGCTACAAAAATTGCTGAAAATGTCTACCACCAGCTAGGCTGTATGCACCCAATCTTCTCCTCATTGACTGTCGAACTCTTTAAAAAACACGAGGATTGTTTCTTATTGCATTACACCCCTCAATTATCCGACTTCTCAAATCTTCTTCATTTTCCACTGGAGTAGTGTACGCTAATGTCTTCAAATGGCCCCATAGGAAAAATTCCAACGGATTTAAGTTTGGGGATCGAGTAGGCCATAAGTGAGGTCCAACTCGACCAATTTTGGGTTTAAAACTCAAGAGAAACCACACTAAAATGTGCTGGTGTACCATTGTACATAAACCACATTACAGTTCGTGCTGCCAATGGTACATCCTCCAGAAACCCAGGTAGTGATTCTTTCAAAATATTTCGAGATACCTCACCGGTAAGTCTTCTTGGTAGAAATTCTAGTCCCATTGGCCAGTCACCCACAATTACAACCCACATGTTTCATGAAAATCGATGTTGAAAACGATCTTCAAGTACCGCATGTGAGTTTTGATCAGCCCACACATTGTTATTATGGAAATTCCTAATTGTATTTCTTGAGAAATGTGCTTCATCAGTTAAAAGACTGAGCGCCAGTAGTTGAGAGATTTGTAGGGTTTAATTGTTTTTGAAGTTTCGTTACAGCACGAAAACGTTATTACGACACTAGCAATTAGCTAGTTTGTGACACGACGAAAACGTTAACGACATCAGCAATCAGCCTCTCAAGCGTGCAAAACAAATTTATGCGTTTGAGAGCTAGATCCATTATCTACAAAATACCTTTAAAACATAATTAGGAATGTAGCCAAATACGCAGCCCCAACCCTCAATACGAGATGTGCTGTAACAAGGTGCTCCGGCTTTGGATGCTCAGCGAGAAAGGTCGCAGTTTTATACTACCTGAAAGTTAGGGCTGTGTTTCGACACAAAGGGGTAAATGATATTAAATAAAGGAACGCCACCACTTTCTTAACTACATCGGGAAAAACAGCAACACAGGTGAAATTACTGTGAAAGTGGAAGTGAGTAATTCGCCTTGCTACTAACACCTTGGCACAACCTGAGGTAGCGACTGCAACAGCTGGATCAAACCTACCTTCTATGGCATCAACTTACACTTACACCATCTAGGTTCCTGTACAAAACATAGACACAACAAGGCATACAAACATACCAATGACAAACGTATGAATTATTAATAATAAACTCTATTGATGAAATAAAATGTGAAACAAATGACAATAAACGTTACAATGATTAAATATTACGGCCGAAAATATGCAAAAAGGTTAGTTGGGTTAACGACGCAATTTATACTCTAAACACGAATGATCAAACGGCAACAAATTACATGTTTACAACTACAAACCATATTAACGGTAAGTTCTACCACAAAAACTACTTTACAGTATCAACATTTGGCGGAAAACACTTCATTAACGGTTAACAATTTACCTTGATAGGAACTTAGATATGCTGACCTACGTTGTTTTCTTCAGCTGTAAATCGCATCCCAAGCCAGTGCCAAACGAACGGAAACGACAGAAAAGCTGCTGGAAACTCCATGAAGGTGAGATAATCGAGGGAGGGTGAGCGATATAACATCCCCGTAACGGGTAAACTTGAACGAGGCACGTCAACACAGGCAGATAACGATAACGAAACTCGTGCCTTCATTCCACTGATGGTTTAACACAATGAGCAGGGGCTTTAGTTAATAATCCGCTGTATGCATAATTAGGGTTGCCTGACCCTACGAAACAGAAGCACCCCGATCAAACCTTTACTTGTACGTCACTTAAACACCGATTTTCGACAATAACAACAACGTGGCTCCACATCTAATAATTTCGACTTTACGCGAGCTCGGCTAAGCGAAGCCGACTCGCTGACAAAGCGCCACCCCATACCGTCTTGAGAGCTGCACGGTAAGTGACGCTCCCACCGAAGATGCAGGCGCGAAAGATGACCAAGCGCAGACGCGGCGTATCTACGTTCCTTGTTCAACTCATGGTAAACGGTTCAGAAGATTCTAGAATCTCCAAAGCTGACTAAACATTTCTCACGAAATTTGACGGAAACCTTGAGTGTGCCAGAACAACAAAAAATACGAAGAATTCGGTAAACTGACACTGTTTTACGGGCAGAAGAGACAAAGGGTGAATTCATAAATGAAATTTGGCGAACATAACTGAACAGCAATGTTCATGAACGACCTTTACGGAAATAAATATCTGACAGAATGAAGGTTTGATAACATTACGAAGCTAAAGATTCGGCTTAAATGAATCGAAAATAACTTTCGTAAGGAAATAGATATTGAATACATCACTGAATTGCCAATTTTTACTATGTGATTCGGAAAGAATGCTAAAATTTGATCAAATAGCTAGGCTTGAAAAATAGTTCTAACACTCCCCTTACTACAAAGAGAGTTTCCTGAAAGTCTCTTAACAAAACAAACGGAACTATTTTGACTCGACAATTACTCAACCGACCAACAAAAAAATCAAAAATCGAAAAAAAACGAAGTGAAAAGCAACTATTTAGGTTTCCAATATCGGCAAGAATTCCCTAAAGAGGGTGCGCTACACTTCACGTGATCTATGCATTGCATTACTACCACAACAGAAAAGTTCCAACCGAAAAAAAAATCAAACAACAAAAGCGAAACAATAAAGAGAAACCAGGACAGCAAGTCCGAACTCCAACATCAACTAACACAACCGATAGAAACAACGTTGCACCCCAAAAGAATTAAGCGCCATGGCTACTAGATAGGGTACGAAAGGTGTTAAGAGAGAAGGAGAAGACGAAAGACTGAATACGTCGCGTCGGTGGAAAATACGTAAATTTAGGTAGAACGCGCTAAGCGCTCCTCTCAACGGAGTAAAGGAAACACCTTACTCAAAACGTAACTTAAATGACGATAAGTCAAATCCGGGAAAGTCAAATTCGGGAAAAATGTCGCTAAAGCGGAGTTGTCAACTTCAGGAACGTCTTATACCCGAGAACAGTTCCGTCCAACCGACCAATGAAACTCGGGAAGTATTTGTAGAAATTACAAACACAAAAAAAGAAGTCCATGATCTCTCCCAACGGTTACATGAAGAAAATCAGCTGGCTGCATTTTTGTGCGACACTGTATGCACTCGCCTTGCCCCAAACAAACTGCCTGAAGATTCCTGAAGCTGCCTGAAAGAATTAGACAACAGCAACGGGGAGGTTGCTGACGAAGGCGGTCTGGGTCTAACATCCTCTAGCGTGGGTAGATTGAACTCCGAAGCGGTACGGCAAATCTTGTAAACGATAAACGGAAGTTCGGTTTGCCCCAAATAAGCTTATGGCTGATATTCCTACTGATAATCCGTCTTGCGACGTAAATTTGAAGTTGCCCCTTCATGATAGAAGTAAATTCAGAGCTTACGAAGGCGTAACTGCTCAACAGCGACCCCAAGACCTCATCATCACGACACGTGCAGCACTCCTTCAGAAGGCACCAATAAATCGACGAAAAGCAAACAGCAGTTCCATAGCAAGTAGACGAAAAGTACGCACAGTTAATTAGACGAAACGGCGCGCGGCCCCAGCCGAGAAGCCGGGGCGCGGAATAAACGGCATAGTTTTCGACCCTTTTAATACGGAAGTTGCAAGACGACTGTCAATTGTTGCTTGCAAGGATTCTCGAACCCAATGAATGGCGCACGCGCCACTCGTGCTACTTAAGCTGTGTTCTCTCTTTTACCTATGCAAAAATACGGGAAAGACGTTGCGCTGATGAAATACTGACTCAAAATTTCGCCCAAAGCTACGGATTATTCCGTCTGACTGATATCATATCTGGCTAAATTTCAATTACGACGGGATACCACATCTAAATCACAGCCGGCTGACCGGCGTCAAAAATGACATCACACATGCAGAATTCAACGGACGAACAAAGCTACTTTGTCAAGCGAGCTTACTGAGAATTTAAAGAACAAAGAAACTGCAATACGTTAATATTTGATAACGTTACCAAGCTAAAGATTTGGCTTAAATGAATCGGAAACAACTTTCGTATGGAAATAGATACTGAATACATCACTAAGTTACAGATTTCACTTGCGTGATTCGGAAAGAATGCTAAAATTGGAGGAAATAGCTAGGCTTGACAAATAGTTCTAACAGTTTCCGGTGAGTGGCCTCTGCTGTTACCATTTTCAAGGTGAAAGACGCCTTTGATGGCTAAATAGGTGTCACTATCTAGGTCTTTGACTTTTTTATCTGTGGTGGAATTGAATTTTTGAATTTTCAAAGTTTATTCAGCTAGGAGTATACAAAATTATACTAAACCTAGCCTACTACCGTTTAGGGGACTACCCCTCTTCGGCTTTGTACAAAATTATTCGGACTTAAAAAAAAATTTTACATTTCATTTTAGTTTTTGCTTAAGATATTTTATGTTTGATGTTTACAATATTTTCGTTTTAACTTAGGATATAGTGTTGTATGCTTACAAAAATAAAAATTAAACTTAAGATATTTCATTTAACAGGATTTAGTCTTAAGATATTGGATTTGACATATATATAAAAACATTTATACAAAAAAAATTTACAAGGCGTCGGGATCATCGGAGGTTGAGGGGAACGTTTTCTAAGAGGTCCTGGAACTCCTCGGGAAGATCTTCGGCGTCGCCGAGAAGGATGGCGGGGGGAAACCTCTTCTTCGTCCTGGGTCTCCTGGTTTGGAATGCTGGGGTTCTGAGGATGGTGACTGTGTGCTGATGATCCTGCTCAATCGCTCGTTGCACGAATCGGCCTCGGAGTTCGGAGAGTCTGCCGTCTATAGGGGGGATGCCAGCAAGGTCGCAAACCTCCTGAGAGGGATGAAACCAGTTCAGGTGCAGCATCTTCCTGGCGACGGTCCTCTCCTTTGCCCTTAGCCTCTTCATGCTGGAGCGAGGTAGAGCGCTGAAACAGATAAAGCGGTAATCAATAATGGGTCGAATGAATGTCTTGTAGGTGTGGATGAGGGTGCGAGGGTGGCAGCCTCCAAAGCTGCCTCGGAGTACGGAGAGAATGGCACTCCTTCTCTGAATGGAGTCGAGGCATCTTTGAAGCTCGGGGAGCCAGCTCAGGGTGGAAGTGAAATGGACCCCCAGGTAGATGACTGAAGTGGAGAGCTCTAGCCTAGGGTTCCATAATGTCAAGGCGACGTTGTTGGGGTCCAGTAAAGGTCTGTTGTGATGACGTGGGTTTTTAAACAAGATGGCCTGGGTTTTGTTCGGATTGGGTTTGATTCTCCAACGCTGAAACCAGCGTTCGAGAATGAGAAGTGACGGGGACAGGAGGTTGGAGGCACGGGCGCTGCTGATGGCTTTGACCCAGATGGCGGTGTCATCTGCGTACTGAAAAAGTTGGACTCTTGGGTTGGGCGGAAGTGGAATGTCGGCGCAGAAGGTGATGAAAAGCAGAGGGCCGAGAATCGAACCTTGAGGAACCCCGGCTCTTGGGGAGAACGATCTTGAGGTTTTTCCGCGGACTGTGACCTGGTGTTGGCGGAAGGATAGGTAGCTATTAATGATACGGACAAAGAAAGGATGGACGTGAAAGTCCAAAAGCTTTTTCAGCAGACCGGCATGCCAGACTGAGTCAAAAGCTCTCTCAATGTCCAGCATGACGGCGAGGAGGCATTTACCGGAGTTGATGGCGAGAGTGGCGTCAGTTTGGAGCTGAAGCAGGAGGTTGGTGGTGCTTCGTTGAGGGCGAAAACCATATTGGATGTCGGGAATGACGTTGTGAGCCTCTAGAAATTGTCGAAGCCTGGAAGCAAGGATCTTTTCGAAAGTTTTGCCCAGAACATTGAGAAGGGCGATTGGGCGATAAGATGATGGAAGGTTGGGATCCTTGCGGGGCTTCGGTAGCATCACCACATTGGCTGTTTTCAAAGCCAAGGGAAAGTGGCCGGAACGGAGGCAGCAGTTGAAAATCAAAGTGAGGAGGGTGATAGCTACAGCGGGAAGTTGACGAAGAGTTCGACGGGTGAGCCCGTCGTTCCTGGGGGCGGTGTTCTTTCCAGAGGCCAGGGCGTCGAGGACTTCCTGCTCCTCGATGGGAAGAAGAAGGTTAATGTCAGGAATGGCCTGGGCTGGGGGAATGAGACGAAGTGGACGAATACTGGGATTTCCAGCAAAAGGTTCGATGAACTTGGACATAGTTGGCTTGAGAGAAGTTGGGGTCGTTCGGAACTTGATGAACCTGTTCCAAGGTGTCAGCAAAGATTTCGGACTGTCGCTGAGGGTCTACCACAACCTCGCCACCATGGTGGAGCGGAACCCCAGAAGAGCGTCGCTGCCCCGTGAGGCCTTTCAACTTTCTCCAGAATCTCGCCCCCTCACGATAGTCGAGGCCAGAGCAGATTGTGCTCCAACGCTGCTCCCGAAATCTGGTGGTTTGGAGACGAACGATGGCGTTGAGGCGATTCCATTGGGTTTTTATTTGGGGATCTCTGGTACGAGTGAAAAGCCGATAAAGGCGCCGCTTTTCGCGGATGAGGGAGATGACTTGGGGTGGAAGAGGTGGACGGCTGATGTTGATGGCCTTGGTAGGAACCGATTGATGAACAGCCTCTTGGATGGTAGTGGAAAGAAGGTCGACAGTGGCATCAACTTCTTGGGTGTTGGTGGGGGAGGGGATGTTTTGGAGGCGATCTTCTAGAAACTCCCGAAAGTCATCCCAACGAGCGTTGTTCCAGTCCCGAATGGTTCTGAAACCCTGGCGAAGAGGTGGAGGAGCCATGATGTCTGTGGATGCTACCAGAGGGAGGTGGTCGCTGGTGATAGAAGTGCCTATGAAGGCGTCGGCAGTGAAGTGAGGTGCCAGTCGATCAGTGACGATGATATGATCGATTATGGAGCATCCGAGATGGGAAATAAATGTCGGGGATTGGTTGGGAATTCTGAAGAGGTCCAGAAGAAGAAGACAATTGGCAAGTTCGGCTCCTTTGTTGTTCGTGGAAGTGTCGCCGAAAGCAGTGTTTCTGGCGTTGAAATCTCCCATGATAATGGATCTACGGTGGGCGGCGGCGAATTCCAGTAGGTTTTCTGGAAGGGGATCATTAGGGTGGACGTACAAACTGAAGACGTGGATAGGGCCTACCGACGTGTGAAGAATCGCCGCGCAACAATGAAGATTTGAAAATTCCTCTGGAAGATCTAGGGAAGAAGATGGAAGGCGATCATCGATGGCAAGAGCGACGCCTGCTCTTCCTCTGGGGCCATCCTTTCGAAAGATTTGAAATCTGGGAAGAGTTAGAGATTGTGTGGGCTTCAAATGGGTCTCTGTGACGGAGAGGATGTGGATGTTCTCGGCTTGGACCAGGTTTTCGATAAGAGGACGTTTCCTGGACCAGCCGTTGGTGTTAATCGTTGCGATTTGTAGATCCATTAAAGAAATCGATGTGAGAGGTGGACATGAAGAAGAAGCAGTTTAAACCAAGGATACGTGGAGTCTGTGGTGGACAGGGATTCGTTTATTTATAGAGTAGTCTTTTTCTATACTGTGTTATATTTATTTTATCCCGCGTTGAATTTGAGGGCGCACGTCGCTAGTTGTGGGCAGCGAAGGGACGAAATGCTGGCTGCGAAGCCAACCAATCGGCAATGGAAGTAGGACAATGACAATGTTATTTTTTACAAATTTTGTGGTATCGATATGATTATGTTAGTAACATCTATTTGCTTTTTAGATGTCGATTACTTTTTTTGGATAGGGTGTCAATGACGTTTTTAAGATCTGCAAAAGTAAGATCTATCTCTCTACGTTTTGTATTGTTTTTCTCGATTAATTTTTGCAATGTGTAGCTATTCGTCTCTCCGATTTCCATTTTATTTGATTGTTCAGTATATTTTCAGAAAGCATTCGATGTTGGTAAAGTAAATGAATTTGTTGCTTAATGGAAAGCTTTATTACCCACTGCTACCTTACGTGAAGCAAGTAACTAGCATCTTACTTGGGTACACAGCGAGCAAAAACAAAACATTCCATTAGACACTTACTGCTAAGTCCATAAAGCATTTACAACTTGCGTAAGTATTCAAGTCGCAGCGTCATAAAATGTACATGCAAGAAGTCCCTTTTCCTTGCACATCCCGGCACGTTTGATCACCAGCAGAGACGCCGTAGCCGCGTGCGGAGCAGTGAATTTTATTCAAATTATGGCCGAATATCTGGAGACGACCGACGGCAGAAATGTGAGCATGAAGCGACATAATATTAAGACGCAAGGGTCAAATGAACCCGAAGCGACGCCCGAAGAGCGGAGCAGGAGCGAGAAGACGTGCTTAATGGGTAATAACCTGCTAGCAGCCAGGTCCTGCAGGAAATACAGACATCGTAAATATGAATGACACTTTGTCCTCCTGCAGAATAGGGTTGACAACGGCATTATTGCCTGCGACGCCCTTAATAAAAGTGCACCGCGTCTTAACGCTTTATTCGTTGCAGTTTGATTAGCTATATGAATTTTTCAGCAGCAGTGTTGCGGCTAATATTCTCTTCATATCACAAGCTGCTGCGTTGGCGGATCCGGGCAGAATTCCGCAGGCGAATCCTTCCCCAAAGTAGGTCCTTATTTTCCAGGTAATTTCCGAACATAAGCTCAAGGCTGCGCGGAGGTTATGACGGAAGCGCCTGAAAAGGCGTGAGCTGTAAACAAATGCTCATTCATAAATTTTGCTAATGGGCGTTAAGCAAAGCCCGTCCCTTTACCTACCCGATGATAAATCTGCGAAAGGCCTGATTAAAACCCGTGGTGTTTGTTTCTGCATGCAGATAACTAAGGTAACTGTATAAGGTGATTCTCTTAGAAAATTCGTAGCTATTATAATCGCTAAAAGATTGATTACGTGTCTTACAAATTTCACAGCTTTAAGGAGACGACCTGAATGTCATATTCCATACTTTCACAATATCCAATCTCATTGTTTGTTACGTCATATTCTATATTTAACGACTTGTGCTTTATTATAATTTTAACGACTGAACGATGATTTACCTACTGTTTTAATTCCTCAAATATTATACTTCAGGTTCGTCTCTAAAACCTCTGTAAGTTATTATTACGTAGCATTATTAAACGTGCACTTTGTTCGCCTAAGTTAACAAAGCTTTTCACCAGTGTTCAAATGTGACTTCTTTTTCCCAGTGTGAATATAATGATTTAGTAGGGGCATTGAGTTGGCAATAGTTATTTACGTATAGAAGGCCGGAAGAGTAAGATTACGCTGGCAGCCAAAATTTGAGGCCCGACGGAGGAGGGCCTTTATTTGGTTAAGGGCGTAATCTACTTCCGGCCTGAGGTACGTACAACGTTTTACGCACAACTGCATGGAACAAAGACTAAGAACAAATTTAGGTTTTTTTAATGCCAAAAATTGCTACCACAGTTAAGGTGCCGGACGGTAAAGTGATTTGCGGGCAGCAAAGTTACCCACGTTTTTATTTTACCCCCGCAAATTACTTTACCGCCCGCCGGGCGTAAAGTTGTACTTGCGGTTGTGACAACTTGATGTAAACTTTCATTTTCGGCCCGGTTGCGCGTAAAACAAATTACATTATATTATTCCCATTAATTTGCATGGGAAATATATTTTTAGCATCTACATGTGCTCCATTAGGTTTAAATTTTTTAATGCGGTGAAATAGCCAACAATTTATTACTCATATTTAATTCTATACAAATTGGTGTTCTATGTGATGAATCTGTGGATACGTAAACATAAAAAAAGAAATATGGGCATTTCACGAGCCACTTACAGCAATTCCGAGATCTAACAACATAAAGTGGAGATCGGAAGCTACGTACTCGTCCTGAGTGCAAAAAGCTAATTAAGTCTCTGGAGGGGTCTACAGCATTTTATGATACGCTTTTACGACTGCAGGCTAGGGCCCCGCTATAGTTTATCAGATTCTCGTATGAAGCAGCTTTAGTGGCGTTAGTTCGTCATTCTAACGCGTTTCTTTCATAAACAGTATGATACGAAACGGTCTACTAACGATGATGATGTTAGATCTGTCATTTCAAGCACTCTACGTCATGATTTCCGTACTTTAAACGGAACATTTTTTAAGTGAAACATATGAAAACTTTTTTTGTAAATACAAGTATGCCTGTAATATAAATATTATTATTATCAGCATTAAAAATAGACGGCAAAGCCGATTAACTGCAAATTATTCCCTATTTTGGCGTTTCAGTAATTTACTACTGTTTCTGAAAATGTCCTATTATTGCTTGCCATCGCAAGCCTCCATAATCGGAAGAATAAATCACAACTGATCCTTATGGAAGCCCCAATTTGTCGCAAGTACAAAGCCAATGTAAAGTTGGATTACTTACACAAGCGGATTTGTCACCAGAAATCGTGAGTGTGACCTTTCTGGTTTTTAGAGGATTTATCATATACGTAAAACTTCAAATTGTGGTTTTCTGCGCCTACAAAAAATGTAAAACCTAGTAAGTCCAATAAAGATGTACACGACTTTAGCGTTTCAAGCAATACACAATAAAGTGTGCATCTTTCTCCGAAGAGCTTACGGATCTTAAAATTACATATTAATTTTCGAGGTTTATTATTATAACCGTTATTCAGTTTACATTTTTTGTAATTTTGAAGATTTACTTGACAATATCAAAAATATATTTCCGATTTTCTTTTGTATTGAGTTTTCCCGTCCACAAAAGTATTTTATATATCATTGTCTACCTGACTGTGGCGTCCCTTTGGTGATTTTGAAAATGTCTTAATCATCAATTCAAAGATATAATCTTATTCATCATTCACTTTTGTTCTTTGAATGTGCTGTGCATTTTCCAAAACACCCTCACCTGGGTGTCAAAACATGGGAACTAGGATTGGCGGATACGAACACCTGTTTTCAACAGTACCACAGTTACGTTTCGCTAGATTAAGGTAGTTTTTGTAGGAGTTAGGTAGTTTATTTTCTTGTTAAATATAACGTTTGCTTAAAAAACACAGTTCCTCTTCTATTTTATTACAGTCGCTTTTTGAAGTAATAATTTGTGATAACCGATATTTTTTGGAACCTGCTATAATTCAATTGGCGGCTTCTGCTTATATAATTCTAGATGTATACAAAACAACATAAAGCTCGCATACGACATCATTCACAACTTTGAAACCATCTTTATCTTCCACTAAATTCTGATAACCGACTCACTGCGACGACCCCAGCTTCCTTGGGGCACGTTGTTTATTTTACTACACATTAGGTAAATACTTTGCGAAGAGACACTTAGAGAGGGTCCCCGGAGGGCTAGCAGACCAGCGGATCCGCCTGAAGTATAATAGAGGGATCAGCTGTACCTACAGTTTTATTACACAACATTGGGTCGCGAGGCAAGAGGTACATAGTTTAGGGGTAGAAAATTAAGTGAATTGCTTACACTGGGCCTTGTGCCACTCTATAGTGCGATTGTTGAAAATAAGAAACAGGGGAAGTAAGTGTTTCATGCTTTTCCTTAAGAGTATTGTCAGAACGACATTGGGAAACGATTTAATAGCGCTAATGAAGGTGAACGGATGAAAGAGCGTCGATTTATTATTTGTTAGGTTGTTACTATACTCAATTACTCAATACTAAGTAAATAAAATATCGGAGTAATTTAATAAACTAATTGGACTTAAACTTGCACAAATAAATTAAAAACACCAACCAGAGTAAATTCAGACGCGACTGTTGATTAAGTGAGATCCCTTCAATATTCGAAAACCTTCTTCGCAATGCTTTGGTAGACTCTTGCTTACGTGGGAATTTATGTAGACGTCTTAATATTTAAGAAGTGTTTTAATACCAATCGATTCTCCGTATTTCGAAACCTTTATAGATGTTTTGATACTGCGCAATCCGATAAAATAGGTATTTATTAATATTATTTTCCCGTACACAATATTTTCCAAAATGTATTCTAACATTTCGTAAGAACAGAGTTTGTTGTGGGCATAAACAAGATATAATAGATTCACCGTGTGATGTGCTCCTGTACAAATTGAGTTTAAACATAATAATCGTCGGTATCTTAAGTTACAGAGATACCTCCGGTCCTCCACGTTTGGGGGTTGTGTAGTGGGCCAGCTCCTCGCTCACGTAAAATTTGCATTTTTTGCAAAACTGCTAAAAACCCCAGTAAATTGCCTCGGTCATCGTACCGATATAATAATAGACGACAACTGCAAAGAAAATGGACTTTGAATTTAAAAATATGGACCGTACAAGGCCTTATCCTAGAATTTATTCAGCGAAAAATAGATATAGCCATTCTCTCAGAAACGAAGAAGAAAGAAAATGGAAGTGAAAATACTAAGGATTTTATACACTTATATAGCGGAGTTGATAAATCTGAAAAAGCAAAGGCAGGAATCTCAATATTAATCCATAAAAGGTTTCAAAAACATATTAGATGGTGGGAACCAATAAATGAACGTATTATAAAAATAACGACGAAATGAGAGGCAGAACTATGACGATACTCGGAGTCTATGCACCCAACGATGACGTCCCCATGAAATTGTCATCGCCGGAGATCTGAATGGGAGAGTAGGACGGCAAAAGAGTAGCAAGATAGTAGGCAGGCATGGAGAGGACACTCTTAATGATAATGGCCAGAGATGGATAAACCTATGCAATCAATATGACCTTACAATAACCAACACGTTCTTCGAGCATAAAGATATACATAAGTACACGTGGTACCAACACACTAGGGGACTCAATTCAATCATCGATCACCTCATTATACGACAGAACGCCGGTATTAAGATACAAGACGTGAGAGTTAAAAGGGGAGCAGATTGCGGATCTGACCACTGTTTGGTGGTTTCGAAAATATACATACCTTACATAGCAGCTTATAGTCCGATAGAAGATAACTCAAACGGGAACAAAATAAATAGCATAAAATATAATCTCGAGAGTTCAGAACACGATAGTACGAAATACCTGTTTTGCAAAAGACTAGAAGAAAAACTAAATCGAGCAGAGCGAACAACGGAAGAGGAATACGAACACATTAAATCCTGTATAATAGAAGCGGCTCAAGAATCTGTGGGAGCACAAAATACAACCAAGAGACCTTATTGGTGGGATGCGAATATAGAAAAACAAATCGAAGAGAAGAAACAACTATACGTAAAACTACTCCAAAAAATAATTTAGCAACGAGGGAGGCATTCAAGCGAGCTAACAGAAAAGTAAAACAGGAAGTAGTAAAGAAGAAAAATCAATCTTGGATTAAAAAGTGTGAATACATCGATCAACACATAGGAGGAGCTAGACGCTCAGAAGCATGGAAGACTGTACAATTAGTAAGGACATCTAATAAACAGGTATCTACCCTAAACAGTATCACAAATGAAGATTGGGTAAACCACCTTAAGAATCTCCTAGAAGAGAAACGACCGAATTTTATTCGAGAAAAGCAATAACCACATAACACAAGTCGAATTCATCTTCAAATCAGCCAAGTTCAAAAAGCAATTGCATCAACAAAACTAAGAAAATCTCTCGGACCTGGTGGAGTACATCCTGAATTTATAAGATATGGACCACAAAAACAAATGAAAATGCTAAAAACCCTGTATGAAAGATGTCTGAATGGCGAAGAAACCCCGAAAGAATGGAGGACCTCCTACATAACAGCCATACACAAAAAAGGTTCCAAAGACGGTCCAACTAACTACAGAGGAATAGCAGTTTTACCAACAATTGGTAGAATATACTCAAGGATTCTTAGAAACTTGATAGAAGAAGACATTCAGGACAAATAACCAGAGGAACAAGCAGGTTTCAGAGCCGGAAGATCCACAATTGATAACCTTTTTACATTAAAAATAGCTCTCGAGAAACACTGTCAGAGAAACAGAGAGACACATATAGCCCTGATAGATTTAGAAAAAGCCTATGACAACGTTCCTATATCACAACTATGGATAGCAATGCAAAAACTCGAAGTAAGACCATTACTAATATTAGATACCCAACTCTACTACAAACAGAATTCCACTGCACTTACAGAATCATTTCTGACATCAAAAGGATTAAGACAAGGATGTTGTTTATCAAGCAAGTGGACGGATGCCCGGTGGAATATAATAAAACGGTACCAGGCCAGTTCATGACACTCGAGTCCAGCTCCAGCCGTAGAAGCAATCAGCCTTAATCTCCAAAAGGACTCCCAACCGCCTGTAGTCAGAGCAGAATTTCATACTTTATCCCAAGAAGCGAACCTCCGCCGGACCGAGAAGCTTCACTCCAGAGACATGCCAAAAACAGCCCTCCACAGCTTCAAATACATTTTCAAATATCGAAGCTTAAACCACCACTTCAGGCCATCGATTATCCGTGTAAAAAACAAACACCCTGAGTCAACCTTCTAGGTCGCCGATTATCGGTATCGGTGACAACCGAAAACTACCCCTAAAAGCCAGCCTCAAAATTGTTCCTTTATGCCGCCGATTAGTAGTACCGTAAGACCATACCTTCTGCTGTGATTAATCAAAGACACTACTGACGTGAAAGACAGATCTCCTCCTATGCATCAAGCCCTCCTACAACGTACTCTGGTAAAACTACAGCTCACTGAGCAAGTCCTAGAAACGGCATTTCAGACCCACGGCGAAGCCCACCAGAATTCAGACACCGCTCGGGCTACTTTGCAGTTGAATTTTGTCCAGTACCAGCCGCATCGGACAGGAAAAATTAACGTGGATTAGCCTTCAAACTAAATTCTGATCTGATCTGTGAAGTTTGGCTCCAGAGACTCAATTCCAACTCCATCAACACCTCACACGGGCGGACGGTAAACACTTTTAGTTCCATAATTGGTTATCGTGCAGCGCCACTGCCTGCATTATCAGAGGGTGGGAAGCACCGACCGCCACAGCTCACTGCGCAGTCGCATATTAAGTTAAAAAATCTATTTTATTTCAATATTATGTTCTACACATTTTTTGTAATACTAACATTAGTTTTAGTAATAAAATATACAAAGTCGATCAGATCAGATCAAGAGAAGCAAAGTTACGAGCTCTCCGTTACTAAACTACTCCAAGGCTACGCCCTCGACAAGTTGGTTTATAGACCCACTTTTGTCGAAATCTAAAAAATAAAGGCGCCCGGTTTTACAACTTACCGTTTCAAGCTAAGTCGAACCACGCGGAATAGATGATCTGCGATATAAGAAAGGCCTGAACGAGATAACGATTCTCCAAAGAAAAGGCACAGCAACGGTTTGCGTAAAATATTAGCTAAAGCTTTATTCACGACTACAATAATGCAGATAAACATTAATATTAACACCAAACGACATTATAAATACAAAAACATAACAACGGTGTGTGACGCGTAGTAACAAGGTTCAATCAGGAAACGATTGACTGTCACCCCCGCATTAAACAAAATAAATTGTAGACTCGAGTTGAGTAATTTCCCCAGAGGACGACATTCGGCAAGCCAGGAATTCCTGGGCACCTAAACGATTAGAGTAATCAAAACGTTTGACCTTGGTGGCTGCGCTGCTATTTCACACTTTTGCGGGTTTTTTCCTCGACAGAAAATACCGGGCCCTTGCCTTTACGCAGATACCTCGAAACGGTAACATACGTATGTGAACACGCAACCAGATGACGAAGACAAAATGGGAGAAGAAGTGAAAAGAAACAGAATGAAAAACAAAAAGGCCCGAAAATAAATTTAACTGAGCATTATCCGAATTAATCGAAATAGATATAAAATCGCATCCTATCTCAGATCGAAGGCGCCAGCGGACACTTTGTTTTAAAAAACTACCGAAGTAATCATGAGATTACGGTGATCCAACAGCAACAACAACACTACTCCTGTAACGACGACTGTTTCGTCGGGAGGAATCCATAGGTAAAGCATCACTCAAGGAAAGTCTCGTATGAACACGACGCGACGTGCAGCTGCAGACAAAAAGGAAAAGGAAAGGAAATGGTGGTCGAATAGCTTCCATCTTGAAACTGTGCACGTGAGATTTTGGAGGCAACGTCCTTGAATATGCAAAGAGAACTAAAACTATGTAGGTGACTCATGATGATGTTAAAGTTTCAAGAATGTAAAGCGAAATCGAGCTGAGATTCGGATCTCAAAAGGTTTTATGTACTTAATATCAATTGCAACAGACTTTTTCTTTTAGAAACCTTAGTGCAGTACCACACAGTGACCAAATAGTCTCCTAAAGATGCTAATAACTGGTTAAGAAATGCCCAATGGATTAGGTCTCTGAAGTCTAAATTGTATTTCAATCCGTCCATAAGCAAACGTGCCCCAAAAGTCGGCAGCTGAATAAGGGAAGACCGATTAGACACATTTTTTTTCTCTTACCGGAAATCGATGAGACAGCTAGTTTCTTCCCTGTAATTATTATCTCGAAGGCAATGCAATACTGTCGAGGAAATTAAAATGCAATGCAAACGTAGCTAGGCAGTAGAGCACAAACTTAAATGTTTGCTTAGTTTTTTAATACAAACGTTTACAAGCCAGTACAAACTTTATTGAACAGAGCTGGCGCTTCGAATTCATTAAAATTAATAGACTGGCTCTATTGATATTGATGTTTACAAGATTCGTCGTCTACTAGAACGAGAATTACTTGTTAGTTATAAACGAGACAATTTTTTGATACAATTTCTGCGTTGACTTTAAAGAGAACAAAACTCATGCTTAAAGCATAGAAAATTCTTTAACATACAAGACGAGTTTAACGCAAACTATTAAAGCAGATGCTATTTTATTAGCTAATAAGTAAATGAAAAAAGGTCGAATTTTCCTTTTTCATTTTTCTTGTTAACCTGCTGAATGTGACCGACAGAGCACAGCTACAAAACGTAGTTATTAATGATAGTCAGAGATAAAAAGGTGGCAGCAAAGTTATTAAGGGTTGAAAAACATCGAAACACGGACACCAAGCTCAAAATAAAAGTAGAAAACAGAGTGAAGAATTTTCCACGAAAATATGCTGGAATCTGCTATAGGAAATCAAGTGAGGTAACTGCTACTAGCTTTAGCTTCGCTGAACTCTATTCGAAACAGCGAATGCAAATTCAAGTTGCAGTATGCAATATTCCTCGTGAAGGCGATAGGAAGGTGCAAATGGAAAACTTTTGAAAACCGCTGCTTTAAAACTTTTATATGAGACTTCCACACCAACGTGCCTAAGCAAAGCAGTTAAGCGAAACTTGTACTTCTGCTTGGTAAATTAATATCTTACCGTCCTTAGTAAGCACATTAATAAAGTCATTGCTAGATGTAATTCAACAAAATAAATATCCCTTTCTTGTAATAATATTTTGTTAGATGCAGCTGTTGAACAATAAACACAGCCCGGGTAAATGAACATTTAAATTAATTCGGTTCCGTTTCTCCCGTCCCTGATAATCAACACAGCTCAGCATCGAATGCTGCTGTAGGGTGCGTCTCATGCTTATCTCTCTTGAAAACTCTGCTGCACGTAAAAGCTAAGTACTTTATTGAATATAAGACTCAGAGAAAATTTTATAAAGTGTTCACTCACTCACATAGCATCTACATCACGGTCCCCCAAAAGGCTTTCGTTGAGTGCATTATTACTGCTGCTGCGTCTGCAGACTCATATTTGACTACTTTTGAATGTCGAGTTCAAGTTATCAATGCATCTAAGTGAAATTGTTTTTCGGTGTAAAATTTTATAGAACTGTCGTCAACGAATTTATTTAGTTCGATTTAATTAAGAAAGCATCAGATAATAGCTACCATAGGAACGTTTCCATAAAAGAAATTAAGAAAATTTGCTGACCATCACGCTCCAGATGAAAAGAACTAGAGTGTATAACGTTTACAATGAAGAAAACTTACAAAAAATACGCCCTAGTACGATATATACGAGTAGATCCATAAAGAATATGGAATCAGGGAATGACCACAAGCAAACATCAATGTTTACAAAAAGGAATAAAAAGTATGTAGTAAATCCAAAGGAATCATGTTGTTAAATGTTACGAAAAAAATGCTCTTTAATATAATAATTCAAAAAAAAAACTTGCAAAACATTCTTTAAAATAATAAGCGATTATTATCAGTTGGGATTCAGAAAACTTAAATTAATGGTGGATGCCTTCTATGTGATAAAGCGAATTCTAAGAAAATCTCATGGAGACGACATAGACTTACATAAAATTAGTAGAACAAAGTTCTCTCATATTGTGTATCAAATGTAAATCCCAACAAACCAATAAAGCTTATAAAAAATACAAACCTAGCAAGTCTTATAACAAAAGAAATGCAGGAATTTGACAAGGTGATACACTTTACATTTTGTTGATCACAAAAATTACAATTGTGCCAGTGCTTTACCTTCTAGTACTACAGCGGCTGCGAACACTTTTTGTAACAAACGCGATTATCGAACAATAGTATTAATATTTCAATCATAAGTAACTTAATGCTAACTAGGTCGAAAAATGTATAGTAACTCATATTTTGGCCACATTTCATATTTCATCACGCACCTCTCAGCCAGATCTCTGTGGTGCGCCTCCAGTGGACACTCAAACAACACCGTCGCAGTCACAGGCGTCGTCATCGGCCTTTCCGATCCGTACCAGGTAGGACAAAAGGCTGAACCGCTTTATGGGTTAGCCGATCGATAAATTTATTGTTGAGCTCAGGATTCGGGATGTATTTTTCGGTCAGTCGCTCGACAACAGCCAATCTCTACCTTGCGTCCTAGCGCCTTTCGGCCACGCTTCAGTTAGGTGTGTAACACAAAATTACGGTGCCGTGACTTGCTCAAAGACTTCCTTCGCCAACCATTCCGCGAGCTTGTTCTCTTCGAAGCCGCAGTATGCCTTCACCGAGTAGAATTCAAAAGGTGAATAGTGAACAGAAACTTAAATCGATGGAAATTGCTTCTGAAAAATAAACAAATGTATATACATAGAAATATTAATAAATAGCATTAATGAAAGAAAAGAACAAAAAAATTACACAATATAATTAGGTGGCAGAGCGTACTACGCAAACAAGAATTGATTACATCAACATCACATTAGCAAAGAAAAACAAAGGTAAACATTTACAGAACCGTAGTTAGGCCTCTCATGTGAGAGGAGGCGAAAAAATAAGACCTCCGAAGAAAAGTATTAAGAACAATATTAAAAATTGAGAAGCGTGGGCAATGTTGGAACCGAATGGAGTATGAAATAATTAAAGAAATGTGTGGGGAAAATATTATAAAATACATATAAGCCCAATGCATGATGTGGTTAACATACAGAAAAGGGGTTAAAAAGAGGAAAACGTGAAGGGCATCCATCTTAGAAACGTCGCCTAAAAAAAATTAATATAAAAAATTTACAGGCAAAGCTTACAGAAAGTGGAAGATGATTGAGAAGAACAAGAAAATCAAAGAACCAGAAGACTAATGCACCTCAGTAAATGGATTCCGAAAGCTTCTAGGAACGTCAAGATTCCATAAAAGATTATCAGTCACAACATACTCCGGAAATTGGAGAATAACAGACGGAAATATTAAAATCAACGGATATGGATGAACTGAGAAGATCTACAAGAATTTCACGAAGACCAGTCGAAAATAATGAAATCCGACAACAGATGGGTGTAAATACACGAGTGGAATATTGTAAAGTACATAAGCAGACAATGCAGTAGTTACCATAGCGTCGACAAAAGCTAGGAGATCAAAGAAAAGAACGAGGGTGTAAAACAGCAATAAGGGTTTGGAACTTGCACAAAATGCAATCGGAAGATCCAGAAGAATGGAATATAGGCATAGGCCAAAGTCAATGCACTACATCTAAATTTTTTTGGTATCTTGCTGTGTTGATTAATTTTTCTATTGTTCCTAGTCTAGCCCATTGTCTTATGCTTCTTCTCCAAGACATTTATTTTCTTCCTATTCATCTCTTTACCTCTATTTTTTCTTCTAAAGTTAGCTGTAGTATTTTGTACTTTTCCTTTCTAACAATATGTCCTAGGTAAGCAGCTTTCCTTTGTCTAATTGAGGTAAACAGTTTGCGGTCTTTATGCATTCCTCTTAGCACTTCTCCTTTTTGGTCAGTCTATGAGTCAAGGGTACTTTTAATAAATTCCTGTAGGTTCACATTTCGAATTATTGATTGCACTCATTTTCATAGTCCACGATTTTATTACATAAAGCAGCACGGACCATACGTAAGATTTTGTATAACGCATGCAACGTGACAGCCGCATATTCCAATTCCTCAGAACTTTCTCATACTTAGTAAACGTTGCACGTGCTATCTCAATCCGGATTTTAATTTCTATGTCGAAGTTTCAGTCCGCATCTAGTTGGCATCCTAGAAATATGTATTCGGAAACCCTTTCAATTTGTCGATTTCCTATTTGGATAGCCGCGTCGTATGGTTCCCTTTTCCTGCTGACAATCATAAACTTGGTATTTTTTCCATTTATACTTAGTCCGTATTTTTGGCTGCTCTCATTATTTAATCGGGCACATATCTACTGTAACTCTTCGATATTGTTGGCAATCAGTACTGTGTCATCTGCATATCTAAGATTGGATATGGCATACCATTCACTTTTATACCCATCTTATGTTCTTCGACGGCTTCGTCAAATATGCGACATAAAACAAAATCAAAGATGTACACAGCTCGTTTCATTGGGACATGGGCGGAGTATTACTACTGCTACTACTACTAAAACAGTCACTTTGGTAAATACCTGAATGATTATTATTATTTGTTAATGTTGTTTTTTTCTGGATTGAAGATGTTGCGACGTTTCCAACACAGAGAAAGACGTCGCAAGGCGTCTTGAGAAGTTGTAGGCTTATTTGCTATATGAAGTCACTTTAACTTCGCCTGCTTGATTCTTCTATTATCCATAAATGCAACTGCATGTTTCCTTAATAAACAAGAATAAATACAGTGAATATTAATATGTTATAATTACTGAACACACAGCTACAAGTACTACGGGGGAATTGTACATTCTATGAGAAAGTAATTTACTAGGTTGGCTGCAACCCAGCTGACGTGTTAAAATCGCGCTAAATCTTTCCAAAAGTGAAAAACTCAACTATTTTCTACGATAGCCAAAGAATTACCAATAACACCTATGTAAAAAACATGAATATCAATTACAAAACAAGAAAGGCGTAAATATTGTATATACGATGAAGGCTGATGTACACCCATGAATTACACAGACAATAAGAAGGTGATTATAGAGTAATGCATTATTTTAACATTACCAAATTTTCATGAAGAAATATGTTCGAGGCTATAGTTTGAAGAGAAATGTGGGAGGTTGCGAATGAGGACGCAAAGAATTCGAACTGGTCTGTTGCCTCGGATGAAGCTGAACTCAAAAGGTACTGGAACGAGCTCCGTAATGTTCTTTTATACCCACTCGTGGTTTCTTTTGCTTAGATTATCTTCTGAGGGAACATAGTGGGGTACAGCGTATTAGGAAATAGTAGAATGGCGCTGTGGGTATGCGAATACGCCAATCGCGGAGCTTCGAAGAATTACTAAGCGGCCCGTGCATTGAAGGGTAAACGTCCTTTGTGGCGAAGATGACAATATACAAATTCCCACATTTTTGTGTAATGTAGAAATTTAATTTGTACTGGCGCAACTCTCAGAACACTATTTTTTACAATTTAACAATTATTAAGTAAGTTACCATTATTTCCCCAAAACGCTCTCTTTTAAACCACGAAAAATAAAATAGCTTAAGAACAAATGCTTTAGAAACGGAACACCATGTAGGTATTTTTTTATTACAATATATATTCACAGAAACAAGTAGAAAGTAGTGTAAGTTTTATGCCAATTTAGTATCTACCTAGGGTCTTGCAAAGTAACTAAGCCTAAGATTTTGTGTTTAAACTAATATAACAGTATTATTATCTGTATTTACTATATCTACACAGTTAATACCATTTGCACTTGAATCGGCTGTTTTCTGTTGCGATAGGTATTTCGCGCACTGGGATTCTTTTAACACGTAAAATTCCAGTTACTGTGTAATGTAATGTCATAGGGTTTGATTGGGCACATACCACGGCCCTTCGGTGATAGTTCACAATGTTTTACATTGGAATTGCTAAAATATTTTGATGATAGAATCACTAGCAATATCCCAGAGCTGCACACGAGTTTTGGAATCACTACAAATAATAACAAGCGTTTTGACTTTCTGCCGATTAGCCCGTAAAGTTTGAAAACTCTAGTGCTAGCTGTTTTTGTTTCGTAAATATATGGTGTTTCCAACTAAAGCTTCTATCCACGTGCATGTATAAATACTTTATACTCTTGGCTTGTGGGAGTTGTCCATTCGGAGGTACATTATGTAATTTTCTCTTTCGCAGCGTCAAAGTCGCATGCTGAGATTTTCTTCTATTCACTTTAATTTTCCAGATTTTGAGCCAACCCTGTAGGTTTTCCAAGGCCTCCAGCAGCTATGGCTACTTTACTTGTTGCCATGATGTTTGGAGTATAAAGGAAATACAGTACCGAGTTAGGAAGAAAAGCTACGTATTTTCGAGCGTAATGTTTGCATGGTCGAAGCCGCCGTTCTGATTTTGTCCGCGTTTGTCGCGGCGGATGCGCTTCCTTAATTTCGAAACTCGTTGGCGATTTTTTGTGCGCTTTTGTTTCTATTCTTATATGCCTTCTATTTAGCCTGATTTCGACCATTAGGGGTAAGTTGCACCTGATCGTTTGAGATGTTTTCGATTCTATTTTGGCCCGGCCATGCTTATTAAGCTACTTTTACCGGCCATATTTACGTAACGAGATGGTTCGTTTCAATACTACCATAAATGTGTTCAGTACCGAGCTTTGTGTCTTGATGATGTTCTGTCCCCGTGCACGTGTTGTCAAGATCGAGTTTGGTGCCTTAGAAAGCTGCTGCTTGTCCCGTCGGCGAGGCGGCCTGAACCGCTGCTGTCTGTTCTACAGGTAGTAATTCATCCAAAGAGTTCTGTATGGAATGTGGCTATGAATTTAATTTTTGAATTTGGTACTTTGCGGAGATCAGCGGTATTGACTAAGTTTCCTCAGGGTTCCTCAGGTTTCACTTTACGTATTATGTGATTACTTGATTTTTGCTTATATACGTTACATCCTGTGTTGTGTTAGCTAATGCCTCCATTGAATGCCACCTAGGCCTCATGGAAATTAAACCTGCTGTACTTGTGTTTAGTACTTATGTTTATTTTGTGCACCCGACGTACTCAACGTTTGTATGCATGTGTCATATTTTTGAAGACTATACATTTAACAACGATTATGTGTGTTTTACTTACTGCAAACTAAGTTATGACCTAGTTACAATATTTGTTTAATTTCAGAGTATGGTGATTTTTCTAAAGCTTTAGTTTATGAGCCCTGGTTCCTATCTGAGCATTTTTGTTATATAAAGACTCATTGGCGTTCATTTAATGTTGATGAATAAATATAACCTTTTGTAAAGAACCGCACCTTGTCGTCACTGTGCTTATGTAGTTACGATGGTTTGATTTTTGTGTTAAACTGTGTAACACCCGGCCAAAGACACTCCTTTGTGGTAAGCTCAAATGTAATAGATAGCGCTCCGGTATCACCTCTTCTTTTACCATATTCTATCGTTCAGATATATTTGAAGAACTTAATAGTATGGCGCTGGTAGTTGACTATTTAGCTTATAAAGCTGGCCTTGATGCCATATCTTATTTAGAAAGGCAAATGAACAGTATATCTTACTTTCGAATGTTGAGATGAATATTGTGTCTTCTCTATTAACTTTTTTGATGGTTCTGTGGTGCTCACGACATCCGAATAAGTGTTCTGGTATGATGTTGTGCTGGGCTGGTCAAATTCTAGTTTTAATCTCTTCAGGGATAACTTTTGGAACAGTTTAGATACTATAGGTAAAAGATTGATAGGTCGGTATGATGACACTATCCTCTTTGGGTTATCTGGTTTTGATGTTAGAATTATTTGCCCAAGCTTCCACTGTGATGAAAAATAACCAGTTCTAGGTATGGCAGAATGCCATCATTCGGAAGTGATGTAAAGCCGTGAGTCCCATGTCACTACGATGTGTAGCATGTAAAAGATCCCTTGCTAGGGTTGGGACTAAGGTACCTGGTACTCTGTATGCCTACACCTTGTTCATGGGGTTGGAAAAACAAGCTTATGAAGGCCTACTTGCTAGACTATATAGATTCTCCCCCTCCGTAGCCTCTGTTAAGCGAGTGGTTCTCTACGTATTCATGAATTACCTTGCTTTCTTCGTTGTTAAGCAAAATGTTCAGTTGTGTAATTGCTCTATTAAAGATTCTTCTTTTCTTCCTCTATTGCGCTCGACCAGTTCCGTTATATCAGGTTGGCAATTAAGTGGAGGTGGATTTCCAAGCCATTATTCTTCTTAGATAGTTTACAGCTTAATCAACCTCTTCAGAAGTTTTAAGCCAGATGTTAATACTGGCCGTTTTTTCGATTAGTTTACTAATTATTCCGGAACTCAAACGTTACCAAGATGGATGACTGATCTGAAAAGCGACCAAGATTCTAACGTAACGTGAAAATTAGTAACATATGTGGTTTTGTTTCTATCACTGGGCCAGTACGTAGGCTTTCAAGAGGGCAGGACATCAAAGTTATTCCTGTCTGTGCATTTTACAAGCTCATGGCTTTTGGGTGTTACCAGTTTTGAGCCGTGTTTTGCTTGTTTAGCATTATAATCCCCGGTAGAACAAAATTTAATGTAAAACCACAGAAATGGTCATTGATTCGTACATGTCTTCAATAATGACATTTGTTTCACGTATATGTTACCTTTGGAACTTGCGAGTTTCGTAAAGTTTAATGATGTTTTAATAATGTGAGCGCTTCTACTACGCGTAATTCAATCAGGATTTTATGCCGATAAATTGTGTAATTGTTTATTCTTAAGTAGCACATTTGAGTTCTTTGCGTGCAGTTATCCTGCATATTGTTTTATTCCCGGCGGCTACAATAGTTATTTGTGTGGCCCAGTCTGTAGCAATTGTAACATTGTAGAATTATTCTTATTTGTTGCCTGGTTGCACCAATATTTTGCAATTTTTCGGTCCTAATGTTTTTAATATTATCTTTCGCACGAGGTCAAGAAAGGACTGATTTCCCATAAAATTGTTCGAACGATATGCCCTATTCTGCTTCTCTATCAGCTGAATATTACAAGTGATGGCATGCTGTAGCTGCTATTCTATTTTAGCTGATAGGTATTATTTTATATATCGTTGTTTTTAGTTCTTGTACGACAGCACTGTAAGCATCATTATCGGTTGTCATCAATTTTATTTTGCTTTGATGCAGGGCCGTAGCTACAGGCTTGGGAGCCCTGGGGCAACAAATAATTATGGGGCCCCCATGTTATCTTCCCCTTTACCTCTACATCACATTCATTTAGTAAGCCTTTTTTAATAGGGTTACTATTTGGTGTTTTTTTTCTGTTAAGATAGAAGAATGGGTATTTAAAATAGACAAAACACATATTTACTTCACATTGAGTTTAATATAAAACTGTATTTAACGTTTAAACAGGCTAAGTTTAGTTCAAAACGTTTTAAAGACAATTCCGTAAAAAATTTCCTCCGTCTTCGGGGGCCCCTATGTTCGGGGGCCCTGGGGCACTGCCCCGGTTGCCCCGGTGGTAGCTACGGCCCTGCTTTGATGACAATTTTAACAGCAAACTTGTTAATTAGATTGCTGTTTGTGTTTAGAAGGCTGAGCAGTCAGTCAACGTCAAATACTAGTGGCTCATGGCTGTAATTTAAAATTTTGTTATTTCCTTTTTCTCGTTGTCTTAATTAGTGTTGACATCGAGATTTCCCGAAGCATTTTTTAGGTAGTGTTTACAAGGTTTTTTGAAAATGTTTGTAGTTTGGTATTAATCGCTGTCTGCTTGTTGTAGGCCAAATATTTCTGAGGAGAGTCTTTGCTGCTTTCTGCTAGTGTCTGAAATCACTTTAGTGCGTGACTTAGATATAGATATGTGGTGTTTACTGGGAGGATCATATTAATCAGTTCGATACGCATTGAAGCAATGGAAATTTTGTAATTGGACCCTTGTTGATGGTATGGAGCAGATAGGCTTTTGTGGGCGAGAAAGTAAGACCAAACTTTACCTTTAAAACATTTTTGGCCTACGTCAACCGACAAAGAAGTGAACACGGCTGTGGTTAAGACCGTATTGGTTTATTTCTAAACAAATTTTGTAGTTATACACTAAACTAGGTAGGTATATCGCTTTGAACATTATAATTTGATTCTGCATTGCCAATTCAGTACGAACTAGTAGCAAGACTAATATATTGTTACGATTTCAGAGTTTCGTAACAAACACAATTAGTTTTAAACGGTAATATGAGTTTTATTGGATATTATCGGAAGATTGAGAAACTTTGAAACTTGCCGCTTAGAGCAACCAATTGAGAAACCACTCTATTGTTTTAGGGCTGTTTTCAATGGCATCAATGAGTGCATTACATTAATCAAGCATATAAAATACACATTTGTTGACAAATGTTTTTGTTAAATTTGTACTTATGAATCATGTGCGCCTACCTAATATCAAAACGCATTTAAAACATAATAATTAAATTTATGTATTTGCAAGGCAGATGAGCAATCACAGGTATTATATGCTTACCTTGAAAGGTTAACATACACACCAGAGGATTTCTCCCAACCTCACGAACATAGAGAAGATATCAGCTAGATTGATATTTTTTTTTTAACAAAGTGAACTTAAACACATTTTTGTCGAGACACATTAAAAATTTTATTAATAAAAATATGTTAAAAGCACGTAACGTTTCGCTAAACTAATGGTTAGCTTCTTCAGACGAATAATTACATTCTGAGAAAAGAAAAGAACAATTAAAATACAGCATTAGTTTTTAGATAAGTGAAAGGATATACTTCCTCTGATGTTCTGATTTACCTGTTGTTAATCTTCTTAAAACTCAATTTGAAAGTTTGTAAAAAGATTGGTCGTAACCTTGACATATATTCTCTTGCAAACACATTATCAAATATTCCTGTAAAACAATTTATTTAATTTATGCAGTAGTAGAATTATCAGCATCCCTACTTACAATGGAAAATTCCTTTTGTTTTCCTTTTTTTTTTAAATTTTATTTTAAATATTGTGGTGTATAAAGTTTTGAATATTTTTGATGGTTAGTAAAAGGAATAGTAGTACCATAGTCATAAATATATATTTTTTTGTACTATATGTTATCAATTGTTCCTGTAAAATGAATTTATTTAATTTATGCTTTAGTAAAATTAACAGTATCTTTACTTACAATGGTATTAACCTTAACTTTGAAATCTTGTGCTTGAGTAATTTTATATTGAAAATTAGTTTCGGTTGGAATTGGAAATTAATTACTAAGTAATTGCACTTCTTTGACCTTTTGTCGGCAATATACTTGTGGTAATATGTTATTGTACGGTAAAATAAATAGGAGTACAGGCATCAGTTAAACGAAATTCTTTGATTATTAATAAACTGCAAACAATTCTCAGCTTAGTTTGGGTTATTTTAGAGAATCTGGAAAATAATTGGACATGAAGTGTTTTAATTATGTGTATATGTTATACTGTACCAGCAGCAGTAATGCCATTTTGGTATTAAAAGGCCCATGGATACGATTTATGATGTATGCAGTCAATGACCTCGAAAGCACCAACTGGTTAATTTTTCACTTTTATAATTGGAGTAAATGATGAGATGCTATTAAACAGTTCACTAAATATACTGTTAATTTTTGGTTTTCCCTTTAGTTAACGATGTAAGAGTATTGGTGATAGGATTTTTGGTAATTAATTTATCTTGAAATTCCTGATAAGTTAGGTTATGTTTTATTTTATTGTTGGTTTAGGAACTTCGTATTTCGATTAAACATCATTAAGCTGTAAAACAGTTAATTAGATTTTGTTGTGCTATTAAATTTTATGTTACTTACGGGTTTTTAACAGTAATTCAAAGGGAGTTACATGTGGGAGCATACATTAAAATTTGCTTGTCATTGATCTTGAAGCTATAGGTGCAATAGTGCCACCTTGTGGTTGAATATGGGAATAAAATTAATTATTCGTGAAATCTAGTTTTTATTTTTATTTTTTTTTTTAAATCTTTTAATATAATAGTTAATATAAGTCGTTTTAAATTAATTGTAATAAATTAGTTTCAAAAGAAATTGCAATATGTTTAAAAGTAATTTGACACGTTTAGAAAATATTAATTTTAAGTGAAACTGAAAACGTAGTAGTAAAATGAAAATTGATATATATTATTTACGAATATTTAAAAATTATTTAAGGACAATTCTTTTATTATTTTTTTTTATTTTTTTTTATTTGTTATTGATAATATTGTCATAGGTTCTGTTTAGTGTTTCTGTATCTGTTTTATAATTTATTGCTTTTGGTGATTTTTTAATTTCTATGCATTCGAGTAATAAACGTTTTTTTAAATTTGTTTCATTGTGTAAAATTTTAGGATTGTTTAGGTCAAAACTATGAAAGTGGTCGACGGCGTGGTCTGAGAGAGCTGTATTAGGTTTCTGTGGATTAAGAAGTTTTTTCTTTATTGATTGTTGGTGTTGGGTCATCCGTCTAGATAAATATTGTTTTGTTTGCCCGATATAAGTTGAATCACAATTTTTACATTGTACTTCGTAAATAATATTTGATTTTAAATTTTTATTGATTTTATCTTTTAAGTTTTTATAAAAAAATTTTTGTCCTGTATTATGGTTTTGGAAAGCAGTAGATATGTCATTTTTTTTAAATTCTTTTTCAATTTTTTTTGATAAACCTGGGATGTAAGGGATAGTAGTGTAATTTTTAGTTGTTTTTTGTTGATTATTGAATTCATCGTTTAGAAAATTTGGTTGAAGATTTATTGAAATATTGGTATTGTTTTGTATTTGCAGAATTTTTATTCTTTTTTTAATATTATTATTTATGAAGTTCAATGGGTAATTATTTAGTAAAAGTATGTTAGTTATGATATTTAAATTGTTTTTGTGGTGCCTCTTGTCAGACAATAAGATGGCTCGATCAACTAGTCCACAAAAACCATTTAACACATTTAACAATTTAAATATCATAACTAACATACTTTTACTAAATAATTACCCATTGAACTTCATAAATAATAATATTAAAAAAAGAATAAAAATTCTACAAATACAAAACAATACCAATATTTCAATAAATCTTCAACCAAATTTTCTAAACGATGAATTCAATAATCAACAAAAAACAACTAAAAATTACACTACTATCCCTTACATCCCAGGTTTACCAGAAAAAATTGAAAAAGAATTTTAAAAAAATGACATATCTACTGCTTTCCAAAACCATAATACAGGACAAAAATTTTTTTATAAAAACTTAAAAGATAAAATCAATAAAAATTTAAAATCAAATATTATTTACGAAGTACAATGTAAAAATTGTGATTCAACTTATATCGGGCAAACAAAACAATATTTATCTAGACGGATGACCCAACACCAACAATCAATAAAGAAAAAACTTCTTAATCCACAGAAACCTAATACAGCTCTCTCAGACCACGCCGTCGACCACTTTCATAGTTTTGACCTAAACAATCCTAAAATTTTACACAATGAAACAAATTTAAAAAAACGTTTATTACTCGAATGCATAGAAATTAAAAAATCACCAAAAGCAATAAATTATAAAACAGATACAGAAACACTAAACAGAACCTATGACAATATTATCAATAACAAATAAAAAAAATAAAAAAAAATAATAAAAGAATTGTCCTTAAATAATTTTTAAATATTCGTAAATAATATATATCAATTTTCATTTTACTACTACGTTTTCAGTTTCACTTAAAATTAATATTTTCTAAACGTGTCAAATTACTTTTAAACATATTGCAATTTCTTTTGAAACTAATTTATTACAATTAATTTAAAACGACTTATATTAACTATTATATTAAAAGATTTAAAAAAAAAATAAAAATAAAAACTAGATTTCACGAATAATTAATTTTATTCCCATATTCAACCACAAGGTGGCACTATTGCACCTATAGCTTCAAGGTCAATGACAAGCAAATTTTAATGTATGCTCCCACATGTAACTCCCTTTGAATTACTGTTAAAAACCTGTAAGTAACATAAAATTTAATAGCACAACAAAATCTAATTAACTGTTTTACAGCTTAATGATGTTTAATCGAAATACGAAGTTCCTAAACCAACAATAAAATAAAACATAACCTAACTTATCAGGAATTTCAAGATAAATTAATTACCAAAAATCCTATCACCAATACTCTTACATCGTTAACTAAAGGGAAAACCAAAAATTAACAGTATATTTAGTGAACTGTTTAATAGCATCTCATCATTTACTCCAATTATAAAAGTGAAAAATTAACCAGTTGGTGCTTTCGAGGTCATTGACTGCATACATCATAAATCGTATCCATGGGCCTTTTAATACCAAAATGGCATTACTGCTGCTGGTACAGTATAACATATACACATAATTAAAACACTTCATGTCCAATTATTTTCCAGATTCTCTAAAATAACCCAAACTAAGCTGAGAATTGTTTGCAGTTTATTAATAATCAAAGAATTTCGTTTAACTGATGCCTATACTCCTATTTATTTTACCGTACAATAACATATTACCACAAGTATATTGCCGACAAAAGGTCAAAGAAGTGCAATTACTTAGTAATTAATTTCCAATTCCAACCGAAACTAATTTTCAATATAAAATTACTCAAGCACAAGATTTCAAAGTTAAGGTTAATACCATTGTAAGTAAAGATACTGTTAATTTTACTAAAGCATAAATTAAATAAATTCATTTTACAGGAACAATTGATAACATATAGTACAAAAAAATATATATTTATGACTATGGTACTACTATTCCTTTTACTAACCATCAAAAATATTCAAAACTTTATACACCACAATATTTAAAATAAAATTTAAAAAAAAAAGGAAAACAAAAGGAATTTTCCATTGTAAGTAGGGATGCTGATAATTCTACTACTGCATAAATTAAATAAATTGTTTTACAGGAATATTTGATAATGTGTTTGCAAGAGAATATATGTCAAGGTTACGACCAATCTTTTTACAAACTTTCAAATTGAGTTTTAAGAAGATTAACAACAGGTAAATCGGAACATCAGAGGAAGTATATCCTTTCACTTATCTAAAAACTAATGCTGTAATTTAATTGTTCTTTTCTTTTCTCAGAATGTAATTATTCGTCTGAAGAAGCTAACCATTAGTTTAGCGAAACGTTACGTGCTTTTAACATATTTTTATTAATAAAATTTTTAATTTGTCTCGACAAAAATGTGTTTAAGTTCACTTTGTTAAAAAAAAAATATCAATCTAGCTGATATCTTCTCTATGTTCGTGAGGTTGGGAGAAATCCTCTGGTGTGTATGTTAACCTTTCAAGGTAAGCATATAATACCTGTGATTGCTCATCTGCCTTGCAAATACATAAATTGCACTAACAGCTGTAATACTAATTGTAATTTCATAATAATTAAACACTATTCCATATGATAGTGACTGAGTATTTGTTAATTGATAGCTGAGTGGAACGCCTACGACTATCTAAAAAATACAGAAGCACATACACGTGCAAAATCTTGCGCCGGCAAGATAATATTTAACTTCTGGGATATTAATCATGCTTCTGATTAATATGCTAAATGAGAGAGCCTGACTAAAATTAGCAGCTAATATCCTTCAAACCGGCTTTGTTTTAAAGGCAATTTTCACTGTAGGTCCTAAATTGAGAAGGGGAACTTTGAACTTTGGATTAAATTTTAATAAACCCTTATTGCAACTTCCACGAATGATTCCATTGTCTAAGTAAACGTTTTGAGAAACAAATTTCTCACTCGAAAATTGCCAATTTAGTATATCCATTAGTCTGTCGAAGCACTGATGTGCCAAGAAATATAATTTAAGTTCTACGCGAAGTGAACGCACACTAGTCAATCCACGGATTCGGGGGTTGGGCCTCCTTGACCCAACACCACTACCACATCTAAATAAAAGGGTGTGAATTAAAGATGACTATGGAAATATGTCTCACTTACCGCCTGCAAGGTAGGAAGAGGATTAAGCAACTAAAAAGAAATTATAGAAGTTACCACATTTCAATTTGCTGCACTCCCAACCGTGGAACGGATAGTTAAAATTCTGATAGGGTGTCGTAGAGGAAGAAAGTGAACACAGTTGACTCTACATTAAAAACGATATATCAAGAAGTGGAAGATTCGGTTGCAATGAATCTTGACGTTGCCAGCAGCATTATAATAGAGGATGAACCATACCATTAGTATTATTCTTAACCTAAACTAGATTAGAAGTTCGACATTAGGTTTACCAAGGCAAGCATTTTAGAGAAATGCATATTTTAACATCCAGCACATACTTTTAGATTCTTACGTATCGTGTCAAATTAATCTGAATCATAATGAGCTGTAGTTTAACCTCATGATTAAATATGTGACTCACCAAACTTATTTTTATCTCATGCGTCAATATAAGTCCTTGTCTTACATGTGATATATTTGAAATCATATCCTTTTGTGCGTACTTCAAAGAGAAAAATTGTGGCTAAATTTGCACATTTTAGCATTTTCATGCACAAAAAACACGGAACACATATATGGAACATTTAATAGAAAAGGTATTAATGGTAATTGTATATGGGCCAAACAAAGACGATAACACTGATAATAAAGATAAATCATGGGTGATGAATTATTGAAGATTAATAAATGTATGATTGGGTTACGTTTTGAATATAGAATATTTCCAACTCAGAAGCTTGCGCAGCTACACCAGAGATGTTCTAAATAGAGAGTAATTGCTCATGTGTTGCTAGGAAAGAAGAACTTAAAATATGTCCTAGAGAAACGGGGGAAATAGGAAAGAACGGAGCACTTTGTACCAACGGAAATTTAGAAAGTAAACGAAATTGCTCAAGAAGATCAAATGCGACGTATAATAATTGTTTTTTGTAATATTTTTTATTTTCAAACCTTCTGCTCTACTAAATTTTGTCAAATTACATCGTCTAATTACTTTGCGCTCCAGAGAGCGACAGTTCATTTAAATATTCAAGTAGTAACAAAGAAAAACGGAAATACATATATTTAATTTATTCTTCCATACAAATAAGATGTTTTTTTAAACTAATAAATGATTGGTACAATTCATGGAGATAATACAATAAATTGCTTCCTTCGGGATTGTGGATAAGTTAGCAGTCCAGTAGCCGCGTGGAGAGAGACGACTGATAGCGTCTGCAACTAGTCTATTGATTGGCCACAGGTCGAAGTTGTGTAGCGGCAAAGACCGGAACTGGTGTATTTATCTGTAACAGGAAGAATAGTGTACAAAGATGGCAGTTTGATTTCTGATTTGTTAGGTATTTTAATGGTGGTTTTAATCTCCGATAGGGCCCCCAGGGAGAAGTTCAGCGCTCTAAGCGGGTTTGTATTAGTGAATCAGTGTGTAGAGAATCATTTCAGTCAAGTGAGTTAACCCTCAAAGCTATTTTCGACGAAAACTGCGGTTATGTAGATATACTTCATTTTAGCTAAGCGACAGGGCCTTTGCTTTGATTCCTTAGTGCCGGAGTTACAGAGGAAAGAAATACCAGTCATGTTACAGTCCGAATGACGGTCACGTGGAGAAATGTGCACCTCGCGTACACTGAATGTCGTCCCAAAAGAGTATACACGGAGAGAGCTCAAAACTAATGACTGTCTGGCGATCTTGGGGTTGAGAAACCAAAAGGTAGGATTGTATTCCCAGACAAAGCCCTTTTAGCGGCGGAAACGGCGGTCTCAGAGCGCGGTTTCGGTCCCCAGGTTCTGGAGGCCTAAAGCCCCTTTGAGTTTTTCAGATCGGGTGCCGGATTCAAATCTAGTTGGATGCGCGAACGTCAGCGGTCTCACAGCTCGAGTTTGATCAGCGGCGGGTTGGAGGCATCAAGCTCCCTGGTTTGGATATCCTGGGCTGTTTCCAACTTAGGGTAAAGAATTGTATTGTCTCGGTGAAGATGCGGGTCTAGGGTAACGGGGGGTATTGTTGGCAGGCCCCCGATGATTGACACCTTCTTTTGTTTTTGCTGTAATTAAGTAGAAATGCGCTTGTTTTCTACATGAAGTAATTTTTGCACATTGTGGCAATCCTCAATGACGTGTTCACATACGACGCAGGCGTTAATTTGATAGTTATGTTTTTGACAAGTGTTCGTCTTAGAGCGTCGTGACTTAAGGTAAGTTTCTTATGATTTTCTTAAGAATTCTTTTAGTTTGTGGCCATTTCTGTTATTTGTATTTTGGAGTATAAGCTTTGTTTGCCATAATTCTGTTAAAACAAGTGCTATAATTTCCAAGTTTTTTTCATTTTCTTGGAGTGCCAACTATTCGTTCGCAAAATTGTGATTTACCAATGATTGTCATTGGTGTCAATGAATGGTGTATTCCGATTTATGATAGAATCCAATTATTGAAACCAGTAGTACGCGATAGAGAAAAATTGTCCTCACTGAGGAAATAGAAGTGCCATAAATGGAATTTAAAGATATATTGCTCTTAGCTGCAAAAGAAACATGTGGCTAAAACAAATTATGAGAAAGGAAAGATCAAACGGCGTGGTGGAACAGGGCAGTAGAAATAACTAAAAAAAAGGAATTATTCTGGAAGAAATATTTATGGCGTAAATATCTAAAGAATACAACACAAAGAATTAAGCTAGCAATATATGTTCTAAAAGGATGAGTAAAAATATTAGAAAGTTAATTAAGAAACCGAAAAATAAACATTAGCGGACATCACCTAACAATAATCCATTACTTTTTGAAGAAATAACAAGCTTAAAGTTCTCAGTAGCTTATTTCAAACTAAAATGAGAGAGGGCTCGCTAGCGATACTCAAATCAATTGTATCTTAGAACAGGGCTGTCCAACTTCAAGTGGCTCAATGGCCACTGTAAAATAATTAAAGGTTATGGGGCCGCATCATAAAATGTGTCGTATGCGATTTTGTGAGTGATTTGTAATAAATATAAAATGTGTATATTTGAATACTCATTTTTATTTCTTCAAGAAGCTTAGGTTACATTACAAAAAGCATTGAGACATAAGAGATATACAGAGTGTTCCCTGAGGTAACCGAGAAACTTACATCATGTGTTCTAGAGGTGATTCTAAACAAAAAAATTCATTTACAATTTAGGTCAATTCCTTTTCGTTCTTGAGATACCGACAAAAGAAAAAATGTGCATCAATTAATGTAAGTTTAAGTATAAAGATAAGTAAGCTAGATAAAGTTACTTTGTTGATAAGTAAGAACTGTCAAAGTAATCATTAATTAACCACAACTAACAACTTGAAGAACTAAACACTACTAAAAAAACAATCAAAAACAGGTGTCTGATCGCTACAGGACTATTCGCGTTGGTGGTAACTGCCAGACAAGCCTTGCATTGGAGGTGGACGGGACTGTTTCTTAACACAATGCTTCCAGATAAAGCGAAAATCCTTTTACTAATGATATACATATTTTTGTGCCTTTGTCCTATGTACCTATGTGGTATTGTTTTCAATAATTTATAATGTATATTCCAAATTCATGTTTTCTGAAAGTAGAGTATCTATAGATCCGCGGGTCGCAAAAATATCCAGTCGGGCCACATGCTGGACAGCCCTGCCTTAGAAGGTAGCGTATTACGGGGATAAATTCCTTTTAATTTAGAGCACTACCATAATAACCCATTAGCTGCTGATATAATTCTAAGGTTCCACCACGAAAAAACCTTGTTCACGGTTTTGAGAGATTTGACCTCATCTTATTTCTGGATTTCTGAAAATGTTCACTTGACAAAAAACTAAACAGAACTGTACTACATTTTACAAATAAAAATGATTCCGTGAATTTCCAAGTCATTATTGACAGAAAATTTATAACAATAGATTTAAACTGGTTAACTTTGCCACTGTGACCATATCAAAGGATGTCCAAAACAATTCCTAAGAATTATACCTGCCTGAGAAAGAATTCCACATGGGGTCGGAATATTGATATACTGTTACAGAGCACAGAAGGTGCTAATGCATTGCTGACGGAAACATGTCCTTCTGTCACAGAATGTATAGATGACGCATAAACGCACAAAAAATTTGAGTATAATTTGCATGGAAAAAGTCTTATTCTGGCACTTCCTAAATTAGCGGTAAATTATACATGCAGCGTAAAATAAGAAACACGCATAAATTAGCGGCAGTTTAACTTCTGGAAATTTGAATATTAAGGGAAATTGCAGATTCCAAGTGTCGCAAAAATGTTTCTCGAGCTCGCCACCAAAGTTGTATGATGAAGACGAGCTCGGAAACGGAATTAAATTAAGAGTTTCTAGGGCATTCACGGCAAAAAATAGTGTCAATACTAGACTCTACGTAGGAGAATATTTTCTCCAAAGTTTAGTTAGGAAAGCAGGAGCAACGTAGTTTAAAGGTTTTCCAGGGAACGGCTACGATACAAGGCGACGGATAACAATAGCGGTTCTTTAAATCTAATCAGAGATCTATATGATATTTTCACGGTATTTCAAGACAATTTTATGATTACCAGCCTGCGTTTTGGGAAAAGTGGGTAGATCCGACATTGGTCGTTAATTGGCCAAAGCAGTGTGGTAAGGCTTCACTAAGCAACTACGTTGACAGAACAGTACAGCACATCGCAAACACACAAACCTTTAGTTGGACTATCCCCGATTAACTCTACAACTGGAAGAATCCGTCCCTCATCTTCTTGGCAAGAGACAAGCGTAAGGCTCACCCCATAAAACAAGTTCTTTGCTACAGGATTGTTGGTAAGCTGCTAAATTTTAATGATTCTGGTGGAAGTTATCTAGAAATTGGCAACTTCAAAATGAAGCGTTGGATCATTGGAAAGTGCAGTTTATCAATTTTAGCAATAAATCGTCTGTGGTAGTTCTTCGCTTTTTCTTTAGTCGCAAATTCAATAAGGAAAGAGAACCCACGATGTCATATACCGGGTGGCCATAAATATTTGATATCACATTACCTTTGGAATCAACACCGCTTTATTAAAGTGATGAATCCAACTAACCTGTCATTAATGTCATCACAACTAAAATTCCGATCTGTCAAAAATTATTCCAGATTGCAATAAGTAATGGAGTTAGAACAGGTGTTTTTATAATCGAGTCGTAGGCTAAACTGCAGAATCCAGTGCACATTGTCCTCCTCTTATTGCATTTTATTACATTACATAGGTACCAATACTTATCGTAATTGAAATATAATGCTAACCAAAATTTATAAGTAGCTAATTCCATGGCTACCGGGATCTCAGATATTTATGGCCACCCGGTATCTAAATCATACCTACAAGGACACAATATACTTATTCAAGTTATCATAACCAAACCAAAACTCGTAAAAGGAATATCAGACAACCCGAAGGCAGTTATTACGTCGGCTTTATGCACATCGTCGGAATGGACTGGTACTTGGTTAAAATCTTACACCAAGTTGATAGTTGATAAAGATTTTCAGCCGTAAAGATTGGGCCCGGGAGTGTCCTGACATGAAAAGAGTGGTAATAACCGCGGGTCTCCAATCATCATTCTTCTTGGGTTAAATGGACCGCGACAGACCAGTTGCTGTTAAATTGACAGGAGGTACCTTGTCCAGCATGAATTGATATTCCTCTTTGCTCAAATGATAATCCGGTGTATCGTAGAGTGCTTCACCTGCTTAGATAATGCCGACAGAAGCGCAATTGCACCAGCAGATGCTCGATGTTGACTGAGGCTTGTTGCACTGGCGGGATGATCTCTAACCTGATGACTATCATTCTTGGATTAATTGCGTGCTGTCGAAAACTAGGAGGTTGTTGGATGCCATGTGTTTTTTTTATTATAGTGTATACGCCAGATGGATGTGCAGAGAGCGCAACTTGGTAAACCCTTTTATACAGTTCTGCCCATTGTTTGTTGCTCGGAATTTGGCAGTTTTTGGTTTTCCAGACAATGAACGGTCACAGATGTCGACATTTTGCGACAGATCCCAACGTGCTGGCTGCAGAACTGAAACATCCCGGATGTAGGCATTCTTTGAGATATCGTACCGTAAGCTGCTGCAATGCTGTTGCTGTAGTTATATCTCGAACGTAATTTACTGAAACTGTTTACTATTTAACTAAATAGGCATTTCAATTTTTCTACTGGAATAGCTAACTGAGAGAGTATTGCTAAAGCAGTAAAAAGTTTTGGTAAAAACGTTGAAATTAAGTACTAACATTGATTAAATAAGAGTTCTTTTAATCAATGGTACTAACATTATCTTGCTAAATTCTAGCCTAGTTGAATTTACAAAAAACAATAGCACGAGAAGTTCTAAAGGAATTTATCTTTCAAAGCAGGTATTCAAAAATACAGCGCACGAACACTTTTGGGTATTCCTCAAGGCAGGGGCTGTAAAAAATATTTACTAGTAACGTGACAACATGAAAAATGAAAAAGTGCAATATCCAGTGCAATTTAAATTTTTTGACGCACAGACCCTGTGTGTTTAATTTAGGAATCCCCGATGTGTTCCATATTGCTGCTTATCCCGGACATTCGCATGCGTATGTGGGTGTTCTACTTCATTGCTTGGAGGCCAATATATTTTATATCTCTATCTCCCCTTATTCGCTCCCGCTGAGAATTTTAGCGGGAATTTTTTCGGCGAACTCGCTGAAAGAATAAAGGAGCTTTTGTGTTTTTGTTTTTGCTAATGGTCCATGATGGGAATTCTCGTAAGCGAGTGGTTTAGACGCGAATAGCTGCGTTACTTTTATTATGCATCGAGTGGAAAGTGTATCTATATTTTCCATTTTAGACGAGGCGCGAACGGCTTCCCTTTTTGCTTTGTTGCTATTCGTATAAAGTATTCATACAGCTTGTCGTTTTAAAAAACATTATTTTCCTTTCGCCCCTGTAAATAGCCAATATACTCAAGTAGGTTTGAAACCATTCGCTAAAGCACAAATTGTTAGTAGGTGAAGTTAAAATTAATTATTGATAGATAGATGTATTTGCACTTTGGCGTTTTATATTTAAACTAAAAGGTAGCATGCTATCGTCGCAGTTAAAACTTTACCCCCGTTTTAAGTAAATATAATTCTTCTCAGATCAAGTAACAGTGATCGAGAAAGCAATATTGCAATAACATTAGAAAAATATTATCTATTGCATATTTATTTATAAATGGATAAGGTCCTACACACCAAAACACCTGTACACTACGTTCCCATTAATTTCATAGAATAGAAAGCATTTACGACATTTTGGTAATAATAGAATATTTAAAGTAATTAAATCAAAATTGGGTTTGTCTGTGCAGCAATATCTCTATTTGTAAAGTAGTCAACATATCACTAATCCCTTACAAAGTAGGATGCGTATGCTGCTGCTGCAGAGCTGCTGAAAAATTTAAAAGCATCAACAAGTATGTCTAAATAGATAAATGGGACGCGGGATACATAAAATAGAAACAGAAAGTACTATCGTATAATATTTTAGTATTTATGTGGAATGTGACTTACATTGACGAAGAAACACACGTGGCTTTAAATCGTTATCTTCCTCTTCTTTTCACTAGAATTGCAACCTATCAATTTCATTAGCTTTGTTCTGGCGATAATAACGTCCAGTAATCTCGTTAGTGTGAAAGTGCACATCTTGGCAATCTTTGTCCTTGTTATGACGTCAGCACCTGCACAAAATTAAATTTACGCATGAATAATATGCTTCGAATTTGTACGTCAGAATCGGCCTTTGAAACTCCCATTCGCAAGGACTTTCGACGATAAACAAAACGACCAATAATACTCACCTCTGTGCATAACGAAATCTCGCGCAGCCCTTTATAAATTCACAAAAAAGTAGTCCTGATATAGAGCCTCAGAAAGGCATAAAACCATAATGCTTAGTTTGGTAGAGACAGTTGAGTCCAGCAACCAGTGAATCCAGCTCTAACTGGAAAATCTACGTGTCAGGTTACAGTTAATTAAGGGCACAACTTACCCGTTACGAGGAGACTTTCCTGTACAACAGCCAGTTATAGTTTTTAAAATTCAGCTTCCATTAATTCGAAACCCAAACCGATTATGGTTAATTCGCATTTATCACTAAATGGCATTTATTTGTCTTGTAAATTCTTATATACCTTCTATAATTAATAATTTTTTCTCATTTATTCTTCAAATTCGAAATATACGAGTTCAACTTCAGCTCTTGCTCCATATTTTCCTCGGTGAGTTATTGTTACTGTCCCGGCACTGTTAATTTTGTTGATGATTTTGTTCTACTGATATCTTGCGATCACCAGTATATGTAATACTACACATTTCTGTAATATCCATATTTCTTAATATATCTAACTGAATCTTGTTCATTGTGTTTCTGAGGATCGAAACTTTCTCCATTTTTAGCATTAGATTCGATTTGAACTCTCTGGTTTTGCTTCGGCGCCTTATGCTATGATGCTATGTATTTGCAACATTTATATAGATCCTGTTTTTGGTTTCTATATTTAGCTAGTTATTTATCTAAATTAAGCAACTAACAGATCCGGATACCTTTCTAGATTTTTATATTTGTTCTACGAGTTGATTAGAAAGGCTATATAAGCTAGTGCATGATATTTTATGTTTAGCTCTCAGCTCTTAGTCGCCTAGGTACTAGTTACCTAGTTCCTAGTTCACATGTTAGATGTAAGAAATTGTCTGACTGTATCTTTGAGCTCCAACGTGTAGCATTGCCGTAGTAAAATAAAAGTGTTTATTAAAAAAGTCGTTTCGACGGCCTTTTTATTTAATTTGTAATTCTTATATAAAGTTTGTTCTTAATTGTGTACTTATGTAGAAGTCGTTGAAGATCGTTTTGGCTTTCCACCGTTTTAATATTTGCCTCCTATGTCTTTTGTCCATTACTTTTGAGCGAATATTCTTGTCGAATGTCGTTTTGCATTGGAATACTCCACAATTTTTATTTAATTGTCTTATGTAATGATACCTTATAGTGTGTATTTTTCGTTCTAATATGTATAATGTTTAATATATCGTTAAGCTGAAGTCGAACTATCGAAGGCTTTTCTAAAACCACTAGTTTATTAAACTTTAGTGCCTTTTTGCTTATTTATTTCACTACAAATATGCCGTCTCGGCGAGACTTTCACGCCTAGAGTGAGTCTGGTTGTTCGTCTTTGTCTATTACATCTTTTATATTTGTGGTGATTACTGTTACTATAATTTCCTGTAATTCTCCGGTTTCTTTCTATCACTTATTTTAAGTAGCTGTGCTAATATTCCTGTTCTCCACTCATCAAGTATGGTCTAATTTTGACAACTCGCTTTCAGTTCATTATCAAGCATATATGATTTTATCACCCATTTTAGCCACTACTTATATTGCTACAGATATTTACCCAGTATGTCTCTTTAACGTTTCTTATTTGAAAACTTTGTTTATCGCCGCATGATAAAGCTCGCTTACTACATGCAGCAAGCTTACAGGGTTGCCCCGGTTAACTAGCGCGATGGGCGTGGTCTGAAACTAACGGAAGAGATGCTCGAAAATGAAATTAGAAATAACTGAAAAAAGATGCTTTTTTACTTGTCAGGCATCAACATGATGAGTCATCAGCCACAAGATTTCATCGTGTAAACCTTGATCACGGCTTTGGCAAATGAGCGTGTTTGACACTAGGAATCGAACTTACTTTGCTCTTATTTTTCTGTAATAAGCTACATTACTTCCCCGTTACTTTGCAAGAAATTACTAGACCTTTACCTAATACGGTTCTATTTAAAAGCTATGGTGCAAATACAGACTAAAGAAAATAGTCGTGATGTATAGACAGAACGTCAGCCACCGGTGCCAAATAGCCATTAGCACATCAAGACGGGAGACTTTCAACATTTACATGCAATATTATTACACACTAACAGAGATGCATTTTACAGATTACAAATGTAGTAAAAACTGTCGGTATGAGACGAAAGTCAAGTCCGTTGCGCCCTTAATTGAACTATAATTGCTGGTCCTCTCTAGGCAAGCAGAATCTGAAAAGTTTCAATTCGATTTCGCGGATACGAGAATGGGGTCGAGATGAAGCAATGGCGGACGGGACACAATTCTACGATACATCAACAAAATTTTATGCTTGGGATACTATTGACAATAAAGTTGCTTTAATTGTTTCAAAAGCGATTTCCAACAGTGCTTATTAACTTATTATTTATATTCTAATCGTTTACTACTAAATTTAGAACTAAGTATGTATTTTCTAACAACTCGAATGTACATCTATTAATAGACTGTTCCAAATTGTTCCAATGGTGATTTAATAATGTATTTTTTGTTTTTTCACATAAAAAGATAGGGCATCAGTCTTCTCATTTTGTGGATTTTTCACTTCAAAAATTTTTGCTATGATATCGTATTAACGGTAACATATTGTACTTATTCTTTTTTACCGGAAATTCTTACAGAGATATGAACTTTTTTAAGAGCAATATGCAAGACTACAGATAGCAATTATTATTATTAGAATTACCGGTGACAATGTATGAATTAAATATATTTTGGATGATGACTGTTGTATAAATCATTGAACAAAATTTCAAAAGAGGAGTAAGGCGATGTATTTTATATTTCGTCAAAAATTTCATATAACAAACGTTATCGATGCAAGTGGCTGTGGATTAGTTGAAAGTACTCAAATGGAGCTGAATAATTGGTGTAGTCATGTGACAGATGTATATAATACTCACAAATATGTATGTAGAACTCATCGCGCAACTGAAGGTAATGTCTAATAACATTTGAAATTGGTTCAACTTTGTTACATTACAGCAGTTGAGTGTCCAATATTACATATTTAAGAGAATAAAAAATAAAACGTCAATTCTCTCGAAGTATGCGAAATTCCATAAATGCTAAATCAGTGCCATAAAATTTTACAGCAGTTTCAGGAACGCTGGGAAAGTCGAATGGCTATGCATTATGCCGCAATAATATCAAATTAGTAGCAGTTCTCGCAGACAGATTTATAAAATGGGCCGAATGCGAGCCAACTTTAGCAAATGACCCTCTTGTTGGTCAAGACACGTTTTTGATTTATAAGGCACCATCTGCCACGGTCTGTGAATCGAATTCAAATCCCAACGAGTACAAGTATATAAGCGGCCACGAAGGGAGAGCTCTCCGAATATTTTACGTCCTAGTGCTTGCAGAAGTTTTATGTTGGCTTTTATTCGGTAGGTTGCTGCATTACACAATAACGCTTAACCTTACGTTGGCTTGTTCTGAAACATTAAGCATTAACACTAATAATTTCGAAATGAGAAGGAAGATTATTTCTAGTAATAGTACGCGGTTTTACAATTTATAATAGTAATAATTCTCGAAATAACAGCATACGAGTAGTCATTTACCATATAAACGAGTAATTTGATACACATTTGCACGAATAGAAAGTTTAATACCATTTTCCAACAACCGAATTTAGAAAACTAAAAAGTAGAGAGGCACAGGACATTAGAAAAGATAGATACAACAAACATACGATCTTGATAATAAAATATGCACGGAAAAATAATTTCAGTTTAACAATATCTATTAATTTTGTTAAAATTTTTGCTTTAACTTAGAAATATTTAAAAGTAGTAATCTGTACAAAGCGCAGGCTTTATTGTTGCCAAAAATGGGACCCAACAGATACAGGATAAATGTTGTGTGAGATCAAGAGGAGCAACGAATATGTGCGTTATGTTAAATATAGCTGCATCGAAGGAATTCGAAGTGTCTTGGTGAGTCAGACAGCGTATGCGTGCTTAATTCGTAAACTACCGCTGATAAATGAAACGTTCGTTCGCGGGCGCTGAATTTCGAGTCCCATCACTAATAATATTTTTATTTTTACTTTAACTGAGATACAGATAAAAGTAACAATTTGCACATAGCCCAGATACAGCGTATACCGGTTGTTTCGACGATTGGTGGAATTCTAGTCGCTTTCGCTATCTCTACTTGTTATCTATATATCTTGCTGTAGTTGGCGTTTCAGTGTCGCAAGTATTTGCTTTCTTCCGATTTTATAGATAACGACACCGTGGCAGTTGATATTGTTGGCATGGAAATTGGCGGTTACTTTCTGAATATATTGATGGATTGTATCAATCCCTAAGTCACAATGAAGTTGATTGTTAGATATGAACCAGGGGACATCCCACGATTGTCTTGAGCGCTTTGTTCTGAAGAACCTGATTTTTGTTGAAGTTTGACATAGACGAGTTTCTCCATAGCATACAACCATACCAATGGTGTGTACACATTTTCCAGGTTTATGAAAAATTTAAATGTGTGTCTACGGCACGCATTGAACAAACTTGCGAAACACGCCAGGTATTTTTGAGTTAAATTTTTGAGCACTGTGTTTGCAATTTGATCCTGACCAGAAGATTTTTTTGGTTGAAAGGGTTTTAATTATTTGTGAAAGTTTGTTAAGGCTGGTAGGTTTAATATCATTAGTTGGAATTGGTGTGCGGGTTTCTGTAAAAAAATAGATGGTTTGGAGAAGTGGGAGGTTTGATAGATTTTATATCCAGGAATTGACAAGAGCTTTTTAGGTGCAAGATACATTTCTATGATACATGCTGTACCTATTTTTTATCCTGCTAAAAAGGCTATCAATGTATAGAGTTGCGATTTAATACCACATGCATTCCAGTTTAGAAACTTGAGGTTATAGAAACGTGTTGGAGTAGGGTCCATTTTGAAAGGTTCGTAAGAGGTTTGTTATAAGGAAATTTTTTATTTGTTCAATATAGGGTTGGACAAAGTTTAAGATTGAAGTGAGGATTTGAATTTGGTGAAAGGTTGATGTTGGAGAGATTTCGAGGATGTTGGACTGATAGGATATATTTAAGGGCGTGTGCAAATATTTTTGTCTTTTTTGTCCTATCGCATTTTGATTATTGCTTGCTCTTCTTGATCTAATTCTAGAATTTTGTGACTGTAAAGTATCGATATAGAATTCGCAGCCTTTAAAGTTGGCAGGATGAAGAGAATAGTAGAATCCAGTCAGACAAACGGACTTTCACTTAATTTAAAGAAAACAAAATATATGGTAATCTCTAAAAGTAATAATCATCCTGGCCAACTTATAATGAATACCCAACCAATAGAAAGAGTGCAAAAGTACATATATTTAGGAACAACAATTAATGAAAATTGGGACCACTCATTAGAAATAAAAAGCAGGATAGAAAAATTCAGAGCCGCATTTCTGAAGATGTCAAAAGTATTCAGATGTCACGATTTATCTTTACCAACCAAAATCAGACTATTGAGATGCTACGTCTTTTCGGTATTGCTATATGGAGCAGAGTCTTGGATCTTGACCGGGGCTTCTTGTAAGAAACTTGAAGCATTTGAAATGTGGCTATACCGACGTATTTTAAAAATCCCGTGGACAGATCATACCACTAATCAAACTGTTCTTGAAAGAATGGGTAAAGAAAAAGAACTGATACTAAAGATAAAAACTCGTAAGCTGGAATACTTAGGGCACATTATGAAAAATGGACAGCGATATGAGCTCCTTCAACTGATTCTTCAGGGAAAGGTGGAAGGAAAGAGAGGCCCTGGGAGAAGAAGAATATCGTGGCTGAAGAACTTGAGAACTTGGTTTAACGGTCGGACTCTTCAGAGCTGCGGTAGACAAAGTACGAATCGCTCTAATGATCGTCAACGTCCGGAACGGATTGGCACCATAAGAAGGATGGTGTCCTTCACAGTTTGCACATTTAGGATAGCCTTTTTTCCGTCATAGCTCGAATATGTATGACCTTGACATTTTATACATCTCGGAGAGCCTACAATTAGTTTTTATAAGCCCATAGGTGGCCCGGTGGTATTTGAGGAGTACTTCGTGGGGGTCTTCGTGGTTCCACAGTAACAACTGAATTATGTAATTTCATTATTTTGTACATTTCTTGTGCCTGTTTATTTGCGGTAAATTGCACCGCACACCCTTTTCCTGTTGTAAAGTCTGCATACTTTAATTATAGGAAGCTTGTGTTTATCTAATTCTTCTCTAAATTCTTTTTCTGATATTGAGGGTGGTACATTTTTAATGACTACTGATGTTGATAGCGATAGGTGTAGAAGTCGATATTATTTTCCTTGTAGTATGCAACAAAATTTGTATAGTCCATTGGTAAGATTTATTTTGAGTGAATTATTTGAGAAAATAGCGGTAAACTCACCTGTTAGATCATTTATATCCGAGGTGACCTCTTGGTGGTTCATTGAATTCCCGTATTTGATACATCTATCAAAGACCTATGATAGAGTTAAATAAAAGGAAATATGTAAATACTTGCCGAAAAGAAATCACGTGTTAAATTCATTCAAAGCATAGACGGTATAAACTGTAACTGTAAAACCAGCATCGAGACAGGACACCGGTACAGCATCGATAAATTTAACAAGTCTTACACAATAAAATCTCCGGGTCCATTTCTACATAACCTAATTATGAATAAATAACAGACTCTTCCAAATATAATAACAGTACTGTCAAAAGCTTAACATGGAAGTAAATAGAGAAACACTAAATACATGGCACTGTCTAAAGAACCTATACGGAGCAAGTTATGAAGCAAGCGATAAAATTTAAATATATTGGTAGGGATATCTCAAATGACATACGTCTACGTCAGGAGGTGCAAGACCAAACAGTCCAGACATCATGAATAGAATAATACCTAAGAGATGCGGCACAAATAAGCATGAAAGTAAAACACTATACAGGAAGCAGGAGTACGTCCAATAATAACACACGCGGGAGAGATCAGAAAAAAGCAGCACAACAAATAAGAAAAGCTGAAATAAAGGCCATTATATTTTTCCACAGAAAAACCCCAAATTCTAGAGTTGAAAGCGAATACTTAATAGCACAGAAGATAATAGCTAGACGAAACCACTGAAACAAGCATGGCAACCGAATGAACAACGAGCGGCTGATAAAAAAGAGCTACAAAAAAGCTCAAAGGAGTGTGCTGTGATCGCAATCACTTTAGATTCGATTTCATTAAATCGAGATTACAACCAAAACCATAGTTGAATTATAGACATTTAATGTATAATATAGATGTTACATGTTCGAAGTGCAAAGTTAATGTAGGTATCCTTAAATAACTAATGCATTCACACAATCGACATACATTTCACAATCATTACCAGTCAACACATTCCTCACATTCCGCGGAAAAACCGCCTTTAAAACCACTCATTACACAACCTATTACTAAGCAATTATAATATTAATATTCTATATACAGTCTGATTAATAATATTTATGCTAGTTACACTACAGGAGACCGTTTAATGGTGGAGAGATCGCTGGACATGTACACCAAAAGAAGTCGGCAGTTTAGTTTGAAAGGTACGCATTTAGCCTCCATTAAAGGAAGAAGAAGAGGAAGAAGAAGATGAATTACATTTTGTGGAAATACAAATTATTATAATATGTAATAACGAACATCATCGTCATCGTTACTCCAAATCGGTGCAGAGTTGGACGTACACTATGTTAAGTCATTTTGCTGTCGCAGATGCTTAATTGCATTTCACGCCTTTATTTAGGTCATTTTGGTATTTTAAATAGCCACCTAGGCTTTAGGGCAGCGTGCCCGTAGGCTAAGCCCTTTTAGTTCTTTATTTGGCTCCATCGCCTAATTTCAGAATCACGATTTCGCACATATTTAGCCCCAGAAGCAGTATTTTTCGTCGGTTGGAGCTCCCCTCTGATAGCGTTTTTTTTTAATTCCGAATCTTCTAGAAAGCACGCTGTCGTGGCGTGATACCATCGTGGCCCGCATTGGCTTGTTTCATTTTATCGCCTTGCGATTGGCTGCCAAGGTTTAGTCACGTGGCGGGACGCGGCCAAGGTGACCTTTGCCAACGCTTTCCTCGGGGATTCAGCCGAGAGCCGTCGAACGAACAAGAGGTCGCAGAGTGTGTGTTTTCGTGCGGCGCTTCCGCCCTTGGCGGGGGCGTCAGCCCTTTTTCCCGTCGAGTGCTGCTTCGGCAATTTATGTGATATACTGTTTCGCCTTAAGTGGGAGTTGTCCGCAGCCCGTTGCAGAGAACGCTCGCGTGGTGGTTGCGGGTCGCAGTTTTCGAATTATCTTCGGCGTAACGTGGGTGTTTTGGAGCCCAGTTCCTGCTTCCGTAAGTAAGGGGTCGTGCCCCCTTCATCTCGACCTACGAGGATTTGTTCAGCAGAACGAAAGTGGCCCATTTTATTCGTCGTCCCGTTGTACGCGTCATTGACGCGTCTCCCGTCGCCATTAAGGCGGTTGTGCATCACCCCCATAGCCGTTGTAACATCGAAGGTACCTGCCACCTACGACCGCAGCTTGTCGCAACTCAACTGTACCAGGCTCCCTCGCCGCCTACGCATTAAGGTATGTGTCTTTAACCTGATTACCGCTGTGAACGCGAGTGCTAATTTAAATCTTCGCCGCCTACGCATTAAGGTGACGCGCATATTTGGACTCATTGCTACTTATTACTGCTCTTGTGCATTCATTCAGACTTGCAGACTGTTCAGAACGCGAGTGCTAATTTAAATCTTCGCCGCCTACGCATTAAGGTGACGCGCATGTTTGTACTCATTACTACTTGTTACGGCTCGTTACTGCTCCTTACTGTTCATTACTGTTCACTACATGTTCAACCTCTGTCGTTAAGTTTAGAGCGCGCGTGCCAGCTGGTGCCCTTAATTATAGGTTAAGTATAGATATAGGGCGACGCATTCTGCTGCCCCATTGTAACCCGAAGTTCAATATATGATTGGTTAGTTAAGGGAACTATTGTTTTGTTTCGGCTTGTGCATGTTCTGTTACAGATAGACGCCCCTTCATTGTACTGAATATTGTACGACGGAACGAGGAAGCTCTGAGTGGACAGGTGGGTAAGACAGCTGCGTAGTCGCGGTCGGATTGACACCTAATTACAATCTTTGCATAAGGCATTCCCGAACCTGTTATTTGACCTTGCAACTCTTGAGTAATCCTATTGGCGGAGTATTTTGCATGCTTCGCTCCCGTCTAACCGTCCAGGCCCGGTTAGCCGGGTTTAAGACAGGCTTGGTGGCGCCCTCATGATTTCGACATACCCTGTATATATTATGCCATCACGCGCTTCCCCAGAACGTATCGTGTGACTCACGCCCGACTCCCTGAGCGTCCCAGCCGTGGCCCATTAGCCTATTCCGAACCGATTTCAGGGCAAGTGTGCCAGTTTTTCAGGACTGACTCCGTGGTGCGATGCTCACCTTGGGTGGGTGTCGTAAAGTTATTTTAATACCGTAACAGGCTAATTTTGTCGCTCAACGCGGGGCTTTTCAGGCCTTTCTGGCTTTGCTTTGCTTAGCCTTGTTGTGTCATTTATATTGTTGTCACAAATGTTTTTTTCGTCATTTCGAAGTGGTATGGACTGGTAAACCGTTTTTTTTCTTAGTAGAATATTTTACCAAGCTTCTTTTCTTGTTTTCTATTTGTCTTTTCCTGTTTTCTTCTATTTTCTATATGTTTTTTTCTTGTCTTTTCTTATTTTCTATTTGTAGTTTTGTGTTTTCTTGTTGTTTATCGCCTTTTTGAGTTTCCTTTTTGTGTTTTTCCATGTCTTTTCATATTTTGAGTATCTTTTTCGTCATTTTTACCGTCGTTTCTTGTTTTTCTTAGCCAGTTCATACTACCGAGATCTCTCGTTGCATTTAGTACAGATTTGATCCCGTATTAGTCGCATTTAGTACCAGATGTTGTTGAGTAAAGGTACCGACCTTGTTTTTTTTAAGTCTTTTCGAAGGCTTAGTTGGGAGTTTCGATTCCCTGTCGTTTACATTGTTTAGCCTTGGGCTAAGTTGACACTTTTGTTGTACCGAACTGACGTTTATCGATTTTGACGTTCACGTTAGCGAGGTTTATCGATTTTGAAGTTGATGATTACCGATTTTGACATTTTTTTTCCCCTATCGTTTGGTGTTGTGCCGCGTTGATTTTTGGTGAGCAGGTTGGAATTCATTTTCAGCTTCTTCACTGCGTTTTGGTTTGTTGATCAGTTATGGTGTGTTGTTGGTGTGCTTGGGGAGATTCGCTCGTGCGGTTATTACGTCCCTCAGGCCATCTTCTTAGTTGGTTTGACGTAGTTATTTTCGTTTGGCCTTTATCTCATTCTCATTATTATCATGTACCGCCCAACTTGGTTTACCGACTTCTTCGTGGACACCCCTAACAGTTATCGCAGTGTTTTGTACACTTACCGTTAGCATTTAACGAGCTTTTACCGCTGGTCGGAATGTTTCGTACCTGTTGACGTTTTGTTGTCATTTACCGTACCCTTTTTGTCTGATGACGTCATGTTGTCAAGTATCGTGTTCTTTGTGAACAGTTTCGTTGAAGCTTCTGAGCTTTGTGTGGCGGTAATGGCCTGCTGTCCGCATGAGGTTTCTTAAGTGTAAAGTGTTTGAGTATTTAAAGGTTTTTGACTTTTTTTTTGTAGTGATGCCCTGTTGTTTTCGTGGCCTAGCGCTCTTTTACCGTACCGTTGGCCGTCGCCATTTTCAACCACCTATGTGGGATTACATAAAGAGAGCGTGTTTCTGGTCATTTTGTTTCGTGCGGACCCTGTCGGCGTAAGGTAGTCCCTTTGGGCCGCATGGATTTCTGAAAAAGATTTATTGGGCATGCGTCATCGAACGCCTACACCCTTGGAGACTTGGTTCTTCCGGATTTTCTTTTGGTGTTCGGTGTTGGAGTCACTTTCGAGCTCGCGCTTTGCGGTTTAATAGTCGACTTGGCTCCGGCATCGGCATTGATTGAGGATTTCGGTGGACTGAGTTTTTCCTATCACTGATTATGACTATTTTTGACAGTTTCTGTCACAACCATTTCTTTTTTTTTTGGTGGTTCATCCTCTTCTCTTGGGTACTAATACCAGTTGTGGGATCCACACAATGCGCCGATCTCGTGACGCGCAGCGTGCCCTCTTCAGGTAACCCTTGGGTGGGACTTTGGACTTCCATTTCTATACCCCCCCCCCCTCCCTGTGTTCTTTTGGAACGGTTGGTCGGAAGTGTCCACAGGTGTAAGACCTATTTTACCCGATTTTGACGCAAACAATTTACGTATTTTCTACTGGCGTATCCAGTCTTTCTTCTTCCTCTTCTCCCTTCCCACCTTTGCACCCTATCTGGTGGCCAGTGTGCGTAATCCCTTTGGGGGTGCACTCTATCGTATCGAATGTTTTTTTTTGTTTCGTTCGTTTTTCGTTGTTGCGTTTTCGTTTGAGTTCTCGTTACGTTGTCGCAAAATGCCTCGTTGTTTTATAAGAGACTTCGGGGAACTCTCTTTCAAGTAAGGGGAGTGTTAAGTCATTTTGCTGTCGCAGATGCTTAATTGCATTTCACGCCTTTATTTAGGTCATTTTGGTATTTTAAATAGCCACCTAGGCTTTAGGGCAGCGTGCCCGTAGGCTAAGCCCTTTTAGTTCTCTATTTGGCTCCATCGCCTAATTTCAGAATCACGATTTCGCACATATTTAGCCCCAGAAGCAGTATTTTTCGTCGGTTGGAGCTCCCCTCTGATAGCGTTTTTTTTGAATTCCGAATCTTCTAGAAAGCACGCTGTCGTGGCGTGATACCATCGTGGCCCGCATTGGCTTGTTTCATTTTATCGCCTTGCGATTGGCTGCCAAGGTTTAGTCACGTGGCGGGACGCGGCCAAGGTGACCTTTGCCAACGCTTTCCTCGGGGATTCAGCCGAGAGCCGTCGAACGAACAAGAGGTCGCAGAGTGTGTGTTTTCGTGCGGCGCTTCCGCCCTTGGCGGGGGCGTCAGCCCTTTTTCCCGTCGAGTGCTGCTTCGGCAATTTATGTGATATACTGTTTCGCCTTAAGTGGGAGTTGTCCGCAGCCCGTTGCAGAGAACGCTCGCGTGGTGGTAGCGGGTCGCAGTTTTCGAATTATCTTCGGCGTAACGTGGGTGTTTTGGAGCCCAGTTCCTGCTTCCGTAAGTAAGGGGTCGTGCCCCCTTCATCTCGACCTACGAGGATTTGTTCAGCAGAACGAAAGTGGCCCATTTTATTCGTCGTCCCGTTGTACGCGTCATTGACGCGTCTCCCGTCGCCATTAAGGCGGTTGTGCATCACCCCCATAGCCGTTGTAACATCGAAGGTACCTGCCACCTACGACCGCAGCTTGTCGCAACTCAACTGTACCAGGCTCCCTCGCCGCCTACGCATTAAGGTATGTGTCTTTAACCTGATTACCGCTGTGAACGCGAGTGCTAATTTAAATCTTCGCCGCCTACGCATTAAGGTGGCGCGCATATTTGGACTCATTGCTACTTATTACTGCTCTTGTGCATTCATTCAGACTTGCAGACTGTTCAGAACGCGAGTGCTAATTTAAATCTCCGCCGCCTACACATTAAGGTGACGCGCATATTTGGACTCATTGCTACTTATTACTGCTCTTGTGCATTCATTCAGACTTGCAGACTGTTCAGAACGCGAGTGCTAATTTAAATCTTCGCCGCCTACGCATTAAGGTGACGCGCATGTTTGTACTCATTACTACTTGTTACGGCTCGTTACTGCTCCTTACTGTTCATTACTGTTCACTACATGTTCAACCTCTGTCGTTAAGTTTAGAGCGCGCGTGCCAGCTGGTGCCCTTAATTATAGGTTAAGTATAGATATAGGGCGACGCATTCTGCTGCCCCATTGTAACCCGAAGTTCAATATATGATTGGTTAGTTAAGGGAACTATTGTTTTGTTTCGGCTTGTGCATGTTCTGTTACAGATAGACGCCCCTTCATTGTACTGAATATTGTACGACGGAACGAGGAAGCTCTGAGTGGACAGGTGGGTAAGACAGCTGCGTAGTCGCGGTCGGATTGACACCTAATTACAATCTTTGCATAAGGCATTCCCGAACCTGTTATTTGACCTTGCAACTCTTGAGTAATCCTATTGGCGGAGTATTTTGCATGCTTCGCTCCCGTCTAACCGTCCAGGCCCGGTTAGCCGGGTTTAAGACAGGCTTGGTGGCGCCCTCATGATTTCGACATACCCTGTATATATTATGCCATCACGCGCTTCCCCAGAACGTATCGTGTGACTCACGCCCGACTCCCTGAGCGTCCCAGCCGTGGCCCATTAGCCTATTCCGAACCGATTTCAGGGCAAGTGTGCCAGTTTTTCAGGACTGACTCCGTGGTGCGATCCTCACCTTGGGTGGGTGTCGTAAAGTTATTTTAATACCGTAACAACTATAACACGATTGTTCGAAACCTCTTTGTTGGGGGACAAAATGCAATACGATTGTTTTTACGATACCTCCGTAAATTAGTTTCTTATTACCAGCTAGCTCAATAGTAATAAAATTTTTCTTAATTTACTTATCTAAGGTGTGATTAAGAATAGCTCCTGTTAAAATTAACCCAGCAGCTGGCCTATACCAATCGCCCAGCCGACAGCTGTATAAATAATTCGCTTACACTACTAATGCGGTGCGTATACATCACAGCGCTAGCACTCTAAACAATCATTTTAAAGTGCGCACTGAAAACAAGAAAGATTGCGCATACTTTGGCGGGTAAGAAATCACTCCGCCTAGGCAGCGACAGTAATAACTACTTGCAATTAACCTAACTTAGTCTGATTCGCCCACTTTGAGTGATGCTTGCCGAATTCTGGTTGCGTGATACCTAGACTTGGACTCCCGCAGCCCTCCAAACTATGCCTTTGCTATTTCGCCACTCGATGACGCGGTAGCTTTCATTCTCAAATATGTTTCTGCTTCGCACGTAATTACAGGTGAAAAAGCTAATTATTACCTGTAACATGTTTGAAAACTGCACACGACTAGCTTCAGTAAAAAATGGACATAGCTTGATGCTGCGAGCGTAGGTGTTTACGTATAAAATTCGAATCAGTAAAAACAAATAAGCGTTTATTATTGTTTAGGCATCACCCTGGTTAAGTGGGGAAGGACAAAAAAGTCCTAGAAGCTGTACCAGGAAAAACCACATCAGTGACTTAGAAATTGATGCTGCTAATGTGCTCAGCTCAGTACTTCAAAGTTATCTTAATCCGAGTTGCTTAAGTGCTTTATCTGTAAAGTAGGCTCAGCTGCACTGCAGTTCACAATTATAGTGGAGGTGCTAGGTATAAAAAAACTGCAAATTGTGATAAGAAGATCCCCTTTGGCACAAATGTAGTTTATGACTATACAATTCATTTAACAAGTGGAGGCATATCGCAAAGTCGTTAGAATTCAAGATGGCGGCTGAAATTTAAAATGGCGTCATACAATGGAATTGTTTGCAATTTTCTTATTAACCATCGCACAAAAGTGTGTTTGGTGTTAAGTTATATGTTTTTTAGGTCAACAAGTTCATTTTTCATGTTCAAAATAGGCTAAGTATTAGTCCATGCGGGCATACTGGTCCTTCCTATGTACAAAAGGCTGTTCTTATCGCAATTTCTCAATTTAAGTGTTTACTTTTTAAAACAACAAACTTTGGTTTAATGTTCTTTTTTTTACTTCAGAATTGAGGAAGTGGAGGTGAAATATTAAATATGGCAAAGCGGCTTCGATTAGTATCTGAGTGACTTGTGTGAAGCGAAGTCAAAAAGTGTTGATTGGACAATTTGTATCCTGTGCAAAAGTCAAGTGATGAAAATCTTATCTGTCCTGCAATGAATAACAACGTGGCTTTACGTAACGCTGGGTATGCAACATTTGCTAAAAACTTGCGCGACTTTGACAGTATTAATGCCTTACCTATGAATATTAATGTAAAGTTGTTTGATGAAGACCGTAGTGGGATAGAAGAACTCTGAAGCAGTTCGAAAACCAGTTTTAGAAAATGGTTAAGATTTGCTTGTCATCGACAGCAGAGTTATAATAAGGATATCAGTGCATCTATTTATTTAGCTGAGTCAACTAGTATTACACAGTTCCACAGTTTCATTGAGGAACGCCTGGTAGAAAGTTCCTCGACACTTTTTCAGCCTTTGAAAAAGAACAACTCTTCAGTACTCCAACATAAAGCATAAGCAAGAAAAATGAAACTTTGCAGATTTAAAAAACAGTCGTCCAGTTGTTTTCCAGGCTCCTAATAGTTACACAGAATCGTCAGCTAGATATGCAGGACTTTTTCAAACACGAAACTCAGCCATTTCCGCCTGCGTTTTCCAGTAATGGAGAATTTCAACCCAGTCATAAAAGTCGTCTAGCACATATTTTAAAGGAAATTGTTGAAAAGAGTGACAATGCCTATCCAGGTACCTGTGATGCTGTAATTTATGATGGTGCAGTTCTTGCCAACATTTTAAAGCCTCATTAGTCGTCAAATACGTTTAATGATTATTACATTAACACATTTCATCCTCACATATGTAACGACGTTGAGAGTTTTGGCTGCCGTAGAACTAATTTGATTTGGGACAGATACATTACTCTGAGCATTAAAGGTGAAACCAGACAGAAGAGCGGTAGCGGAACCAGGAGACAAGAGCTACCTCATGTCAAATTACCTACAAATTGGCAAAAATTTTTAAGAAAATCAAATAACAAAGAAGAACTATTTTCTCTACTTGGATCATTAGCAGTGAATAATATAAACAAAACACAAGTTATGACTGCTTCAGGTGATAAGGTTGAAGGAAATGTCAGTGCTGTAAGTTCCTTAATTGGAGTGACTTGCCCTGGTCATGAAGACGCAGATTCAAGGATAATACTTCATCTCAAAGACATGGTAGAAAATGGATTGAAAAATATTGTTATCCGCTCTGTAGATACGGATGTATCAGTTTCAGTAATTAATTGCATACTTCTTTGAACTGTCAGATAAAAGTCTGGGAACGCTTTGTGTTGCATTTGGAACAGGGAAGAAATATAAATGTATTCCCGTTCATGCTATAGCTGCCCAATTTGAAGAGAAATTGCTAATGCGTTACTTGGATTTCACGCTTTCACAGACTGTGGCAGCAATTCTTGTTTCACGAGAAAGACAAAAACGTCAACTTGGAAGACATGGATGCTCTTCAAAGAAGGTGCTACTGCATTTTCATTCTTATCAAAACCGCAAACATTCATTCCTGATAATATATTAAATATTTTAGAAAAATTTGTAGTATTGTTGTACTGTTCAACAATTAACAGCCAAAGTGTCAATGATGCCAGACACGAACTGTTTATGACAAAAAATCGCTCTCTTGAAAATCTGTCACCAACAAAGGGTACACTACAACAACATGTTCTATGGAGTGCTTTCCACATTTGGGGACAAGCAGACTAGCGAGAAATAAGGACACCTTCTCCAAATGAATGGGGTTGGTGGTTGGATGATGTATCACGAAAATAAAATGGTCAGAGTTACCAGAAATTGCAGATACTTGCAAAGAATTAATAAAATGTATGGGCAACATCTGTAAAAATAGGTGTAGTTGTAGAAAAGACTATCTGCCACTTTGTTATGCAACTGCAAAAACGAGTGTGACAAATGATATGGTAAAACCTGAAGTTCATAAAGGATGTAACTTTAAATGTAAGAGTTGATTTTTGTAAAATCTTGTATAAGTAGGTATTAATAAAAAAAGATATTTTGTATTCATTCTTCTTTAATCTTACTCTCTAAATGTGACTTTACGACTTTACAACAAATCTCCTATGTTGATTTTATCCATATTTCTGATATTACAAATGAAATTGTTGACCCAAAAAAAACATATAAATTGACACCAAACACTATTTTGTATGATGGATAGTAAAAAAATTGCAAAAAATTCCATAGAATGACGCCATTTTGAATTACCGCCGCCATTTTAAATTCTAACGACTTTTCGAGATGCCTCCCCTTCTTCAATGAATTGTATAGTCATAAACTACATTTATACCACAGGAAATCTTCTTATCACAATTTGCAGTTTTTTTATTAGATGAGCAATGTAGCACCTCCACTATTATAGTCAACCAGTAATTTACTATTTAAAAACCATGCCCCATCTCAGCGGGCCCAACTGAGGGCTGGGGCCTTAACAAACAATAAGTTCGATTCCTTAAAAAAGCTTCATAATTTAAATAACATTCGTAACAGTGGAAACGGCCGGCACCAGCTAAAGGTCAGGACAGCAACAATTTTTACAACAAATGCCGTAATGAAAACAATATTGCTATACGTAGGGCAAAGTACCAAAGGAGTTGCTCTGCTATGTCGGAGATAAGTCCCAAAAATTATTTTAAAGCGGTGATCTACTTGTCAAAAATAAAAATAGTTATAGAAATAACGATAGGTAACCCATCTGCTATAATATTAATCATAGACACTAAGCTGGGTGAAGTTCGCTACCCGGGGCCAGACCGGATCCAGCGCTTACTGGAGACAGAATTTGCTGGCCTGGAAAAATGACTATCGGGCGTCAGTCGGCCCTGGCTAACAAATTTCAGATGTGCGGAAAGAATGCGGTGCAAGGAGTCAATAATTACTTACATTTGACAAGAAGGTGCACAGTAGATCTTCACGATAGTTCGGGATGAAGCAGTAATAAAAAATTCTTAAAAGTGATACCCTGCGTTTTGTAAATTCGATTAAACTCGAAAGTTTGTCGTAATCTGCCTGAACGGCACAAGAAAGCTTTAGCAAAGTGCTATTTTCAGGAACAATTCGCTGCTTCAGAGCTCTTGGTCAAGTTTAGAACTAACAAGCACATCCACGCTAGAGGACGTAAAGTACGCCTAAAAACCACTACTTTGCCAGAAAGCTCTACTTGAACGCGAGTATAAAACTGACTTCGATCAGTACGCGGACGAACGAACAGAATGTTACCTCTTATTTCTTCCCTCACTCGCTACATATGGGCGCTAACTTTAATTTTAAATTATTCTAACGATGTAAAATTTTAAAAGCGGACTGACTTTGACTAATTGGTCGTATCCAGTTGAATCACCTGGAGCCATTTTGGAAATGTCATTGGTGTGTATAAATAGCAATATTTTTATTGATCGCTTCACCGAAAACATACGAACCTTGTCACTGTAAAAATTTGGGCCTATTAACCAGTATTTCTTCAATTGCGACAAACAAACAAAAGATTCCATTATTAGCAACACGTTTAGAAATCCTTCTAGCTCCGTGGTGGTAACACCCAAATTGATTTGGGCTTAGATTTGTCCACTAACACGTCGAAACAAGTTTTGTTGAAAAATAGGTAAAAATATGCAATTAGTTCTTAAGAATCAAGGTAGAAGTATGATACCCTTTATTAAAGTTAACATTTATACGCAATACGAGTATAACCTTCCACTTCCTCGACTCCTTCTGTGCTGACCTCACCATCACTTTCAAGCAAACAACTATGTAAAGGTAAAGGTTCATTGGGCGAATAAGTTCATCCACTGTACTTTTCGCGCAACACCTCATGTTGAAGGAACAAACTACCGGGTCTGGAGACGGCTGTAGAGATAGTAATAACGAGCGCAGTGACATATTTGCACTACTAGTGGCAGAAATATTGGCATCGACATCATCTTTTGGGTCATAAACGCCACCGGTATCTTAATATTTCGCCTGTTCCTCCCTGATTCTGTGTCGCGTCTCCTTTCCAGTACCAGACTTTATTTTGATCAACTACCATTATCTTCACCTTTCTTTGATCGTTCCTATTTTTTTAACTTTTCTATTCACGTTCTTGTTTTGCGCTTGCTCGGTGTCCCAGATACTTCTCCAAGTCATAGGCAGCCGTAATTACGGTCTCTAAATTTTGTTACCTCGTGAGGGTGACTAACACAGCTGCGAGGGCCCCGTTACCTCTCGACAATTAGCTTTTTGGTCCACGCCTGCTTGTTATAAATATTCAGAAAAACCCTGTCTGCAAAGCTTTTTCTCATCCGCCATCCGGGAACACTCCCTGTAGAAGTATATGGTCATCACAGAAGTTACATTTATATTTACATTCATTTCAATATTTTTATTGTATTTCATAATCGTTATGTGACGTTTATATTATTTATTTATTTATTTATATACAGAGATTCATACAGGTTAAATAACCTAATTACATGAATCACAAATATCCAAAAGACAAACAATATTGTGCGAAAAACAACAAAAGACACAAAGATTACATAATACGGTATATCAGAATAACAAACATTTGCAACGGTAGGAAGCACAAGATACACTAGTTCAACAATAATTTAACTAGTTAACAAAATGATTATAAGAATAAAATGTGTTGGCAACTGCAGAGGACTCAAAAATAATCAAATCGATTTACAAATTGACAATGACATTTGTATTTTAACCACAAACCAGAATACCAGAATGACAATCTTTAATCAAAATTATAATAGTTTAAAATTACGCTTACGAATTTTTTATACTTGAATGATAAATCACAATTTGTTAGTAGGCATATTTCATTTAAGAGTCTAAACATTATTAAAAAGGGAATATTAAATGCAAAATTAACTGATGGAATGTGAAACATGGCTACAGCTCGAGTACTTTTTACAGGCACACGCAGATTAAACAAAGATAATAAATAACTTTCATGAAGCAAGTTATTCCACAGCTTGAAACCAAGTTGTAAAAGTGACATATTTTTGCGATTACTTAAACTTTGAACTTCGAATTCTTTACGCAAATTCATGGACCTGATTAAATGGTAGTCAGGATAATTGTGATACTTTTTATAATATAGTAAACGTAATAGTCTATTTTGTACTCTTTCTATTGCTTTAATTTCTCCTATTTTATGAGGAAACCAGACTGTCGAGGCGTACTCCAATTTAGGTCTCACTAACGTGTAATATAAGATTTTAACAGTTTTTACATTCTGAAATTCATAAGATTGCCTAATAACGAATCCCAAAGTCTTATATGCATCAGCAACAATGTTTTGTAGGTGCCTCTTGAAAGACAGTGAGCCGTCATACAATACACCAAGGTCCCCAACGTACTCAGTTCTTTTTAGTTCTTCACCATTGATCTTATATTTGTATAGTATTGGAGCTTTGCTGCGACTGAACGACATTACTAAACATTTATTGACATTCAGCGGAAGTTTATTTTTAACGCTCCATTCAAGCAGATTATCAATATCCAACTGAAGCTTAATGCAGTCTTGAACTGATTTGATCTTTAAGAACATTTTTTGATCATCTGCGAACAATAGAGATTTAGAAAATACCAATACATCGGGCAAGTCATTAATAAAAATCAAAAATAATAAAGGACCCAAGTTTGAGCCTTGCGGAACTCCCGAATTTGCTGTAAACTTGCCCGAAGTATTGCCATTAAATTTAACAATAAATTTTCGTGAATTCAAGTACGAAGCAAAAAACGTTAGCATATTGCATGACAGCCCACATTTGGCCAGCTTTCCCAAAAGTACCCCATGGTTGACTTTATCAAAAGCTTTTTTGAAGTCTGTAAAAATTGTATCTACTTGCTCGCTTCTTTCTAGTGCTTCATAAATCTGGTTAGTGAATACTGACAGATTAGTTACAGTTGATTTTTGAGTCATGAAACCGTGTTGAGCACCGGAAATGATCGGTTTAACATGGTTATACAGTTTATTGTAAACAATTTGTTCCAATAATTTAGAAGGAGCTGAAACCAAAGAAATCGGCCGATAATTACTAACATCGGATTTACAACCGTTTTTATGCAGTGGTATAACTATTGACTCCTTCCACACGTTAGGGAAAGTTCCAGAATTAATAATTAAGTTATATATATGAAGTAGCGGTATTTCAAACCACTGTGCACACCCCTTTAAAACATATGGTGGAATGAGATCAGGTGTTATGTATTATTTAGATAACTTTAAATATACTTGTAAATGTGTATATAAATATACTTTACCCGGGTTTTATGCTGCCCTAGAATTTTACAACCAAGATGCTTTGTTCTCCTTGCACCCTTGCATGGCGTGACCGTGCAACTATAGCTAACGCTTAAAGTAGTCATAGATCAATTCTGTATACGTATGTCTATATCTGGTAGAGTAAGCAAAAAAGGTGTTTTAGGTACGAGTATTAAATTAGAAACCTGTTGTATATGATAATGTGACTTAAAATTTTAAAAATGTGGTTTTTCAATCAATGTACCAAATATTGTTAATAAACTTATCTATTAGTCCTAATGCACATCTGAAGTAATTTTCAATACAATACATTTTTAATTCGTCAATATACCCGTACTTCAGTCGAATTTAAGAGAGTATCAGAACAAAACAAAGGGGAAAATTTATCAGACTTATCGCACGATACATATTTATGCCACTCCCGAAGGTGCTTCAAACTCACACGTGATCTGTTTGTTTCAGAGCATCGTCCGTCCTGGTCTTCTGGCTGGAAATAACCTGGGTGATAACGCTGTTCCTGCAACTATGTGTCAGGTAAATAATGTAGACCGATGTCCTCCGTCACCGTCTCTTTCGCGGGAATACACAACACGGTCCGGAAAAATGGCTTCAGAAATGACTTGATTCCAACTTTTCTCACCTTTCCATTCGGTTCCGTCGACGTGGAATATAAATGCGGCCACGTTCATTTGAAAGTTCACAATGCGAACTTCTTTGGGTTGCTGCCCGTATCTTTCGTATAGCTCCCCGGGAAAAGTTTCTTTCGCTTCCAGGACTTAACGATCGAATAACAAATTCGAATATTCTTATTTCGCTTGGAGAGATGGACACAAAGCGGCCAGCAAATTGAAATTTAGCATTTCACCGCTTGTGGTATTCATTACAGAGTCCAATCTTGAGATAATTAACTCTGTATTTTTGATCTTACCCCATTTTTCACTTAATTAAGGGGCCAAATTAAATATTAAAATACTTATGCGAACGGAGCCAAAAGGCATTGCAAGAATATCATCCTTTGGGAATTTGTAAGCTTTCATTATGCTAACTTAATTGTGGAATAATAAACTTCTACATAACGTAAATAACGTATTAAAAATGTACATCGCGTTATACTTAATTACCTTCCTGCAGTTTTAAGATAAATTAAAAATTTAAATTTGCTTTCTTACACCTTCTTTCTCAAAATTAAAGGGGTTACTGTTAAGTATTGCTGCATTTAGATAATCTCTAAAATTACTTTACAACCTTTATGTGTTTGGACATCTTGTCGCATTCAAAATCAATGTAAATAAAATTTTGATTGTGCCTTGAAAAGTATTTTGTGGTTTTATTTTTATGTTAATAAGGAAGACGACAATTTATCGTGCGACGAAAGCAGTTCCATATCGTCACAACGAAGTGGTACCAAACATTCGTTTTTCTGTGAAAGCAAACATCATTTAAAAAAACTAACTGCGGTTGAATCAACCGAGGTGCGACCACTAACGAAAGTTCAGGACGCGCGACTACACTCGGGTTAAAGACTTTGCTACTAAAGTGTTTCGATTACTAATACCAGCTTCAAATAGTACCAAACGATTGTTCAGGAGACATAGAACCTTCGACTAGTTACAGTGGAAAAAGCAGAGGTTCTTACCTTTCTATTGATAGTAAAAGGTATTCCAGGGGCCGCCAAAAAGTCCTTATACAACCAATAAAACCATAAGCTTGCGAAAACTCTTAAAGTCACTAAAGTATCATGCGTAGTCGATAGCCTACAACCTGAAATAAATTTCGAAAGGAAACACTACCTCAATAGCTTGCATTAGCCAAACACAAAAGATTAATAATCATTAACAAGGTCTATATTAGTTAAAGATAATACGCACAATACAGAATGTTACATAATTTTAGAATCTGCAATCGTATCGCTTCCAGGAGTGACTTTATATCATGAGTCGAAAACTACAAACGCGGCGCACTCTATTGTAGCCACAAATTACCGGGGTTCTATCTTAAATAATGCCAAATTACAAAGAATTAGCAAACAGGCACAAAAAGGTATGCTAATTACAAAGACGTAGCAAACAAGCACAACTTAGGGTACTAATACACCAGCACGGGGCCATGCCGGAAGTAAGCAAATCGGGGTTCTATCTTAAATAATGCAAAATTACAAAGAATTAGCAAACAGGCACAAAAAGGTATGCTAATTACAAAGACGTAGCAAATAGGCACAAATTAGGATACTACTACACCATCACGGGGCGATGCCGGAAGTAAGCATGCCAAATTACAATGTTGAAGCAAGAAAGCTTTACGATGATGTTACAGACAAGCAACTTATAGCCGGTAAATGTATCCTTGATCTCTAGCTAACTAAAAGGTGATGCTACAGAAGTTCGTTGCTCGACACGAGATCGTGTATTAATACTCCCAGAACCGCATGGCGGCGTTGACGGAGCAAAATTCTGCGGGCGATTATAATCCCGAAGTAACCGAAGCGGGGCCGCAATAGGAAGTTTTGGCAACCAGGACGTGAAAGCTCAGTAGGAACTGTTAATTCGTTAGCTAATACTAGCTAACAGATCCCAAATTTTACGTTGTCAAGATCTACTCCAAAAACTAAAAACTAAATGTAGGAGTGCCTAATTACATCCGAGAATAAAAAGGAGAAAACGCGCATATACCTAAAAGCTCCCAGTTGAATCCGCGACTAACGCTTTGGGCAAACTCAACACAATACTCTTCGACGAGTACGATCTATGATCTTCGACAAGTACGATCTTTATAAATCCGGCGTATGCGAGTGAACGCCAAAAAAATAACACCAATTTTCTTCAGCCATATCAATAATAAGTGGCCTCCCAAATAGGCCAACGTCGGCCACGAATTTTTCTGCGTGCGAACAGATTGAAAGATGCAAGTAGAAAGAGAGGCCACAACAAGGTAAAATCAAATACAAACGACGCAACGGCAACACGAATAATTTCCCAGAAACGCATCACAACGGATCGATATTTCGAGTTCGGCGCTTCAAGAAAGACCAAAACCCGTTTACGATTCCAGAATTGCGGCGTTCAGACAGGGTTGTCCAAACTGCATAGAAGAACATCTAAACAGACTAAAAAGCGTTACGCTATATAAACCTAGCAACTTTTGTGGATTTCTTATTCAAAACGTAGTCAAGAGGTAGTCGGGTGTATAGCGTTGCTTATACAGGGTGTCCCGAAAAAGAAGGTCAATCCGTTAACCACATATTTCTTGAGCAAAAATATCATGATTTAACTCAACTTACCTATATACAAAGTTGCTTAGTTTAGCCGCTAGAGGTCTTCAAAAATGATTAGCTTTTTTAAATGTTATCAAGTAAGTCGAATTTTTTTTAATAGATTTTATTAATTTTTTGGCCATGCGTTTGCATCGTAAACTGCAGCTCTTTGTGGAATAAACCTTAATTTTGAAACGTACGTACGACTTTCACTCTCATGATGCAAGCTTCACGGTCTTACGAAACGTTAGTGAATATAGATGCACAAACAGCAACAAGGCCAAATCTGCCTAACTATCCTCGTTCTCAAGCTACTCAAACAACATGAGCGGCCATCGCGCGGTTTCTTGCTCGAGTTCACAAGGTGCAAGGCACATTAATCCAGAAGATGCTGGGTGTTTATCCACAAATACTACGCGGTCTAATCCGAAATTCTATGTTTATTTATTTATTTCGCACTCAGCCAACAGCCGTTAGGCCAATTATAGGCGTCGCTGTGCATTTATGGGGACTTTCAACCCCGATAACGCCTGTCATGATGTTGTTATGACCGCCGGGACCAACTATCTCCGTAACAGCCGTATCACGAAGCGTCGAGAGATGCAGCCGTGGAACTCCCACCCAAGTTCTGACCAGAAAGAGCGTTGCTTAACTCTGCTGATCGAACCTGAACGCTTGTTCAAGCTACACCACCCGGGACCTATTGTTAGGAAGAATGAACTTGAATAGTTATTAAAAATCGCTTCTTACTTGTGCTAAATTTAAAAAATAAAACACTATATGGGGCACTGTAAACAATGTCTAACCCATTGTTTTAAAAATGTGTTGTAGAAGTGATTATTTCTTATCTTCTTTTTTCTTTTAATTTTCTTATGTTGCATCCTCTGTGGATGACTTTTTCTTACTTTCGTTGTACAGCAGCGTTGTAAAAGTTTATTTTCTATGTAGTAAATTATATGCACGCGAATTGTAATGTAAACAGCGGTTGTCTATAACACGCATCATTGGCTTCTAAGATAAATGTTCATTATCACATACATCTTGTTTCTATTGAGAATATTTTATTGATTAGCTTATTAAATAAGAGTAATTTTCTACTTTTTAAAACTGATTTAATTAAGTAATTAAAATATTTAATAATACACATGGCGTTCCATTTAAAAAACTGACGTTCTTTAACCGTCATTCGTAGTGTTGAACTTTGAGTCCGAACGTAGTTAGCTATTTAAATTGTGATGCAGAGATAACTATGCATGTCAGCATGTTAGCTACATAATGAAACTGTCATTAAATTTTTCAGAATTTATCATGCTTTCAAAAACAGGGCATCTACCTGTGTTACGGTTTATTTCTGAACATCGTCTTGCTTTCTGAGTTGGCTGTATACAGAAATATATAATTTCAGCATTAGTTTCAGTATAAAGAAGCACTTTTCACCTGCAGTTTACAAGCTGCACTTCCACAACCTTTCATATTTTACAGCAACTGCTTAAACGATGTTCTGGTGATGCGTATTTGTAACTTATATCCAGTGACATTTTACAAAGATAGGTGCTTTTCCTTTGACGCATAAGCACGAAGCCTTAATTAACGCCGACTTTGTAATATAAACGTTTCTCAAAGGTCGATGTGTGAAAGGTACACTTTGTAGATGTAATCTTCAGTTTGTGAATGTCTTTATGTTAAGTAATACCTTCTATTTTCGTGTGCAAAATGTTAAGAACATATATTCATATTTCAGCAGCATTGAGCGGTTAAGTAAATTTGTATGGTTACAACTCGCACAATGAAACATCACATCTTGAACCTGATGCGTCAATTTTGCGATGTAGCACCGCTTTGTGCTACTAAAAGAGTAATTAATGGTTTTAAGGAAAAGCATTACATATAATTAGAGGAGACAATGTCTGTTCTATACCTACTAACAGCATAAACAAAGCTAATAGACATAGCAACGATCTTATATTGACGACTGTGTCGGTTAACATTTAAGCAAAACTTCGGAAAGGAAAATAATTGTGTCAATAACTTCGGTATCATGATACAAGATTCCATCGTAGCTTCGTAAAATTCCGATCGTAGCCACATTCGATTAATTCCTAAACTAAATGTACTTTAGAAAATTTTCCGTTAGATCTTGAATAAACCTCAAAGAGTTTTGTTTACAGAATTGAAGCGGAACCGTTTATTGTTTAAATAATTGAAGCAAACAGTGTATAATTAATTAAACATAGTCTAATTTATTAATATTTTAAATCTCAAAGAGAAGTAAATTATATATAGTGGAGATAGAAATATGGCACATTTACCACCAATTTATTTATTTGCAGTTGTGATCACCTATTGTTCTACATCCCTGGTAGAGTATTGATGAATTGGAAATTTTTATTTAGTGTGAAAATTGAGTGAAACTGTATTAATAAATTGTTCTCTTTAATATGCAAGTCCTTAATTCCTGAAAAACTCTAGCAGAAGGGTACATTGCTGGTTCGTTTAGTAAAATTTTTAATATAGCTTTCTGAGTAATTTGCGGCTTCTATAAATTTCAATTTTGGAGTCCACTCCAGCCGATAATGCCATATTATAAAATCAAATGTGCCAAAGAATTGTATATTATTTTTAAATGTTTACTATCCAAAAACCGGCGTATTGCTGTAAAGGGATAGAACAGTTTCCTAATTTTTGTCGTAGTATATAATGTGTGATGTTCCCATAAATGACAGTTAAGCAGAATTCCTAGGTATCTTATAAACTAACTCGATTGGAAGCATGTCACTATTAATTTGTATTTGTTTATATGTAGGTAACTTATTACTATAACATATAAGCGGCCCACACTTTGTTTTGTCTAAATTTATCGTTAAGGGATTGTTGTAAAACCACTGTATAGTTTAAAGAAATGCAGAGCGTCCCAGTTTGTATCCGTGAAAAATAAAACTGTGTCTATATAAGATATTGCAATACAGTCTAGTTTTTACTCAGTACATCATTTACGTAAATCGGAGAAAAGGTTGAACCCAACACGCTGTCTTGGGGGACACCGAATGTTATTAGTGTTTTTGAGCTCACAGCATCTCCACTTCTAACGAGTACGGTCCTCTAAGTATCTCTTAGATATTCATAACAGTTCCCACGAATTCCTATCATCTCTAATTTTGACAATAATAGTTTTTACGTTACTATGACAGATATCTAGAAGAATAGCAAAGACAGCTGGCTTCTCAGCTAGAGCTTGTCGTGGGCTGAACGAGAGACTAACCCTAGTACTTTGCTAATCAAATAAAAAGTACAAGTCGAAATGCCAATCCAATCCCTGAAAAAGAGAAAGAACAGCAAGGGCTCAAATTAAATTCTTAGGCATAAATGTCAGGGCAGTATCATTACAACAACAAAGAATACTCGGTAGTACATACACAAAGCACGGCATACCAGATCAAATATCTTAATAGAGAAAGAGAGCCGCTTTAAAAATTCATATAGGTATATAATCAAAAGTTATGAATATTTAGTATAAATAATTTTTAAAAAATAAATAGCGGTGAGATTTAGCAATTTACATTACCAGCAAATACCTCGTAAAGAGCATAACTGTTATTAAAGCGTAAATTTTGGGTGCTGATTAAATTTGATCCAATACTCATAAATAGAAAAATATTTTCATTTTATTCATAATCAACCGGTAGATCATACAGACCCCAAGATCTTGGTTCAAAATAGGGCATTATATAACTCGAAATACGCTTAGTAATTAATTAAATTCTTATGGGTTTCAACACATCGGGTAAAGAGAATTATTAGCTCAATGTCTTGCAAATAAGGGAATAATGAAACTTAATTCAACCGAATTGATCGGTCACTAATATGAAGTGAAAATCCAAACTTTAAACCTCAAAGTACATGCAGTACTGCTTCACAAGGTCCAAAAATTAAATAATACTAATTTTGATGGTACAAAATAAACAGTGTCTCAAATATTTCAAAATAATTGCCATACATATGTAAGTTTATATTATGTTATAATTATCTAAATACGAAGTCTAACTGGTATTAGCCGAATACACCACCACTAACACGAAACACTAATAAATTTAAAGGCATCTCCTATTGCAAGTTATGTCGAGATCCAATGTTTTAGCGCAGGGAAAACAGAGTAGATTAAAACAGACTTTCTATAACCGCCGACCATCAGGTATTAAGCACGAGTATCAGAAGCAAAACCCTGTCATAAAGCCTTAAAGAAGCCAGGTGTTTGCTCAAGGTTTGATCGGCTGTTCCGCGTTGCAATCTTCATCTGCTGGCAATGTACAGTACGGTTATGGGGATTCAAGAGTGAACTGACGTCGAACCTCTTGCAGAAATAGAATCGTCAAACGACAAGGAGGCCCTTGCTCACACGAAAAAATGTGTCCCCCGTAACTACATAGAAGTGAAAAATAAAACACATGGAATCGGAACCAAGAATACAAAATGAAGCCTACTGTGGAGGTGTTCTGCTCCATTTTCCAAAATCGTAACATACAGCTGTCAGGTACAAATCCAGAATATGTTTGATTTTGAGAAAGTTACGAGAAATACTTCCTTCTGGCACAACATACGATTCCCAGGAACGAAGTCACAAGACGATATTGATTTCTCAATCTAAGATGCCAGTCAAAAACCCAAAATAAATGGAACATTTAGCTTCACAAACATATTTTACTATGGATGCCCTTCTGTAGCAGCACATATTGGCAGATGGCAGAAAAAAAAATCGGCTTGCCCAAATAATTTGTAGACACTTTGAGAATTCAGGATAGGCAAACAAAATAACTCTAAGTTTAATATGTTGTAGGAATAGCTTTAGAACTATTTAGGAATAATTAAACTTGAAACTTGACTTATAGTTGTTAAAATATTGTTAATGGTTAGGCATATGCAATTATTTAAGAATTGTACAGCTTCTTTATTACCAAATAACAATACTACAACTGATTTAGAAGAATTAAGAGTTAGCGAATAATAATAATAATAATAATAATAATAAATTGTTTATTCCTGTACTATTATTACAAACAAGTAGTATATATATATATATATATATATATATATATATATATATATATATGGTAGTAAATACATTGTACAAGAACCACAAGGTATTTGTACAGGCGCTGCACTGCAGTGCCTGATCTTCCACATATACCTTGATAAAAAAATAAATAAATTTCTAATTTAAAAAAATGCCTAAATTTCTAATAAAATTATATATAAACTCCGGTATTTTAGTTGCCGTTCAGTCATACCAAACCCAAAATGAACAAAAGCGCGGCATTTTAAGAGAGCTTGCAACAATAATCTATTATAAATATATTAGTAAAGATATTTGGATGCACCCCTGTTCATCTAAGCCCGGCTCAACCAAGCCCGAACCACAACCGAAACACCGGCGCTAAAAAACATAAAAAGGAAAATGAAACAGAAAAAAGTATAGATAAAATAATTAAAATAAATAAAATGTTGCAACTGTCTTTATATGGAGGGCAAACGTATTTAAGAATAAAGAAAAAAAAGAATAATAAAAAAATAGAACAAAAGAGAATGCACAGCACAAATCTAATACGTATATATACATATATAAAAGTATTATTATATAGTAATACAAATTTAGAATGTATTATTGCCTGTTTAACAAAACGTGGCGGAACCTGCGCTTAAATGAACCTAACGGTAAATTTTTCAATGAATTCGGGACAGAACTATAGACTTTATAAATATTAAAAGAAAAAGCTCCTTCGTACATAGAGGTGCGGTGTATTGGAGGAGTGATCCAGCCTTTGTATCGTAAATTTAACTTATGTACGTCTGTTCTAAAGGAGACTTTCTTATATAAATAAAGTGGACTTTTTTCTAAGATTAACTTGTGATACAAGCAGGCAGCACTCAGCAATCTCCTGTTTTGCATATTGAGCCATGACAAATCTTTCAGCTTATGAGAAATTCGTTCAAATTTACGGATTCCGAAAATTAATCTTAGGCAAGAATTTTGAATTCTTTGGATTCGTTGTGCAGTATCAGCTGTTATACACGGACCATAAACTTGGGAACAGTAGCTAAATTGGCTTAAAACCAAAGTTTCACATAAGGTAACCTTGACAGAATTAGAAAGAAGATGCCTGTGAGGATAAATTAACTTCAAACCAATGTAGGCCTTTTTAATATTATTTAAAACTTGTGTTTTATACCTAAAACTACTGTCTAGCGTTAAACCAAGATTTTTTGTCTCTTCTTTGATTGGAATTGCCACATTGTTTATAGTTAAATTAACCTCATCCTTAATGACGCAAACATCCTGGGTCCTACCAAACAGCACAACAACTGATTTTAATGGATTTAATAAAAGAGCATGTTTTGTTGAAGCATCAGCTATGGCATTTAGATCTGATTGAATATCTTTAAGTGACTGTTGAATGTTTTCATGTTTAAAAGAATAGTATAACTGAGTGTCATCTGCATACATATGGATGTTACAGAATGACGTTATAGCACTAAAAGAACGTGTATAGATAGTAAACAGTAATGGACTTAAAATAGAGCCTTGTGGGACACCCCTGGTTACTGGTTTGAAAGAAGATTGTCCATTAGGCAATCTTACACACTGCTCGCGACCGGTTAAATAGCTGCGGCACATAGAAACGGCGTTATGATCGAGACCAACACTTTTTAAAATAACTAATAAAATTTCGTGATTTATAGTATCGAATGCCTTACTAAAATCTAACAACACGAGTACAAAAACTTTATTTTGATCGGTGGCAACCATAAGATCATCTGTGATACTCAAAAGTGCAGTCGTGCAGCTGTATCCAGCTCTAAATCCCGACTGAGTATCAGGAATAAGATGTTTTTCATTTAAATAATTTCTAAGTTGTTGATTTAGAGTTTTTTCTAAAACTTTAGATAAAACTGGCAGTAAACTTATTGGCCGTAGGTCTTTGTACTCTGCGGGACTATTAGTTTTTGGTACAGGCACAATAACTGCTTTTTTTCCAAGCGGATGGAAAGGTATTACAGATCAAACAACAATTTATTATATGCGTAAAATAGGGCAAGAGGATAGGACAGCAAAGTTTAATTATAAATATATTTAGATTATCCCAACCCGACGAATTACTTTTTATTTCATGTATAAATTTATTAATAGTGGCGACATCCACAGTTTGAAATTGAAACGCGTTGGTAGCAATATGGTTAATTTCATTTTTATAGTAATTAAGAGTTTCATTTAGAGTGCAATTGGATTGAGGAATAGAATCTAGAAAGTAGTTATTAATTTCCTCCGGTTTTTGTAAGTGTTGGGGCAAATCATTTTTAGTTTTAGGTCGAATATCAAGATTTTTTAGTTCGTTCCACATTTGTTTTGGGTTAGCTGTATTAAATTTATATTCGAAATAAGCTTTTTTTTCATTTTTAACTGTGCTTGTGGTAAGATTGCGTAACATCTTATAATATTCCCAATGCGCAGGACGTTTAGTTTTTTTATATTTATTAAGCGCTTTATCTCGAAGTTTCATTAGTAATCTGGTATTTTCAGTTAACCAAGGGGTCCACTTTTTATTAAGTTTGATTTTTTTAATAGGAGCATGCTTATTGATAACACTCAGAATATTTGAATCCATAAAGGCAATCTTATCGTCAAGATTATCCATGTAAAAGACATTCTGCCAAGCAACTTGTTGAATGTCACTAGTAAACGAAGTAAAATCAAAATTATTGAAACATCTAAAAGTTTTAAAACAATTTTCTTCGTTACGACGCTTTATCGTCAAACTACAACAAATAGTTTCATGATCAGCAAATTTGTGACCGCCAATTGTGCATTCTGAAATTAAAGTTTTATCCGAAGTTAGGATGTGGTCCAAAAGTGCATTTATACGAGTAGGTTCAGTGACAATTTGTTCTAGTTCTAAAGATTCAAGTAAAGATTTATAATAAACGACATCAATTTCATTAGGTTCCAATAGGTTAATATTAAAATCTCCCAAGCATAAAAGTTTATCAGACACACAAGATAGCTGCGCACATGCCTGTTCAAATTCATCACAAAACACTTTGTAGTTCTGTTTTGGTGGTTTATAAACTGCTCCAAATGCAAGAGATATTTTGCCAATTTTTATTAATAATAAATTCTTTATTTAGCATTTAGCTATTTAGATTCAGTTCTTACAGGAATAAAATAAAAGACTATTTCTACAGTAAAATATAATGATCTAAATATACTTCTAATCTAATTTTAAATATATTAAATTTATTATACTCGAGTAGCTATTTATTATCAATTTATTGGAAAGGTACGTTTTCGAGGACATACTCTGCACAGCGTGATTTAAATTTTCTTAGCTCCGCTTCATTTTTTATACACCCTGGAATCATATTATACAGTTTAAAGCCACGTCCGATGACCGTCCGTTCTAAGGCATTAGTATTAAATGTTCTTACAAACAAGTGATCTCGGGAACGTGTATCATGACTGTGGACCTCATTTACAAAATTTACATGGTGATTTAGAAGATGAGGCAATTTACCATTTAACATTTTGTATATAAATACCAGCGTATTAAATGTTAATCTTTGTTTTACGCTCATGATGCTTAAGCTACTTAACATATATTTCACAGGTGTAAACCTGTTACAATTTATTATTGCACGCATCGCTCGGTTTTGGATTTTTTGCATAAGTTTAATATCACAATCATATAGCATAAACAGAACTGAAGAGCAATATTCCAGTGTCGGTGCTATTAGCGATTTGTATATGATGAACTTGCTATAACTACTGAGATATCTTGTTAGTCTGAATATGTAATTAACTTTTTTTGAGTTTTTATTTATCAAAAGTCGAAGGTGGCTTTTGAAATTTAATTTTTCATAAATTGCAACACCCAGATATTTTATTTCATCAACCCGTTGAATTTCCTGATTATTTATAAGAATTTGATTATTTTTAGTTGGTACAAGTTGTTGATGCATGTGCTTATTTGCTAGGATCATATATTTCGTTTTTGCTATATTTAACTTAAGTTTGCACGCGCATAACCACTGAAATATTGCCGCGAGTTCCTCGTTTAAAGTCCTCACAACTGAGTCAAAATCTTTGCCATAGGTATATATAACTGTGTCATCCGCAAACAAGTGTATCTTGGATTTTTTAACATGAAAAACAATATCATTTATAAATAATAAGAATAAATAAACCCCAAGTACACTTCCCTGCGGGACACCGTGTTTATTTGTAAGTGGCTTAGAACATGAACTATTTATTTTTACAGTTTACCAAATTTGCTCTGTATTTGCATTGTAGATATCAATTTTAGAGTAATTAAATGAGTTCTTAATATAGACACACACACCTCCTCCTCTTTCACAGCGATCAAATCGTTCTATACTGTACCCATTAATAAGAATAGAATTATTACTTACGCAATCGTTCAGCCAGGTTTCGCTAACGACCACAATGTCGTATTTGTTTTCAACAATAAAAGTTTTAAATTCATGGAATTTGTGCACTAGCGATCTAATATTAATATGAGTAATACGTATGCGGTTCATTTAGATAGTTACAAAAAAAACAAGAAAAATGAAAATAAACTTTTCAGAAAACTCGCAGCGACGTTGTCGCGAAATTCGCGAACTGAAAAAAAGTGTTGAAAGTTTCTCTGAAAAGAATCCAATGCGTTCTGATAATCCTTTAAAGTTAATGAATGATACAACTGAGTGTCATCAGCATATGTTTTAACTTTGCAGGTTTTGATGCAAATACTAAAGCAAACCTATAAATGATGAACAGTAAAAGCCCCAAAATAGAACTCTTTGACGGTGCATTATTTGATGATACCCATTTTAGAAGAGCCACTGGGGAATTCGCTGGGGATCAGTTAAATAATTAAGAAGCATGTCGATAGAATTAGATGTCAGACCAATGAAATGTAAAATGGCCAACAGGATTTCGTGATTCCAAGTATCGAAAGCTTTGCTGCAGTCGAGTAATGTTAAAATTGACATTTTGTTGTGGTCGCAAACAGTTATCAAGTCGTCAGTCACCTTTAACAGAGCAATTGCACAACGATTATCTTGTGTGAATCCTAGTTGATGTTCAGAAATAATATCGTATTTATTCAAGTGAAATTTCAGCCATCTTGAAACGTTTCTTTCCAATATTTTAAAAAAATACTGGTAATAAACTAACTGAACGTAGATCCATATAGTGGGGAGGATTTTTTACTTTTAGAATAGAGAATATGACGCCTGTTTTCCAGCAATTTGAAAATATCTTGTTGGATAAAGAAATTTTAAAATGTGTGCTAAGTATGGTAAAATGATAAGACAACATAGCCTGATGATTCGGGTGCTTAGATTGTTACAACTTCTAGATTTACTGATTGCGAAGAAATTTAATAGTGTTGTCATTTCGATTTCTGTAAAAATATAATAATTGAGTAGGATCGTTCTCCTGAGAAGGGGAACAATTGACTGTCACCGATTTCCTGTGGATGCTGAAGGTCAAGAGGTAATTTATATTGATATTGATAATACTCAGTCATCATAAATTATTTTGTGTTTTCGACTTCTCCTTTTTAAGCTGCTTTAATAATATTGAATGTCAATAATTATATTTGAAGATCGCTTAGTATTTCCGCTGCACTTTTATTATTTCTGGTGTTCAGTTAGTCTTTCTGGTGCTATTTTACTCGGACAAAAGTACATTTTCTTGGAGCTGAAAAATTATTTTGTTGCTCGGCAAAGACATTCCTGGTAATAGCACCACAAATATTTTATTTTGATCTCCAATAATTAAAACTGCCTCAAAAACTTGGTGCGCAAAAATATGTGTTCCTCATTTAAATTATTCCCATAGAAAATGCTAAAAAGTTTTGTAAATAAGGATTTTGTTAATTTTACGATCTGATAAAAGTAATATAACTAGATTGTTGGCAGACATTAAATATATCTTTTCATAATCATTAGCCATTTAAAGTTATTTTATAACCTGCCATTGTTCGTTTATTTGGACCTGTTTAGATTTTTAACAATAGGCTCACTGGGGTATTGATTAAGCTACCAATCCATTGTTTTAACCAAATACTCTCAAGGGTAATATTGGACAGCTGTATATTAATAGCATGTGCAGTAGTGCAAATAGAAACAGTGGCGACGTCTATCTATGCGGTGTGGCAAACGCCCGAGAATTTCAAATCTTGCTATTATAAAAGCAATGCAGACTTTGAGACGTTTCCAAAATGTGTTTTTAAACACTCATTAGTATCCTTTTCACAATACAGCAATAAAGTATGGAAGTATTTGATACCACTAATTACAGGTAAAGGATTTTAATTAAGTTTAAATAAATAATACTTTTTGTGAATTACATAGTTTACAACAGAATAGAAAAATACAAGGGATTTTAAATATATTTATTGTTTATAACACAAGTACATTTTGTTACGAAATCCAAATAACCTAAATATGCATAATTTTATTTGCTTTGTTATTTTCTTTCCTTCTTAGAGATTTTCCACCCAAGTCATTTGTACGTTTCACAAAGCAATTAATCATAACATTAAAGTATGAGTTAGCGTAAATGTTAAAACATTCTTTGCATAGTTTGAGTTCAACTGGCTTATCAACCAAACTGTCACGATCACGATCTTTTGGAAACGAAATGAATTGCAGCACTATGAAACGCTGTAATTGTAGCAATTGTACAGGGTGTTAATTAAGTACGTAGACAACCTTTAAGGGGTAATTCCTTGATGACTTCTAAGATAAAAAGTTTATACAAACATGAGACCTAAACGGCTTCGTTTTCGAGATACAGGGTGCTTAACAAAAATTACTTTCAAAAATCTGGAAAACGTCTAGAGGTATTCTAATGAAACTTGGTGTAAGATAGTATTTCATAAAGTGGCATTGTTTGGTCAAAATACATTTAATTTATTTCCACCAGTGCCGTGCATCGGGGGAACTTCAGTTACGTTATTTTAGAAAAATCTGGTACGCCACTTATTTTTAGCTAAAGGTTTTGTAGCTATTATAAGATTGTTTGTTATTAAATAATATTTTTTATCTACGACAGTGTCTAAAATTGCCTTTTAGTTGGCAGTTTTACGTTTGTAAAACGACTGTTTAATAACATGTTTTCATTAGTTTACGTCGTCAGTAGTAATGTGTTTAAAAGATTTCATTAGGCACGTTGTCAGTAGCGACGTGTTTTAAAAGTTTTAAAACACTCAAATTACGACCGGTTGCTGGTAATCCTAATTTACATTTTTTTTATATTTACTACGTTTTCTAGATTCTATTGTAGTTAAAATATTGTACGATACACATGCGTAAAGCACCTTTAGTCGTAGCTTTACGCACTTGTATCGTAAATTACTATTAAAACTTCTTTAAACTGTATTTTGAAAACAAAGCCGTTTAAGTCACATTAAAGTCCAATGAACGAAATTGCTGTTACAAATTTTCCCGTTTTTCTCTAAAAAGGTTTATTCTATCAAAAAAATAAAATTTCAATGGATGAAGCTAAAAAACCTATAGTATTGACTAAAAAACAATGGCGTACCAGATTTTTCTAAAATAAGATAACTGAGGTGGTCCCGATGCACGCCACTGGTGGAAATAAATTAAATTTATGTTGACCAAACGATGCCACTTTATGAAATACTATCCTACACCAAGTTTTGTTAAAATACCTTTAAGGGTTTTCCAGATTTTTGAAAGAAAATAAATTTTTGTTTAAACTTCAACACCCTGTATCTTGAAAACGAAGCCGTTTAGGTCCCATGTTTGTATGAACCTGTTATCTTAGAATTGATCAAGGAATCACCCCTTAAAGTTTGTCTACGTACTTAATTAACGCCCTGTATATTGCACAAATACCACCTGACATTGTTATTTATATTATAAATAATATAAAACGGATTAAACCACTTCCTCTAACATCAACCAATAAAAAACGGCAAAATGCCTAGTTACGCATGTACTAACTTTTGATAATGTACACTTGCTTTCAAAACTTTCGCGTACACCTATTTTTCGCTGTATTAAATCAGGGTTGTAATTAATCAACTCTGACATTTAAATTTTTGAAAAGTTAAAATGCCTCGACTGACAGAGCACATGCTGTCAATGTTATTTTTAACCTAATCTCAAAATTACCCGTTCACACAGCTAAAATTTTGCAAAATCGTTTTTACTTGATTTTGAATGTGTACGCGAAAGTTTTGAAAGCAAATGTACATAGCAACTGACAATCACATACCTTTCTGATTAATAGGTGATAATCACACGCCTTCACAAACATCACGTTACCTGCTGTCAGTACAATTGTCATAACAACCACATTAACTGTACTTTTAATATTTAAAATACATTATTCAAACGTTGTTTATTGACTCGTGATATAATCTAGCCGAATGCAACTCGTGTCTTCTTGATTATTAAATCATTTCTGTTTCCACTCGATATATTGTTTTAGGCAATCACGCTCGCCTTTCGAACTCGCGTGATTGTCAAGCAATATATCTCGTGTAAACAGAAATGATTATTTGATAATCAAGAACAAACTAGTTGCATTATATATGATAATCTAGCCGAATTTGTAAGTACTAACGTCAACGTAATTCTAAACCACGGCCTCCTGGATTAATACGCGACTGACGTATAGAGACGTCAGTCGCGTATTAATCTAGGAGCCCGTGTTGTAAACAGATAGCAGCACCATCGAATTTTCTCGTTCGAAATCGCCAGCTGTCCAGTATTCCCTTTGAGAGTATTTGTTTTAACCTTTTGTAATACATATGTGACATATGATACGATTCTCCCATTACTCAGTTCTGCAAAAAAATCTATTTAATAACTTTTTGTAAATACCAGATTTTATATGGTATAACGGACCTGGATAATATGCACAGAACTTATTTATTAAATAGAAATCATCAACAAAGTGAAATTGGTAAAAATATATTTGATTCTAGTTACATGTTCGATTGCATTTAAAATGTACAGTAAGTAAATAATCCCCCAAGCATATGCAACAATCTATATGGTCCCAAATCTCAACAAAACACGCAAGAATGGTAAATGCACGCTCGAGTATTTAAAAACTAGAGTAAAACAGAAGAACTCGATCATCAATCATAGACCATTTTCGGCGAAATATCGTAGACACCGCAATAAAGCTGGAACGTAATTGTTTCACCAGGTGCTGTGGTTTTCCGCTATCAAAAATTATTAGGAGTCCCTCACAATTGACATAAAGAATATCAGAGTTACCTGAAAAACAAGAAAGGAAAAGAAAGTGCTTACAAATAAATATAACCAAACGTCAGACTATGTGAAGTTTACCCAGTATAGTGCATACCATTACACTCCGACCGCCTATTACAGGCGGCTTTTATTCCTAAATAGTATGAAGATGCTGTATTAAATAGCCAGGTATAGTGGCTCAAAAATTCATTACAACTCTGCACCTTATTATTATTACTTTTTGCTATAAATCAATTTGTATGTGGAGTCACAAGAAAGCATCTCGGAAGTAAAACTGTCAAAAATTGGAAAATAGAAAATTCCTTACTCTGAAGTTACACAAACATTTAAAAAAGCCAATTTCGAAACCCAAAAATTATCAAAAACTATACATATAGACAACCCGATACACAGAACGACATTATAGTTGCTCAAGGTACTGTAAAAAATATGGAATAAAGCTACTTTAAGGCTGTTACAAAACAAAAGTAAAAAAAAGAGAGTACGAAAACGATGGTGAAAGTATAATAAAATTACGATGATAAAGTGGAGAGATGTAATCGTAACATTTAAAAATGAGATAGTGCATACAAATCTAAAGGGTAGGGTATAGGAAAAAGTGGTTAAACCAACCATTTTATATGGCCAGAATGTCAGACATTGAGAAAAAAGAAGGAAAATAAATATAAACACTGCTAAAAACGCATATGGTTAGATGATCTCTGGGTTTGATTTTACACCGTGTCTAGGTGCACTATAGAGTGCACGCAATTTTTTAAATTGGTTGCAATTTAATCAGGAAAAATTTAGGATAGGGTCTCAAATTACCCATTAACTTACATAAAAAAATATAGTTTCGTGCCGTAGAAGAACTGTAGAGAATAATTGCGACAGTGAATTCGGTCTGTCGATGCTGGTGCGTTAAAAATCAGAGCATGCATGTCGAGCTTGTTAGGTTATTTGAAGTCCTTAATTTTGTTTTAATACTTTATACCGACAATAGATTACAATAGATATGCGTTGACGTCAAACGAACGACAATCACGGTTTTAAGTGCACTCAGTAAATGACCTAAGCAGATCCCAACAAAAGCGTGGTTGCCATGTCCACGACCTCGTGTAGAGAAAGGAGAAAAAAATGCGAGTATTTTTCTCAAACTCTGCTATACATACGCAATGGTACTTTCTTAAAGAGATTTTACTTTCATCATCATTAAATGTAGTTTTTATCGAAAAAGAATTTATTTTAATTTGTTGTGTACAGAAAACATGATAAAAGGAGAAAGAATTGTATTTCGTTTTCATTGCTGAATTAGACATCCAGATCTGTATAAGGGTATAAGTCGACTTATCTCATTTTTTATTTTATTGATGCCCCGTGTCCAGAGCAATATCGGGCATCTAAATACAAGAGGATATAAGTCTAAATGCCATAACCGCATTGTTACAGCAAGTTTTCTAAATGGGATATGTAGACTTATTCCCTAAAAATTCACTAAAAATTGATAAAAAACAAATTTAGTCAATGGCAAATAGATACATGTGTACTAATACCCCGAGTCAAAGCTTTTCGTAAAGTTATCTGCAACGCCAGAACAGCATATGTTAACTTATACCCTTTTGCCATTTCATAACTTTCCGTTTTTGTTGGAAACAAATAACTTATGTACACTTATACTAGGAGTGCATTTCCATGCAGGTGCAATAGCGTGTTTTAGCGGTCCAGTTTTCCAGTGTTATTATTAGTTATTATAGTGTAGTTTAACGAAGAAGTGCCAAAATGGACACACTCTATCGTGGGTACATAGTTTTGTAGAAGTGCTGTACAAGAACTTAACCGGTAAATTTACAAATAACCTCACATTATTCGACCCACATATTCTTGTTTAGTTTATGTCTACAAATGCTGTTTTGTCATAGTAATTTTTTAGCAGAAAATACATATTCCGGGAAATTGCAAAAAGCTATATGTCAACTTATACCCTTTTGCTATTTCATAAAATGAATAAAAGGAAATTCTATAAGCTATAAGTTCCGTATTTATTTATTTTCTAGTAGAAACAGTTTCAGAATCAATAGCAACGCAAGCTATAGTCAATAAATCGACTTGATTGTTTTGATTACCAGCGAAAAGAATTAAATGTTGTTCTCAAATCTCCAGCAAAATAGTTTTTTAATGTTCCTGTTAAATGATCATTTTTGACTTATACCTTTTTGCCTTTTCACCACAGAGATATTCCTACAGCCAATCAAATTACAGTACATTGGAAGGTCCAGTTTCAGTTTCGCCGCTAATACTGGATTTTTTTTAAAGCATCCAGTTCCTTCCGCATACATTCTGATGCGCTTCGTGCCACTGATTCATGCGATTGAAACCTGTACGTTTGTGGGTACAATTTATCACGCTCTAACAATGTTGCCGGGTTGTATTGGAGAAGGCCGATAAATACAATTACTGCCCATTGTTGTAATAGATTTGATCTTGATACACAAACACAATGGAAACGTAACTACGGCTATAATGCCCAAAATTACGACCAAGTTTCTGAAATTAATCCCTGTTTAATAGCAGCAGCAGAATAATAACAGCTTGGGCTCAAGTCGGATACTATAATGCTATCGTCTTTAAACAGTGTAAATGATCGTTCTGGCTTATGACTCAAAAGACGGAAAATGCTCTTCAATTTCAGTTATTGACACATGCAAAGTACTAACACTTATTAACTATATATTGAAAATCCTCCTAGCAATTCAATTATTAATCTTAGTGCATGAGACACTGGATTCGTATTGCAGGAATTTGTTTCTTTTCTCATTTGACATGTTTAATTATTGCATATAAACACGTTTAAAACCAAGATATTAATCGTTACAATAACCGAACAGTTTAAAAATAGCATATTTCAAATTTCAATATAAACTTCTACGTGAATATATTCGTAAACAACCAAATTGAAACAAACGATCTGTAATCAACTATCCAAAGAAAATCAAAAAAAAATTGTAAAAGCTGTTATGGTTAAAAAGCACCAGAAATAAGAAATCGTCCCAACGAGCTACTTATGACAAGTAATATTCAACAGATTAAAAGAAGAAGAATAATTAAAGACGAAATTAGTAAGCATGAATTAAAAGGTGAGAATTTAAGGAAAATCACTGAAAAGAAAGGACAAAATGGAAGGACTGGAAAACGAATAGTTTTAAAATCCAGGTAAAACCAGCTGCTAAGAAAGTGTATGGTACAACAAAAATAGTAAATACTAACACAATATATACAGAAATAAACGGCGTGGACGACTGCGAAAAGAAGTGCTCCTACATCACGACAATGCGTTACGGCGGCATCAAAGACAGCTCAACTGGTCTTAACATGTTTCCACACCCAGCCTAGTAGCCCGATCTCGCACCTTCGGATTTCTTTCTGTTAGGGAAATTTTAAACTCACCTTAATGGATAGTATTTCAGAGACGACAATAGCTTAAAGTGTGTAGTGATTTCATGGTTATAGGGTCAAATACCGAAGTTCTATAAGAAGGGGATTATGAAGCTGAAAGAACGATGAACGACTTGGCGGAAGAAAAGTTGTTAGATGTGTTTAAAATTTCAGAATTAACTAATTAGCAGTTTTCAAAAACGGACTTTTTCCATTTTCCTCGTGTACGAAGAGATTTTGAAGATACTTTTAAATAATGAGGAATTGGGAGGCATTTGTTACGAAGTAAGGAAGACACAGGCCTAGACATTTTTAAAATGTGGAAATCAGCAGACACTAAAAGAAAGCGAAAAGTAGAGTAAGTAATGACATAATTCAAGACAGGAAATATAGAGAGAGTTAGGTCCGATTTCATAATCAATTTTAAATCTTATTTTAACTAAAGTAATGTTAGATTGTGCATGATGCCATATGCAACACATGTCACTGTGCACATTCTAATATCACTTTAGTTAAGTGAACCTTTAAAATTGATTATGAAATCGGCCCTTAGTATATCAAAACAAGAGAATAGGGACCAATTCGCCTGAAAAAAGGTTTGCGGAAGACATCGACAAGTAACAATTATTTACATTAGAAGACTAGAAAAATTGACAAATAATGATTTATATTCAAATAAATACTGGCGTTTGCTCACGAGTGTTAAATTAATTATACCGTAGAGGACATTTTAGTAATGGAAAATATGTACGCGGCTAAAATCCTAGATTTGGACATTTCTTTATTTCTGTAGATGTGGAAATATTTACTTAGCTACAAAACAAGCGCAACTGCACCACGCTTTACAAATGAAAATTATACAGAAAAGTTTAAAGAAATCTGTCGAAATAACATTCATACTAGTACGTTTGAAAGGATCAGTCCTGCAGCTCAGACCGTAACTAGGGCTTCCAACCAATTTCTAATATTTGCAACTGCGTTTCATTAATAAACCTAGCCGACACAATAAGCGGAAGAATTCCGCACGGAAAACAATATTGATGCTATTTCGGCGTGCGTTACTGCAGTACGAACGAGGATATGCCCCAAAACTTATTCCATAAAAATATCTTACTTTGAAAGCAAATAAAAATTATTAATAATTTACACCAGCGTAGTCTAGCTACATAAACGCACGCTGAACAGATGTGAAAATTGCATACTCTTCCGCCAAAGTTGATCTATGAAAGGCGGATTTCGCAAAATGGAACTCAAAACGAAATCCATATAGTAGATAGATAGCTCCACGAACTGGAATTTTACAACCTTAGATGAGATGTAGGGGAAGATGTTCTCCAGATATTTGCTTTAGAAGAATGCACAACGGTAACTTGAGAATATCGATGGTCAGTCAGCAATGTGCTACCAGATTTAACGCCAAAATCAAACCATCGCATCGTGACTACCTGGGTACATTTGCGGGGCGACTATCTAAACAGTGAAGACGACTTGAGGTTCTTCACAAAGAGTTAAATTTATTCATCAGTAGAAAAAAGGCGCCAATGAATCTTTATACTACAAATATGCTCAGATAGAAACGAGAACTCACAAACACCATAATCTAAAATGCAATAATACCTCAACCAAGTGCCATATAAGGAAACTCAAAAAAGCAGTTTAGAGGAAAAAATATATAATTTAATTTGTAAGATAAATCTAGGAAGTGAGCGATGGGGTAACGATCCGGAACCGCAACTCAACAGGCTCTCCACTAGCCTCCTGCTGCGTCTAATAGCTGGGATTACTTGAAAAGTTCGTGGTATACACAGTATTTCGCGACGGGAACGCGAACACGTACTTCAATGTCTTTTGTGGCGTGCAAGTCGTTCGACTTTTTCCGTTAATTCAGCGATTTGCTGCTGTTAACGACGATACGCCGTCAGATAGAGTGTTCTTCTTTATTTTTTTCGCGCATGATTTTTTGGAAATCGCCGCGATACTCGAGCTACTGCTTTCTATAATTTCCGGTTCGTTATCAGCTTCTTTTCTTTTAGGAAATTTGGAGTTGCTGAGGGTTTAAACCCACACTTTTTGGCTAATACATAGGAGCCACCGCTGTAGCCATACAGTTCATAAGATGTAAGACTGCTCAATTTTTGACTTGATCTTCCGCAAAACCTGTTGGGCAACTCCAGCTCCGTTATAATAACGTCCACAACTGTTTTTTCTGGAAATCCGTGAACCTGTTTTTTCAAAATTTCTATCTTTCTTTGTTAGGTGGCGTTTCGATTATGTCTACGATTTGCTGTAGTATTGTTTCATGGAAGGCAACGATTACTGTGTGATACTTGAAGTTGTCGGAGCATAATATTAAATTGGAGGAATTGGGCACCCGCTTGCGCGAATCACAACGACGGTCGTTTCTTCCTGAAGATGGTAGTTTGACGTGACGTAATTCGCCAAATTACACTGGCTTGATGTGATGTGTACTTAGAAGGTCCACTCGCGTTTTTGGTTGCCATTGTGATGCCTGATTTAAAAAAAAATGTACGTGACGCTTGAATCAATTTGGCTTAGATACGGTTAGATAACCCTTGTAGGTTAGATTGGGTTAAGTTCCCTGTCTGTTGCTTTCCCCAACATCTTCAATACTACTAAATGATCAATGTCTGCAACCAGGTCTCTATACGTTCTAACAGCTGTAATGGAATTTTCTCTCTTATTTTCTATTATCATGTGATTTATTTGGTTTATGATTCTGCCATTCGGAGAAATCCAAGTACCTTTGTAGATGTTTTGTGCTCAAAGTGTATGGGATTTGAATTTGATATTTCCTTACTGTATAAAATCTTTCAGTAGTCGACCGTTTTCGTTAGTTTTTATATTTACCTAATTTTTATATTGTCTTAAACGTTAGTTATAGTAAAAATGTTATATACAAAATATTTTTGAACCTAGTGATAATAAACAATAGCTAAATCCCCTTAACAGTTTCTAAACGTCACAGATAACTGCGAATTTCAGAGCCTAAGCTGACACCCGAGCGTCTTATCAACCCACATCAATATCGGTAAACGCAGTTTCCCAAATTTTCTCATTAATGCGAATCCCAAAGGACAGCCAAAAGCAAAATAACGGTAAAAATGGAGTGTAACGCGAAATTGACAGACAGAGATTTCCCCGATGACCTCGTTCACAAACAGTCTGATGCTGTTCGGAGATTCAGACCTAACAAATCCCAAAAGGCAACAATATATTCCTGCAGCCGGAAGTTTTTAGCTATCGGCATGCTCTCTCGTGCACCAAGGCCTTCTCGAGTGCTTAGCGATAACATTGGGGTCGAACGTCCAAAGTTCGGTCCCATACTTCACAGCCGCCGCGGATGATGTAAAATCTACCCACCTATATAATTACGAGGAAATCGTAAATTACGGCGTTAATGTATTCTGCGCGGACAAATTTCCTACAAATAGACCACACTCGGAAACCCGGCGGATTTATTGCCACATTTTAAAAACTTTGTCAAACTAGTGCTCTTGGTGCCGTTTAAAGATGTGTCCTTATACTGGAATTATCTTATTAATTTGATTTTGTCGAAAATAAGTTTGCAGCCTATTTTTCACTTCCACAATTCCAATTGATATTGCCTCTTCTAACTTAAAACACAGATCTTTGCTTCTTAAAGAATATTTCCAAACATTTTTATGTTAACGAGTTACAACCTACTGTGTAACTTCTAGAGAACAAACTCAATATAACATACAGGGTAGTTTTGAAAATTATAAACTGTCAAACAGTAAATGCGGTTTTGCGAGTTGCAATTGTGGTGACCATGCGAGGAGGGAGATATTAAACAAATATCCTAAATGCATACAGTATAAGTATCTGTATCTGTATTTCGGTCATAGTACAACGAGGTACATTTATAAAAAAAAACATTGAGGCCATAAGAAATGAGACTGTAAATTATTTTACCGGTTTCAGGATATTAAGCCTTTGTTTGTCATAACTGTATCTGTAAGTTAATATAACTTTACCGTACATGGCAACCATTACCATACTAAAACAACTGTATCTGCACGGTAATATACCTTTACCGTACACAACAACCATTACCATACTGAAACCGATAAACTATTGAACAAACCACTGATGTTATGAATTATGACAGCCTTAGATGGCTTAAAATCCTCGCTCTACGAGCTCGGATTTCAAAATAACATCTGCGGCAGTTCTGATACTCATAACATTCCTAGATATGTTAATAGAGATTATATGCAGTTGCAGTAATTTATATCTAGTGAAAATACATACATCACCTCTTGGTATTATTCATTTCGTCCGAAAGCATTTTACGCGTAGTGGAAATTGGAAGCGATACTGAAAAAATATTGAGATATTAAATTTCCCACTTTAGTCTTAATGAGAATAGTCTACACTTTTTCATAGATATATAAAGTCCAGTTTCCCTTTCTTTGAGGAAGTAAAATCAAGTTTAATAATCATGAACATTTTCGAACTCGAGATTTTTGCGGAAATATTGGTTTCAATAGAAATACGAAGATCCCAGTGATTTTAGGTTAAAATCGAGAAACCTGAGTTGGTACACTACTCCGTTTTTCTCCGTTTCCTGGAAAAATTATAATAAAAATTAAATTTTATAGAGGAAGGTCATACACTGGGTGGTCAATAAGTTGCGCTACCATTGTACACTTGAATAAGTATTCTGTTTCGTTTTGTATTTACTTGTCAACTTTTTGAAGTTCGATGTTTGGCAATTCATTATGGAAAAATTCAGATAGGTTCAAAGGAACAAAATAAATGCTTTATTGTGCTTACTGAAGGAGCATGCACCCGTCATTTTCAAGTCAGGAAACGGTCTCTAAATCTGCAGTACTCCGACTAATTAACGTTTTCAGCAAGATGGCGCGGTGGGTGACCTGACACGAGCTGAAAAGATCACATTCCGCTGATACCCCATCAGTAAGGTGGTTTGGACATTATTCTTTCGAGGATGAAAACAGTAGTGCAGGAATGGCTATCGCTGTCAGATATAGGAAAAAGGTACAGCATCTTGTTAGTTTAACTGTTGAGGGCATTCTAGGGATATGGTGCCAACAAGAGGGAGCGATTGCTCGTATGGCTATGCACTCTGCAGGTTTTGGGAGAAGCTTTTGAAATGTGAGTAATTTCAAAACAGTTTGCTTTCAAGTGGCATCCATGTTCGCCCGATTTAAGTGCTCTCGATTTTTTTCCTTGGGGATTCCTAAAGAACCTTGTATATGCTAATAAACCCCGAACTATCCAGTCACTACAAGAGAATATTTGAGGCTCAATTCGTACACGGGAGCCAAATAGGCTCACCAAAGTTATGCAAAATTTAGTGAACAAATCTCTTTCATTCGAAGAGTATAAAGGAAGTCATTTGCAAGAGGTTATCTTTCACGTATAGACCAAAAATATTGTTCAGTATCTCGTAAACATAGCGTTTCGGACCCGTGTTTATTAGGACCTTTTTGTTTGTATTGATCAGCTCTCTAAGTGGGTAAATTCGAAATATCCCAACGTATTTTTGAACACCCTGTATATAAGCTAATCTGTTATATTTGGAAGGTGAACAGCAGATAAACCACCTAATTCCTCCTCCACTTGCCACTGAATATTTCGCAGGTTATAGTCACCTCATACATTAATATCAACGTTTCGAGTAACACACAGTGATCACATATTTTCTAGTGGGCAGTACCAGGTGGAAAATCAACGGCACAAAAAATTTACTTCTTATTACTGACAGTAAAAAAATAACCAGATTTTGTGCCTATCACCTGGACTAACTTCCACAACAAATGCACCAAATAATTTAACAAAAGAATTAATTGATGTGTCTTTTCTAAAAACTGTATATCTATCATCGATAAATTCTTGGTTTTTAATGGACCAGGATTCGGTAACCACTATAATCCCGTATGATTCACTAACAGATATTAACTATACAAGTTTGATTATAAGCATCTTAACTAAAAGAGTGTTAGCTAATTAGGGTGCAATTGCCGGCCGCCAGCTCAGTCGAAGAAAGCGTACAGGTCTTTAAAGTCGGTAGAACAAAACAAAAGATAAATTCCCAACGCGTCAACGAATTTTTATCAAATAACGACGAGTACACCCAGGTGTTCAAACGAGAATTGGTAAACTCAAATAGCTTAGGCACAAATACAGTTCCTGAAAAAAAGCTTCTAATAAGGCATGTAGCCGTAACTAAATCAAACCCTCATAACTGGCATAACCACAGTGTAATTTCAGAATAATCACAGTAAGAAGATCGCAATATATATTCAGATCAGAATCGTGGTTGTCACAAATTATATGCTACGATTAGTAATAATTTATCAATAAGAATATGAGGTACCTCGGATAAAAATTACAGTTAATTTTCTTTTGTAAAGTTTATTAGCAATCGGAATAAACATACAACAGTACAAAAATAAATTCCATAAGCTAGTTTGTGGGCTATGTACATTGCATGCTAAGAATAACACCCAGTGGTGTTACCTTACAATAAAATAATAACATTTGTATATCTACAACTAAATACTATTTATGATGTCACATTTAGCGCTCTTTCTGAGTCTACCCTGCCATATTTGTTGGCCACTTTCTTTGTAAACGTCTGTACTAGTCATTCTCCAGAAGAGGGCGGATACTTTCATTTGGATGAACTTGTAGTTTGCGTAAATATTGTTGGCATATTGAGTTTCAACATCTTTGACATATGGTATTTTTAGATCCTCATGAAGGGTACGATTTGACACGTACCATGGAGCGTCAGCTATGATACGCAAGGTTTTTGATGGAAACCGTTGTAAGACGTCTACATTGAAGGAGCTGGAGCACCCCCATGGTTCAATCCCATAGGTCCATACTGGTTTGATAACCTTCTTCTATATTAATAGTTTATTTTCAATCGAGAGACGAGAATTTCTACCGATAATCCAGTACAGTTTTTTGAGCTTGAGGTCCATTTCCTTTCTTTTCTTTGTTATGTGGGTTTTCCACGTGAGCCTTGTGTCCAGGTGCATACCAATATCTTATCTCGGTTGACTGCGTTATTTCGTTATTGTTTATTATTACAGGCGCGAATTTTTATCTACGTAAGGTAAAAGTTATTTGAACTGGTTTAGTTTCATTCACCCATATGCTCCATATTTGAATCCAGTTGATAATTAAGTTTATGTGGTCTTGTACATGATGGCTTGCAGTTTGTGTCCGCAAACGTTCCTGTCATGGTTCTCTCTGACATGGGCAGATCTGCAGTGTATACCAGATAGAGGAGGGGGCCAAGTACGCTGCCTTATGGGACACCAGAGTTGATGGGCTTTATTACAGACACTTCACTGCCAAACCTTACTTGAAAGAAACGATTTCAAAGGTATGATTTAAGAAGTAGGAAGTGCTGATGAGGAAAGGATTTTTTTATATTGTAAAGCAGCCTAGGATACCAAACTTTATAGAACACCTGTTTGACGTCTAGGAAAACGGCACAGCAGTATTTTTCTTCTTCCTTCGATTTATTTATCACGTCCACTATTCTATGGCATTGTTGTACAGTTGGGTGTTCTTGCCTAAATCCGAACTGGTGTTGCGGGATATTGTCTTCCAGTAATGTATGCTCATATAGTCGCTTAGAAATTATTTTTATTTAGTAATTTAGATATTACTGTGAGAAAACTTACATCTAATATGTACTTATAGTTTCACACAAAAGTTTTAGAATAGTATTATTGCACACATTAAAAATAAATCGACGGGTAGGCAATAATTACAGCATAAATTCTAGATGTTGCTTGGTTTCGGAGGAAACGCACTACGAGTTCCAGATGTGGCGTCAAGGTCGACGGTGCCGCGGCTTTCCAGAACCGTTTGGCCCAATTTCGTGCAGCAGAAAACCGGTGGCCAGAGGGATTTGCAGCACGACAGCAGGGACAATTTAGACCTGGAGGTCGGCTTCCGTGTCGGGTCCTTCCTGAGCTCTAATAGCGCACGCAGCAGGGGTTAAAACGGCCCCGAAGATCCAAAATACCAGCCCAGGATCGCATGAACCAAACACCCGTAGAAGCAATAGCCAACTGTAATTAATGCCTAGATCGGCCCTCCGGCACTAGCCTGCCTGGACAAAATTCCAGGCATGTGCGAAACACTCGGTAGCGTAAAAACTCCGCCAAATGATGTGGAATTAAACTTTCCGAATAATGAAATTCGGGGACTTGAAACCGCTCCAACAGCGTAGGCAAACTTCACACAACCAGAAACTAACGGTAGCCCATCAATTCTACGAAATTTCAATACTGCTAAACCGACTTCATCTTGTTTCGCCGATCGAGGTGGAAAACAGAGACAATCGCGAGCTATATAAAATTTTCGCAGGAAGGTCCAGGAAGTAGGCGTGGCGCCAGCTCGCAAAATACAAACTGAGCAGCCAAAGACATCAGAGCCGTAAAGATGCGTAGCAATACGAAATAAATACCAGAGATCTCGAAATCAAATGGCGGCGTAAATAAATCGTAACAGAGTTTGATTGCCAGAACGAGGCGGCGAGCCAAGTTCTGAGTGCGGTAATATCATCTATAACCACACTGAATGCGATAACATCCATTACCGCAATGTAATAAAGCCCTTAACGATACTCAAATTAATTTGGTAAATAGTAGATAACATCACCCATGAAGATAAAACATTTAAATAAAATGTCGATAACTTAGTGCGCATATCACGAACTTTTTGATAATAAACACACAACTCGAATTTTAGATTTAGCTTTTTTACAACAATCGTGAGATAGCAATTTTAGGAGTACGACTAATATACACTGAAAGACAAAAAAGTGGGACACAATATTTTCATAATTTTGAAACAGTCTGAGACTCTAGCAGTAAATTATATAAAATTTTATACCATAATTCAGTAATAGTAAAACATAAAGTTCAACAAATTCAAGATGTCAATCAACATAAACAACATGTACTAATAAATAAATAAATATATGTGTTAAATTGAACAAATATTCCAAAATGGACACTAGCCGGATCTAATAACATGGTAGAATATTAATATCTATCCATGCATAAACGGACAGATACAACACGAAACAACGAAAACAATAACCTAAGAAAATATGTACATACGTCGACTAAGATAACTTAAAAAAAACTAAGCCCGTTGATCTAGGTTATTTATACGTAGGTAGTGATATTTATAAATATCTTTAGTACAAGACAACGTTTGCTTAAAATTTGAAGTATGCAGCACATAGAGTGACAGTAATTGAAGGAACTTGGATGGAACCCAAATAAATAACCGATTACAAAATCTCGGGAAATAAAGCCTGCCACTTACTCGAGATAAGTGCATTCTCCACGGCTTCACACCTTTGCTGCTTTACGTACCGTAGCCTCATTGCCCTAGTTATGTAACTCCTCAAAACAAAGTTAATATCAGCAGAAGGAATAGCTTAGCACTGCGGGCTATGCACCGTCACGTATCTTTCTGATGTGTGTGAGCTTCAGTAGTTCGAGATTAAGTTTTATTGGGCGATTTCGCGCCGAATAAGGACCGGCACCTCTCCAGTAGTGGGAACAAACGGGATTAGCGAGAGGTATTTTCATTATCTAGTGGCGCAGGGAAATTTGAGCACTATCCGTCGCGGATAAACTTTCCGATAAGTTAATCTAATAGCTAAGAGTAGATTTTGTGGGTCTCCACATACCGCCACTATTCGCCAAATAACTCAATTGACCCAGAAAAGTTTTCCGTGCATCAGCAACTTAGACTCCAGGAATTGGGGCTGCTCTGCAAATATGAATTTGTAAATTTAGATACATTACAAATTGCTTCCTTAAAAGTCTATACAAGGTGTTTCGGGCGACTGCGTTATAACACCTTCAGCGGCTACTTCTTAGCTTAACATTGCACGACTTCTTCATGGTAAATACTGCACACGCACCTCTTTATTTCAAACTGGCATATCCTTCTTTCAGTACCGTGTACTCCTCTGCATGTTGGCAGTCTTTTGTTCATTTGCTATATTATATTTAGAATACAGCATTTTACTGTTTGAGATATGGCGACTGTATAAGTCTTTTATCACAAGGAAAGTGGTATTTTTATAGCCAGATCGAAGCGTTACTTCTTCATTGAAATCCCATCCCTGATTCAGCGTGACCCCTAAATACACTGAGTTTCAAAAAAAAAGTTAACACTCATTTAAAATTCAGAAACTACTTCGACTTCTTTATGTAGCCTTTAGGAAGTCAAACAAGATAATTGGTTAAGTTTGGTTAAAAAAAAACAAACGAATAAGAGTTATAAACAACAACCTTCCCCGTAGCGCACTGAATCTACAGATTTGTCGCCTATTGAACATGTTTGAAACATGATAGGAAGGGAGATGCTTACTTTACCAGAGCCTCTACAAACGCTTGCAGAGCTACGACATAATCTCCAAGTTGCCTGGTATTAGCTTTTACAAGACTCAGTTGGTTACCTTATTTGCTGCATCCCCAGAGAGTGTGAGATGCCGGGGTGGTGCAACAGATTAGTAAGATGCATAATCCTTATTTGTGTTTCTTGAATCAATACTTAATCAATTATCTTGATTGGCCTCCTAAAGAATATATAAAATTCCTACAATTTAAATGGGTGTAACGTATTTTGTTTGAAACTCAATATATTGAAATCGCGACACTCATTTAATGTCTTCTCTATCGATGGTAAGATATATCATATTTTGTACATAAATACTGATTTATTTAAGTTATTTTATTATCTTAATGCCTTTCGAGTCGATCCCTCCCTTCTGCTACCGTGTGACGGCCTTTCTATAATCTTTTCTTTCTTTCTTTCTTTCTCTTAACATAGAATGACAGCATGTTATAGCCTATATATGGTATAGGCCTAGGCAGCTAGCTAGCCTAATCTGTTGATGAGGAAGAGTGCCCTTTCACATGTATCACGACCACCAAACTGTCTAGCTTGAGAATCGTTATGCACAACACTTTATTGCTTAAACCTATTTTATACACACACTAATGAAAATAAAGTGATTACAACTTCATCCAAGACAAAGAAAAATTAAAGAAATGGTTCTGGCACGTCAGCCGAGTCGCCTTTGACCCACAACTAGCGCTGCCCAGCTGCCTTCTGCAGATGATGTTAACGTCAGCGATAAGCTCCGGGAAATGGCCTAGCTCACACGCGAACTGTAAAAAATATTTTAGTTAAATACATAGATATCGAAGCTCTTCCGCCCCATGATTCTGCAGGCTGCAGGAACGATAGTGCTAAAAGCGGGAATAACAATAAGGTTACTGGTAGCTGCTGGTATCGTAAGAGCGGGAACGCCGCCTCAGCGAATTTATGATACTTACGTCTTTGAGCTCGAAAAGGACTTCGGATATGCTTCAAATGTTAAATGCCGACACTCTGAGCCTCGCGATCGGCCAAACTGATTTTTTTCAACTAAGCAATTTTATTGGACTTTGTTGAAATTTAGCAAAAAATTCTCAAAACTCAGGTTCAGGCTATTTTAGCTTGATCTTTGGCGGACTTCTGCTGCTGCTGGTCTTCGAGGAGCTTTAGACTGACGTTTCTCGACATCGTATTCCGAGTGCTTGTAAATAGCACTTGAATTGGCAAATTTTGCATCAACGGGCTCCTGGCAGGAGTTTGGTTGTAACGGGCTTGTTTTGCTATTGAATTAGAGCGATAATAATTTGGAAAACGGCAGTTAATTATTAGGGAGATGTTTGGTTCGCCCCAGTCAACTCGGCCAAGTCGTGTAACACAGACAGCGTCGGACTGGCAAACTTTGGCCTACCGGGCAAAGGATGCATGTGGCCTCCACATATAAAAATAAGAGAAAGGGGGGAGGGCACAGCCCTCCGGCAAAAAGGAATCCGGGGAGCAAAGCCCTGCCGCAGGCGAATTTTTATGATTGTAGGGACTAGGGAGCTTGAAGACCCAAAACACACCCCTCTTGCCAGTAATGGCACAGTACAGTAATGGAAGGTTAAAGTACAACAAAATCAATAACTACGATCAAGAAAACGATGGAAGAATGGAAAAAATATTTTTTCATCCTACATTATTAGAAAATCGAGTTTTACCATCTCCATAGAGACGAGAAAGTGTGCGTTTCTAAGGCTAGCCCTGCAAAACAACCTCCAATGGCTAGCCAAGAAAAACAATTTTGACGTTTTCCAGAGGGGGCGCAGCAATAAGTTGTCAAACCAAATTTTTAAAAAAATTATGTTTATAATTAACTTTTTTGCTCTTTTATAAAAATATTTGCTCAATAAAACTTAATTTTAGCAATGTATTCGTTACATTTTTAATATAAAATAAACATCAGATAGATTTCTGTAGAAGGTTATGTCTAACTACCGGTAGATGGCGCTGCAGTTACAAACATTATTCGATTTGCAAACATTTGCAAATTGTTTTATTATTGTTGACAGCTCTGACAATTTCAAAATAATAACCTGGATGAGAGCTATATTGAAAAAATTATTGCAGGATGGTGCTGTAGGATGAAAAATAATGTGTAAACCACGGGCGGTAAAGTGATTATTTAAGAAAGAAGAAGAAGAAGTGTCCAGGCTCGCTAAAACTTGCATGTCCATTTCTTCTTTCAGCCTGGAAAATAATCACTTTACCGCCTAGATTTACAATATACTATTTCTATAGCAAATGTAAAAGTGTGCTTTAATCGACTCAAAACAAAAGATCAAGTGTTACTTTAACAGCAAGGGTAGATAAAGTAGCACTTTAACATCAAGGGTAGATAAAGTGCTTTAATGTTTTAATTTTTATTTAAATTAAATATTACAACGTATTAATTATTTTCACTCTTTGCATTGATTGATAACAAGTTCAATTGTGCAATTTATGTTTACAAAAATATCGATTTTAGGAAAAGAACTTTTGTCCTCTGACAAGCATACAGACGTGAAATTGCTAGAATTTCCTGCCACACTATGTATCTTGTTTGAAACTTTAATTTTATTCCGAAGTCAGTCTTCTATATAAGTTTCTGCTACCGATGATGACTTCCATCCCCTGCACGTTTGATTGTCACCAGGTCAGCACCAGAATTTTCCATCATTGTGGCTGCAGAACGGCGGAAACAATGGCCGCCAAACACTTCTGAATCTGGTAACTTCAGAAAATCAGCAATTTTTTGAAGAATTTTATACAAAATATTTATCCCCACAGGTTGGATGGTATATTTTTGCTGTCTGTAGTTGATGAAGAACTTCTTATGAGGCACGTTTTTAGGACGCAAAGCAACATATTCTCTCACAATGTCCAGCACATTCACTTCCCGTGTCAGCAATGCAGAGCGACCGATCTTTCTTAGTTTTGGTGTCAATAAGTGAAACGACCATTACTGATTTTCAATCATCAAGATCAACAACTTCTAGCTTGTACAATTTGTCAGACCGGCACGCCCCGCCCCATACAAACCCATTATCACAACGACCTTCATAATAAGATAGATAATCGTCAGCAGAAGCTTGTATTAAAAATCGAATGACATCGTACGTTTCAAAAATTTTTGATTTTTTTTTTGTTTATAACCATCCTATAGTCTCTTTAACAATGCAATGACTTTGCTGTATCTATAAGGATTGATTGATATTAGACAAGGTTCACTAAATTTGGTATTACTAACGTTGAAATGTCACAATTTTTATTTACCAGCAAAGTAGACTTTGGCTTAAAGTAATAGACCATAATGTTGATGGTTTCACTTTCTTTGACTTATCCGAAAAGTATGCCAGAAGTATAATTTCACTCACATTATTAATATTCTTTGCCATTGTCCACTATTGAAAGCACGTGTATTTTTTTCATATGTCAACCGCGATTTTTTAGGCAATAATTTACCAATTGCCTTCCACATCTAGTGGAAGTTTTTCCTCTTCTAATTCGTTCTGATCCATTTATATATTCGGCAATTTATTTAGGAATTTTATACAAAGTATTTATCCACACAGGTTGATGGTACACTTTTTGTGTCGTTTGTTAATGAAGATCTCATGAGGCACGTTTTCAAGATATAAAATCTGAATGAAAAAAAATTGTTAACACAAATTGCGAAAAAGCTGTTATGAAACAAGTTTCGTATTACCCTAGCAACCCAATCTATCTAATTTTAAAATATGATTGACCTTTATTTTTTTTTGAAATTGTTAAAGTTGTTGCTATCGAAAAAAATAGAATGTTATGCTAGACCATAAAATGTTTCGCTTTTCGATAAAATAAAATTGTATAGTCTAGTATAACAAATAACTATTATTCTAATAATATTTTAAAATTTAAACATGAAACAAGGTAACAAAATATAAAATAGGTAGGAGGTAGGTAATTATTCTATTCTTATAAACTTTGAAATTCAAACAAATAACGAAAAAATAATCCTTTATCTAATAGACGTGTCTGTCTGGGACGCAGTTTTGTCTGTCTGGGACGCCGTTTTGTCTGTCCGGGACGCTGTTTCAGCAGCCAAACCGTAAGAGATAGAGAAAAAAGTTATTAAAGTTATATGTTTGGAATGGTCATGTCAGGTCAGGACCCGAATTTCAGTCACGTAACACGGTTTTCGAGAAATCACAAAAAAGGCCGTTTTTCAAATAGAACGCGTATTAAATAAAAACTGTTTCAGCAGCCAAACGGAGCTGCGACCCTCTGCGCCTTAAAACTTCGATCGGTTAGGCAACCACTTTGACAGCTTCCAGAATGTTCCGACGCCCTCTGCGCCTTCAAACCTCGATCGGTTAGGCAACCACTTTGACACCTTCCAGGTCTGGGTACAGTTTTTATTTAATACGCGTTCTATTTGAAAAACGGTCTTTTTTGTTTTTTTAAATGAGACATTTGTCTCACTGGCCTGCTAGTATTTATCTATTATGATTTATGAACTTTGAGTTTGGAACAATTATAAAGAAAAAATATAAATAATTATGTTCACAGGCTTTGACATTATATGAACTTTGACAGTCATTCCCATTATAATAATTATACTTAACAATATGAATCACTAATTTTGATTTTAAAGAGACTATTTGCGAATTTGTCAATGATTTCGTCGAAATTCAAGCTTTGAAGTGGATCACACTCCACATTCAAAATTAGAAAATATTCGAACCTTTATTGCGATAAAGAAGCTCTTTGCCTATTTTTGATACTTTTTGTTTGTTTTTAGTTTCTGAAAAAAAATTCTGTGGGCATTTTGGCCTCACATCTGGATTGGCCTACCGGGCATTTGCCCGGTTGCCCGGTGGGCCAGTCCGACACTGAACACAGATTGCACGTATCAGTATCTACAGGGATGACTTACAAATAGAGTTCCTCGGTCAAGCCGCGTCCAACAATTTATAAACCCAGGCGGTATCGAAGGGATGATCAACAAATAGAGTGGCTTGACCAAGCTATGTGCCAACAATTTATAGAACTGAGTGTTTGGTATTGGTATGATACAGGTTACTTCCTCTCAGTCAACTAGGCCAAACCGTGTGACATATGTATGGAAGAAGGGTAGTTAATCCACCGTACAAGTACGAATAGCAGTTCGACTAACTTTAGCGGTACGTGGTTGGTTCAAGTCATGGTAAAGGCTTACTCGTACAGTTCAACTTCTCTTGCATGAACTCGTTTCGTGAAAATGAAGCAATAACATGATCACCTCGCCTCGCTTATTTCAACTAAGCAAGGACGGTGGTGACTGGTGGAGCCCCTGAGACCTGCGTTTACCAACGTCGATTTTATACCAGCCCTATCTCACGTGGGGTTAGATTACTTTAGTTTTGAAATGTTACAACTTGAAGTTGCCAATCAAGGGGTTTGATAAGAGCCAATATCAGCAACACATGTAATTTTCCTTATGACCAAGACATCTTAAAGGGATTTCTATTGATAAAACCGCCTAGGGTGTAACTTAAAGAATGGTTTTCTTGTTAGCAGAATTGGGAGGCATAATTAACATCCCCTGTCCATATCTTAACGATAAAATCGACCATAATAATAGCATGCGATTTCAGTGATCATTTTACTTCTGGATTCGTTCATAACATATTTTGCCTATTTTGTGCACTTGCGATCATTGAAAATGAACAGGGTTATGCATTTCAAATTGACTTAACCGACGTTTTTGCAATTGCGTGCAACGTTATTTTATTATTACGATGGGTAGAGAGTTAGAACAACACGATTCTACTTTAGAGACAAGAGGAATTCAGAAAACGTAATCAACTACTGCAATGTTGGTTGCACAGCCCTGTTCATTTTCAATGATTCTTTGTGTACATAATTATAAACATTACCTCCGCAATCTGGCTCACTTATGTACAGTTGTCGCCAAAAAAATCAGGTACTCCTAAATAGACTAGTGACAATATTTTTACATTTTGGTATCCCCATGTTCTTAAATTACAGTTACCTGTAATTTTGTTACTGTGTTATATAAATTACAATTCGAAAGAGATATGATTATAATATAAATAATTACATTTACAAACAGGGAAAATATAACAACAAACATTCCATTAATATTTTATAATATCAATACCACGCTCTGTATGTAATCTATCTGGCATATAAGCCGTTCACGATCTTTTTGGGTCAGGTGAGGCTATGACCATCTAGTAATTTTGTTGGCAGTACCTCTGTTGCAACTAAACTCCCTCATGGAAATTGACAATTTTTGTGTTAGGTTAGGTTGTTTTCAGTTTAAGGTTATATTTTCTGAATAGGTACATTGTTGCCGGATATTCTCTAGTCTCCACATCGACTCGCTTTCTTTTAAATGTGGTCTGTCCTTCTTAAATTGGAAGTAGCATCGTTTAGTGGAAATTTTTTGTTGCAACAAAATTATTTTGGGCATTTTGACTTTTTCTTTGACGGAAATTAAAATTATTTTTACACATTTGATAAATCATTTATTTCCTTACGAATATTAAAATATTAAATCTGGCAATGTGGTGGCAAGAAAATGTCGAACAGACACTGACAGAAAAAAAAGTTGCATCCGCTACATCATCGAATCAGTAATTGTTAGTCCAACATGAAAAGAAAAAATCATAGCCAACTCTGTCCCAAAAAGGTCGTGAACGGCTTATAGAAGTTCGCAATTTTCTAATATATTTAACAAAGAAAGCAAGTTGTCAAATAACTGATTTTTGACGTTAGATAATAGCGAAAAATATGACAGTTAATTTAAGTGCACAGATGACTAAGGTATTACTCTAAAAGTTGAGTTAACATTGGGAAAAATTGCTGTTTGGCGATAACCGTATACTGCTTTCTTTTGCCTCTCTCATGCGTTTGCGTCTGCTTCTGCGTTTAACGGCACAGAGCTAATTTAAAACGAAGATCGAATGTAGAATGGCGGGACGTCCCGCTGTTTAGTTAAAATTTAATTTGTAAAATACAACAATTTAAAGCAATTTTTGGGTAAAAGGTTACTTATAGTCATTTCAATGTATTGAGGTGTAATTTAATGCCAGCGTTGTTGTTACACTCCATTTTTGCAAAAAATGTTAATTGTGCAACAATCCAGCAAAATTTGGTTTATTTGTTTTTGATCTACTATATTTTGCATTTAGCATTTAAGATTGATGATCTCAAATAGGTACCTCGATTTCGAAAAAAAAAACACATTTTCTATTTCTCAACCAAGTCATACTATGTTAAACACAATAAAAAATTATGGACTATTCTTATGTACATAAGATATGAAAAATAGTCCTAGACGCTTCTAAGCCGAGTATTACTTAGAAATCGGAAGAAATCATATAAACTTAAATACAAAAATGGCTTCTTGATCTAGCTGCAGGGCTTTGAAAAATGTTTTTCCTATTTTAATTAATTTAACATGAAAATCACGTAGATATCTAATCTTTTTATTAAAAAAACATAGCTTAGTATTACCGTTCTCAATATGGAACCTTCTTTTTACAGTAGCAAGCTAATGATATTAATATTTGTGCGTAGTAAACCAACAGTCTTTATTGGATATTTTCACTAATACGTATAATCAACGTGGATAGGTTTTATAATTGAAATTTCCAGTTGATTTCGAACATATTAAACTTCTATTTCAAAGCTCATGTAATTTTTTGTAGGTTAAAACATCTTGCATTATTATATAAACAAAAATAATACAATTAAATTACAGTTATTGCGCTAAGATATCCGTCGTTCCGAAGCCAGGTAGAAAATTAAAGCCTCTATGAATTCCTCGTTCATAATAAATAATTGGCAATACAGTAATATACGAACTAATTCCAATCGATAAAAGCTTTGAAATAGAAGTTTAATATGTTCGAAATCAACTGGAAATTTCAATTATAAAACCTATCCACGTTGATTATACGTATTAGTGAAAATATCCAATAAAGACTGTTGGTTTACTACGCACAAATATTAATATCATTAGCTTGCTACTGTAAAAAGAAGGTTCCATATTGAGAACGGTAATACTAAGCTATGTTTTTTTAATAAAAAGATTAGATATCTACGTGATTTTCATGTTAAATTAATTAAAATAGGAAAAACATTTTTCAAAGCCCTGCAGCTAGATCAAGAAGCCATTTTTGTATTTAAGTTTATATGACGTCCCGCTGTTTAGTTAAAATTTAATTTGTAAAATACAACAATTTAAAGCAATTTTTGGGTAAAAGGTTACTTATAGTCATTTCAATGTATTGAGGTGTAATTTAATGCCAGCGTTGTTGTTACACTCCATTTTTGCAAAAAATGTTAATTGTGCAACAATCCAGCAAAATTTGGTTTATTTGTTTTTGATCTACTATATTTTGCATTTAGCATTTAAGATTGATGATCTCAAATAGGTACCTCGATTTCGAAAAAAAAAACACATTTTCTATTTCTCAACCAAGTCATACTATGTTAAACACAATAAAAAATTATGGACTATTCTTATGTACATAAGATATGAAAAATAGTCCTAGACGCTTCTAAGCCGAGTATTACTTAGAAATCGGAAGAAATCATATAAACTTAAATACAAAAATGGCTTCTTGATCTAGCTGCAGGGCTTTGAAAAATGTTTTTCCTATTTTAATTAATTTAACATGAAAATCACGTAGATATCTAATCTTTTTATTAAAAAAACATAGCTTAGTATTACCGTTCTCAATATGGAACCTTCTTTTTACAGTAGCAAGCTAATGATATTAATATTTGTGCGTAGTAAACCAACAGTCTTTATTGGATATTTTCACTAATACGTATAATCAACGTGGATAGGTTTTATAATTGAAATTTCCAGTTGATTTCGAACATATTAAACTTCTATTTCAAAGCTTTTATCGATTGGAATTAGTTCGTATATTACTGTATTGCCAATTATTTATTATGAACGAGGAATTCATAGAGGCTTTAATTTTCTACCTGGCTTCGGAACGACGGATATCTTAGCGCAATAACTGTAATTTAATTGTATTATTTTTGTTTATATAATAATGCAAGATGTTTTAACCTACAAAAAATTACATGAGATATTTAAAATTAACCCACGGACGTTCAAGTACACCATTTTAATAGCTACATAGTTTAATCATATCAGCATCGTTCTACATAGTAGAACCCGCACAAAGCACAAGTAGTAATGCTGGACATACATAAATTTCGGTGGCGTAACGGGGTGCACAATAAACGTCGTTACAATTAAATTGCCAATTAAGGGCCGTCCATTACAGTTTTTATGGTCTTGCAGGCAATTTTTCAAAATTAACATTCTATCTCCACTTCATTGCGTTAACCTAAAAATGAGAGCACTTTAATGGCCCTATAAAAACGTCAGAAAAGAATGGTCACATTAAAATAATGTGCGGCACTGTCGCTGAAAGTTCAACTACAAATTATGCCTCATTCATGCTGCGAATTTTCAGATAATTTGTCCCCGGGACTATTTTAGAATGTTCACGCTTCCTAGCCCTGTGGATCGTATAGAAAGGTGAAACTAATTATTAATAGTGACGTTTTCCCTTTCCTGAATCATTTTCTAGCTGGTTCATCATATCATTTTCTCTTTCGAGCTCGCGTACATAGCTAGTTGGGCTCTGTGAAGAAAAGAAAATAAATTTAATATTATTCAGCTAAATATTTTATCTAAGAAACATGTCCATGAGACTAGTAAATAATATAAAACCTTTTTATATTTATAGAAGTGCTACAGCTTGCATAACTTGCGTCTCAAAGTTGCACAATTTGAATTAATGTCTATTCATGATAAATATCCCAGGCAAAGTGCTGTATACATTGCATGAAAAATGCGCTATTTGATTCAAGCAGACGTACCACGTGAATTATAAAGCACTGAAATATCGAAATTCCTATTAAATTATATGCCCGGCATTAGCCGATAGTCAAGCTGCAAGAATCTTTGGAACAAGGCAGTGAAGATTTACTTATACGCACTACAATCTGAGTCAGATTCAACCTACTAAAATATCAGGAGTTGGAGTTGAAGTCGGACTCCACGCGCTGATAAATTTGTAAAGGAAATGTTAACAAAAGCGCTTCTGTACAATGCTCATTTGCTTTTCACGTCGATCTTACAAATCCATGTTTTACAAGCAGCACATTGATGGTCGGTTTTTTACAGTTTATGTAGACATACTGCACAGCGTTCCTATTTGCAAAAGTGTTGACTATCTACAAGCAATACTGCTGGCAGGTGCAACCCAAATTCTTCCATAACAGTCAACATATATTTAAAAAAATAGATTTACATATTTTGTATGTTAATATATCGTTTAAGCATATTACATTCTATATCTGCAATCTATTGGAATGTTTGAGATCATTTAGGCATGCATGGAAGTAAAAGTTCTTTCCCAAACCTAAGAAGAAAATATACGGTACCCCCACCCAAGAAAAGCGCCCTTCCGTGCTTTCCACGAATACTTCGACACTCAACATCACTCCGTTTCGCTAATACAATGAAATGTTATGAACCAGTTATTTATCAAAAAAAAAAAAAAAAACCTAACAAAATGTTTTTGCCGACGACCATACCTCAAAAGTTGATGTTGCCTTCATTTTCGGAGAACCTATCGTATAAAAACGATCCAAGACTTCAGGAAGGTTCCTGGCGACCGGAATCGTGTACACATACGAACATACATCCCCCGCACAGCACGTTTAGGCACCGCCCAATACGGGGGAGGGATCTAGTGGGCTAGGGTTTTCACCAAAAGATCGGCACAGCCGAGATGGAGATTTGGTATAGTGGGTTCATTAGTCGGTTGGCACGAATTCTAGAGATATTAGACTCAGAGTGGTTTTCGATATGAGGGAATTTCAATACTTCGTACACTTCGTGTCGAAGTAATTGGCGACGGGATATAATTACATTTACTTCATTTTTAGTAAATAGTAATAGTATCGTGATTTTTTTAGAACTCGAAATTTTTGCGTCCCCTGATTCAGACAAGTGATTTTCCAAGTGATGTCCGTCTATCAGTTAATGAGTCTGTGAGCATGTCAGTATGTCTATGTCCTCCCTATAGCCCGGATAGTTTAATCAATCGACCTATATGTTTATAACATAAATTCACGTTGACTTTTGGTTAAAATCGGCGAACCAAAAGCAATACCTTATCCTTGTTTATTAATTTTTTTATCTTAATTTAATTTTCTTGATCAAGATTATATAATATGCAATTATCTATAACTTTTGTTTAAAAGGTATTTTTGTAAAAAAATATATATTTTTTAAATGCAAAATTTTATTTTTACTAGCAATAAGGGAAAGCCGTGTAGCGACCACACCTTATTTTTTTATTTGTAAATTATATATGCAGAGATGAAATGTCGAGAATATTTTAAAATATTTTAATTCGCCATTTTCTGGTATATCACGAAGACGAGTACTCTTTTTAGTTGGTCTATAATAGTATGCACGGATGCACACCTTCTGTTGTGGCATTAGAGTTCAGAATAATCTGCAGTTTCCTTTTAAGTTAGAAAGGATCACTAAAAACTTGATAATGCTAGAATGATAGTAAAACAACACATTTTGTTCAAAATATACGATGTCAGTGTAAGAGTATCCATAAAGCAAACATTGTGAAATATTCGTGTTTGTTCTTAATTACCAACAAAACTTTTAGGTACCTATATACTTTTTGCGCATGGTTCCACAAATTGTTAAAATTGTTAATTATTAAGTGCAGGCTGGCCAGCAACAATATTAGCGGCACATCTAATTTTTCAATCTCATTTTTCTTCGATTCTGAAGACGAAGTAACATTATCTTCATCCAGTATTTTTTTGGTTACATCCATATTAAAATGGTAGGCACCTTCCGAATTTGAATCGCACAGATAATTGCCGTCATCTTCTAAGAGAACATTGCAAGTTTTCTTGATCAGAATCATACAGCAATGTCTCAAGCTCATCATCATTCAAATAATGACGCAATGATGAAGCCATTTTGTACTAAATAATGTGTCTACTGACTTTGAGAGCGCAAAGACATGTGCGTAAATCAAAGACAAAGGAAAATGTTGAAATATAAGACTGCTGAGCCAAACATATTAGTTTCAAATACCTACAACCAAGGTAGAAACTGTACCCTTCGTTAAAGATTGCCTAATAAAATGACGCGAAAAACAACAATAATTTAAGTAAGTGGTCACACACATTTTTACTTCCCTCGTGTTAAAGACGAAGGAAGTATTGTAATCACGAAAAAATCTCATTTTGAGGTTTCGTCAGATCTTCACGTTTCAGGGTCTCTAGATGACGAAAAACAGGTTTTCTCAATTCCGTTTGTCTGTCTGTCTGCCTGTTGGCGGTATAACTCAAAAACTATTTGTTGGAGGAAGACGATATTTAGCATATATATACAGGGTGAGTAACTTAAAATAATAAAATTTTGTTTATTTTTCATTCAACTTAGTAATAGATACAAGTAATAATTTGTACATAGTGCAGACTGTATTCTTACCAAAAATGGGAACCAACAGATACAGAATATTTTTTTACAATACAAAAACGAGGCACAAATCAGCGCGTAGGGACGTAGGAATTCGGGAGGTCGGTCCTCCGTGGCGCAGGTAGAAATTTCCCAGTCCCTTACGATATCCTACTAAACGTTGTGAGCTACACACGCGGTGCGCCTGCCATTCGAATTCGACCACCGGTATAAGGTCTTTTTTTATTTGAAAATGTATTTAATTTATTAGCAACGTGAAGATATTTTTACTCCTAACTTAATTCGGTTTTTAAAATTATTCAGTGTCACAATGTCAACGAGGGAAGTTCTGGGTAAAGCCTTTTACAGATTTTTTGTTAAGTAATGAACAGTTACACTTGTCTATTTTAACTACTTTGCACGTCGTTAAAAAATTTGACGTATTGGTACAAAATGCATTTTGGTTGCAAGTTGAAGCTTATTAAATATCCAGCGTATTTTGAACATTTTTAAACAACTATTATATTAATTAACTCAAAAATGTGGTGTACACGCAAGTCAGCAATTCTACTCGGCACGAGTACTAATTTCCTCCTGGTATTATACTATTCGGCATATTCTATCTACATTGTGTAAATGAACTGAATCGTTTGCTAATAAATCGTTTTGTGTTTACTTTTGAATAATTAAGTCATCACGTATTACTTGGTCTCCAAATGTTTGCTAATATTTCTTTATTTCTTTACAATAAGTAAGTAAAAAAAAGAGCTGTGGTCCTCACACGACCTTCTTTTACTGCTTGTAATAATGAATTTTGCGATTTTTTTGAAAAATTGTCAAAAAGGAAACGTTTAAGAGTATTATATAATTAGGTAATATAGAACAGTTTTCAAAATTTTTCTTCCCATTATTTTTGTGAACATTTAGTTTTCCGATTGTTTCAAAAATTTCCATGTTATTTCTTCTTTTCTCATCTGCTCTGATATTCGTTTCTGTAGCTCTGATTCTTCAGGTTTCCTTTTCGTTTCTGCTATGACTCCCAATTTTGCAATCGCATAGTTTATTTTGCCGTATATGTTGTTTTTGGCTTGACCCTGAATGTTCTTTGGTTTTGCAATTTTTCCTCCAATCTTCATATTTTCATATATATAATGCGTTTCTTTCCTTATGAATTTCCTCATCTCTAACATCATCACTTCTCTGATATTATTTAGTTCATTTGCGCTACTTAGCATTTCCTTCTGACTTTTTTGTAGTTCTAATAGTATTTCTGCTTGTATCTGCTGAATATTCATTAACATTTTCTGTAATGTCTTTTCTATATCTTCGCCTTCCATTCGCGAGTTAATATATTCACTCGTTTGGATTTTTAACTTTAAATTAAATATTCGCACGTGTAGGCCCTGCTTTAGGTTGTTTACAACTAAAGTTTTGGATGGTCCAATCGTAGCTGTCCTGTTGGTGTGACGTCTGCTAGTGTGGAGGTTAAGTTATCAATTTCGCCGATTCTGTTCAAAAGTTTTGGACTTGGTACTTTATTAATTATACTCTATTCTCATAAGTAAATGTCTCTCTCTGTGAATTTTATTCCACAACTATTATTCCATTTTCAAAATTCACTTCACTTTTGTTAATACTGCTGAAACACCGTTTCTATATGGGTCGAAGCCGCAGCTGACGGTTGCTCGGCGCCATTGCGGTACTTTTTCCAAAAACTATACTTACAAAAAAACTTTTTTGTCAAAAGGTATAGACAACTGCGTAATATGTAATAGAGTTAGAAACTACCTATATTCCCTTATATTAATTTCCTGACTGAAGATTTTTTTCTTAAAACAAATTTTCCAATTTTTCTAAAAACAGTACTTCTCACAAATACTTTTTAAACAAAAGCTGCAGATAATTGCACAATATAGTTATATGATCTTGTTGTATAAAGTTTAATTTTTATCAAACACACAATTTCCTCGGAAAACGAAAACAAAAATAAAAGTAAAATACCACTTCCGGTTACCCGATTTCAACGACTATTCAACACTATAACATATAAGCCAATCACATTGCAGACATTTGCTTTTTTCAACCAATAACAGCAGTATATCACTGAATATTGGGCACCATGCAAAATATTCACAAAACAATGTACGTACTCAAAAAATAAATAGCCTTGTTGCGAAGTATCGCTTAGCAACGATGTTCTGTCCTTAGTGATATCGCTAGGTTACGTATCACTAAACCCCAACAAACTGCGTGGTTTGCTTTAAAAAATTAAAAATGCTGTGTTTTGGAAGTATTCTGCTGAATTTAATTGAGAATGAATAATTATATTAATTGTTGGATTATTTTTCAATAAAGTTAATCGTTATGTATTAATATTGTTAAATAGTCGTACCAAATACCACTCGAAGTGGATATATATTTTTTAAATATTTTGCCATTTCCATAGAAATTATTGTAAATTTCACTCAACAAAATCACATTTAAATGTCACTCGCCTTCGGCTCGTGACATTTTTGATGTGATTTTGTATCGCGAAATTTAAACGCAATAATTTACATGGAAACGGCAAAATATTTGTCAAAAATATATCCACTGCTTGTGGTATTACCCTTGAATATTTAATGGGAGCTCCGAATTTATATTAGAACTTAAAGTATAAATAATAAGGTCGATTAATTAAATCGTCTAAAGAGAGGACACAGACAGACTGACAGACAGACATCCCTCCAAAAACTACTTTTTCAAAATGAGAGGACACGAAAACAAATATTTGTACAAAAATTTCGAGTTGAAAAAATCATGATTACTCTAAATTATTTTCCGAAGTAAGGAAAAGTAAAAATGTATATAAGAAAATGAGGTGAATCAATAAGTTCAGTTTCAGTTTTTAGCGGTTGCTACTCAGTCACCTCTGCAGGGGCGTACTTTCCGGGCCATAACTACTTGGTCTCTTAGGCTGGAGACCCGCGACCTCCTATTATTGGCATCTTTTGACGTTACTTCAAATGGAAAACAGACTATCGCGAATTCACTCTAAAAGCAAATGTGTCTGTGGCCATGGAATGTAAAATAAGGAAGTTACTTCAAAAGTAGTTATATCAGCGTTCCAAGACAGTTAGCTGCATAATATGATAAATTGCGCCATTGCGAAAACCCGACATGGGATTTCTCGGAACTTTTTCTGACTTGATAATTGATGATTTTAGAAAGGGTTTCAGCTTTTCTTTTTTTAGTAACTGGGTTTCGTCCGTTTTTTCTAATTGTACTGTACTATACTAGAAAAAAGGGGAGATTACCAATAAACAAGCAAGGTATAACGTTTGTCTATTTTCTAGTAACCATAAAACTAATATTTTATGTTGCACCTTAATTTTTCAAAATAGGTACTTGTAGAGTTTCCCTATATTATTGTGTGCACAAAAACTGTAAAAATCGTTTTGTTGTTATTTAACTTTTACGGCATATCCAGCGCTGTTGATCAACTTTTACTTTTGTTCGGTTAATTAATGTATTATAACTCGCCCTCTATTTAATTACGTGACAATGAAGTAGCTACATATTAAATTATAAGTATCAATACGTCATTTCTTAGTGGTTTTCGTCATACTAACAATAACATTACAAGTTACCAAGATGTGAACATGGTTAGCTGTATTCGAATGGAGACGAGGGAAATGATGCTAGATCAGGTTTCTACAGTAATTTATAATAATTATAACCCCTGATTAAACAAAAACTTCATCAAAGAGGGCCAAGGATAAAAAAATTGACATAAGCTGTATAGGCCATTCACTAAACACAAACACATTTTCATGTTTTTGAAGTTGGCATATGTATACAACTTTTGTACTGAGGATTCTGTATTTTGTTTTGCAACGGTTTCCCTACCTTTGAATTTAAAAATGACATTCAATGACAACTAAAATTTCTCATTATTTCAGTGTCAAAGTAGATATTTTCCGGAAATTTTCGCCGGAACTTTTATAAAATGTAATAAAGATACCTGCATCAATAATATCCACCAGAGTATTTGTATAGTATCTTTCATAGTAGTTATTTATAACACTTATGACTTATCACAGATGCTAAGTAAATGTCACACCTTTAACCTATAGCCCCTTTATTTACAAATAGTAGCGACACCCTTTGATGTTGCCGCTGGGGCAAAATCACGTTGGTATCTCTTAACCCTCCACTGCCCGCGCACGGAGTCACAGCCCGGGTGGCGTAAATTTGTTTGCTTATTTCTGTATATACTGGTTTAGAAGCAATGACCCTTTATCTACCTCTCGACAGGATGATTTTTAGCCTTAGGTAGCAAAGTCTATTGTGTATGACTAACAATAACCAAAATATTTAGAAACACAGACTGCTGCTCCGTGTGCGAGTAGTCCCGTTTTACTGTTTCTACGGCGAGAGCAGGTTGGTGGTTTGTTAGTTGTGCTTGTGTTGATCTTACTGCGGTTTCTTTAGCGGTGTTTAAAGTATTTTCGTGATATTGGATTTGTAGACAGGTAAAAGCAAGTTGCCTATAATAACGCTTCAATGTTTTATAACGATTATTTTGTTTAGATAGTGTAGCGTACCGAGGTAATTGACTTAAAAACGCCGGTCGTGCAAGGGATGGTCATAAATCTACCCAAACTTGACACTAAGTGCAATTCTAAATCAACTGAAACTTGACATTAAGCGCAGTTCCAAATTTGTAAACGTCAGTGCTATCTAAAACGTGAGTGAAGAATGATCTATAAACGTCAGTGCGACTTATTCCAACAAAAAGTGTTAGAACCCAAAGGTGATTTGTGTATCCATCAAACAATGCGGACTAACTCGTCAAAAACGTCAAAGTATAAATTCGGAAAACAGCAGGAAGGATGTCACAAGCGTAGGAGCACCCAGTAACAAAAGGAAGGGTTACATAAATATCCTTGTGACCCAAATTCCAGGCAATGAAGAGCCCTTGGTCATAATACAGCCATAAATCCTTGAATATGAAAGAAGCCCATGCAATTTTATTATCGGAAGTAGCATCCCAAACTTGTCTGTCACAATAGAGCGAAGGGTGCTATTGAGTCCGGAAGAATGGACGGGATTCCTTCCATTCAAACAGTGGTTATATAAACTAGAGTAGCCTAGTTTTGGGGATCAGTCGTCCCAGATCAACGCGATCGCCTCACGTATTTGTATTTTGTATTTGCATTTGTGTAATATTAACGAATGTGTACGTGTGTATTTTTGTTTATTTCTTTAAAGTTAAAATAAAGGAAGGTTATTGTTTTTCATAAACGTGTGTATTTTACTGAACTAAATTCTACAGTAAAAATTGCTACGCATCAAATAAATTGGCAAATAATAACTAAAATAGTTACAAAAATGAGCTACGAAAAAGAACTTCAGCGTTTGCAAGCGTTTTACGAGGAAGTGGAAACTGAATCCGAATTTGATGATGAAGAAGACGAGGACGATCATATTGAAGATGTGATTGAAGAAAGAGAAGGCGATAGTGATACCGAACAAGAACTAGATAGCGATGAAGAAGATTCAAACAAAGTGCCTTATTTTGTTGGAAAAGATGGGAAAATGAAGTGGAAGAAGCATGTACCCCCTAAAAACGTTCGAACACGTCGAGAAAATTTATTAACTCAATTACCTGGAGTAAAACCACTAGCCAGGTCTCTACAAGAGCCTCTGGAAATTTGGAAGGTCTTTTTTTTCGACGAGATGCTGAACATTATCGTAGAATGTACAAATCAGAGGATAAGTACTGTTGCTAACAATTTTTCACGGGAGAGGGATGCAAAACCTACAAACCTTGTTGAAATTAACGCATTATTGGGACTTTTATACATGGCAGGTGTACGTCGTGCAAACCGTTTGAACACAGATGATTTGTGGCAAACCAATGGAACAGGGATCGAAGTCTTTCATTTGACAATGAGTAAATATAGATTCCTTTTTCTTTTGCGATACATTCGGTTTGATGACATGCAGACACGGGAAGAAAGGAAGCAATACGATAAATTGGCCCCAATAAGAGAGCTATTTGACAACTTCAACGAGAATTGCAAAAAATATTACAGCCACTCAGCGTACGTTACCGTGGACGAAAAATTGGAGGCGTTTAGAGGACGATGCGGATTTAAAATATATATTCCAAGTAAACCTAACAAATATGGAATTAAAATATACGCTTTATCGGATGCAAAAGTTTTTTACACAAGCCATATGGAGGTCTATGTGGGAGAGCAACCAGATGGTTGTTATAAAACTAGCAACAGTGCAAAATCGGTAGTGGAGAGATGCTGTCAACATCTATTTGGTACAAACAGAAATGTTACAACTGACAACTGGTTTACCAGTATAGATTTGGCAAAATCTCTGAAAACTAATAAATTAACTTTACTCGGAACCATTCGAAAGAATAAAAGAGAACTACCAACTGAATTTACAAGTGGGCCAAATCGACCAATTGGTTCGAGTATGTTTGGATTTGAAACCGATTGTACATTAACCTCCTACATTCCAAAAAAGAACAAAAATGTGTTGATGATTTCTACAATGCACAAAAGTGATTCGCTATACGAAGATGGTAAACCAGAAATGATCCACACTTACAATATGACGAAAGGAGGTGTCGACGTAGTTGATAAACTTTGTGCTCAATATAATTGTGCCCGTAATACGCGACGTTGGCCTATGGTGGTGTTTTATAGTTTGCTGAATGTGGCAGCTATAAACGCAAGCGTAATTTACCTGGCGAACAATCAAAACATGAAAATCAAGCGCAGAAAATTTTTGGAACATTTATCACTAGAATTGGTACGAGATCATCAAAAAGTTCGTGCGTCTTGTTCAACCCTGCCGAAACAGTTAAAAATTAGACTAAGAGACGTTTTAGGAATGCAAACGCCAACAACTCCTGTATTTCCAAACGCTGGTGCAAAAGGGCGTTGCTCTAAATGCAACTGGAAGAAAAATAGGAGCACAAAATACTTTTGCAAATCTTGTGCAAAATTCTTATGTTTAGAACATGCCAATATTATGTGCAGTGACTGCTATGAAACAGCAAGTGAGAAAAACTGAATTTGAAAAGTTATATATTAATCAATTCTACTTATTGTAACCTTCATTCCTGTGTATCAACTGTAATATTTAATATAGTATAATTATGATTAGCACTTATTTTACTTCAATTATTTATTGAACACTTGCACTAAAAATATCTAACAAGCTTATAACTAAATACTTAACTACAACTTCTTTCAATATCTCAATTAAGATTTAAATAATTTGTCTAATTGAACCTCACGGAGTAGCAGTCCGTGCGCGAGCACAAATGTTCCAAAATGTGGCGCGGGCGCTGGAGGGTTAAGTCCCTAGCATATTTAAAAATCGCCTAGGAAGTGCATAATTAATTAAAATGGGACATTGACAGTTGTCGTGTTTTTATTCATTTTTCTCTTCGGGGGCTAATTCGAAGTCGAGGACGTGGAAATGCCAGGGTGTTGTGTCGATAAGTGTAAAAATAGTAGCAGAAAAGGATTTCAGGTATTCAGATCTGTTATTTTTTCACTGTTTACACTGAAATTTACCGTTTAGTAACTTTTTGTATTTTCATGTTTGCATCAGGTTTGCCCCACGATGTCGCTACTATTTGTAAATAGAGGGACTATACTTTAACCTATTAGCTTTAGTAACTTATTGTAAGTACATTCCTAGACAAAGATGGATTTCAGAAGTACATTCATGAAATGTTGGAAATCAAAGGCCACTTTAATTCAGAAAGTACGTAATTTTAATTAATACTCACTCTCACTTTGTCAGCTTAAATTGACAAGTTCCAAACCGCTTTTGAGACAACCCCTTTAATGGGCTCCGTTTCCATTCGCCGGATTCTTTTCGTCGGAATTCGATTCGCCGGAATCCGTCACGCCGGAATTCGATTCGCCGGAAGTTTTTTGGCCGGAATGCATTTCGCCGGATATCAAGATCGAGTACACTATGCTGATCGTGGGGAAACACCGCAAAGACTGCAACTAACCTAAGCAGGCTAGAACGAGACACAGTACTTTGCCGAATTTCGTTATATGACACGCTCCCTACAATCCGGCGAATAGCCTTCCGGTGAAATAATTATCGGGCAAAACGAATTCCGGCGAGTCGAAATCCGGAAAATGGGAAGGCCACGCTTTAATGGTGTCTATTTTATGTCATGATTTTCACTGATCATAAAATACGACGCATGTTAGAAATGTAGTTAGGAACGTGGAGCAGTCAAAAAAATCAATTGTGATTGAGTTTACTCTGATAGAGTAGATTCAACATTAAGTAGTTCACATGTTCCAAATGTAAGCTTCGACATATGTGATTTTGTCTAAGGTCATTCTGATGAACACTTTTTACTTCCTTTTACGATAAACAAAGTATTGGATTCACCCCAAAAATTCAAAATTGAGTTTTCAACAGATCTTCACGTTTTAGAGTCCCCTGAACCAAAAAAACATGTTTTTGTTCATTGGTCTGTCTGTCTGTATGTCTGTCTGCCTGTGTGCCTGTGAACAGAATATCTCAAAAACGAAAAAAGGTATGGCGTTGAAACTTCATATATAAGTTTTGCATACTATGTAAATGCGACAGCAAGCTTTTGAATAAAATCTCATAACCGGAAGTAGGTAGTTTATTCCTGTGATTTTTCAGTTTTTTTTCGATTTTTTCGAAAATGGCTGTAACGATTTTTTCAAACTTTACATTTTTATTAGATTTTTAATGTGTATTGATGTGAGAGATGTGATTTTCCAGTTGAATACTTCTAAAATGGGTTTCTTTTGTTTTTTCTCTATTTTTTGTTAACTCCTATTTTAAATACAACACCCGATATATTATTAAATTTTTTAATTCAGCTTAAAATTTTAGAGAAAATTTGTCTCTTGCACTAACGCTCTATTTTGTACGGTTTCAAAAATTTTGACAAATTCTTAAAAATTAAAAATCATTTTTTGGCTAATTATAAGATCACTGTAAAAGGAAATTATGTGCGTGTGTTACACCAGATTTTTTGAATCACGTGTTATATTCGTTTGTTTTGAAAATGTAGCATTGAAAATTTATTTATTGCCTGCGATGACGTAAATGATAGAAAATTAAGTATTCAACAATTTTCAATGCATGTCTTTCCTAGGCCTTCACTTTAGTAATAATTTTTATTTTTTGTAAGACTAATACTCAATCGCACACACGAGTTCCATTACAACTACCAATTCAAATGTGCAATCGTATTTAGTCCAGAATTCAATATCTGATTCATTGCGGCGGCTAATTAGCGGTGAGGCAGCAACTTGCAGGGCGCTTGATTAAATAACTCCACAACAGGAAGAATCCGATCGCAATGCAATTTCCTGCACATGCTGCAAATTGGCGGAATTTTGTTTCGGAAACTTGCGCCCTACGTGACTAATGTGTAATCGATAATTCGAATTTTTCGCCGGTGCTTGCGAGCCGCCTCCTGAAAGGGCTGTAAATTTACGTGTTTCAGGACCGAGAACAACAGGATGTGGCGATGCTGGCAAGGTGTCGTATGGGTGAATGGCTGGAGGAAGACCCTTGTGTACGGATCCTTAGGGGCGATCCCTCTCGTGTGGCCCCACAAACTTTGGCTCGCCTATGTTGCGGGCGGGCAGCTGATCGCCCTCGCCGTATTTCACCTCCTGTTGTCCTTCAAGGGGAGGAGAAGGCGAAAACGCAAAGACAGGCTCTTAAATGGTGACATCGACAGCTTTGAAAGGTACGCACCGGGAATAAAATAGCTAGGCTAAGTTGCTAAGTCAGCAAAGATTTATGTTTTCTTCGGGCGTTAATTTGATTTGGAAAATGCGCTTTACTCGATGCTTACGCGCCAACGCCAACACGATCATCAACTTGGCTGAAGTAGCTTTAAGATTCAGATTATTGAACCTTTTAAGGAGTTCTCCATCTCTCTACTGAGAGAGAACCATTCCGTTGTTTCCTTATGTCTCTTTTTCATAGATTTTTTTCTTTTTTCAATTTTCAAAATTTTACTTCCATGCATTTTCAGCTGCATTACTTAATGTTTCCTTGCCTTTTTTGGTTTATTTTTTGGTCTTTTGGTTAGTCTCTGTTTCGTATTTGAACCTAAACTAACTCCCTAAGAGTTCAATGAAACCTAGTAAGTAGTGAAATAAAGTTGTAAAAGGTATATTAATATTAATACTCCATACTATAGTTGATGCCAAATTACTAATATAAAAAGAAGTGCAAGTTCGTAGTCTTTTATATAAGATGTGGTGCAGCAACTGCTATTGTATGCAGTCAGAGGTGTTTTCGCTCACTGCTACTTTAAGATGTTAGTAATATTAAACTCAGTGGTAAGCCAAATTTAAACGGTTAGTTGGGCGGTATTTTATATATGTAATTTTAAAAAAATTATGCAAGTCTGTAGTAATCCAAGTCGGTGGCAGTTCCAGTCGGATGTAAATCCACATCTGTGGAAATACAAGTCGGTGGTAATTCACATTTTTGGTAATTTACGTCTGTAGTAATTGTAGTCGGACATACATTCACATCGGCAGTAGTTCATACAGGTGGGTAGCCCGTACTGTTTCCCCTTTTTGCAGCTTTACTGCTGCGTTCGAGCTCTTCATCGTCCTGTGTATTAGTCGTATTCGTTTCTGTGGTGTATTCAGTTTTTTCATCTCCTTTATTTCCTGCGATATTCTAATTTTATTAAATTATATCTAGCCGGGCTCGGTAGTTCAATGATAAGCATCCTGACTACTAATCTAAGAGTCGCGAATTAGATTACCGGTCCCGGTGAGGTTTTTGAAAATAAAAAATGAGAAAGATGCACTTCTACCTTGTAGTGTTAATATTTTTTGATGATCGGGTTCACATGTATAATAGTATCAACTGTTTATCTACTCGAAATCAGCATTATACTACTAAATTAATTTCTTCTTCTGGGTGTATTTGGCAGACTGATGCTTCTAGAATTGATATATATTTCTCGGTCTCCCTTCTTCAATAACGGTAGAATTATACCGCGTATTCATTATGCTGGCATTCTTCTTTCTTGCCATATTTTGTGTTAATGCATATATCCTTTTCTTCTTTATTCCATATATTATTCATGCCAGTTTCACATATGTTGGTTCTGCCAGTTGCTTTTGTGGGTTACTTTTGTGATGATATTATTCGTATTTTTTCTGGTACAAAATAAATTGAAAATGGGTTATCCGCTTTTATTGGTCTGTGTTATTTTCTGTTTCTTCCACGTGTGTCTCTTTCCTAAGTTTAAACTTTTTTAGAAATTCCTCGTTTCCTTACTTCTTTCCTGTTTTTAACGATGTGATGATGTTTTCGTCAAATCAGTATTTGTTCCGATGTCTGAGGCTTTCACGGCCATTGTCATTAAGTAACAAACGACTTCCGGGATTGGACCGTGTCATGATTGAGATCGAAGAACTCAACGTTTCGCCCACTTTCGTAAGGGGCTTCATCAGGAGGAAAAAGCAAAAGAGCACGGTAAGTCAACGTGTTAACCACGCCAGAGGCGAAACTCTTTGCAAGGGAAGGGATAGAAGAGCACGGTAACTCAACGTGTGAACCATGTCAGAGGCGAAACTCAAACGTTGCGTTCTTCGATCTCAATCATGACATGGTCCAATTCCGGAAGTCGTTTGTTACTTAGTATTTGTTCTCTTTCATTCCTTTGTAATATGTCTAGTTGCTTTCAGTACTCAATTTTTAAATATCCTCCGTTAGGCGTTAATCCATATTCAAGATAGTTTCACGATATTGCTTGCAAGGAGTTCTTCTAAGTGTCTCCTCTGTTAGCAGATAATCGCTGTTCTCCGGAATTTAGAACAACTTTTTGCGACTCAGAGCATAAATAAATGTTACTGCCTGGAGGATACTACGGTAGTCATGGTTGTCTGGAAAATTTAGACTTTTTTCTTCCGCCTGATATCAACGACGAACTGTTTCTCTCCAAATGCACCCACTATGGTCTAGTGCTCACAAACACCATATTTCGGGAAAGTGGTAAATTTAAAAGCACATGGCATCACTCGAGGTTAATAATTGGCACCTACTATACCACGTAATCGTGCAAAATGTTTCGTATATTGCATTGTTGGGGTATTTTATCACTTGCCTCTCCATCTGTTAAAGGTTTTCCAACTCTTTCTCTCAACGCTCTCATTACTGTCATATTTATTTTTCGTCTTCCTCCGCTGGTATCAGCTGGTGTTTCTGCTAAATACATGGTGTTACGGCATGGTTCTATATCTTGTTCCTTTGTTATTTCACATCACGTCCCATACACATCGGAATGCTGCAGAGCCTTTGTTTGGTGTTTTACTGTTTTGTATATGTCTCACTCATTAGTTAGGTTGATGCCTGTATACGTAATTCGCTCTCCAATTTATGTCTTAATAGTTATGGATATGTCAAACATTTTGTTTTCCTCTTGGACACTTCCATGCTCTATTTTACCTTTATTTGTATGCCCTGTTAATAATGCTCTAGTGCCCTTGTGGTTTTATACTTTGTATAGGCTTTCTTCTTTTCGTTGCTTAATTGTTTTCTTTCTTTCGGAAACCGTGGTGTTTTTCTTTCTTACAATTGCTAACTTATCTCGATCCACATTCTTCGAGTGCTGCTTTCATTATATTAGTTATTAATTTTTCCAAGCTTCTTCTATTGCAGGGCCGTCACTAACTTTTATTTCGTTTATTTTCTTTCTCGGCGTTTGTTTACATAGTTCTCGAGTGCTCGCATTTTGAATTTTTCCATTTAATTTTCTATACTTCTTTGATTATCTCATTTTGTTATATGGGATGTTTATTAACCTTACTTTACACAGCACTAGGCTGTGGTCACCGCCCAATACCCATATTTGCAAAATGTATGTCCAACATGTGTTTTGAGGCTATGGTTCTATTTATACTGTTAATATAATCTAGGATTGATGTTATTTGTTCTTGCGTGTTTTGTCGTACTACTTTATACTTTTCATTATGATTACAGGAAGTGGTGGAAAGTCAATTTTGTTCTGATAACAAAAATCAATGAGCAATTTTCGTTTTCCACTTCTTCGTAAAACCGTAAACCCCTTAGTGTACCAAAATGGTCTTGTGGTACTACCTCTATTTAATTTTACACTGTTTTGTAGGGATTCTCTCTTTCGGCACTGAGTTTTTCCATAACAGGAGCATATAGTATGTTAATGATGTGTATAATATATTTGTTTTCTTAATACTTTTTCGCTTATTTTTGTATATTACGTATATCTTCGATGTGCATTTAAAATATTTTATGCATTGGTTCTCTAAAATGACTATTTTTCGAACTAAAACACACCGCGAAATGGATCTTTAGGGACCTAGTACTCTAATGTTGCCATTGCAACACTTTAGAGGTTTTTTTTCATTAACAATACAATACGAAACCATACTGTGTCAAATTCGAGGTTAGCAGGTTGGGTTTTGCATCAGTTTTGACACAGACTGACGCAAAACCTAACCTGGTAACCTAGAATTTGACATAGACTAACAGTGCTACCAACATATTATTCATACGTTTGAATTTCCACAGCCGCTCCTTATGGACTTTTTCAATGAACATGTACATTCAAACGTATGAATAATACGTTGGTGGTACTGCAAGTCTATGTCAAGTTCCAGGTTATCAGATTAGGTTTTGCGTCAGTTTTGACACAGACTGACGCAAAATCCAACCTGATAACCTCGAATTTCACATAGACCTACAACGTCACCAACTAGCTCCGACATATTATTTTAAAATCCTGACCACCCTTGACCAAGGTAATTTTTGACATGCCGCTATTTAAAAACCAATTTTTAAATCAATTTGGTGGTTTAGCGAACTCGTGCCAAAAAATCCTGTATGCAACATGTACGCAAAATAGTTTTAGGGTACTTCTCTCATTAAATTACGATTCGTCCCCTAAAACTATATTTTGCGTGCTTGATACATAAATAGCTATTATGGATCACTACTGCCGCACTTCCCCCGAATTGACGATTTTCTTTTTCTTTTCTTCTTATTTCCGCCAGTGCATAAATGTCGATATATTTATATATATTTTGTGTATTATTTTCTGATCCTGTTATTCCATGACATAATATTTCATATAGCCAACATAAATATTTGCTTTTTTAATCATTAGTTTATTACTGGGTAGCTTTCCATTTAGACTCTCCATTTTCGAGTCTATCGTTAGTACTCTATCATATTTTCTTGTGTTGTTCATTATTACTCTGATGGTTGTTTCTATATTGTTCCAAAAATCCTCCTTTCTTAACACCAGTTGTACAATGTTTTCACTTTTTACCCCGACGCACCGTGATTTAATTTTTCTCCTTTGTTCAATACATAGCACTCCAAAAACGTGACCTGTGCCGTCTCTATCTTCCCCACGGGGCTACCTGCTCTCTTAAAAACATAACAAAAACTGTCGGAAATATCCACATCCTGTTAATATTTGTGTAACATGGTAGTCCACCTCCCCTTGTCTTTTTGTCACCCATAGCTATAACTCCCCAATCAGTTTTTTCCACCACAGACCAATTCTTCCTTCCGGGTCCTCTCATCTTGTTTGTCACATATTGCTGGTTTTTTGTTTTGCTGGCTGCTTTGGTTATATCTTCTGCATCTTTCTATCAGTAGAATAATGTATGCCTCTGCAGCAGCCGTCCGTCCGGTAAGGTCTACACGCTCTTATTAATATTCTTCGCTGGATTCGTTTGATCTCCATATGGGTGCAGCGTAGACTAGTGTGAAATATACCGTCGATGCTATAAGCTATAGGTTTCTGCTTATGAAGCTTCCGATGCCATTACTCTTTCAAGATCCACCAATGCCTCTGTTGTGTTTATTGTAGCGTCTTCTACTGCGACTTCATCCCTGTTATCAGTTCCTCTTTATTAGCATGCTAGCTTATGTTTTTCAGAAACCAATCATTTTAATCCTTCCGTGTTCAATCACTGACTCACCTTTCGTATCGCCAGATTTATTTTAAATATGATGTATTCTTCTTTCTTGCCTCTTTCAGTCACGGTCAGATCATCCGCATAGCCTATCAGTGCTATTCCCTCGGCATCCGCAGTCTCAATACCTGGTCGTAGAAGATGCTCCGCTGCAGAGGTCCAAATACGGACCCCTACAAAGCTCCTCTGGTTACATCCATTTGAACTGTCTTTAGGACAATAATTTCTCTCTCGCTAAGATAGCCAGTTTGACTAGATGTGGTAATCGAATTGAAAGCACTTTGTACGTCGAGGGTACCGACAATGCAAAGTTTTCTGTTTTTATAGCTTCTCCTGTTGATTTCTTTCGCTACTTTTTGCTCGGAATACATGACGTCGAGGGTAGATTCTTCTTTTCTGTTTTAGCATGTATATTTATATGTTGTTTCAGCATTTTCTTATTTCTCTTCCTATTGTATTAGAACCACGTCTTAGAAAACCTATTAATGAACTTCATGCAGTATGGGGGGGGGGCACTTTTCCACCAGTACTTTTACTACCTCTAATTGCGCCCCGGCTGGCTTCGTGCTTTTTCTATTTTCATTCCTTCAGCTACCTCTTTTAGGTCATATTATGTAAATGGGGGGGGGGGGGTACTTGATTCCAGTTTACTATTCTTTCTTGTGGGAATCGTTACTTTGCCTGTGTCTATTAATTCTGCAGCATTTATTCTGAGTTGAGAGTTTAGTTTTTTACGCATTATTTTCTATCACCGTCCCGATACGATCTTGCTGTTTTTTAGGAAGATTTGGTATTTCTATAATTGTCTTCATATAGTCATTTGGCTCGATCCCGTCCGTTTTAAGGTGTCACTCTTCAATTACTAATCTGTTTGACAATACTTGTTGTACAAAAAGATATATCCATGTGAGATGTGGCACGTATCCGTCGAAAGGAGTAGGTTTAATTTCCTCGTTTATTATATGAAGGTTTTATTGTAATAGTCACCCAGTCACTCTTATGTCTTCATCTATGTGGCGAACCCCATGTTGGTGATTTGGAGTTAAAGTCTCCGCTTACCAATATTGGTCTTACTTGTATGTTTCTTCATACTGCTTTTCAGTTGTTTAATATTCCTTCGTATTCTGTTATATCTATATTCAGGGAGATATATCACAAATGGATGACTATCTTTCTTGTTTCAATCCATACATGTCCTTTAGCTTTACCCCACTTATCATTTTTTTCGTTTACAATTGCTTGAATTCTTACACTGTATTCGCAATCTCGAAAGTATGGCCCGCTTCTTGTCATCGTAATGTTCGATTTGAAAGCAATCACTACATTAATATTATGGTCCAGCACAGTTTTCCGAAGAGGATCGTGTGCAGTTCCATTTCTGTTAAGGTAGCATTGTAGAATTTTAAGAATTGTTGCTATCAGTTTCTTTCTCTGCCTTACCGCTACCCTTCAGGATCTGTCTCGTCGTTCCCTTTTCTTCGTTATTATTGTCTCCTTGCTTTCAGTTTTATGTTCTTTTACTTTTTCATTCAGTATTTCTTGAATGGTCTCTTGCACATCTTCCTTTATTATCCTTTCACAAACTATTGGCCTTATTTGTCCGCCTACCTACTTGGTCAGGTCAATCTCCTCGAGAGAACTAACTTTGTCTGAAGATGATTCTCCTTATATATCCGGGCGTGGGCCCAACAGTAAGCTACTCAGTTCACCTATCAACCCCTTAGGTTGGAGTTTGTGTTTGACTACAATTCTATAATTATTTAGAAAATACACTGAGTGTTTTAAAGATGCTTACTTGTCATTAAATTTCAGACTGATAAGCGTTATTTATTACAAGTCATTTAATTTCAAATGTTTGTATCGTTATATATACAATTTATTAAGCTATTGCTCACTGTCGATACTTTTCATAAGTGAAAACCAGAAAAAAACGGCTACGTAAACGTTAGGAAATGATGTAAAATGTTAGCTCTATAATCAAATACAATGTAACGGGTCTGCATTTCCTGACTCTTAACGGTTTGCTTAACTGCTGACGATTTAAAGCTTGCTTGCATAAGCTGCGCTGGTCGTTTTCGTAACAAGTGTTTATGATTGCAGCAGCCGGTTCGAAGAAGTGACCGAAGTGTTGGACGACGGACTGCCGGAACCGATTCCGGGCAGCAGCCACTCGCTCTCGGACAGTTTGGCGGAACCGGACACAATACTTGAGATATGACCGGAAATGCATCAGACGCCGGACTTATTCAAGCACATTGTGGACTCCGGCCACTGGAGCGAACTCGACAGTGATGATAGTGCCGCCTGATTGCTTAGTTCCGCGCGAGAACTCTTGTACATAGATAAGTATTCAACCACACTCGTGTACTTGTTGTTTTATAACACCTTACTATACAATAACTGTGTACATTTGCAAATGCCGAAGTGTGAGCCGTTTTCTCACTATCACATACAAATCTGTTTATACCAATTAAAGGATGTTTACTACTTTTTGAGTCAATAAATTTTAAAAGATTACTGCAGTTGATGTCTTAATTATAAGTTTATGCTAATATTTTTTATAAATTTGTTATACGTATTTACGTAATTAGTTGTCATTAAATGGATTTCTGTTCTATTGGCCGTTTTATTCTAGAGTGCTTGTTTCAAGGTCCTTTGAAAATTTTGTATTGCTTCCGTGATTTCGCTATTATAAACTAGGCTTAGAATGTAAAATTATAGACCGTTGTAAAATTCACAAATATTGGCCTACATTTATGAATCTAATAAACAGGGTTTCATAAGTCATTCAATATTTTTTAAATTTTGCATGAGGCCACAACTTGGATTGTAAACAACTGTTTTTAATAATATTTTGCCATGTTCAAAACAAAAACAGGTATTCTATCAAAGCAAGAAGTGTTTTTAACTACTCCAAGTACTACAACGCCGGTATTCCAGAAGCGGGGACCTTTAAGCGGCCGTTCCTAGAGTACTAAAGAACATTTGTGACAAAAATCAGGACTAAATGTTATTTTAGGTACGCCTGGGCTAATAGGCAAAGGATACAAGTAAATGAAACCTACAACAACTTAAAAAAAAATAAGCAGGTGGTTAGTAGCAAAAAAGCAGTTTGTTGGGCTACTTTACATATTCGTTCGTATAAGATCGTTTATATAGCTTTTTGTTGGCCAAAAGATTTAAGTCAACAGCTGATCATCATGTGAGTTGAGTATGTTTGGACACAAACAAGGATCTAATGGGCACTCCTTCAAGAGCCTCGGCGTACTGCATCAGCGAGTTAAATTAAGACTTTTTCCTACCATTCACCATCGCATCAGTGTGGCTGTTTCCGTCATACATCCTGCATTTTTTAGTGGCGACCACCAGTTCTCTATCCTACTCCCACCGACTTGGCCGAGAGACTCTTGTACTTACAGAAGCAACTTTTTCCGGACCGGCCAAGGTGGGAACCAATGCACGCCCGAGATTAAAGTGGCATTGCAACGACCAGGTAAGTTCCTTGGCCGGGCAGCTTTCCTGCAACCGAGAGAAAAGTCTATCCTACTGGAAGGTTTCACATATCATATCTAGACTGAAATATCAAGTGGCACATAACAATTTTTAACGGATTTGTCACGTACCCCTATGACGTGACTCTATTTTGACGTCCAGTAAAAAAATACAAATATTGAAATATTACTCCCGCCCATAGTTATCGGAGCAATATTACATCTTGCTGCTGTGTCTCAACTCGTCTTCATTAACAGAATATATTTAAATTTTGGTGCATTTATAATATATGCACAAATTATACGAGAATAACATAATACGATTACGCTGCACCAACAGTTTAAAGATAGCAAACTCTCACGTAGAAGCATACGAGAAAACTAAAAAGGGTGCGCTCAAGCAAAGCGTTTTCCCGTAAATATATACTGCGGAGCTCTTGATACATTTTACTCGCCTTGCAAGTAAAAGCGCAATCCATCACGCAACCTGAAATGTCTGTAATAAGGTAAGTAGAATCAATCATATCTGAAGAGAAAACAAAAACAGAATATATCTGTGAATCGCTTCAGTTCCGCACATTTTTCAAAGCTCCAAATTAAAGAGGCTAGCTGGAAACCTCGTCTTGGAATACTTGAAACTCCCAGCAGGGTAGCTGAAGCAATGCTGTCATGAAATTCAGGAAATCTGGTATCTACAATATAGCATATAAGCCAACTTAATAAGAATAGTCGATAGCACGTGCTGTAATGTGATATATCCATTAAAGCTCGCCAACCGGTGCAATTAAAATTTAATTATTGTTATCTACTAGACGTAATATAAACTCGTTAGCTAAAAAAACTAGGGGTGGGTAGTCTGGCTTGCTCTTAAATAATAATGCATTGCACGGTATTTTAAAGATCGTTACTCATACATTATCTTTGACGTAACGCCCGATGGTAAAACATTTTTTTCTGAAGTTGTCTTCAAAGTAATTATTTTTAATTCCAAAATTTGTCATTCAAGTTGACATTTCTTTTGCTGACAGAAAAAGTGTATGTTTCTATGCAATAGTTGCTCCTTGGATTAATAGCTATTTATGTTATAAGTACGAAATTAAGGACTTTTTTGAACGAGCCGCAGTTTATGGCCCAGCAAGCGCAGCGAGAGAGGCATATAAACAGGCTTAGGATAAGTATGAAATTAAAAATTGGGATATATGCATGCAAATATGCACTTAAATATGCCCCTTCCCTAATTTAGGCAATGTAGCACTGTGTAAGTCAGGAACGTAAATTTTTATTAACGTTGATTCCTGAGGAATATCTCGCTTCATGTACTTCTCTAGAAATACTGTGAGTGTTGGGTTTTGTAACTTGGATAAAGATATATCGACAGAAATACAGACTTTACATAAATCATAATTAAACTTAGAATGGTGTGGTCCTGATTTTGGCATTGTTGTTGTTTATTAGCAGGTTTTTTTTGCTTTTCTTACTCAGATGTTTTTCTGTTTGCATATGCCGAGTAACTTGAAATTTTTTTGAAGCTACAATAATTTCAACTACGCAATATTTACAAAATAGCAGAATACCATTAGTGGTAAAGTATTCAAAATCAAGCACAAACTGGTTTAGAACTACACTTGAAGATATTTCATCTTTTCTCATTTTAAATGTTAATTTGGGCTTTGATGTTTTGTGGATATTTTAAAGTTGACTGTAGAGAGACGTTGGAGAACTAAACTTGTAGCACTACTATAAAATGAAACTTAAAGAGGTGGCAAGAAAAGGATTAGTAGAGTTTTCCTAAAACATATTTTATCGTTTAACACTAAGCCCCTTTTACTCAATTCTCTAGTTAAATGTCAAAACAATATCATCCATTACGCAAGAGTGTATAGTGAAGCATAGAACGGCTCAATATAAAGCCTCTTTCATTTGCCTTGACCAAAACATAAGTATACCTGGGCTAGAATCTCTAGACCGTTCTAAGAATTGACGAAAAAGAATTTGCATTTGCATTTCCTATTCAAAGGTTAGCATGGATTACCGGAAATGGTTAATCTTTAAAACTACCAATATTCGACAAAGAATTTAAACAGATGCGTTTTCCATGCTGTTCTGCTTTGAAAGTACTTAAAACGTTCAAAATAATTACAGTATATGCAACTAAAAATTAAGCCATCATGCAATTTAATCGGTTCAGTATCTTCGGATAAGATATCGAACAAACATAGAAAGAAAGAAAGAGAGCAACGATTTTGTGTGCTTAGGCAGATAAAGTACGCAAAAGTCGCTATTTTATCAGTGACACCTTTACCTTGTCAATAAAGACACATAAGTTGTCACTTTTGTGACGTTTGTGGATAATAGTTATTTATGTATCTAGGCCGAAAAACTGGATTTTTATGGACGATGCCTGAAATTGCTGGCCGAGGGGATAGCCGAGGCAAGCAATCAGGCAAGGCCATAAAAAGCAGTTTTCGTCCGAGGTGCATATTAAATTTTTCCGTCGAGCGTCATAATTTAAAAAAAAATAAAGTGGAGTCCGAATTATAAGAGTTGCGTATGCGGATGAAAAGCATTTGCGGACGAAAAGTGTTTGCGGACGAAAAGCGTTTGCGGCTGTAAAGTGGGGCCGTAAAGTGTTTACGGACGAAAAGCATTCGCGGACGAAAAGCATTTGCGGACGAAAAGTGTTTGCGGACGAAAACTAAATGGTGTCCAAAAAAGTGACAGTTTTCATACGTAAAAGCGTCCGTAAAATCACATTTTATAGGGCGGTTGACGGAAAGAGTACTTTTTTTCACTTCTGGGAGAGAAACTCGGTTTCTACGATACCAAAATCGTGAGAGAAATAATGAATTACTCCCTAGAGAGGAGAAATGTCCCTAGGGAGCTTTCATTATGACTGAGCAACAAGAGCTCACAATTATGTCAAATTCGAAGTTATCAGGTTAGGTTTTGCGTCAGTTTTAACACAAACTGACGCAAAACCTAGCCTGCTAACCTCGAATTTGACATAAATGTGAGCTCTTGTCATAATGACTTACAGAGCCACCAACTTTAAAATTTACCATAGGCTAGTAATTTTAAAGGAATTGTAACTAAAATGTCAATAAATGACGTTTAAAAATACAGGTTTTTCGTTTTAAATCTTCCTGCAACGTGAAAAAATAGTATATGCAACTCGGTTTGCTTAGATGCAATTTCTCTCCCTCATTGCATAGTAGTAGTATTACGTCCTAGAAACTAAAAGTATGTTTTAACTGGTCACCTATGGATGCATTTGTCATGATGATTTTTAAATGAGAAACGCCAAAAGCAATCAATCATCTAAAATGTTTAATATTTTTTACTTTTATAGGCTGAAGAAAAAATAGTATGTATTATTCGGATTAAAAGTAGCTCTGTTCGAATTACAATTTTTGCGATCACTCGGCTACGCTACGCTTCAAACAAAGTGCCATTTTTAATCCTATTAAAACAATATATTATTTTTTTAAAGCTGGAGTCGAAAACGTCGAAATCGTCATTAAAATAGGAGAAATCGGTAATTCATTGTTTTGTAGCTATTTGTAGGTGGCGGGGTAACAGATGAATGACAAAAAACGCTAACATAACCTATAAGAGTTGATTAAAAAAATATTTCACAATTTCTCAGGTTAATGTGTCCCTCGGCACTGAAATTCCTTTTTATCCCTCATGTGGTTTACTTGCCTCGGCCCTACGGATGTCTGCAACTAAAATTCGCATTCGATCAAATGCGATTCGCAGTTTACGTAACGAGTCCGGAAAGATCATCTTCACAGGAAGCGTAGGCAAGTTACAGGCCAATAACGAAGGCGGGGCTTGAAAGCCTACAGGTCCTTTAAAGGGCGTTTCCGGATGACTTACGTACACATTTTTTAGGCACCTGCGTTTCTTCTTAATTTGATCTAAGTATTGAAACATTACAATAACAAACAAGAATTACACCTTCGTAAAACTCTAAAGATATTTATATTTTATTTTTTTAGTCTACAGTCAACAAATATTGCAAACCAAAATAGGCCTATACAGGAAAAAATTTCAAAATCCTTCTGTAAAGAAATATCTACTTTCCAGCCTAAAAACTGTGGGGTCGCCTAAAAAATTAAACTACAGTGCCTTGGTATTTGGTATACAAACAACTATTACTTCCTATGAACTAAAAATAAGTTCTATTTTGTCGCCTATGAAGGCAGTAAAGTAGTTTCAATTCTTTTTAAATGGAAACGTCAAAAACAATCAATAATTCAAAATTTTAAGTATATTTCGCTAGGCTACGCTTCGCCTCTCAAATGCAACCATGTGCTTGTCAAACAAAGTGCCATTTTTAATCATAACAAAACAATACACTATTATTCGATAGCAGGGTTATTTTGATGTAAAAGATCTTTTTAATATATGGCTGGAAAGGTATATAGGGAGTACTGTGAGGAAATATCAGTACACAAATTGATTCTTTGAGTAGTCATACCGGTAAATATAGATTTCTGTATATTCTGTTTTTAAACTAGGAAGATGGTATTTACACTAGAAAATATCACCAGAAAATACACTAAAAAATGTTGACCGTAATTTTGAATTATTTTATTGATAATGTCAACACTGCACTTAAAAGTGTAAACTTGAATGTGTTTTGTTGAATTAAATTAGTCATTTTATTGCAATTACACAGAAAGAGATTAGGAACACAAAACTGCAAATCAGCGTGGAAGCGCTTCAACAGTTGGTACGTCAAAGCATGTGTCAAAATAAATCCTACTTAGCTCTATATAAAACCAACTCAGTCTTAGCCAATCACAGATGTAGTTTTTGGCATTAGAAATTTGAATACTTTCTTTTAATTTAATAATAGAATATAGATATAGTTGGAATATCACAATAGCGTTAATAGCCAAAACGTACGAATGATGTGAACATTGCCTTGTTGATAACTGTTGCTTTTTAGAATATTCCTGACAAAAAATCCTTATTTCTATCCTATGTCTAGTAAGCATTTGATCTGTTCATATTTCTTATTTCAACACCTTTGTGGGTCTACCGAGATTCCTACTTACGTTTATCATCTCGAAAAAATTTCCAAGACAAAAAATCTGACGGAGATATATCAAGAGAACCTTATAAATAATTTTAATGATTAAGAACTCCACACTATACTTGACCCGCCGAACAGATAGAGTGGAGCAGGCAACCCAAATAACATATACAAAGGTCAGTCAATAATATTTTAATTATAATTAATAAAAGGATCAGAACTAGCGACCCTTATAATTAGAACTAACTTTATTTGACATTAAATAATTTTTAGTGGTTATGATGCAAATATTGAGAGATCCAAAAAACTTATGCTCAGGGGGCTGTGAAAATTCAAACGTATGAATAATATGTTGGTGGCACTGTAAGTCTATGTCAAATTCGAGGTTATTAGGTTAGATTTTGCGTCAGTTTTGACACAGACTGACCTAACCTAACCTGCTAACCTCAAATTTGACATATACTTACAGTGCCACCAACATATTATTCATTAGGATTAGTTTTTTTTATCTCTCGATATTTGCTTCACCACAAAAAGTTATTTAATGTCAAATGAAATTAGTTCTAATTATAAGGGTCGCCATCTCTCTTCCTTTTAGTAATTATAATTAAAACATTATCGAGTGACCTTTGTAATATGTTATTTGGGTTGACTGCTTCACTCTACCTGTTCGGCGGCTCAAATATAGTTCGGCTTGGCTGAAAACTTCTGAAACTGAATAACAAGTAGTCATGTACTATTTCTTTGTATGTCGTTTTAGATATGCTCGTTCATTTGGATATTAAGAGAATGGGCGACACAAAAATACCTTAGAATACTTTCACACCACAAAAATCTACTTGGCAGGTCAGAAAAATAAGGACGCCAAGCTACTTGCTCTTTTTATTTTTAACTGAAAGGTCCTGATTTGAATATACACGGTTTCTCCCGCCGAAAAATTAGATTCGTTCAAAGTAAGAGTACCCGCGATCAAATTCTCAGCATCCTGGAACTGCTAGAAAATGCCATATGTTCCATGTCTGGTAGAAGCTCTGAGAAGTTTTCTGACCATGGACATTTCCACACAACTTGTTACACTCTAAAATACATTACGGCAAGTAACAAAGCCAAAACTTCACACGACTGGTTTCTAAGTCGACTGCTGTAGCTAAAAGTTGAGTTCGGCGTTTCTCAACTCAGACGGAGACATTCACGGCAACGTAAGAAAGTCTTAATTGCAGCAATAACTCACCTACTTAGGGTTTAAAAAGCTTATGAATGCAGCTGGATATTTTTGTACACAACGCAGGCAAGCACAATGTAACAATTGAAACGGTATATTTACCATAGGTACCGGTGGAGTAACCAGCGGACAGCCGAAGCTGTCCCGTTGTCAGTCCATTGCTACCGTGAAGAATTTTCTGTGGCAAATCTTTATCGTATCTAGACTGCAGTGGTTAAGTTTCATTCTACCCGTTCAGGCCACTGAAACTTGCAATAGAAGTTTGGCCGTACTCTAGCGTATATAATGCAAGCTGCATTTTAATTACTTTCTCCGCGGCAGTTAAGCTTTCGTCTCGGTACCAGATTGTCGTCCACAGGGGCGAACGTAATGACGCAATAAAGTTAATCAGTTCTGCTGCATGCGCATAATTCGAATTTGTATTGAACTTCAAACTGCTTAAACATGTTGAGTGGTTTATTTATCGTGGGTTAAGTGCCTAGCAACCACTGTACTCGAATTCTCTCAAAGCCACAATACGTTATGTGAACATCTCCTTGCATTATCGTTTATCCTGCAATGCCCACATTTCTTTCGCCCTGGCGACCATCTCCGTTGATCAGTCGTGCCTCAGGTCGAAATACCCATATCTCTGTCATCACGACGACCATCTTCGTGGGTCAGTCGTGCCCTCGGTTAGGCGAAAACCCTCTAATCACACCAGATTAATCTTCAGGGAGTTGGAGCAGCTGACCGTTAAGCTGCATACTCACCTTGTATCCATTTTGATATTGTTGACACTGTACTAAACTATAATTGTTGTCGTTTTAGGGTAGCTTTTACAAAGCTTGTAGTTCCTGCACGTGTATATCTCTTCTTCTAGTAGCCAAAGCTTCCTTACCTTTATAATTAGGAGTAAATCGAATGTGATTATTATGTGTGTCTGTTATTCGAGTGCTTGTTCCTCAAACAAGGGCTTTGGGTTGACCAGCCTAAAATGCTTGAAAATTATAGTTCGCAACCGTATCATCTTAGGGCCATTTTCAAAGATAGTAATAATTAAATAGTAGTAATTTTCGGCTGCCGCCGAATGTACTGCATTGCAGTGTTATGAATTTAATATAAAATTGTATGTATAGTACGCTTGTCTGTACGCTGTTTTCCATATTATTTTCTATGGCATCGAGACATAGGGTCACACCGAGACGGTTGTAAAATACCATGAACCGTTAGACGTACTGCAACCGAAGATAACAATGCTGTTAGGGGAAGAACACTAGGGTACTTTAGTCATGTTATGCCGAATGAAAAATACACGCTAATGTAGTCGATAGTACAAGCAAATATTGATGGAAAGAGAGTACCAGGTCGTCGTTAATCATCTTGTCTCAAAGAACTAACACTAATAATTAAGCACTATATAAATATTTGGAAGGGAAGCAGACAGAAGTTTAATCTGCTATCAATTGCCAACCGTTTTAGAATCATAATAGTTGAAGAAGAAAAGAAACAGCCGTATAGTGCAAAGTTCTTTTATACTTGTTTTCAGTAACTTATTTTCTTGGCATATTAATTTGGTTATGATGAAGTTTAGAGGTATTTATTAACTCCGCTCGGAATTGTTCATCACTCGATTCATGATTTGGGGGTGGTCGATCGTATATCTTAACGTTTATGTTTTCTGTTTTTCAACTCTGTTTTTAATCACCTTAGCTTTTATAAATGTATGTTTGTTACAGGGAAAATAGTATATTACATACCGAGGTGGAAAGTGTTTCATTACTGTCGAGAAATTAAGTAGTTAACCGAGACACGAAGCGTCGAGGTTAACTTTATATCGAGACAGGAATGAAACTTTTCACTGTGGTATGTGTACTATTTTAAGCACAATAACATTATTCTAAACAATTCTAAATAAATTATAATTGGAAAAATTTATTTTACAGTTCTTCGAAACTGACACTAAGCAAATAATGTACAGTGCAGCGAAAATCTGTTGTCATGACATCGGTTGGGAATGAATTACGTTTTACCCGCAGTCATGGTAATCTACTTCCCGCCCGGGGTGGGAAGTAAAAGTTGGCAATGGCTCATTTTCCAACTTTTTAAAAGTCAGTAATGACCTAATTACACATATGGTTATGAATAATAGTATATTACATACCGAGGTGGAAAGTGTTTCATTCCTGTCTCGAGATAAAGTTGACCTCGACGCTACGCGTCTTGGTTAACTACTTAATCTCTCGACAGGAATGAAACTTTTTACCGTGATATGTATACTATTTTATTCGCAACCACTTTATTCTAAACAATAATTAGAAAAATTCACTCGAGTGCGGGAAGTGAGTGCGGGAAGTAGCGAGCGGAAATGTACGACTTCCCACACTCAAATGAGGTCAGTAATGTTAACATTACATATATTGTTGCGAATAAACTAATTTACTGCCTACTGCAGGTTTAAAAAAATTAATTGTGTAAATTCCTGTTATTTCACAGAAATTTAAGTTATATTCCTTTTATAAAACAAATAAGACGGAAAGTCGAGAAAAGGCTAACCTATAAAGCATTTTTCGGGCAATTTATAAGCTTAAAAGATTTCGAGCAGGTCATTGAATTAAAGTTATTACATATCTAGTAGTGCTTCAAAGTGCCAGAAAAATAAATTCAGTGACGCTGCAATTAGACCCCTGTGGTAACATTCTACTTCCGTCGAACTAGTTGGATGCTGCACTCAGTGGCGTAACTATCATATGTGCAGGGGGTGCAAAGAACCTCCGCGCCGAATGTATATAGGCGCCGCGGTAGCGGAGTTTTTTGTGAAAATAAAAGTTTTCCTAGAATAGAGGTTCAAAGCGGCAACAGACTATGATACGTGAGCGCCACTGGGCTCTTTTGAGTGCACAGTCTTTTCTCCTTTTGAGTAGATTAGAAGTTCCAGCTCTAGTGTGTGTTTGTGATTCTTAGATTGCATAGTGCATAGTGCATAGTAACATACTATAAATTCAAAGTTTTAAACCGCAAATTTCTGACGATTGCCTCAGATGCAGAGGTCATAGAGAGTGCCAAATTACTTCAAACTACGTATGAAACTGATCTCGATGACGGCTTACTAAAGCAAATTGTACAATTTCGATCTTCGTACACAACTAGTATTAAATATTGCTTATCAGTGAAGGAAGTGGGAGAAAAATGTCTGTCTAATCACACATCATTGGCTAGGTTTCCGTATTTGCCGTATTTGTATACAGCTTATATCCTCCTTTTTACATTCCGTCACTACAGCCTCCACTGAGATATTTTTTTCAAAAATTACAAATTATTAAAAACTTTTTGCTAAGTAAGATGTTCCAAATACGCCTAAAGAGTTTTGCATTACTGATTATCTGGAAAGTAAGAGCCAGTACTCTCGGTTTTAATTCACTGATAGTGTTAGCTTTAGCAAAGTGTTTCAAAAGAGAGTTTAATTAAAGTGCTATACCTACCTACATATTTATATATCCACTAGCTGGTCCGGCAACCGGCCCCCCAAAAATAATTTGTCTCTGAAACCCCGTTTCACCACTATAGAGTTCTAATTTTATGTCATATCCATCGTCTTGGACTTAAAAATAAATGCCATTTTCGCAATCAATGTCGCAAAAAAACGCAATAACGACACCCATATCGATTTTTAGGCTTATTTGCCCCATTTCACCCCCTAAGGGGTAGAGGACCCGACAGACGTTGTCCTGCCCGAACGTTGGTTTGCCTGCTATTGGCGGGTTTAGCAAACGTTTTTTTGATATTCGAATTTTCGATTTTTTTTATTTTAAAAAATATTGGAGAGTTGTGAAATTTTGGAGTTATATGTTCTGATATGCGAGAAATCTTAAAAAAGTTAAAAAAAGAAATTCGTCAAAAAAATTTTAAAAAAATCCTAGAACCCGATTGCACCGCCACCTACCGGATCCAATTGTGAATCTAAACCATCCAGGAACCCTCTCAAACACACACAAAAATTTTCATCAAAATCGGTCCAGCTGTTTAGGAGGAGTTCAGTCACATACACACGTACAGAAGAATTATATATATAAAGATATACGGATGGGGCCGTAATTATATATAACAGCAATAAGATAACACGAACTACAAAATAGAATGCTTGAGTAAGAAAATTACTTTAGTAGGCACAATTAGTTGGCATATGTCATAATTAAAGTGAGCGTCAAGCCTACTCGTATATTTGCTACTATGTTTATCTCTTTCTTACTCAAGCAATATGTGTTATTTTCTTGTCCATGTTATCTCATTGCTGTTATATATAATTGTAGCTCCATCGGTATTTTATTTTTCTTGTGAATTATTTAAATTTGTATTCCTTTTACGTGGTTCTTGTATTTGTATTTTCCTATGTATTTTTATGTTTCATGTTATATTTTGCGAGTGTTTGATGTAATGGTAAAATCTGTTCTACTTTATGGGTCGGAATCGTGGACGGTTACAGAACTAGTAAAGCAGAAATTGCAGGTGTTTGTCAATAGGTGTTAGGTGGCCAGTCATTATTTCGAACAAAAATTTTTGGGACCGAACAAATCAGGTGGACATCAATATAGAAATTAGGAGAAGAAAATATGGATGGTTAGGGTATACGTTGCGAAAAAATAAAACTGAAATTTGCAGAAAAGTTTTGATTGGAAACTTGAGAGTTTCAGAAACAGAGGACGCCCGCGAAAAACGTGGAAGAGAACTGTAAAACAAGAGACAGGAAATACTATAGCACAACTGAGCCAAAGAGCATAGAAAAATGACAACTGGAGAGAATATACGAATACCCTATGTCCCAATAGGGAATAATGGGATTATTATTATTATTATGTTTAATAAAAGATTAAAACATCTAAATGTGTTATATTTTGCAGGAAGTAACCTTTCAGGTTAAGAAAAGAGCTTATTAATTTTCTTTTAAATTTAAAGTGTTGCATGACCAAAAATTACCCCCACCCCCTCTTTTTTCTGAAACTTCTTGTCTACAGCGACTATCATTTATTCTTGCACACCGGCGCCAAACCGTCTTGTTACGCCACTGCACAGTGGTTCAAAATCAAAAAAAGTCGATCGAAAGTCAAAATTTTTATTATTTTATATGATGCTAAACATAACACATAATTGTTCTTCTAGTATCCGGCCAACTTCTGAAATACATAATTCCAAAATTAAATTACGTAGAAAGACAATATTAGTCCCGAAACGTGCGATGAAACACATACATTTCGAACAAAAAAAAATTTTAAATGCGGCCTCTTCTCTGAGCTTTACAGACGTCCTCTTGCAAAATGTTTAAAAAAAATTAATATATTGAGAACGCTTGGATCTTTAGCTATCACCTGAGTGCATTATTTTTCTAAAAATATTTACCCGTTTTTAAATTTGCTGGTACTTAATGGACCCTCCATATTCGAGTAAATTTCGCACTATTTATATTCTACGAAACAGAGGACAAAATAATTCGTAGTTCACGTTATTGTTTAGGATCTTAGGTAAACAAAAACACCTCATTGGTTTGCTTCGGTTTGCCCCTGCACCCCTTACGACATCTAATGGAGCGGTCGGTGCCGGTGTCCGTAGACTATTTTACCGCGGTGCAGCATTGCTGCTGTTTTAGCGTGCATCATTTTCGCTTGCTGCTTGCATTTTTAGTGGCTGTTTTGATGTGTTAATATTGTGTGTTGTTGTATAACTGTACTTTGTGTGTTTTGTGTATATTCTAACAATGGCGGTTCGTCCAGTTGCACGTTTCTCATTACACGAAGAGTTTATAGAAAATATCGAATTATTCATTGAAGTTCGAAAAAATTGTGTTATACAGTATCTAAAAGATGTTTTTCATACAAACGTAAATGAGGTTGCTACAAAGGCACTTATAGTTTTCACTAGAACACATTTTTTCGCGCCATGTATTAAAAATTGGAAGAATGTAAAACGAAATAATGAACGAATTATACAGAAATTTGGCAAGTGGCTTGACGAAGACATAAAATTCCAGGATATTATTGTTCTTCGTTGTGTACCTGCTCCTATAAATTATCCGAAGAGGCACAAGAAGCAAAAAATAAAGATATGCGGCGACCACACCAGGAATATTAGTGTCCTGAACATAAATGCAGATGTTTTCCACCAATTAATATTAAGTTGAGATCCCCAATCAAGTTCTTTTTTACAGGGCAAATAAAAACAGAAGATTACTGATGTTGATGTCCTCCAATTGATTAATATTTCTGAAGAAGACAAGTATGATTTCGCATTTAATCGTATTCTACGCTATTAGGTATTATTATATCATTTTACAATCTCAATATTTTAATTAATTTGTGTTTCTATAGCTTAAGGTTTTTGTAATTAAATTTAAAAATTGTGCAATTGTTTTCATTTTTACATAATAATAAAACATTTCAAATAATTTCTAAGTTGCAAAATCGCGAAAAACAAAATTATTGTCATTTTATTATTATTATTATTATTAATACATAGATTTTTTTATTTCTACATAATATTCAAACATATAAACCCCTTAAAATAATTTCTTTTGCAAAATCGCAAAAAAATATTGTATTATTGTGATTATTATTATTATTTTTGTTATTTTTTTAATATTATTATTATCAAAGCATTAGTCTGTATTTGTAATCTTACACCACAATATTTTAATTGAAAAATCCAATTCATTCACGAGATATGAATTTCGATCGACTTTTTTTGATTTTGAACCACTGTGCACTGGCTGCACTTAAACAAAGAACTTTTGAAGTTGCAACGTGCACTAATTCTTTGACGGAACACTTCGTCCTTTGTATTTCCATCGTTACAGTCGAGTAACTGATAACTCTGTGAAACGTCTACGTTCAAATTGCATTGAATTGTGGTAACAACAAAGCTTTTACTGCAGCAGCACTGGGAATTTGTAAGTTTCTCCTATTTCATCCCTTCGCTTCCACATTTAAATTTCTACTTTCTTGTATATTTAGTCTAAAGTTTCATTGCTCTGTAGTGCATAGTCATATTTATGCCCTAGAAACTTATTATAGTGGTAGCAGTTATACGAGGTTGTGCTTAAAAGTACATGGCTTTGGTGGTAATCGAGTAAGTGAGGCCCGTGTAAACAATACTGCAGCACGTTTAACTATTCAGTAGCGCGCATGCACAGTAACAAAGTCGTACGTGCGAGAGTTTTTATTCCACGCATTTACAAAACAGACATGGCCTATCCCGGTGTTCGAGAAAAGTGAGCAACGCAGAATCATGAAATTCCTGTTCTTACAGGGAAAGGGAACAAAGGAAGTGCATGAAGAGATACTTAAAGGCAACATCGACGCTGTTCACGACCTGATTTTGTAAGACCGGCGCATTTCGGCTAAACTAATAGCGAAGATGCTGAACATTTCCCGGGAAAGAGTTTCCCATATCATACAAAATATTTTGGACATGCGTAAGCTGTCAGCAAAGTATATCCCTAAATTTCTGAATGCTGATCAAAACCGCAACCGAGTTGATGCTTGACATGCCATTCTCGACCGGTTTAAAGTAGGAACTGAAGACATTTTAGTCCGTTTAGTGACAATGGATGAAACGTGGCGTCACAAAGGTTCTCCGAGGCCACAGAAGTTCAAGGTCCAGAAGTCGGCGGCGAAAGTGTTGGCGTCAGTTTTTTAGGATAAGGACGGTGTTACCTTTATCAATTATTTCCCAAAGGGGTGTACGATCAACTCCCAATACTACACGTCTCTCTTGGACAAATTGAAGGGGGCGTTGAAGCAGAAACGCCGAGTTGACTCGGGGTGTCTTGTTTTTTCAGGACAATGCATCGGCCCATATCGCTCACCACGCCCTGAAGAAAATCAACCAAATTGGCTTGGAATTGTTGAACCACCCGCCCTATTCTCCAGATCTAGCCCCTTCGGACTACCACCTCTTCCAACAGCTAAAGACACACCTGAAGGGTACTAAGTTTGGCTCCAATGAGAAAGTTATCTCAGCTACGGAGTCGTTTTTGGAGGGGCAACCCCTCCACTTCTATTTGGAGGGGTTAAGAAAATTGGGGAAGCGTTGTGCTAAATGTGTTAGCCTGAGGAGGTAGTACGTTGAAAAAAATGTGTTTCATATTTCGCTAGCACGTTTCTTTCTATGTAAAGCCAGAAACTTTTCAGCACATCCTCGTACAGTTGTTTGCGCTACAAGAGCAGCGATGCTGTGGTGTCCAATGTATACTTTTGCAGCTATACACACATTCGACTTTGATATCACACAAGTTTTGTTTCCAGAATCGCGATAAAGTAATTGCCTCAAATATTCACTCATATCTCTGGGTATGTGTCATCTTTCCGGTGTTAACGGTAAAAAATGTTCCTCTCTTCAACTAATCCAAATGCGGTTCCTCCACTGTTCTAGCTTCCTGAAAGAACATCGGTGAAGTACACGCCTCAACAGTTGCTAAATCATCTGAACAGCAGTCACTTGTATTCACTGTGATTTCTAGAAAAGCTTTCATAATATCCGTAATCTCGCCATTTCTTTCTCGCGGAATTTTGTCAGAACGGATGGAATCAATTCAATGAAATTCCGTTCTTTTTCCAGCCAGTCGTTGAAATAAGATTTTGTTTTTGTTTTTTGCAGAACCACCAAAAACGGCCCAGCCGATGTGGCAAATAATGGACAAAATTTTCTACTTTCTCCTCAGGAACATTTTTTATCATATCTAACTCTCCTCATTTATCAAACACTACTTGATAGTCACCGAATTTCAGCATTTCAGAATTTTTTAGTTGAGGAGATCAGTCGTTTCTCTGTCAAGCCTACGTCGCGCCGTCCATTAGTGTTACTTGTCTAGAAACTTTTCCCAAATTATAACATCTTCTTTTACTTTACATCTCAGAAATTTCTACATTTCAATCAATCGGATATTATTCAAATCGTTTTTTTCTCAAAAGCTGGATTGGAAGATTTCAAACTTCAACTTTTTTTCCAAATTTTTAAGATTCTGCAAGTAGAATAGCATCAAAGTCATCATCAGGCGTTCCAATTTTCTCCAAGGATATCCAAGTCCTATATTATTTGACACACTGTAGATCATTAACACAAGCAATTTGCTCACATAGACTTTTATTAACATTCCTCGGAAACCGACTTTTCTAAAACTGAACGGGTTTTTGGATAAATTCCAGCGACAGAATGATAACTATCAATCAATTTATGAGCACGGAAACCCATGACCTTTCTTGAATTAAATATTGATACTTATTCTCCGGCTTATCCTCATCTTCATTTCCATTCATTTACCGCACCTCCAGATGTATTGCACTCCAATTTTGACATTTAAGTTTTCCCCTTCGCAGTAATTGTAGATTTGATAATGAGACCACTATCATTTTACTTTTCGGCATCGTTAACAGCCGAACAATTCTCGTTTATTAAATAACCACTGCTTCGCCAAATGTAACTGAAGAGCGTTTCTGTCTCAGACTTCCGCGCAGCCAAGACAGCGTTGAACAAGCATAGAGTTCTCATTAAGAAAACTCGCATTAAAGTGCTTGCCTTTCTGAACGTGCCAATCTTCTGTAATTACAAATAACGTTGGGATCACCAAATGTTCAATATCGACGGGTTCTAAACAAATTCAGAGGCAACAAAAATGAAATTCTAGCGGTAACGACAGATGTTTTATTTACTTCATTCGATAGACTATCAATAATTTACGGACTAGAATAATACCAAACTATTTTAAAAAATAGAAAGCGTAGGTCGCTAGTGACCCTGTTTTAGCCATCGCAGGGTTAAGCCACTATTTGATAATGGATGATTTGGATATACCTACATGCACAAAATTAAAAACTTTTTCCAACAGAAAGACAATGGAGATTGGCAAAAGATATCTAACATGTATTTCAGAGACGATGTAAATTAATTTCTTCTTTCTCCAAAGTGGCAGACAAACTAAACGTGCGATATTTTTCGTAAAATTATCAGTAAAAAAATTATGAGCTTCCAACGAGCGGTAGATAAAAACTCGTCAAAGTATCATTAAACAAAGTTGTTTAAATTGTAAAAATTATGATACTATGCACTGTGGAAAAAATATTAGTACTTTTATGACTCTGTGTTTATTATATGACGTAGGTACCATTGTAATAGCACGGTTTCAAAAAGGTAACCTGATATTTCTGAAAAGAAAAGTGACTTGGTTAAGTGCAAGTGAAAATTCCGTGTTTTTTTCTCGTGCGTAAAGAGCATTCAAATGCTATTCCCAATTACAACAGCTTTCCCGTGCGTCAATATAGCGTATTTCTGATCTTACGTTGAACCGTTGCTTAACGCAAAGGAGCTACCGGAAAGCGGCGTTAGTTTGAGTGGAAGAGAGAACGCAAACGTACTTGCCTCACCCCCTTGCCGTTTATACAGACAGTTGACCATATGTTTTTGCAGCTGAGTATTTGGCGCCAGATGCTTTCCTCGACTATGGCGTGGTTTTGTGCAATAAAGATGTCTGCACGTTATTAGTTATACGGAGCGCACTAGCAGCCTGCCAGTGCGTCTCCCCTTTCAATTCTTGTAGCGCGGCTTCTTTTCTCGCGGCAATTGATCTCACGTAGCCAAGCCAAATTGTTCTGTGTAAGCGGCCTCCACGGCTTCGGCCGTTGGAACCTGCTGTGGGTGCTTTCGAGAACGTTTTCTCGAGTCGTCCCTCGTTGAATGTTGCAAGCTGTGCGCGTGCCGGGCCCTAGGGTTCCGTTCAACTTACTTGTGCACCCTTTAACCACCGAACCTTCAAGAATGCGGGTTCTAACTACCGAGAAAATTAGCGGTGCACCAAGTGACGAAGACGCAGAGATAGATCCGTCTTGGAAGGTGACCGTACGTTTCGATCCAGTATAAATTGTATCATTCGGTTTGTAGTATCGTATCACAGCATAAGTTTTGCATTAACCGTTGGACGGATTTAAAGAAGAAACCGGTTCGAGGATACCTAAGTCTTTGTTTCGGGACAGTAGTTGTTGTTACGTACTCCCGTGGTACTTCCTCATACAAGATTCTGGTATGCTGTCGCCATCGTGTTGTGAGTACCCTTTCCTCTTCTGGTCGTTCGCTCTGCGCGGTGACTCCAACTACACTTCATTTTCCAGGTCCCATCGCTCCTCCACAGGTACTGCTAACTAGCTTTTAATTTGTTGTATCATTAGATCATACAGTGCCGTACCCCGGCAGTTTGGAGTGCTCGCCGTGACGCCATTACCGTAGTCAAGTGTTTCAGCTCAGGTCTCGTTTATCTTATTACGCGCTTGTGTTTAAAAATAGCTCTGCGCATAACTCCCGTCAGTGCTGCATTGCTTAAACGTTTTAGCTGCACTGCTCTATGTTGTTCTGTTGTGTCGCAAATGATTACTACGCCAGAGAATTTTATCTGTACTGATGTTATTTGTTATATGTGAACGTGGCCCTCAGTCGCGCTTCAACCGATTGTCATAAATACTTAAATATAACCCCACTAACCCAAATAATTAAATTACTATTTATCCAAATGTGTTTGTATACTCACCTTGCTTATCATTAATAGACGTATACTTAATTTACATATTTTTCTGTATGATTTGTAGTTGCGTCCTACGACGATTTTGTGTATTTTGTCTTAGCTGTCCAGACGTATGTAAATCGGATCGACGGGAACTGCTTAAACCAGCAAAGGTAGGTCCCCAAAGCAGTTGAGGAGCTCTCGCAGAAGCGCTGCCGATAGCGCATATCCCCTGGAATTCGAGTTTATACAGGGTATTGCAGAAATGCTGTTCCCATCCACTTTTAAACTCGTGGCGCCCTTACACCCCCTTCTTTTTACTGGTTTCGAGTATGACCACCCCTATTGTAATAGTATTTCGCTCTAGTCAACAGCCTGGTCAGATAGAACCACGCCAATGTGCCTGAGTGTAGTCGGACAACTATTTTATTACACAACGACTGCCATTATCGTAAAATTGAGTTATTCCTGTAACAAACTGTAGTAAAAGTCGATTTTTGCCTGTATACGAGATACACCTTTATATACCTTATTCGGCATCCTCTGTAATCTACTGAGGGGAGAAAGTAGGTTAAAGGTGGGACTGCAACGTGGGTATGGCGCTCATGAAACTTCGCAGTACTTGGTCACCACCCGTGTAAAGGGGTTCCAAGGTTTCTCCTGTCATCGGCGTCAACAGCTGTAAACACCATAAAACCCGCAAAGACGCCTTATCTTAAGCGTGTTTGTTCACTGTTTGGTCCTAGCAGGCCCGTCACGAGGTCGTATGGTTAGTCTTACACTTTTCCCTACAGTTCACGGCAATCATGTATTAAGACATGTGAGGTCACGCAGTAATAACAATCAGTGAATCATCAGAATCAAATAGTATAATATCGATATTGTCATATCAAATAGCAGATATCCAATACAAAAAAAATATTACGATACGGTAAGTAAATCGTTCTCTTTAGTACATCGGTAGATATTGTAAGTTTATCTAACAAATGCACATTCTACGATCTAGTGGCCTATGCTTATAGAGTGAAGCACAAATTTTGTGATTTTTATTATAACTAGGAAATGTTATAGCAGTCAGTGTAAAGCGTTAATTTAGTAGGATTAATTATTTTAAAAGTATCTCAAATCAATACGTCTGCAGAAACGAGTCGTTATAAATAGCTGTACTCATTTAGAACTGTATAAAAGCATCAGCATGCAGTTCATCGTCTCATTGTCTTACCGATGTGCGGTTCTTTCTCTAACTCACTCAAAAATGCAGTCTGAGAATTTCTTTTTGAAATCATGTTACGAAGAAGATTATGTGCTTTAACCTGCAAGGTTGTCATTGTAGAAAATACTTTTACAAATGGTTAACTACACTCAAAACAACCACACACCGACCCGCAAAGTGTTCTTTAACAAACGCGGTCATATTAACATTGGCAGTTGCAGTTGCTGCCCCCTGAAGTACAGAGCCGTCCTGATGGCTACGACAAGAGTACCGGATACGATGGAGTGCTCCCTTGGTTGTCCGAAGGAAATCGACGTGCATCCAACAACCCGAATTAATTTGATTACTTTTTTACATTGTAAATACGTTTTGTAATTAAATTAAATTTGTAAACGCGTCACGTAACAATAAGACCAAGACAAATAATCTTTCTAACATTTTCTGAATCTATTCACTCGTAACAAACTGCTTAGAGCGATTTTCTTAGATAATAATAAATTGAATAGCGGTTAGCTCCAGCTGATGTTTTCATGTAGCCTTGTACGTTAAATTATTATATGCGCAATGTGTTTGCCTGTACTCTGTACCCCTGCGTGCAGGCGATTTATAAGCGAATTAAGCTTTAACAGATAGAGAATAAGTATGCAGTTGCACCGATTCCAATTTCACTCATATGCCGAACTGGTTCTCTTCTGGGTTACGAAATGCCCATCATCTGCAAAGCAAAAATGGATAAACCAGTTAAACTCAACAAATAATAGTTAGCTAGGTTCGACGTATTTCCTAAATTGATTTAGATTGAACGATCCACGCCTTTAGAATAGAACCGCGTTTGTGTCCCACTGCTGCTAGCAGGGTGCACTTTTCCTTCATTATTTTTCATAAATCCTTTTTAAAGTGTAACAATTAATTTGTGGTTTCTCTATTTTTTTCTATCTCGCTGAGGCATGAATTCTAGTCTAGGCTACGTGTAGAAAACTGGCAGCTCTGGAGAGGTGAGCGTATCATCGGGTTTTAAACATACTATGAACCGCTAGAACGACTAATTAAGTTATAAATACTGTTAGAACAACGCTGGAGTGCTTGAGTCATGTTATGCCCAATAAAAAATTCATAGTAATGCAGTCGATAGTGCAAGGAAATATTGTAAGAAAGACAGACCTGGGTCGTTGCAAGTCACCTTGTCTCAAAAACTACCTCCAGTGACAGAGCACGGCACAATTATTTCGAAGAGCAGCAGACAAAGTTCGATCTACTATTGCACTGCAACGTTTTTGGAAAACAAGATAGTTGAAACAAAAGCAGCCGCACAGTACCGAGTTCAAGTGTACTTGTTTTCAGTAACTTATTTCTTCGGTGTTAAAATTTTCCTATGGTAAAATTAACAGATATTTATTAACCTCTCACAGAACTGTTATTTGCTAGATTGTTGATTTGGAGTAGTGGATGCTATATGTTGACATTCATATTCGTATAAGCATTTCTAGGTTTTCCAACTCTGTTCTTGATAACCTGTAATGGGACCGGTTCGTGCCACCTTCGTATTTAATAACATTGCTATTTAACCTTTATTCTGCCAGTAATAAAATTAAGCCGTATTTTTCATGATGTATCAAGTAGCTTAAAACGCATTGCCAATTCCACGAGTGGAAGGGAACGCGTCAACACAATAGATTGCAGGTGTTGCTGTTATGAATAAGAAAGCAACTGCTGCGTGATGGACAGTATAGGGACAGTCGCGCTCAATCAGCAAAGAGGCGCGTTACGTCCTAAGACGAAGGAACCCACGAAAAACCATTAAACCATTAAAAAGTACCTGTGTGAACCTGCGTTAACAGCAGCCTATGCCTAGTGGATCTCAAGCGGAAATACCGTCTCCGAGAACAAATAGCCACCTGGGAAGTTCTCGTCAGCGAGGGAGATATTTGGCGAGCGTCTGCCAACAGTATTCGGAGCGGACTCCTGGCTCATTAAGCAGAAATACGACGGCCAGGTTAGTTCTTATAATTAACTACTCCAATTTACTATGCAAACCAGTGAAATTGAGGAAACCAGATGTTTAACAGCGGTTAACGCAATCTTGCGCAACCCGTAAAAGCGGTCCCTGCTAAGTTAAGCCATCTTAGACTGCGCAAAACAGCATGACTCAGCAAGCAGTCCACTGTGGGGTCTTAAATAAACAGGATCGGCTCCAGGAATTTATGGGTGAGACTTGAAACCTTTTCGAGCGGTTTGTGTTGGGAATGGCGTCACTAATTAAATAGAACTCATACATATATTTAATAGATACATAAAAGCGAGTAGAAACAGCCTTACACCGTAGATATTTACAATAATAATCTTACATTGTTGACAGTGTAACCTGTATGTCTCGTCACAGTTTATTCTGTTTGTGTTTTATGTGAGTGTACTTCCCTGCATTTATTGTATCTTTTACGGATTATATGTTTTTGTGTGTAAACTGTTTGGATTGCATTTCTGGCAGAATTACAGTATTCTAGGTGACAACCAGCAGGCCAACCAGAGCAATATTGACTTCCCCGTTGCTAATCTGAGGTAAGAAAAGGTTTTGTGCGTCTACGATTTATTGAGCTAGCAAACGAAAAGCAATATAAATTCATAATACAGTAGAGTATAAGGCACGGGGAAAATGCCGCAATACAAACCTTAGCTTTTATAACTTTATGTTTGCTACATGCAAAAGCTAATTTACTGCCTGTAAAATAATGAAACTGATATAGTAGGTATATATAAAATCTAAAAAGTGTCGTTTTCATTGGCCTGTGATATCATGGGAAAGTTTCAACAAGGAAAGGCTCTCAAAAAGTTAATGAAAATGTGTTTACTCGCCATATGAAGTGGGCCTACCTTGCTTTGATATTCGTGGAATGAGTTCACTTATACTCCTCAAACGGAGACTGCATTTCGCTTCGCAAAAAGCAAAGAATATGTAATTTAATACGGTTATATTAAACACCCACGAGGTTACAGAAAATTCTCGAATGCCAGCTGGGCCCGTATCAAGTTAATCTTTGATCTTAGACAGCTTGAACGCAAGACGTTACGTCGTTTACATTTTAAAGAAAATAAGTTTTGATGGCCTGACATCAAGTAAAATCACATTTAAGGACAGCAAAAATGCAATTAATAACTCAATATTTCATCCTCTCTAAGAGCATATCTCAAAGTGAAACTGTTTTAAACACCTTTACAGTGAAAAAAGCGATTTCATCGACAAAACAAGTGATGGCTGCAAGCTGAAAAAGAAGTGAATTGCATACGTGCCTCAGTTATTTCACAAAAATTTAAGTTATACTCCCTTTAGAAAACAAATAAGAATGTTTTATGATTTGCACCCCTGGAGACACGCGCGGAGAGTCGAGAAGAGGCTCAAGCATAAAGCATTTTCTTCGCACAATTTATAAGCTTAAAAGGTTTCGAGCAGGCCATTGAAGCAAGTTTATCACATATCTAGCAGCGCTTCAAAGTGTCACAAAAATGGAAAATCAGTAACGTTACAAGCATATGCTGCAATTACGTAGATCCTCAGTGAAAATCTTATTTCCGCCGAACTAGTTAGGTGCTGCATTTAAACAAAGAACTTTTGATGTTGCGACGAGCACTAATTCTTTGACGGAACATTTCGTCCTTTGTATTTCCATCGTTACAGTCGAGTAACTGATAACGCTGTGAAACGTCTGCATTCACGTAGCAATGAATTGTGGTAAAAGCGAAGCTTTTACTGCAACACCGCTGGGAATTTGTAAGTTTCTCCCCCTTCGCTTCCACATTTAAATTAACGGTTCTGCATAAAACATATACTGGCTTGCATAGTTAGTCTAAGTCTAGCCTTCCATTGCACTGTAGTGCAAAGTCATATTTATGCCTCAGACAGTTTTCACAGTACGATCTATTTGTATAGTTATTTGTGCTACAAAAGCAGCGAAGTCCTGGAGGCCAATTTATTTTTTTGCTGCCATTATTCCCCACTAGAATTACATATTCGAATTTAATATCACAAAGGTTAGCTTTTACAGAATCGCAATGAACCAATTAACTCAAATATTTATTCATAAATCTCAGTTCTAGTTCGTCTTTGAATCGCTAAGGGTAAATAATTTTCCTCTCTCCAACTGATTCAAATCCCGTACTGCCACTGTTCTAGCTTCCTGAAAAAACATATATGGGGTAAAGGGTACCTGGTCAAAATCGTAATCATGTCTTTATAATTTATAGACTCCCGACCAAGAACATGTCTCAATAGTTGCTTAACCATCTGAACCATAGTCACTCCTCTTCACTATGTTTACTAGAAACGCCCTCTTAATATCGGCAATTTTTCTTTTTGGCGGAATCTTGTCAGAACAGATGGAGTAAATTCAATAAAATTCGGCTCATTTTCCAGTCGTTGAAATAAGGGATTCCTTTTGTTCTTGTTGAAACATCACACACAGGTCTACGCATTGCTGGCGATTAACTTTTTAACACAGCCCGATTTGGCAAATTGTGGGCAAAATCTTTTACTTCCTTCTCAGTAACCTCTTCTATAATAGCTAACTCCTTTTATTCATCAAACACTATTTGTTAGTCACCGAATTTTATAATTGATAATTTGTTCAACTCTTTAGTTGACGAGATCAGTTGATTCTCTGCCCTGACCGTGTTGTCCATTGCTGTGACTCTTACACGAACTTTTTCCAAATTATCATATTTTCCTCTACCTCACATCTCAGATACAATTGACAGCATCAACATTGTCTTCTTGAGCTCCAATTTTGACAATTTGATTCTACCCATATTAAGAATCCCGGGCTTCCAATCCAGTATATTCCAATTTATCATTGTCATATATGATCAGAGGGCTATGGAATTGACATCAGTAATGTCATTTAAAACGACATAGTCCAGTAAAATGGTGTTCAAAAAGAGCTTAAAGTGGAAAGTTCTGGTGTAATTGTTTTGAGTGACTTACTTTATGTTTTTTAGGGTGCTGAACACGAATCTGAAGTTGTCTAACAAAATTTTTTTCGGCAAATATGAGAAATCATAAAAAAACCACTAAATATCACAGTTTTTTTTTTGGTTTTTGGCTTATAACTTGCAAAGTAAGCTTATTACGCAAAAGATGATTCTATATTAAAATAAAGATGAGAAAATTTTCTACAATTCATGTTCGTGTTATTTTTTTGTACGACATATGGTTTCCACGCTAAGAGGCGTTGAAAAACTGCCGAAAATCAGTTTATTTTGGAAAATAGCAAAAAACATATTGTTTACAGCCTTTTCGTTCATAGCACCAAAACTAAGCATTTCTCTGTAAACATTATCCTATACTTTGAAATAGCAGATAAAATTCTGTACAATTTATATGTAAATAATTTTTTCGGACCTTCAATAGTTATGAGAAAAGCAATGACGAATGCATGAAGTAGTCAGTCGCCTCCTTATTGAAGGCATATACTTAAATGCACAATTATATGTCTGCGCAGAAATGTAAAACGTTAACCTTAGGTTATATAGGTGCAACAAAAAGATAAACAGCGATTCATGGTTGATTAATATGAAAACTGTGCAATGTTAAACAATACATAAATATAATAACATGGGTATATAGGTAGATATTTTATAAAACGCTTATTATTAAATGATTATTGACATTGAAGTGAACCTCGTCAGTCAAATCAAGCCCTCTTGGTCAAAGGTTCCATGATTTCTGCAGGGATGCCTTCCAGTTCTTCTACATCTAAAAAAATCAATTAAATATAATTAATGACTTAGTTTTAATTGTTTGAACATTGAATAGTTGTAGTAGGATACATATTTTGAACACATAAATAAAAGCGAATGAGTGAAAGAATAAAGGTGAAATGGAATTATTTATGCATAGTTACCTTCAAGTACTTCAGGAAGTTCCGGGTCATCCCCGTATTCTTCGATTTCAGTAAGAGGCATGTTATTGCAATTGGTTTAGCAGTTCACACACATATTGGAGCACTTGAGGCCTGCTTTTTTCATCCACAGTTTTTCTGACAGGTCTTCTTGCATTTGCAAGAAATAAGTTTCAAAACGGCTTGAGGTGCTGGTGGTTTTAGCGTGGTTACTGGCTCCAGACCATCTGCGGTTTTCTTCCAACCCCATTGTTCAGGATCTTCTTCATTCCCAAGCCAGCCTCGGCTAATCGAAAGTGTTCACAGATGCTTGCTGATTCATAGATTTTCATTGTTCTACGGAAGCGAGTAAAGCTGTATATATACTGTTGAATCGCTCGGTGGAGCATTGATAAATGGCACGCAAGCAACAAAGGTTGTGTCACAAAGGAGACCACTTGTGGTTTGCTCCATGAAACCGCTCCATCCTGGAATGCTGGGCACATCTTTCCACTTGCTATAAAGCCAAATTAGGTTCGCCAAACAAGGTGTGATAGTATCGGATGAAACAAAAAACTTTTTGAAATCCTTTAAGCCAGGAGAACCTGCTTTCTCAAAAATTTTCAAGGAAACAGCACCCATCTCGCCAACTAGTTGAGCTGGTAGTATTTTCTTCACTCGGAGGACAATTCTCTGATCTGGAGCAATAGCATTTCTTGGGATTATCAAATGTATACACCCCATTGCATGAAAGGTATTATACCCATCCAGTGTACGGGTGTTAAAATTCGTGTTGTTATGAACGGATTGATGGAAAACCGTGGAGTCTATTTGTAAAGATGGTCTCATGATTACTGACACTTCCAAACGAACAGCTTCAGAATAAGAGGTGCAAAGTCCGAAGGCTGACAAAGAACTAGGTATAACAACGCTAATAACACTGTGAAATGGCAAAAACTTTTTTTTTTCATTTATTACTGTCCTCACGGTTCTTCTTCAGTATCAGCATTTCAAAAAAAAGTTTGAGAACCTCAGGAACAAGGCTTTCATTTTCGTGCAAAAAAGAATCTGGAGGGGGATAATCATTCACGACATACGCTACAGATCTTATCTCTTCAAGAATTATAACAGCCGCTGTTTCAACTAATCGAAGACGTTTTTCGGTGTACCACGCATCTGGCCAGTATGTTTGAAACATACGATCGTATTCTGTTTAATCTTTGATATGATTACATCCTCCCTTCCTTCCCATATCTCTTCAGTAGATGGTTTATTACTGTTTTTCATTGGAGAATGTATTCACCCTCTGTCTGAGCTATTAACTGGTCTAATGAAAACTGACATTCCTCAGCACTGTTTTCCATAAAAGTAAAAATGTTCTCCCAATTTCTTTAGCATAAGGGCCAACCTTGTTTTTCACATCAACCTTGGGCTTACCAATGTACAGATTTTTTAAACAGTTATCATGGTACTAACAATCAGCAGTAATATCTGTTCATATCTCTATCAGCAGAAAGAGGGGAGCTGAAGGTCACAATATAGTCCGCTAGCTCAATACGTCACATACCTATTTTATTATATTGATTAACATTACACAGTTTTCATATTAATCAACCATGAATCGCTGTTTATCTTTTTGTTGCACCTATATAACCTAAGGTTAACGTTTTACATTTCTGCGCAGACATATAATTGTGCATTTAAGTATATGCCTTCAATAAGGAGGCGACTGACTACTTCATGCATTCGTCATTGCTTTTCTCATAACTATTGAAGGTCCGAAAAAATTATTTACATATAAATTGTACAGAATTTTATCTGCTATTTCATAGTATAGTGTAATGTTTACAGAGAAATGCTTAGTTTTAGTGCTATGAACGGAAAGGCTGTAAAAAATGTGTTTTTTGCTATTTTTCAAAATCTACTGATTTTCGGCAGTTTTTCAATGTCTCTTAGCGCGGAAACCATATGTTGTACAAAAAAATGATACCAATATGAATTGTAGGAAAATGTATCGTCTTTATTTTAACATAGGATCATCTTTTGCGTAAAAAACTTACTTTGCAAGTTATAAGCCAAAAACTAAAAAAAAACTGTGATTTTTAGTGGTTTTTTTATGATTTCTCATATTTGCCGAAAAAAATTTTGTTGGACAACCACAGATTCGTGTTCAGCACCCCAAAAAACATAAAGTAAGCCACTGAAATCAATTACACCAGAACTTTCCACCTCGAATTACCATTTGACTGGACTAACAGCAAAAAATTTACAGAAGTTGCAATTTACCAACATTCGTTAATGCCTTGAAAATCAATTTTGCTAATTTTCAAGTCTGACAAAATTTGCAAAATCTGAAAATTTTACAAGCGATAGGAATAAAAAAGAAGTTTTAAAATTGTACACATCTCTATTATTATTGTTTATTATACGCTACGTGAAATGTTACTGCAAAGTTCTACTGGATAGCAGATCATTAATAAATAATACGTACTACAGTTTTGAACCTTTTAAGCGTTATGTACACTTTAATATTAATTTGCAATTAGATAAAGATGTTGAATTCGATATTACATTCAAATTTGTATATAATTTTGGAAGATGTATTGCTTATATGAGAAATTTTTATTATTACATTTATTAGCTGTTTTAAAGGAGTTCTGATAGTCCAGTCAAATGGTGCTCAAAAAGAGCGAATAGGGGAACGTTTTGGTGGAGTTTTGATTTCTGGTTCTATATGTTTTTTGGGTAGCTGTACACGAATATCAGGTTTGCCAAAACGGTGTAAAAAACGATTGTTTTTGGTTTTTCTAAAATTACCCGAAAGCTATCAATTTTTCGTAAATGTTGATTGTGGATCCTATATGAAATGAAAGAAGATTGGAGTTTTAATATTTGATTCCTATATGTTTTTTGGGACGCCGTACACGACTATCAGCTTTAAAAAAAAAAATTTGAGTGGAAACAAGTTTTTTGAGCAAAAACGGTGTAAAAACGAGATTTTTTTTAGTTTGTCTAAAATTCATCAAAAACTATCCAATTTCGTAAATATTAAACCTATTTGAAATGAAAGAAGATACAATTCGCTACATTTTATGCAAGTGAGGTTTTTTTCTCGGACCAATCGTTCAGCCGGTCAAAATTCTTGTTGGAAAACCTGATAGTCGTGTACAGCGATCCAAAAAGCATATAAACACCAAATGTCACAACTCCACCAAAACTTTCCCCTATTTTCTACCATTTGACTGGACTAATTACTACAAGCCATCCGATCGGTGGCTCCACATATTATTGTTCATAGTTTATTTTGTTTAATCATGAAAAGTGATTTAATAGCAAATATAAGAACTGGAGCGAAGATGCTTTCATTAGGAGGAACAGGGCAGTGTGAAAGAGGGATTAGATGTGAATAGATCACTAAGTTGTTTAGTCGATACGTATGTTTAGTTTTATGTTAATTGTTCAGTACATTGTCTAAACTAAGACACTTGGCATTTTCCGTAAATATACATAATTATGTATATGTATATATTTTTAAAGTCCCCATCAATTTTTTCTATTACAATCCCGCATTAAGTTTTAGTACCAACAGCTGACATTGAGATTCCAAACCTGCCAGTGGCCACTACCATTCTGCGAACAAATGCAGCGCGGCAATGACCTTAACCCACAAAATATTATTCGTGTTAGAGGAAAATACAATTCGACACGCTATTTGCCATTTACTTGCAAGGCCAGAGTAAAAAAATGCACATTTTCCTTATTTAAAAATTGAGAAAATAAGGTAACCCCCTCCTCAAAACGACATACCACACCCTCTTAAAAATACAATCGAACAGTACAAAGTCTATAAACAGCGAATTTTACACAAATATTGATTTTAAGGTTTTTTTCGTACAATAGCATTGAAAGAGCTGCTTTGCCGTGCAATTGATTAATTAGAAAGTAACACTTCGCGGTATTCGTACGGCAAAGTAGTATTTTGCAGTATTCGTACGGCAAAGTAGCACTTTGCCGTACGAATTTTACTTTGCCGTACAAATACCGCAAAGTGTCCCTTTCTAATTAGTATATTTTACGGCAAATTCAGATGAGAGGATACATTTATTATTCCGTTTTGTATTCTAGTGTACGAAAAAATATTATACGAAACTCGTATGAAAGTGGCTTTTCTATACTCGTCTCGAAATTCTGGACTCGGCCTAACGGCCTCTTCCGGAAACATCCCACTCGTAATGAAAAGCTCCACTTTCTATACTTGTAACGTAAATTACTATTCTTATAATTATAACTGTTTGTCCCATTTTGCAACCCACAAATACATCTGGTCCGCAAAATTCCCGCATTTCGAATTCTCTTCAAAAATACAATCGAACGGCAGATCTTCTCCAAACTGCGAATTTCACACAAATATTGATTTCAAAGCTTTTCTGATAATTATAACGTTTTTCCCATTTTTTTAACCCCCAAATTCAACTGGACCGCAAAATTCCCACATTCAGAATTCTCTTAAAAAATACAATCGACCAGTAGAAAGTCTCGAAACAACGAATTTCACACAAATATTCATTTTAAGGTTTTTGTTATAATTATAACTGCTTGTCCCATTTTCCAACCCCCAAATCCATCTGCGCCGCAAAATTCCCGCATTTATAATTCTCTTCAAAAATACAATCGAACGGCAGAAAACAGCGAATTTTACACAAATATTGATTTTAAAGTTCTTCTGATAATTTTAACGGTTTTCCCATTTTCCAACCACCAAATTCAACTGGACGCAAAATTACCATATTCCAATTTCTCTTAAAAAATACAATCAACCAGTAGAAAGCTTTCAAACAGCGAATTTCACACACATATTCATTTTAAGGTTTTTCTGATAATTATAACGTTTTCCCCATTTTCTAACCCCAAAATAAAACTTGGGCCGCAAAATTCCATAAGCCGGAATTCTCTTAAAAAATACAATAGACCCGTAGAAAGCCTCCAAACAGCAATTTTCACACAAATATTGATATTACGGTTTTTCTGATAATTATAACGTTTTCCCCATTTTGTAACCTCCAAATCTACGTGAGTCGCACCTCCCGAATTTTCTTAAGAACTACAATTGTCGAGTAGAAGTCTCCAAATGGCGAATTTCACGCAAATATTAGTTTTAAAAATTATCTGATAATTATAACGGTTTTCCCCATTTTGCAACCCCCAAATCCACCTCGGCTGCAAAATTCCCATATCCCGAATTCTCCTAAAAAATAAACACGACCAGTAGAAAGCCTCCAAGCTGCGCATTTCATACAAATATTAATTTCTTCTTATAATTATATCGTTTTTCCCATTTTGTATCCCCCAAATCTAACTGGGCAGCAAAACTCCCACATCCTAAATATCGATCCGTAGAAAGTCTCCAAACTGCGAATTTCACAAAAAAATTGATTTTAAGGTTTTTCTGATAATTATAACGTTATTCCCATTTTGGAACCCCCAAATAGACCTGGGCCGCCAAATTCTCACATTCCGAATTCTCTTCAAATATATAATCGACCAGCACAAAATCTTCAGCGAATTTCAAACAAATATTTATTTTAACTTTTTGCTGATAATTATAACGTATTCCCCATTTTGCAACCACCACAACCCCCAAATTCACCTGGGCCGCCATATGCCCACATCCCAAATTCTCTGAAAAAATAAAATCGACCGTAGAAAGTGTCGAAACAGCGCATCTCACACAAATATTAATTTTACAATTTTCTGATATTTATAACGGTTTCCCCATTCTGCAACCCCTAAATTCACCCGAGTCGCAAAATTCTTAAACGCCACAGATTCATCCACATACTGTCAAAAACAAAATTCTACGTTTTTTTTCTTTCCCCCTGTTTATGCGAACATCCAATTTGCTACAAATGCACCTCAGCTTTCTACCCCTGTAACTTCGCTCATGTGCATTGCAGACTCCAACAAACAGCCAGTACGATGAGCGTTAGTTTATCCTCTTTTTAACTAACCCCAAATCACATTTAGATCTTTCAAAAAGTATGCGATGTAACAGCAACGAACGCTTTCGTGTCCAAAAAATCGTTTTAAACCTCGTTTTTTTTTCCCCCCTCGAATCTTACATTTTCATCACCTTCCCAGAAAGTTCGCCCTTGACGAGATCTTCAAGATGACACCTGCAATACGTACAACTTTCAAAAATTCGCGAAAAGTGCCCATTTTCCAAAGGTCACACAAATCTTTAGAAGAGCTTCGTACTAGCGTCACATTTCCAATTCGTCAAACATTTTCAATGTTAAAACTGCATAGCCCACTAGAGGATAAAACTGTTCGATTATCCGTACTTTTCGTCATCGTCGACCTCTGCTGCATAGTGACCATCTGAACAACCCGCATTCAATAAATCATAATTGAGTTGCTAATTGAATCACTCCAATTTCTCCAAATGCAGTTTCTGTCTCACTCTTTAGCACGCAAGGCAGCGTTGAACAAGTCCTAGTAAAACATGCTCGAACTGAAGGCCTCGCCTTACCGAGCCTGTCGATCTTTTTCAGTTAAAAATCACGTCAGGGTCACCAAATAAATGTTCAACTTCGTCGGGTTCTAATCAAATTCACAGGCAACAACTTTCATTATCTACTTAATTCAGTAGAATATAAAAAACTGACGAACTAGAATAATATAAAACTATTTCAAAAAATAGAAAACCTTGATTGCTAGTGACTTTGTTTTATCTGTTGAACGATTAAACCACTATTTTATAATCGATAATTTTGAATTTTGAACATGCACGCAATTAAAACTTTTTTCAACAGAGAGGTATTGGTGGTTGGCTTAAGAGAACAAGAATTTACTTCAAAGGTAATGTAAATAAATATTTTTTCTGACTCGCATGTTAGAATATAAGTCTTATGACCATCCGAATGGTGATGTGTATAGCAGACAGTAGCCACCACGATGAATAATTATATAACATACATAGGAACGACGTCGTTTCTTGGTAGAAAATTCGTATCTCATACTTTATCACTAATTCGTTAAAATCCCTCACCACACAAATATCTAACAACTGCGAAATACGTATTTCGACAAAAATCAATTTGGAATGAGTTTAAAAGGTTAATTTTTATGTGCAAATAAATGATGTCTTGCTTGAAGCCGCCGTCCCATTAAACCTGTAGTCTCTTATCTAGTGTTTCCAAAACTATCAAACTAGCGCCACAGAACATCAACGAAAACTGGAACTTGTCACTGAACTTTACATTTTTGCTGAATTTTTAAGCTTCCGATGCTTGGCATGAGCTTTAGTTGATTATCCACTCAGTTAATTCTACTATTAACCTTTTCTGCAAAACATGGTTATATCTCCAACATTGAAACGACAATAACAGTGAAATGCTGCCGGATATAGACTTCAAAAATGTCTCAAAATCTCTAAACGATTATAATGCATTCTATTTCTCATTACAATATGCAGGTTGCAGGTGATTATAATGTCGTGGGATTTAAACAATAGTTGAACTGAAACTAAACTACCAAGTTCGGTTGACTGTAGAAACATTACTACAACATTAATAAACATTTTGAATTGATCGCAACATTTTTATTGTGTACCCTTAACCGTTCAAGTGGATAAGCATACACCTGAGATCATTGCTATACCATTTATCCAGTGGGATAATGGCTTCGTAAGGCCTAGAGCGTGTCCAACTGTAGTCGTCCCAAGGTGGTCCTAGGACTTCGCCCCACATCAAAGTGTTCTATTACCCAAAGGACCACTGGGCTTAGCCCACGTAAAGCTCATAAGTTCGTCTCGCTATGGGGTTCCATTGTAACATAATAAGGTGCTTTTTCCAGTTACTGGTGACAGTTTAAGGGTAGCTCAGACCCAGAGCTAATTATTTGCAGGGGCTTCTTGTTATCTGTCACCACCTAGTATCGCGGCACTAAACTGTCCGGCGTTGCACTGTACCTACACTGTTGGCGCAAGAGTCAATTATGAGTCTCAGAGTTTATATAAAAGGAATGTGTTTATTACGAGTAAGCACATAAACGAAACAAACACATAAACAGATAAATCTATATGTATATGGAGATATGCGTATAAATGCAAATGTAAGAAGTTACACGTGGAGACGTGTATTACAGTAGCACGTAAATCGTCAATGCATATATAGGCACAGAAATAACAGCGGGCGTTAAGTGAAAGTGAAAGCGTATTACGTCACGCTGACGTAATGAGCAACAATCACTTAACGCTCGACACAAAGATAAATACAGAGTATGTGTAACACAGGTGATGTAAACCGCCAGCAGTGGAATCACGGTCACAGTGCTACACACAAAATACACACAATGAAAATATATGGCGAGAAAATATATACACACTAAGACTAAGACAACTTAAAGCTAACTTACTTGTTAAACTAAACTAAGGTCCTACACTAAAGTTCCACAGGCACAACACTATCCAGTGTGTGAGACCACTCTCAGGCGGCGGGGATGATGTCGCGCTCCAGTGACGGCTACGACGCGCTCCGGCGTCGAGGAACGGCGCTGGCGTGGATCTCCAGGTGCCCGGACGTTAGCGGCGGCACGGAACAGCAGCTGGCTAGCTCGGCATCTCCCGTGGTCGGACGTCGGTCACAGCGGCGAAACCCAGAAGGCAGCGACGATCAGAGCTTTGTTACTACTTGGGCCTCAATCTGTCTAATCCCAAGTAGTAACTGTCTTCCGAGTCTAATGACTGCCAGGAAGTCAAGATAGTGGACGATGATGGACTTCTTGGCAACCGGAGTACCGAAACTGGGTCTCTTACCTCCTTCATCTGTTTAGGACTTTGGCGTGGGAATTTTGTGTGCTGCTAACGGCAGCTTGCCCTTAAATTCTCAGGACAGTAGCACCATCTTGGGGCGCTTGGGTCGGTGGCGAGCACCCTCATCGTAGTCACCCAGTTGCCCGATTAACGGATTCGGATTTAAATGAAGCTGGCCATAAAACTTCGTGGCCGTTTCCACGATAAAGTCTGCGATCGTGATTTGTTGGAGATCGTCATAGAGTTGCTGGTTGGGAACGTACCAGAGCGCATCAACGACACTCCTCAGGGCCTTGTTCTGAATAACTTGGAGCTTTTGGACGTGAGTCTTCGCTACATATCCCCAGACGGTTGCGGCGTACGTCACCACAAGCTTGATGATGGCTTTGTAAATGGTTAGCTTATTTTCTGGGCTAAGCTTGCTTCTGCTATTTGTTAAGCTATACAAGCTCGCCGTGACTGCCTTGGCTTGCTTTGTGCAGTGCGCGATGTGCGGGCCACACATCATTTTAGAGTCCAGGATGACTCCAAGGTATTTTTTTTGCGCCTTCCAAGGTATTGCCTGGTCGAACATTGTTATATCTTGTTTTCGTGAAGAAGATGGCGGCGCTCTTCTCCGCGTTTACTTCAATTCTCCAGGTGGTAAACCAATTCTCCAGTGCATCGATGGCTTCTTGGGGGTGTCGAGTTGCAAGTTGTGGGCTCTTGGAGCTCGTCAGATCTGCCGTATCATCAGCGTAGAGGGTCAGTTTTGAGTTTGGCGTCTTGGTTAGGTCATGCACGAAGATGGTAAACAGAAGGGGTGACAGCAGGGACCCCTGTGGTACGCCGGCGGTGATGTTCCGCTGCGAGGATCTTGTACCGTTGAGCTTGATCCTGAAGGAGCGCTTCTTTAGGTAGGATGCTATCATTTGTATGAGAGCTCGTGGTATATTTGCTTCTAACATCTTATACAGAAGGCCCCTGTGCCACACCTTGTCAAATGCCGTAAAGACGTCTAGGAAAACTGCTGCAGTGGATTGTTTCTTCAAACCCTCAGTGACGTGTTCCACTACCCTCAGAACCTGGTGAACCGTGCTGTGATGTTTCCTGAAGCCAAATTGCTCGTCGGGGATTAGATTCATTTCTTGGCACGCAACTTTGAGCCGCTTGAGTATGATGCCCTCGGCGAGCTTTCCCAGCGTTGGTAGCAGGCTGATGGGACGGTAATTTTGTGGGAAGCTCTTTGATTGGCTTGGCCTGTGGAGGACGACAATATCGGCGCACTTCCCTGAGGTTGGAAAATGCCGTAGCTTCATTTGAGAGCCATGTTTGGGATGCCATCTGGGTCTAGGGCTTTCCTTGTTTTGAGGGATGTGATAGAGTTGCCCACTTCTTGCGGAGATGCTGGCTCTAGGTGGTGCTGGTCCACCTGGCAAAACAAACTCTGACATTCTGGTGCGTTTGATGTACTTGGTCCAGGTCCACGTCGCGATAATTCGGGCTGCACAGCTGCTCCAGATTGTCGGCGAATGCTTCGGCCTGCTGAACACTAGCCCGTTTGCGTTATGGATCGAGGGCAGGGGTGACGATTTCGTTCGTAACGCTTTGGTCATCCTCCATAGGGAGTTGTCCTGGGTGGTGAGAGATTCTAGCGTGTCTTCGCAGCGTTTGTTTTGGAACTGGGCTGCCAGATTTTTACCTCAGTGGCCAAACAGTTTGCTCTTTGGCAGTGGGCTGGGTCCATTGTCCTCTGTGCTTTTCTTCTAGCCCTGTTCTTCTCCTTGATGAGGTCACGGAGGCGCTTCGGGAGGAAGTTTCTTCTTTATTTCGCTAGCCTAGCGTTTGTGGCAAAACCTATAGAGGCCTGCATGCGGGCTGTGAAGACTTCTACGGCGCGTTCCAGGCAGTCGTTTGGATCACGGTGATATTTCCAAATGTTTGCTCCAGGTGCTTGGTGAACGCCGGCCACGTGATGTTGGTAGCTTCCTCGGCGGGGTCGTCTCCGTCGCCTTTTAGGTTAAGGAGCACCGGGTTATGGTCTGAGTCCAGCTCACTAATGTTGGTAATCTGGTGGCGGAGATTCACATCCTTGATAACCACGATATCCAATACATCAGGTCTCTCGGTGGGACCGTAGTGCGTCGGTTCGAGTGGGCCATCTACGACGATGACTTGGTTTTCGGTATACGCATGAAGAATACGCCCATTTTGGTTTTCGACTCTGCTATTATAGGAAACGTGCTTGGCGTTGAAGTCATCGGCTATGACTGTGGGAATGCCGCCTTCAAGTAGCCGGTCGAGGTGTTGCTGCAGGAGTTTGCGTTTCGGAGCGTTGTAGACCGCCACCAAGTTGATGGGTCCGTCGCTTCTGGTTTGCAGGCATATGACAGTTGCCTCAGGGTTCTACAGGTCAGGTGTTACGAGAACGTGGTGCTCAATAGACCTTTCAATAAGGATGTTAGTGCCCCCGCCACTGGAATCTGTTCTGTCGTTGCGATATATCTGATAGTTGGTAAGTTTTATATTGCCGGTGGCTAGGAGGTGCGTTTCATTGATCAGGAGGACGTCTAGTTCATGGCGGTCAGCGAATTTCTGGAGGTCGTGCTTTTTATTGAAGAGGCTATTGGCATTCCAGTATGCCATCTGCAACGAGTTTGGTTGTGTTGGTCGTCTATCCATTAACTGCTTTGAATAGGCTGCCGATGTTCTGGGCACAGCTCAGGAGGCCGGAAAGCATTTCAGCGCCGGAGGTGGCTCCACTGATGGCGGAGAGAACTTTTTTCGCCACTGCTGCCAGCTTGGTAAAGTCGATGGCAGAAAGCAGCGCAATTAGGCTGGACAGGTATTGGGGCTTACAGCTGGTCTCACTGAAGGTGGTGTTTGGATTGGGCTGTGCAGGGGCAGCAGCTGCTGGCGACATGGCTGCATAAACGGGCGTTGCATTAGATCTGACTTTTGCGCTATACGACGCAGTTCTGTTTAAAGCGCCACTTGAAGCACTGATCGAGTCATTGTTTGTCGCACTACGCACCGCACTGGCGTAGCCGTGCGCGGGTGCCCTAGGTGCAGGAGGTTTAAGGTACACACTGCAACCCTTGTAGTGCGCCGGGTGGGCTCCGTTACAGTTTACACAGGTCGCCGGTGTGTCTCTCGGTTTAGTACAGTCATTCGAGTGGTGATCACTACCGCACTTTACGCACCTGGGTGCGGCACTGCTGCATCGCTGTGAGTGCCCGAACTTTTGGCATCTGTGGCATTGTCCTACCGCGGTCTTATGTCTCGGCGACTCGATCTTCACCCGGAGGTGAAGCACTTCCTTTAAGTCAAAAATGGTTTGGCATTTACTGTCTTCTGTAATTGCACTAACACTAGTGGTATCGGTATCCTGTCCCTTCCTAGGCGCATGCGGTGCAGCGACTTGACGGGGATTCCACGTTGGATGAGGTCGTCCTGTACCTCGGCCTCTTTGATGGGTTCAGGGATGCCCCTTATAACGACTTTTAGGGGCTTATCCTCCTTCAATTGAAATGTGTGAAAAGGCACGCTCTTTTCTGTCAGAAACTTTGTAATTCTACGGTAATCATCGCCGGATGCAGGATGGACACTGATGCCCTCTTGGGTGCTTTTTGCCTTCAGGAAGGTAATGTTTCTCTCTCTGAAAGCGGCAGAAATGGCGGTCCAGTTGTCTTTGGTACGTAGAACAACCGGTGGGATTCAGTCAAGATTGTTTCGAAAGTTGCGTATATTTATATGTTGGTGGCCAGGCGGCTGAGGCTCCTATTGGTGGCCGGGAAACTCGTAATGAGCCATCATTTTCGTAGGCTCCACCCCAAAATCTAGGATCGAGCGAGTTCGCCGTGTAACATGTCAATTGTTCTGTCAACGGTACGTGTACGCATTTCGAACGATAAAGAGGGATCAGTGTACAGTTCGTTGTTCTATTATTTTATTGACGGCGCGGTTCTATCTCTGTATACCTCTCTTAAAAATTCAGTTTAATAAGTTTGTTGTGACCAGTGACACGATGAAGAAAATGGGGCGTTTTGACCTGCAAGGTTGTCATGTAGAATTCAAATTCCCATAGTTACTTAACGAGATGGACCCCATGCTATGGTTTAAAAATGCACAGCAGGATTTCGTGAGATATACTATAAAAGATTTTAAATTGCATGATCTTGTAGTATTACTTTTTGCTAATTTAAAAAGCTGAGAAAATTAAATCGTATGAGGGCTGGGATCTAAAGTTGTAGGATATATACCAGGTCATCACAAATGGTTGTGATTTTTTTCTTAGGTTGGCACTATTAATGTTGGTTACCCTGCTGATAATTTTCACCGTACGTCACAATTGACATTTACATAGGCGTGCGCACTTAGCAATGACATCAAGAGTAAGAATCTTGAATTTATTGAATAAATTGAAAAAATAATGAATTTTAAAAAGCAGTTAAGGTAAGTGCTTAGAGCAGTTGTTCGAAATGTTGTCCATCTTCATGTACACAACAGAAATTCTTCTATGCAAACTACTAAAAACGTTTCCTAACATTTCAGGCCTTATGTTTGCCACTGCAGGCTCAATTGCTTGTTGCAGGTCTTGCAAATTCTGAACTAGATTTCTAAAGACTACGTTTTTTAAATAAGAAAATAAAAAGAAATCAAGTGGGTCATAACAGGTGATCGACTTGGCCATAATCCTACTGTAATTAATCGCTCTGGGAAAACTGTTCTAAATAATTAATTGTTATCCGTGCCTTGTTGGCAGCGGCTGAGTCCTGTTGGAAATAACCATTTGTTAGTTCCACATCGTCCAACTGGTTTATAAGTAGTTCAAAAAGAAGTCTTTGGTATCTTTCAGCATTAACTGTTTCATTAAAGAAAATTGGGCCAATAATTCGCCTTTCGGGACATTGCAACCCAAACACCAACTTTTACTGAATGCAGGGGCTCGCCAATAACATTGTAGGGATTATTTGCTGACCAACTTCTATAATTTTGAGAATGTATACATCCATTAAGATGGAACCAAGCCTCATCAGAAAAAAACAAGTTGTTTCATGTCTTTATTTCGGAAATTTTGTTATACCAATGACAAAATTGGATTCTTCGAAAAAAATCAGGAGATAGGAGTTGTTGGACCACCGAATATTTGTAGGAATGTAAATGAAAATCATTTTTCAGGTTTTTCGGAAGGGTCCATAGAAAAGACCTAAAATGGAAGAGATGGAAAAAGGTATAAAGTCATGGTTTATTCAAATCACAAATCCACCTATTTTTGGGATAAACGACGTATGGCAAGGTAGGATTTTGGGTAATAATTTGGTTTACATTTTCCACAACATCTGGTGTAACTACCATTACATTCCTACATTACCACTAGTGAAAAAGCGTTCAACTACTCGTATTCTTTTACAATGTTGTGAAAAAAACATGATAATCCACTTCTTCTTCTGGATACATTTCGACAAACTGATGGCATGCCGATGGTGGTGAATATTCCCAATCACCGTTTTTATTTCTTACGCCAGTTCGGAAATATGCCATTACAATAAATGTATTATACTCTACAGTCAAAACCATTTTCAAACAAGAATTTTTTTATTTTATAAAATGCATAAATAAATGAATGTCAAAATGACGTTTTGTTTATATTTCGCAAGCCAATGTGTTGTTTTAAGTATCAGGTCTGCCAAAGTAATATTTTGAAAACGTTACCAACCTTCGAAAAAAAATCACAACCATTCATGATCACCCGGTGTTATTCAAATTCGGAGAGGGTGAAAACGGAAACTTTTTGTATTGATGTAACCTCTGTTCGAAAGCTTGTTAGAAAAGAAGGGAAAAGGAAACATTTAAAGTTTAAAGAACAAAACTCTTATAGGCGGCATGACGCATGTATGCCGTTACAAGAGCCCTTCATAACTACTTCGGAAATTAATACAAGATAGTTCTGTACAAGCACGGTGATAAGGATAGCACTGTTACATTTGAAGGGCCAAAACCACCCTTCAAACTAAACCTACTTTCTTACGCTATTCAGAATTTGTCTTGAGCTAGTTGTTTTTAATTATTACTTAATTGTTATGTTATCATCAAAACGTCAAAATCACAAAAACAGTTAATTCATGAAAAAGAATGTATTAATCAAAAACAGTGTATTAATGACGTCTATTAATCTATCCTTTTTTAGGAAAAAAAATCATTAATATTGAAATTAACTAGCGGTCAACGAAAAAGTATATTAATATGCATAATCAAATCACAGAATGACTAACTAAAAGGCTAAATGCAAAACTCTATTACAGCTTAAATAAATCATGTAGATAAATGCAAGGTTACTTCCATATGCTTGTTTTTCTGCAATGCGCATTACAACAAAAATGTGAAGTACCTAATTAACTAACTATTTGTAAATTTTAGAAAATAACTAAATGTTAAAAAAACCTCGGTATATATATTTCTTATAATGGAAAGTTTTATTAAAAACTAACCAGAAAATTTATAAGTAAAGAAGGTCAAGGAATTTAAAATATTTTCTCCAACTTTTTTTTTTATATCAGAAATGCAAAAATGTTATCGTAATTGTAAATACAACTGATGGAGCTATCAAAAATGGCGAAACGTTTTAATTATTCGATATGTTACGACAAACTGACTTTTATTTATTTAAAAATAAACAAAAGGCTTGCTTAAACAAAATTTTAAAGTAATGGTTGCCGCTTATATCTTCTAAATCATATAACAAAACTCCATGTTTTTTTCCCTGTTGAATTGTATGAAATCGGAAGCTGCGTTATCCAGGCTTAACTGTGATATAAAGAACTTTCCCCAGAAATGTAAAAAGATGCTTTAAGAGTTTGTTCAGAAAAATCTCTTCATTACGTTAGTTGCTCCCATAGGTAACATCTTCGAGCAATTTCTTTTAATTATCTTGATAAATGATCCATCCTAGCCTCTTCCACGACTTCTAAGGGGAGCGGTAAATTTAGTTGATGATACGAATAATCTGAAAATAGCACGGCGATCTACCGCGTTTACATTTTTACAAAGAAATATAGCATACTTGTTGTATTAATAATTAATTGATAGTTTTTAAGATATAACACATATAGAACTATATGATTTACATAAAATGAAATTCAAGTTCCAATTGAAACCTTGTTTTACAAGTATTACTCAAACCTACCAGTTAGTTAAAATCAAGACGACAGTGAGTAACTCAAGATTAATGACCTAGAAAGAACTTTCGCAATAAAACAGCGGGGACCGTTTCATACTATCGCGTTTTAGTTTTCTGGGAATCACTGACTTAGGGCCGATTCTACAATGCAAGTATATACTTAGGATAAGCTATCCGAGGTATAATTGTCATAGTTTTCTTTGTTACAGCAATCGTTTCTAGGGTATTTATTCCCGGGATAACTTTATCCCTGGATTGTAGAACCGGCCCTAAGGGACGGTTCTACAATCCAAGGATAAAGTTATCTGGGGAATAAATACCCTAGAAACAATTGTTGTAACAATGGAAACTATGCCAATTATACCTCGGATAGCTTATTCTAGGTATATACTTGCATTGTAGAACCGGCCCTAAATCTATAAAATATCATTCCGTAATATATAAACAAATATGCAAGCGATAAGGTGGCCCTATGGGAACACGGAAGCGAAGCACTCTTTATGAGAGCACGTTAAATCAAAATGAAATTGAATAATAATAAAATTTGTTGCACATGGGCGTTCTTCAAGCAAATCCCGCTCTGTGTACTCATAAATGGCGGAGATTGAATATTAAATGCGTTTAGCTTTTATTTAGACCAGATTGACTACGAAACCAGGTTACTGTGCAGCTATAAATTTTCCAGGCAACGCTGAAATATTTTTCCACGTTTTCAGTTGGAAATGCGAATTAGTTCGGTAAAATTTGCAGACAATCGCGTAAAACATATACCAGATATCAAAATGCAATGGTGAGGTAGTTACGTATATTTGAATAAAATATATAGAAGTGTGAATCCTATTAAATATGGAGCATAAATCAAAAATATTGAATTAATCAAATATGACAGATTTAGTGAGTGTATCAGACGTACGAAATAGGTTTGTGGCGAATATCCACGCCGAAACTTAATCTATAAATGAATAGCCCACAAGCAAAAGTTGAGGAGAGCCCGTGGGTGGAAAATAATTCACTAATTTAATTAATCGTCACAAATAACGAAAACCTTCGGCGCCAGCTTCAGCGGCTTGCCGTAACACACATCGCTGAACCACATACAATATTCAAGATGCGACGTAATATATGCTCCAAATACATAGTGAACACTCAAGGGAACAACAGCTAATGCCGAATATCAACAATAAGTTGAGTAAATAGATGGATTTAATACACCGAAATACTTGTAACATAAATATTTAGACAAGAGCTAATACATAAGCAGGGCATGAAACAATAGTATACGGCTAGCATGCCATCACAAAGGATTTGATTAAATAAGAGCCCTCGGAATTGATTCAGTTAAGTGTCGAAAGGCCATAATTGAAAAAGCATCAACTAGCATTTTAAAATACACGTACTATAAGTTAAAATTATTTGCAGACGGAATCGCATTGGAAGAAAAGTTATTCACATGATCGCTGTGCGGTTAATAAAAATATAATTACGTGAAATTGGATAACGACTGATGGTTGTAGTAAAGTAAAATTATAATCAAATATAAGATCTGTAGTGAGTAACCTGAATTTCATTAGTAACAGGAAGTGCGGGTTGCGACATCCGATACATGGAAGTATGAAACATAAGGAAACCTGCCCTGTGTATCTTCTACTTGCGTGAAACGTCCAAATTAGTCTACCAGAACGCACTGTCGATGCCAACTATTTTGATTTTGCAATCCAACAGATAGGAGAAACAGTGACAAGCGGCTACTTCAACATTCGTTTATTTGAGGCAGCTAGCATAGCGTATCTTAAGATTACTAGTGCAAAGAGCGAAGACAAAAAGAAACTAACCGAAAAGACAACAGCCGGAACGTGATAGTAGAACTAGTTATTTCATACCTTAGTTTTCGGGTGATTTATTTCCAACTACTGTCAACTCCTGAATTAATCAGTCGCTGCAGAAATTCACCAAACCACTAAAACCAAATCTGAATTAATTTTATTGACGATTTTTATGATAGGCGTTATCACTTCAAACAGACCTTAAAACTTCGGCAATTCTATTAAGCCTCTCAAAAATTTCAGAAAGGTAATGGAAACTCTTACTCTGAAGCTACATATAAAAGATGTTTTAAAAAGGAATATCAATTGCTAATCCAAACCTTACCAAAAAAGTGTAAAGTTGCTACATTCGCAGCAATAATGCGTAGAAATCAGACGTAATATTTCGGAACCATAATAGCTATCATAGTTAACAGTCAATTGCTTTAATGCTATATAGCCGCAACTACTTTTATGAATACGTTGCTCAAATAACTATTGGGTGTATATGTTTGTCATGAAATGTGAACGTTGTATATGAAATATTCCGTCTACATGCAAGCTCTTTCGAGCAATTCTTTTTGTATCTTCAACTTTTATAGTGTTATTTTTTCAAGTCATCGTTTTATCAAAATTACTTGCAACAAATTCTGGAATTTTTTGAATTTTTGCACAAAACTGGAAAAAGACATATTTCACCAGGCGTGTCAGCTATCCTAACAACACACTTAGAATATGATATCATATTCTTCCAATCTTCGTTTTGTAACAGCTATAGCATCATCTGCTAGTTGGGGGCTTTATTGGCAAATAATCGCCAATTTCCTTCGTTGACAAAGACGAATTAAAAGGTGATCTATACTCTCGATGGTAGATTACATTGAGGAAGAAAATCTTCTTTGATAAAGTTCTTGGTATATTCTCTTTGAGTTGATATGGCACAGCAATAGCATTCGATAAACCAATTTTCAGGCATTTTGGGAACTTTCTGTTTACTTTTTCTAATAGTATCTATCGGTTTATCCGGTTTATCAACAATTTCTAGGTATTACTAGGCTACATCATTAGAATAGAGAACGAGCAGGAGAAAGTGCACACATACCTTCAGGTTACAACTCCAAAACTTAAATCGCCATGCCAGACAATCCGCAATCAAATTCAATGGGTAATTAAGACCCAAATATCTTCGAGAAAACTACACAAATCCGCGGTAGCTCGAGTAAGCTAGAACACTATTTTTTCCCATCGTAAATCACTAGTCCTAAACTTAACAAAAGTTAATAGGCAGTATACAAGTGCGATTAAGTAGAAAATGCAAGCAGAATAGAACGAGAGAAAGAACACATATATTGCAGGTGCGCGAAGACAATTGACTGCTACTTGGTTTAGTTACGTATAACAACGGATCGTTAATCCATTTCGCGCGACTCAAGACTGTTTAAAACGAGTTCAATGACGTCTCGATAACTGCAAAACGGCGAGAGTGCGGACCAAGGTAGCCAAAATGCACAAAATCACACGAAGCCATAATGCCTAACGCTTTTTACTTGATTTAGCCCACTAAATTTCCCCAACTAAACTAGATAACGGCTCTATCTAAATTCGAGCAACGAAGCGCAAGTTTAAAAATAACATATGCTGATTTGGCGATATACAAACTTACACCTGCTAGTAATTGGTAGATTGAATATTAACACAGGTGAGTTATTGATTAAAAACGTTTTCTTCAAATTGGAAGTAATTCTTTAAATATCACTTCAGTTTCTCTCCCGTTTCTAAACCTTCGAAGCCCCTCAACTCCATTTGCAATATTTGTTATGGCCCAATAATGCTCATGAATAATGCAAGAGATATAATTCCATAAATCCCAATACTGTTATTGACCATTAGTAGTTAAACAACTTAATGCTAAGAAATTTACATATTTTAAAGTTTACATAGCTCGTGAGCCTAAAACAATTCAACTCCTTCTCGGGCTGAACTCGCACATTCCAGAACTAACTTGGACTAAACTGGTATGAATTCAATTTTATTGAACATTCACAAAGGCGTTGATTAAATCTATATTAAGCACGTCGTCATAATTCAACACAACCTTATTACAAGAAAGTAATTAACAAGTGCAGTGTGCATTTATAAAGCGGCTGTACTCCTCTCAACTAACAAGTAACCAAATTTAACTTCACAATTAGCTGATATTGGATTTATTTGGTTATCTGAAAATCTTTCCGACAAGTATAACATATCTGCTTGATACTTGTACATGTTTTAACCCTAGAACGCATACATCTAAGAAAGTTACATTAACGCATATGTGGTGTCGTATACGACACCACACCTTTTTTTGTTTAGTGAGGCACTTTAACTTTACTATACACCCTTTTTAATATCTGGAAGACAATTTTGACTGCATAGATGCATATTAAAGCGCAAAACGGAAGTTTAAGTTGTTAAAATATTTATTTATGAGTATGAATAAAAACTTACATTCTAAATTAATTTTTAAATCTACGGAGCTGATCAGGTACTAATATCTACGTTAAACAGTTTTGCCAAATAACTACAGTGTGATTTTTTTAAAACTCAATTGCAGCAGGCCCTCGATAGCCTGATTCAGTTGGCAGTACTGAAATGTATTGTTTGTGACATTGTAAGTCTATGTCAAATTCGAAGCTAGCAGGTTAGGTTTTGCGTCAGTCTGTGTCAAAGCTGACGCAAAACCTAACCTGCTAGCTTCGAATTTGACATAGACTTACAATGTCACAAACAATACATTTCAGTACTGCCAACTCTATCAGGGTATTCAGGGCCTGTTGAAATTGAGTTTTTAAAAAATCACTCGGTAGTCTCTGTTCAGCACATAAATTACACTGCAGGTTATCAGGTTAGGTTTTGCGTTAGTTTTGACACAGACTGACGCAAAACCTAATCTGCTAACCTCGAATTTGACATAGACTTACAGTGGCACCAACATATTATTCATACGTTTGAATTTCCATAGCCCGCAGAGGATAAATTTTTTTGGATCTCTCGATATTGGCATCATAACCTCAAAAAGTTATTTAATGTCAATTGAAATTAGTTCTAATCATAAGGGTCGCCATCTCTGTTCCTTTTAGTAATTATAGTTAAAATATTATGAGTGACCTTTGTAATATGTTATTTTGGTTGCATGGACGACTCTATCTGTTCGGCGGCTCAAGTAAAATAACTAACTGGCCATCCTATAAACACAGTACTGATAATTACTATTAAAAAATTCCACTTCGCATTACGTTACTATGAAATATATCTACATAAACTGGCAGATGGCAAGTTGTTTCCGACCAACACCTACCGAGAAAACTTGTTACGTGATTGCATAGATGGCGTCATATACGACACCAAGTAAATAAAGAACTAATTATAAAGGTTGTAACAATTTTTGGAAATTAAAAATGAAAGGGATATATCAACAATAATCTTCTGGAGAGGTACTGAAAATATGAATATGATAACATCACAGCAAATCACTAAAAACTAGATAGTAAAATAGGTGGTGTCTCATATGACGCCACCTATGCGTTCTAGGGTTAATTTTAGTTTCGTTCACTTTTGTGTTTGCAAAGATCTTGAATTTTTCTTCCATTTTTTTCTTTACTTCCGACAAGTTGACTTGCAGTGCATATATATATTTAATTTCTTGTTGTAATATTGTGTTTTATAAATCTACTCATTTTAAAATCCAATTCCACTGCATTGTAGTCCAAATGCATCCACACCAGGATAATGTTTTAATGCTTTAGAATATTTTATCGCATTTCATTTGGTAATGTACTAAATTTCTACATTCAAAATTGTTGAGAAATATGGTACGTTTTTGCATTAGCAACAATTTTCTGCATAGCACTAAAGTGTATTGTTGGTGACACTCTAAGTCTATGTCAAATTCGAGGTAAGCAGGTTAGGTTTTGCGTCAGTTTTGACACAGACTTACGCAAAACCTAACCTGCTAACCTCGAATTTGACTTACAGTGTCACCAACAATACACTTCGGTACTGCCAAACGCATAACATCGACTGGAACTGCTTATTGTGCTTTTGTACACAGAAACGAATTCTGCTCAGCTTGGTTTTTTGAAATTTAGTGTCACTTTTATGAAAAAATTTAATATTTTACATTTCTTATGAAATGCGATAAAATAGTATAAGCAACACGTTAGAAAAGTCAATAGTGGTTTTACTGAACTTGTTGCGTAATATACTATTCTCTGTTCTTTCTTGAGTATGATAAAATCTCGTCAACTGTTGACTATTTCCTTATATGCAGACAGTTTAAAGATTGGGAAAGTCTGTCTCCTTGTAATTTCTTGTACCAATACTGTATTTACCTACTCAATCACTTTCTTCGCCAGCTCCTATTTTCTAGTTAAAGTCACCTACCACCATCTTCAATTCACCGTTCGCATTGCCTTTTAGGGCATCATGTAAGACATTGTAAAAAATTTCGAGTTTTCCATCCTTTGGTCCCTCATTTCTTGGTGCATCAAGTTGGATTATTGCTAAAAGGAGAATTTCTGTACACGAAAAAAAATAAAATAAAATAATCGGTATTGCTTTACAACACGGTGGTCCAGGAATTGTTTCGTGATGTAACAAACTTTTCCAGCTAGTTCCTGAGTAGGATTAGGGTGTGTTGTCCGGAAGAACCACTGGTTTGAGACAGTCCAAACCAGAAAACCAGAGGTGTCAGTGTAAATTTCTAAACTATATAGCTGTTTCATAAAACAATAAATAAAGGAAAGTGCCAGAAATTGATGTAACCTAAATATTTATTTACAGTGTGTACATCTCTGCATGATATTCAAGGATGCAAAAACTAATCTGCGATATTCTGTAGATTCTTAACCTAGTCGTAGAATTATTAGTTTAACTTATGTAGGTAGTTTTAGATATTGTAAGAAGATAACATGGTTATTTTAATAAATGGAGTGAAAAAACAAACTGTCCGATTTTTACTCGAAATTTTGCCACGAGCACACGTAACCCAATTATCAAGTGACATAAAATAAAAGTAGAGACAGTCGCATAGAGATCTAAATTATTGGAATGTGAAAATCACGCGGATGGTACCATGCGCTCAAGGTATATGACACACTCAGTGTGTTTCAGCTTTTACAAGCGTTTTAATTTGTCCCAGTATTTCCTTGCATTGTTATTAGTTCTAAACCAAAACGTGGTATGCGTATTGCTTCGTGAGTTGAATGTGACTAAAAACGGCAGAACAGAGCTGCCGGGTTGCGGGCTTGGGGGTCCCGCTGAGAAGCCGTCCAAGTAAATGTGCAAAGTAGGGTGGCGCAGGCAGTTATAGCACGAGGAAGAAGTCGTGTGGTTTAAGTCTTGGAAGCAGCCGTATGAACTGAGGGGTACAGAACCGCCTATGGATTGGTGATCCACAATTTGTACAGGGACCAGGAGGGGACATGCAGAGCGTGGCACCAACGAGCCACTAGGGGTACGAGAAAGGCATGAAATAACACAACATCGAAATCGATATTCAAAACGGACCGATAGAAACGTGCCAAAGTTGGAGAGTAACCAAGTGTAGGTGATTGCATAGAAATCAATTTGTATCCTAGCATAACCAGCTTTATTTCAGCAATCTCGCATACAATTTCTGAAGGCTGATCAACAGATATTATAATAATTCCGAAATTATTATATCCATATGAATTGAAAATGTCAGAGCACATCTACAGCCCCAGAAGGAACAAATCTCACCAGATAAGTGCTATAAAATGGTCGGCCGAAATCATACTACCAATCTATTTTGAAGATTCAGTAGAATCCCCTAAAACTGAAGGAAGGATTTTCAAAATACCAAAAATGAAAAATGAGCGTAGGCAACCAAACATACAGTCAGCTATTGCGACAACTCGAGACATTTCCTGAAATTGCAATTTAATTGTATCTTAAATCAAAAATTATAGGTAACATGAAGTTCATAATCCTGTGCGTTGAGAAAAGGAAAGCTGAGAACCGCTTTCGCTATTTGGCGTGATATTATTATCCCGACTCTGTATTTGTGTTTTGAGTCTGTACATTGTTGTGATATTAGTTATTCCTGTTGCAATATTTACAATTAATAAAGTTAGTTCTAGCGAGTGTTTTTTTTTTCAGGAAATGGCAGCATCCATTACAAACTAAACAAAACAAGATGTTTCAAGTTATTCCAGAAAAACTCCACCTATCTTACTGAAACCTCTACTTTAATCAATATTAAATCCAAATTTGTGGTTCCTGGCCATAAAGAGCTGCTAAAACGCATTTTAATTGTTTTAATTTAATTATAAACTATAAAAATTGTTTTATGATATTTATAAAAATAATTATGTTCACTAGTGGCAAAAAATACCTCATTCTTCGCATTGGAACATAATTTTCTTTTTGTACCTGTGTCCGAGTCACGTCAAGTCACGTCTGATAACTGGCAAACTAGTTTTGTTGTGCTTTTGCAGTTACCATTGTCGCACAAATTGGATTGGTAAATAGATGCCATGCTGTTTTAATGCTAATATTAGTAGTAGCATTGTTAATAGAACCGTAATAATTGGATTGGCCATGTTAAAATACACAAAAGAACTAAAAATAATTAAAATCGTATACATGCGCTCACGTGTTAAAAGCACTGAAATAAAACATTAGTATCTTGGGCTTCTGTAACTAGATGGCGTTGGATAATGATCCACTGAGGTGGGTTGCAACTAACTTATTGGCACTATGAAGAATATACGAAATAAAACTTTCGAATTCCATTTCTAATGGACGGGAGGCATATTTACGACCTCCAAACAGACTAGGTTTTCAAAATTAAATGAATATATCACAATTCTAAAGCAATAACTCCTTAACAAAATTAAAGTTTCTGCAATCAGTGTAAGAAGGTCAACGACTTAATAAAAACCCGTATAAACCGCAACATGATTTTCCTGAATTAATGATAATGTTGTGCTCGGTCTGTCCATTGCTTAAGCCGGTTCCATTTGCTGCGAGCTGATTACACAGACCACCCTAATTAATAATGCATTATAATTACGTATAGTAACGCTTTAGAGCCCTTCAACGTAGGCGAGTTCAATTAACACGAGATACGACTTGCATAAAAGTGAGCCACAGCTAACAATTTTCGAATGGAATACAGAATGCATAAAAGGTAAGGCAAGGATTAGAAATGGTAACATAAATGACAAATTGACCGGCCCAGTTGTTCAACAGTTTACAGCTTTAATTTGATATAAACTAGATTTATAAAAAGGCCAACCCCCATATTCCGATTAAATACTGGAATAAGAATAATAGCGACATATTTTCAAAATAAGGTTTAGGAAAATGTAAATGGAAATACAGCATTCTAGCTTATATCAAGGAATTGCTACAAACACATCTGTAACTAAGGGAAAATGGCAACAGCTGACTACGTTGTGCATGACGCATACTGCTATGTGCTGTTCAAATCCGCAACCGTCCTTGCCCAAAAACAAAATTATAATATGTTTTTATGACAAAATATTGATATGTGGAATATTTGTTTGATAGTTCATCTACCATTTACCAAATAAATAGCTGGTTACATTTGTCGTTACAGAAAGACATTTTCCTGCTAATTCTCTCCTAAGTGCCCAATTGTTGCATTGAAAAGGGAAAGATTTTTCTCTACTGTGCTGATTTAAAGTAACCAAGAAAATCGCTTTAGTTGTGACATATTTCTACTTACGTCTATTTTATTGTTAAAATGACAATGCAAAAACTATTCCTTTCCGTATTTAAACTCTTATACTAAAAGGTTGATTCTTTATTGTCAATCGTCAGTTCAAATAATTCTATTTATGATTTTTGGCCATATTTAGAAAAATCTGCAGCCGAAGCCTTGTTACAATGCGAAGACGTCGTTACGACATGAATTTAACATCCAAAATACTCAACCGTTAGTTACCCTCAAATGACACCAATCGGAAAATTCACAGATCCGTTGCTCCAATTACGTTAAGATGGGTTGTAACAAAAGTTTCCGACTAACACTCAGAAGGAGAAGGTAAGTTCATTACAAACTTAATTAGGAAAACGACCCGGAAACGAAATAAATACGTCGTTTGCCAGACGCCACCACCTTTGGGTCGGTAAATCTGCCCACTTAAAAGTGGAAATAGTGAACGGACCTGAAAAAGTGTTTGTAGTATTCAAATCCTACGAGCGTGATGAATCGCTAAACAGATTTTAGATGTATTCCTTTAGCTTCCCCCAAAACGCCTTACAAAAGAAAAACACCACATCTACTACTAAATTTGCATGCAACATGAGGTATAGTCAATAAGATCGCATAACTAATTTAGAATAAAATATATTCGGTAAAAGACAGACAAAATCGTTTTCCAAATACCAAATTAAATGCAAATGGTTAATAATGCTTCAAAATTAATATTATCGAAACGGTTGGACATAAACAAAGTTAACATACGACATTAAAAGCAGTAATCGTTAAACATACCGCAAAAGCTACATAAGTTTTATTTTATACTGATGTCAAAATTACATTTTTCCGACATTTATGGTACGAAAAATGGAACATTAAGGTATTAGTACTTTAAAGTGAAATATTAAAGTTCAAGTACTTTAAAACTTATTTATGGTACAAAAAATGGGACATTAAAGTCCTAGTACTTTAAAGTAAAAACTCCCGAAACGTCGTGTGATATACACCGTAGACAGTGGAAAGAGTACGATAAAAAATATAATAATAGACCACTGCCAAACAATTACATTCAGAGAACAACTAAACTATTGAAGTTCAAGTAAAATTATACGTCAGTTGTTGACATGAAATCTGAAATGATTTACAACTTTTTATTTAAAACTCATTAAACTTGCAGTATGAAATAAACCGTTGTATTCACCACGAACGAAAAGCGTTTTTAAAGATCCTCGCAAATAATTCCGTCCTTGGCTGACACCACGGCCGTACACAACTTTCTCGTCCTTTAAAATGGCACTTTTCGTTCTAGATAAATAAACTACTATTAATATCGTTCCGTTTTGGACGAGCCACAAAAATCTAAAATAGCCACTCTGCCAATTTGAAGGTTCGTCATGCAAACATAATTTAAATCTCGATCAGCTGTCGTACTACGTCACACAAATCGAAAATGGCACAAGACTGAACGGAATGAAATTCACTATAAAGTTTAAGAACACAGTACCTGATTTAGAGTTTCCGGAAGCAGTTGCTTGATTGTGCAGCGAAGACGCTGGCCATCGAAACAGCAACTGCTTAATGTATTCGAAGGTGCCATCAACAATACGCAGTTTTACGACCAGCTAAGCCTTCCTCGACACAGGCCAGCATTGCGTGAGACCCCAGAAGAAATCCGCTAAAAGCCAGAATTCCTTATTGTCCCTCGGATGGTTTCTCAGCGACACGACTCCAAGAAGCACCCACAACACAACATCAAAAGACGGCACTTAATCCAATTTCAAAGATAATCAAAGACAACACAAAAGCACCTCGCGACGCAACGCACTTCGCCGAAGGGCGCGCTCAGAAAAATCCACCTGTTTTTTCCTGAATCCCAATTCTCTTACGTGCCCACGTGGATCGAAGATAATCGAAATCAATATATTTTGGAGGTGGCCATAAAAGCCATTTCTATGGATTACTAGGTCAGTTAGAAAGTTAAATTCATCATTTAAGTATCTTAATAATAAATCAGTTTCCGGAGGCGATAAGCCCCGCCTCACATCTGAAAAATAATTCGCCAGGCAAGATGTCTCACGTGGGAAGACTCACTACGCAAATCATATATTATGCGCTTATATTAGAATTGAGGAACCATCTGCCACTCTCAAGATTCTTACAGAACACATTCTGACAGTGTATGCTAACGTTTGATTTCGTGTCAAATCTGCACCTCTAGGCACCTCTGGACATTCATTGTTCAACATATTTAAGTAACGATTTAAAAGTTGTAACCTACACAGTAATTGATTTATGGCATCCTCAAAATATATGGATTTTGATCGTTTTCGATCCACATAAGAGAATTGGGATTCAGGAAAATAATAAAGATCAAAGAATATTGTTAAGAAGTGAAGTTCTCATATTCAATTTTGACGCCGAATTTTACACGGATTTGATAAACTGGCAAGAGTGCACAGTTACAGAGCTCACCCTGATAGGTGCTTTCTCAGACGATGCCAAATTGGTAATTTTCCAGAGGGAACCTATGGAAACGAGTCGTGTACACAACGTCGACTGCCCACAACGTCGACCGGGTATTTTGAACGTCCACAACGTCGACGGAGATTTGTTGGCCACAGCGTCGACCGTGCCCATAACGTCGACTCGTCTTCAGGGACACAACGTCGACCGTACCCACTACGCCGACTCGTATAAAATGACGCTACGTACATGGCGGCGGTAGTGTCGCGACATTACCCGAAAAATTCAAGACTTTGCAGCGCCGCCGCCGCATTGAGAACTCCAGAACACCTATATGAAACGAGGGACGCAACGTCGACCGTGCCCATAACGTCGACTCATCTAGAGCTACGTCAGGGCTTAATATGATTTTTCTGAACCGCACGCATTCATTTTTTCCGATGCCGTAGATACATTTTGAATAAATTATCGTATATTGTCACCTGTTTGACAGAATTTGCTGGATCTTCTATATTATAAAAAAGCATCATACACCGTACCTTGCTGGAGATGTTAAATTAGTGACATAAGCATCATTTGCAGTCTGCGGGGATAAGAATAGGGATGACGGCATAGGTAGTACAACAGCATTCAGAAATATAATGCCAAAGTTTGATACCAAATCCAAGAGTGATATAGACATAAAATTATTAAATGGCCACATGGAGAGGTGCCTGGATGGGCAGGGGTAGAATTGGATGGCAGCCGCCTACTCGTGACAAGTTCCGAGTTACTTTGCGTAATAGTTATGGTGCAAAATAGGCGAAGAGCTGTTTTACTACTAGAATAACATAAAAAAATATTTAGACGAGTTATAAAAAGCCGGAGAAAGCCCATATATTACAAATTTAAAAATATGTTTATGCCTAAATGATTAAACATAACAAAACCTTTCCTGAAATACTAGCTTTTTAAATGCTTCTTTATTTTAGACTATTACACAACTTTTCCCACCCCAAACCTTTTAAAAGAAGAAAATTGATCCTCCCTATTATATAGTCTTCCGTTGTTGTCAGCTAAATGTCGATGATATAATATTCTCCTTAGCATAGAATTTCGGCTTAGACCGCGTAATATTTGTATATGAACACCCAGCATTTTCTGGCTTAATGTGCCTTGCACCTTGTGAAGTCGAGCAAAAACCCGCTCGATGGCCATGCTCTTTGGTGGCTCGTGTTGTTTGAGTATCTTGAGAACGAGGATACTTAGGCAGATTTTGCCGTTTTGCTGTTTGTGCATCCATATTCACTAACGTTTCGCAAGACCTTGCAGCTTGCATCAACAGAGTGAAAGTGCGACTCGTTGTTTTTTAAGAAAAAAAAGAATGTAACCAACGACTGCCGTTAACAAATGCTAATACTTCAATAAACTTCTTCAGATATTTCATAAAGGTTGAAGTTCGCAAAATGTCTATTAATCTCAAAATGCAGACGTTGCTTTAAAAAATCTAATCAAGATCTGGTATTACTCCATGGTCAAGCTTCAATAGGCTTCTTGTGCTTAGTGCTGCTTTGTAAAACAGACTGGTGATTCAGTTAGCTAACTGAATCTTCGAAACTGCGAATCGAAACGTTTGCAAAATCTGTCCAAGGATATCTTCTTCTGAGTGTGCTTTTCCTTATTACAGGTTGATCTTGTAGTTAGTTAACTAAACCTTAGAGACTACAACTCGAAAATGACTTCTGATCTTTGAAGTTAAGCCGTTGACGTTTGAAGAAAGTTCTAACTCAAAACTAGTGTTACAAAAGAATAACACTTCTGAAACGCTGTGTTTCCTGGTACAGGTGTAATCCTATTGGCTAACTGAATCTTTTAAACTGTGCCTCAGAAAATGTCTACTGACTTTCAAGGTTACGCCGTCGCTTTTTTACAAAAATCTAACCATGGATTGGTATTACCAAATGGTGAAACCTCATTCCACTTCTTCTGGTTAGTGTGCTGCTTCGTAATAAAAATCCTCGATACAAATTTCTAATGCCATTCAAGAAATGCAGTTGCTTAAAACAATGCGAACTAAGGGGTGGTGTTACTATATGGTAATATTTTATTAAACGTTTTCTGCTTAAGTGTTCGTTTTCTTGATAAAGGTTTGCGACACATTTGAGCAACTAAATCTTGGAAACTGCGACTCGGAAAAGGTCCGCTCACCTTCAAAGTCTAGCTGTGGCTTTTTAAAAGAATGCAAACCAGGAACTGATGCTACGAAATAGTAACGATCTGGCACAATTTTTCTTCTTAGGACGCACTATTCTGGAAAAATGGGTTATTGAATTAGCTGAATGAATCTTGGGAATTGCGGCTTGGATGCTGTCTACTGACCTTCCATAGTAAATCAGTTATTTTAAAAAAATCTAACCAAAGGCTATAGCTATTACTATCTATTAACAAATGCTAATGCTTCAATAAACTTTTTTATACATTTTACATAACGGTTGAAGATCCTATTGGCGAAGCACATTTTGGAAACTACGGTTCGCAACGTGTCCATTAATCTCCAAAGCTCAGCCGTTGTTTTTTTTTAATTCTCATCAAAAACTGGTGTTACCACATACGAAGCCTCAGTAGACTTCTTCTGCTAAATGCGCTGTTTCTTAATACAGGCTGGTGATCCAGTTAGCTAACTAAATGTTGGAAATGCGACTCGGAAAATTTCTACTGACTAGATTAGGCCGTTGCTTAAAAACTATATCCATGGATTGGTATGACCAAATGGATTTTTAAGTGCTCTATATCCTGGAAAAGATGTGCTATTGGATAACCGAATCGTGGAAACTGAGACTCAGAACATTTCTACTGACTTTCAAAATAGAACCGTTGCTTTTTGATAAAAGTGTAATAAAGAAATGTTGCCACTAAATGCTCAAACCTCACTCGACTTCTTCTGCTTAGTGTGCTGCTACTGCTGCCCTGCAAAACCAGTCAGTTGTTTTTGAGAAACAATGCTAACCGACGGGTGCCGTTAGCATATGATAATGTTTTATTAAACTTTTTCTTCATAAGTGTTCTGTTTCTTGATAAAAGTGTTCGCTACAACTGGGTAAACCAGACAAGTTAATTACAACCCATCCACTAGTCTGAGCTATTTTCTACAAAAGTCAGATTTAGTGTAACTGAATATTGCCAACTGGGACTTGGAAAATGTCTGCTTCCCTTCAAAGTATAGCATTTTCGTTTTAGAGAAACGCTAACCGCTAAGATCTGATGTTAGCAAATGGTCAGGCCTAACTAAACTACTTCTTAGTATGCTGTTTCTTAATAAAGGTTCACAGTCCTATTAACTAAAGAAATGTTGGAAATTGAGGACATTTTTTTCTGACTTTCAAATTCCATCCGTTGCTTCAATTGAATTTCAAAACCAAGACCGTACTTTTTGAAAAAATAAATGTTAATAATAAACTGTCGACCCAGTTGGCTAACTGAATCGTGGAAGCTACGGCTCGGAAATATATATAAATGTATGTGATCCTATTGTCTAAGGCAATTTTCTGCTGAAGTTCAAAGGCTGATGATCAAAGCCTACCGGCTGCTTTTTAAAACCAAAAACTGGTGTTAGCAAATGGATATGTTTCAAAATACTTTTGCTCAATGCTTTGTTTACCGTTGGTTATACAATTGGCTAACAGAATGCTGAAACCTATATCTCGGAGAACGATTGCTAACCTTCAAGTTCACGCTGTTACATATTGCAAATATTCTAATCGAGGACTGATGTTACCAAATAGTAACACTTCAACTTTGCTGCTTTTAAGAAAGATTGGCCATCATATTGGTTAACCAAGGACTGATGTTATTAACGGGTCAAAGTTCAGTAAGCTACTACTGACCTTCAAAGTCAGGCTTCTTAGAATAAAAATATAGGTATAATCAATTATTCTTGTTACGATATGGTACAGTTTCAGTAAACTTCTTGGTCCCACATGTGTTGTGTCTTGACGATCCAATAGGCTAACTAAATCTTAAAAACTGAGGCTCGAAATATTTCTACTTATTGTTAAAGGTCGTTCAAGTCGGACCAAGTCGGCTAACGACGTTACAGCCGAGACCGTATCGCGGGCTTATTTGGAAGTGTATTGGTCCAAAAATGCAATGCCATCGGGGGGAACAGCAGCGGCCGAGTCGATAACAACAGTGGTGTAATTTTTGACATTGAAAATGAATGCCAATGCACTAAGGGCGTTCTTGCATTCTTGTGGGACGTATTTGAAGTTAATATCTGTTGCAGTTAAGACGTGTTTGTTTATGTTGGGCGATTTCAGTTGTTTCATGCAGTTTTATACAAAAAAGAATCGGAAAATAGCATAACCAAGTATTTTCAAAATTAATTTTAAAATTCTACCGTTAGATAAAAACGCTAAAATAAAAAACCTAAACGGCCTACACCGCTAATAAATTTCAATCTGCAAATATAGTTGGAACTCCCAATTTTGCAGAAATTTTTTCTGTGGACATTTACAAGAAAAACTAATGGATATGTGGATGTCATGGTTTGCATCATTCAGTATTTTCTAAATATTATCGTGTTTTGTTTTTTTATATTTATGTAGATTTTGTAATGCGTTTGAATAATTCTTATTCTGTGCATATGACATTTCCTTTGGGATTATTAAAATTAAAAATCATTGCTATATTTGGATTAAAGCATCGGCAAAATGTTGGTGAATGATTAAGTATGATATTTATGTAGTTATAGTTAAAAATTAAGAGCCCTCCAAATACAATAATCACAAGCCGCGACTGCTATATGCTAAATGAATAATAGTAATTTCCGCTCCAGCCGTTGTCTTTTAAATAATTGTAACCAAAAACTGTTCTTACTGATTGGCAACGTTTCAATAAACTTTTTCTTGGTGTGCTGTATTTTGTACAGGTTAGTTCTCTAATTGACTGGATTGTGACGTTTCGCTTCCCTGCAAATTGTATTAATATGTGTTAAATCCACGTTGAAATTTTTACGGCGCTATCTCTGCCACAAAAGCCATCTGCTCCCACAAGAGGTTATACCAAGCCATTCAGTCGGAGCAAGATTTAGCTGATCGCACCAGCTGATCTAAGTGGGAGCCACCGATGAGCGATTTTGCGCAACTGTCTTCTTTTCTCTACTTGGTTTCCCCTATTAGAGCAAAACGGAAGAAAGCATCGAGCCCTAGCACCCTCAACCTATCTACTTTTCTCTTCCAGACTTAACTCGAGCACAAGTAGAAGCAGTCTTAAGCCCTGGAAAATTTAATGACGCCAAGCAGGAAGCCGCCAGTGCGGAACTCGAGATATAGCCGACAGATTCTTCCATCTGGCGAAATGAGTACGCGGAAAATTAATTCTGATCCGAGCTTCTTCCTGAGAAGTAAAACTGTCCGAGAATTTCTATCACATGTCAACTTTTTCTTCTTGCCTGGGTTAGTAAAACTGTGTATAGCAAACCTCAATAACCCCACTTGGAAGCGCAAAGAGTGTGGAAAATCATGTAGACATGCTTGATAGTGATCTTTTGATAACTAACATCCCGATCTTTAAGTCGCAGTGGGCTTGGAGGACCATGTCTGACAGTCTTAAAGAATGTTTCGTTTGATAACCTCACTTGCAAGTGGTAGAGGGCCTGGAAAATCACGTTGACAGGCTTACAAGATATTTTCTGATAGCTAACTGTTTCTTAGACTGCCTTTTCTCATTCCTATTGACTTAGGTCGATAACGGTGTCAGGCCCGACACGAACGTCAAGTGTCTCCGGCTTTAGGACCGACCGCGAATTGCAAATTATTCTATCTTAACTTGCAGAGGTTCTCTTTCAGTGTTTCAAGAACGAGCTGCGAAACCTACAAAAGACACCTTGAGAATGCCAGCGTATGTAGCATTCAGCGGCTTGACCTTCAGGCCTTGAAACCGTCGTAAGTTATTGTCCAGGTAAGTGTGAAGACATTGACACCGCACTCCGGGTTTCTGCAGCACTAAACATCCCCAATACGAGAAAGTTAAAATAAGAATTTGGCCGCCGTTAGGTTTATTTGACTATAACCTGTAGCTGATGACGTTTGAGTGGTGTCAGCTCTAGATTCGAGGCCACTGGTTGAACCGCCTAAGAATTCACATTGAGTTGCAGCCCCGTCAGGTATTTTATCCTGCAAAAGCGTAGAGTGCACCTAGAAAGATCGCATTTGTACTTATTTATTTTTTTACGACTGACAATATGCGGTTTCTGGCGAATTTTTTCTTCAAGATCGGAAAACGGGCATCAGGGACCGGTAAAAGCTTTTATTTGTTCCTCACTTGTAAACATCAATTTATCAAGTCACTGTATTCACCTTGAAAATGTTTCTTAACTGGCTAGCCAGTAAATTTTTAACTGGCTACACAGTAAAATTTTACAAGCGTGCTCATAAATAAATGATAGCGTGCAAAGCCAGAGTTGTCTTCCGTAGTATGTGTCATATTGATGAATTTAGTTACTTGTCAGTTTGACATTTCGAATAAATGGCAAATCTTTAGTTATTTACAAGTGAGGAACAAATAAAATATTCAACAGTACACGCAAGGTAACAGGTTTTACTCGCTCAAGAAAGTAACTGGCTCGCCAGTCATATCCTTCTATTCGCCAGTAAAAACCTTACCAAGCTAGTAATGTTAAATACTATTATTTGTTCCTCACTTGTAAACATCAATTTATCAAGTCACTGTATTCACCTTGAAAATGTTTCTTAACTGGCTAGCCAGTAAAAAATTTACTGGCTAGCCAGTTATATTTTACAAGCGTGCTCATAGATAAATGATAGCGTGCAAAGCCAGAGTTGTCTTCCTTAGTATGTGTCATATTGATGAATTTAGTTGCTTGTCAGTTTGACATTTTGAATAAATGGTAAATTTCTAGTTATTTACAAGTGAGAAACAAATAAAATATTCACATATAATCTCATAAGAGCATTAATTCTTTCCGGAAATTTTTTTGAGTGCGTTTCAACAACGTCGTATTAATTAGGACGTTGTTGAGTGCACGAAAAATAATTTCCGGATATGAATTAATGTTCGAATGCAGATTCGGTAAGAAAATCGTAACGACACAAGCCCTAAAAAGAAGTAATGTCTACCTACAAAAAATTTCCAAGAAATTTTTTGTTGTCTTGGATACGGCTCGTGAACTAATTTTTCTATTGGTCATTAATGAGTGTCGTACGATTTTCAACAAAACACACCAGGTAACCATTTTTACTGGCTCAAGGATATGACAGGCTCGCCTAACGGCTCGCCAGTCATCCCAATCCTATCGCCAGTAAAAACTGTTTTACCTGGCTTGTAATGTTAAATACTATAACATTACAAGCCAGCTAAAACAGTTTTTACTGGCGATAGGATTGGGATGACTGGCGAGCCGTTAGGCGAGCCTGTCATATCCTTGAGCCAGTAAAAATGGTTACCTGGTGTGTTTTGTTGAATATTTTATTTGTTTCTCACTTGTAAATAACTAGAAATTTACCATTTATTCAAAATATCAAACTGACAAGCAACTAAATTCATCAATATGACACATACTAAGGAAGACAACTCTGGCTTTGCACGCTATCATTTATCTATGAGCACGCTTGTAAAATATAACTGGCTAGCCAGTAAATTTTTTACTGGCTGGCCGGTTAAGAAACATTTTCAAGGTGAATACAGTGACTTGATAAATTGATGTTTACAAGTGAGGAACAAATAAAATACTATTGCCGGTCCCTGATGCCTTCGTTACTATGGAATCAAGTAAGTGTTATTGTTTGGATAAGTCAAATAATAGATACTAATGTCATCATTTTTTTGAGTTTTCTAAAGTTTGAAAATATGGACTCGGAAGTCGTAAAACAATATTGTACGATACACGACCAGAATGTGTTTTGCAGGTCTCTCCAAGCTTCCAGGACTCGCCTGCGGCTCGCCCTGGAATCTACTTGGTTCAACCTGCGAAACACTACTTTCCGGTCTAGTAACGTAAATTACTATTACGCATACGTTTGGTTTGCATAATACATATTACAATTTACATAATTTTGTATATTAGAATTAAGAATAAACTTTGTTTATCCGATTGGTTTGATTTAATAATCTCAGATCCCCACGGCCCTTGGCTTTCAACTAATTAATTAAAATAATTATAATAATAACCTGCCAGAGGGAATTACAAGCTGAATGTTGGAAACTAGAGCTCGGAAATTCTCCATATTTCCATTTTTCCACCGTGGTCTTCTAATGGGTGCTGTTTTATAACAGGTATGTTTGTTGTATCCATGTACGATAATTTTGTTTGCCCTTACTTTGATATTTTATAGTAAGTTTACCGAATGAAAGTTGCACAGAAACGTATTCTCTGTTTAAAATTAGGACACGAGAATTGCTTGCACACGAGACATTTTCTCTACCTGCCCGAAGATAGTGGCTAAGCACTACAGAATTTAAATATCTCCTTGGTTTAGTAATTTCAGTAAAAAAATTGAAGCAAAAAGTCGTTTCCACATATTTTGGAAAATATAAAAACAAGTTCGAGAATAGTTTCGACAGTAAGCTTTATTGCTAACGTACTAAATTTAAAAACAAATGTAATCCATAGCCACTGGAGACTTTCCTCAACGAAGTTTATCTCAAACTTGCTCTTCCGTTCTTATATTAGCCGTCATTAGTGAGCAGACGAAGAACACGTCCTGGTTCCGCTAATTTGCCCCCTGATAGCTTACTTAATCACACCAAATCCTCTTTTACTGGCATCAGTAATCCCCTTTTTACAACATTTGTGAACCAAGCACTCACGGAAGTAGCTGCGGTTTGCGGTCAATACCGAACAATCCGAAGCAAAATTAACGCGCGAAGAATATCAAGCAATAGAATGACAAATAACGCCCCGCAACTAAGTTAACAGCCCTCTGCGATCTTCGACATAAGTTGCCAGTCGCGTCGGGAAAGCGACGGCCAAACTTTCCCCTTTGCAGTATTTTGCAGCGTTTTTAGTGATTTATGTCCCGCGATGAATTTATCGACGAGGGCGCTTTAAAGCTCTAAGCCGCGGCGCAAGCTGCAATATTATTTGAACAGGTGTGGAAAATCGTGGTGATGAACGACGCCCCAATGTGACACGACTTACCACAATATGTATCGTGGTATTGGTTTCCACCCCAAATGAGCTTCACACCGTCGGGATGCTGTTAGTTATTGCCCTGCTGCAAACAGAATTGTTTCATACAACGAAATGAAATATTCGCTTCAGTGCGCGAGGAAATATGAATACCGAATTCTGCGTAAAACCAGGAAGCTTTTAGTGCGACGGCCGCGAACTTCTGTAATTTAATGGTTTTTATGGAATTTCTGGGTGGTTGTGTAGCACCAGCCAACTTCGAAGCCGTTTCTGTTAACAAGATTGGAATAAACTTACACGAACTTAAATTTATTTCGCTTCCGCGCGACAACTTTTGCTTTTGACATTATACGCCAGGAACGCTACCTGAGACGTTCTGCTTTCTAACTCACAGTTAATGTCCTTTGATCCTATGGAAACTTTATGGACTTACAGCTTACGGGCGCAACGCTTGCTATGGAATCATCAGTGGATTTTATCAGCTCTAAAATAATTGGCTTGGTTCTAAAAGGGCCAACGTCAGAACTGTCTATGCAATTAACAGAATAAATAAGATCTCCTAAGCTACTAACCGGTGACATGAATGACTACCACTTGCCGCGTTCACACATATGTTTATAAATATGCCTATTAGCTCTTTCATCTATGTCCGTAATCCTCGGAAGGATGTGATGACAACTATAGCGGCGATTGACCTTGCATCAGTCATTTGTCTTGAGCTAGTTGGCGATCCTCCACGAGGCCGTTTTCCCTCTACCGTACCCTTTATGATTATCTTTTCTATTTTCCATGGTGTATCTTCTTTAGTAGCCTTACCGTGACTTCAATGCCATCGAATATTGATTGGTTTATACAGCATTTAACCCATGGCCCAAAAGCCTCTATTCTCTTTCTGTCTGCTTTTTTCATCATCCCACAATGGGGAAGATAAGAGCATTCACACTTAGTTTGGTTGTCTTTGTAGTGAACAACATGTGAGAGGATACCTCTCACATGTTGTTCAGATTTTCCCATCTTCTTCATGACTTGCCAAAGCAAGTTTCAATTTGCCTGGTCGAAAGATTTATGATAGTCCACGAAACAGAAAAGCATTACTTTTAGCTGTAATCTTTATAGTGTTAAGAATTTGCTGTCGTGTGCCCATTCTTCCTTGCGTGTTTCTCTGGTATTTGAGTTAGAAAAAATGGCTGCAAACGCTAGTGGGCAATATGCAACAGGACTTTCATGATATTTAAGGAAACCATTCTATACTTTCTGCAATAATCAAGTAGAGTTTATCTATTAATGTGTATGAACGTAGATTCTCTCCAGTCTGGTGTCAATTGCTTTTCGTCCAGATCATATTACAGACCATGCATCGCATAGGCACCTACATCACCCATAGCTCTTAAATCATCAACATTCATTACGTCTACAGCCGATGATTCAGGAACTGGGCCCCTTTTTCTAGTATTTGTTACGATTACGGGGGAAGGAAGAAGGGGACCCGGAAGCAGGAGCATATCGTGGCTAAAAAACCTAAGAACTTGGTTTAATACAATAACCGTGGGTGTATTTAGAGCTGCTGCTGATAAAATACGAATTGCCATAATGATCGCCAAAATCCGAAACCGATAGACACCACAAGAAGAAGAAGTTAAGGACAAAATCTAAGTCGTTTGATGCATTATCTATTTAAATTGTCAACGCCGTCGTTCTGATTTTGTCCGCCTTGTAGTGTCGAGTGTGCTTTATTGTCTTCTCTAGTTGCTGGCGATTTTCTGTCTATATGATAACGATAGGTTGTCCTTTGTCGACTCGATTTCGATCTCTAGGGTAAGTTGCGCGTGGTCATTTAAGCTTGATTTCTTAATTTTTCTAAAGTTGTTGTAACTCTCGGGGTATTTCTAGCTGTTTTGATCCAGTGTTCTAATTTCGTCCCTGCCGGTTGTCCGGGTTTACTCTTCGATCTCTTTGGTGCTGGATTTTGTTGTAGCAGACCCCGGCCAGTCCCGTTCGTGAGGCGGCTTCGGCTTAATTCGATGTGGACTTTTGCAATTGCCAAGGAGCGCTTGATACGTACGTATGCCTAGTACTAGTAATCTGATTAGGAAGTTTAATTTGTGTCATTGCTATTGAGACCTTATTGCTGTACCGAATGTTAGCGTATTTCAACTGAATTCCTTCAGAGTTTCTCGAACTTTACCTTTGCTTATTCTGTGATAATTTTACCTTTTTCTTGTACATTCCATTTTTTGTTGTGCCTTAACGCCATCGCTTTCGATTTTAACTTAAGTGCTATTGTATGTATACAGTTGACTGTTATATTATAGATCTTTTGGGGGCACGCGCCGTACTAAACGTTTGTATTAAAGTACCATATTATTGACTATAATACATTTGGTAATAATTATGTTTGTTTGGGTACTGCAAACTGAGTTGTGATCTGGTTAAAATATTTATTGCAATTCAGATTACTGTAACTTTGTTTAAGTTTTGAGTTTATGAGTTTTTATTTTTTTCTGACCACATTTGTTGTATAAAGAAGACTCACATGCCCCTATTTTGCACTGATGAATAAATTTCAGATTTTGTAAAGGACCGCACGCCGTCTTCAGCGTTAGCTAGCCCGTCCTCAAATGTGTAAATATATACTCACGATGTTTTGTTTTTGGCCTAAAATTTGGTATCCCATCTTCTGATATTTGCATATTTCTAGTAAGTACTTTTCCTTTTATTTTTATTTCCTGAATAAAACAGTTTTTCTCAACATTTTACAAATACACATTCTGTATCCTCTTGTCTACTTTCTGATTGTCCAGGAATTTCCCAACTATAGTTCTTTCAGCTTCAAGATAGAGCAAAATCTGCAACCCAAGTTACAAATATCAGCAGTAAGTTGATTACTAATATGATTTTATTAAAACTTAGATCAGAGAAATATGGCCTTCTTGTTGTCTTTATGAATGTCATAATCAATGTGTAGTGTTTTTAATATGAATCTTTGTTTAAGGAGGCCATTTGCAACATTTTTAGAGGGTAAATTTATCTTCAGATCACATTCAGTAGATTTCGTTTAGGTAGACATCGCACAATTTTACAATTTCCAACATTGCAACTTTGACATAAACTATAACCTCTATATTATACTACGTACATCCCATGATCTACATTTTAATAAAATCAAATTAGTAATCAACTGACTGCTGATATTTGTAATTTGGGTTGCAGATATTGCTTTATCTTGAATTTGAATGAACTATAATTCCCTTCAATTCATATTGAAGCCCTTCCACAATATTGTACGTTGCTGTTTTTAGTTTCAGTATTCAACTTAAACTAAGAGATTGATGGCAACTTCGTCTATCTTTCCGAATTCAAGCTACTGGGGACTAAGGACCTGTTGCTCCTTTTCTTGCTTAGATTCGAAAAACTGCCAATTTTCCCCATTGTATCTGTTGGTCCACATAAGGTATTGGATTTCCTCCAAACCAGTATATTTACCGGGTATATCCCGATGCGCCACCAGGAAACGTGTTTTCTAGGGTTGCAGCCCTTCCAAAGAGGTTACATTAGTAACTTAAGTAAATATTGCGGAAAGTTTTGACCTAAGATCAGTTGATACCATGTTTAACAAACAGATAAGTATAAATCCAGTGTATACCTTTTACTCATAATAAATTAATACTCTAGTTAAGCTTAGATCACTAAAATCGGTTACATCTTTATATGCATTCTGTTCTGATATGTCCCCAGTATTAAATATTTCTTAAAATGTAAAATACTGATTAAATAATGGCTATGATGTGATCAATAAAGGAACAAGTTAAATGTAGTAGATCTTTGAGGATCCACACACAGTTCCTGCCCTTAGATCGCAACGCTATGCCAGTGCATCTCCATTAACTCCTTTTGGACCTCCGCAGTAAATTACTAAGTAAAATTGATTTCGCAGTAAAACTATCCTAGTTCTTCCACAGATGTGGGCGCCTAACAATTTATTTAACAAGACATAGAATTGCGATGCATTGGAGTCTAAAGGCATTGTAAACTATTAATGGGGGTCAAACATTCCTCCTAAGTGATGTTAGGTAATAATTTAGTGACTTCTGGACCAGGCAAGAGGCCGTACTTCAAGAGTGGGAATGGCGGCTATAAATTCTGTACAAGTGTAAAACATAGCTACAAATGCCGTTAATTTAAAATATATATCAGTAGCATTGCTTTTTAAATAAAAATGAAACGTTTAGTAAATTGGATCGGTGCACGGAAACGCTAAATTACTGTTAAATGCTTTTACTAAAAGCGAGTATTCGCTTTGTTTTGCTGCAACCGTACACAGAAGCGTAAATTGGAATACAAATTATAAAACCTTCAGCGTGCCGCTTTTATAAGTGGAATGACGAGGGCAGTTATTTTAAAAATTGTAAATTCACGAGCAACTAGCAGTCCAGTCATTTGACTTAATAAAGCACATAATCTTTAATTTTAACAAGTATCATCATCATCATCATCATCGCGTACAATTTACTTCTCGGGCGAACTTTATTATTTCGAATTTGTTGGCACACTGAGCAAGTCAGGCGCCAGGGACTACTATATCGCAAGATGCTTTCGGGACATCATTGGCACGGTGGTAATATAGTAACAGGCCCACAAGGGCGTAGAAATTATCATAATCTTTTAAACTACTGACCCGTACTAGAATGAATATCGCATACAGGATAAATATTAAACATTTCAAACAGCAACATATATATCTCTTTAAAATTCACGATTAATACAGTAAAACCGGCATACGCTTCAAATGACGGAATAAATACACCCCAACTTGCATCAACCCAAAGAAATACAAGTAAAGACATTAAGAACATCCCTTCCAAGACGAGGGTCAGCAATTCAGGTCCTTGAGTATATTTTCAAACTACTATAAAGCCGTCAGATTATTTTGGATACGGGGGTAATATAGCAACGAGTCGGCAACGGCTCAGCAATGATTATGATCCTTTAAAGCGGTGACCAGAGCTAGTAAGCATAATTGACTCATACAGGATAGTTAAATATCCAAAATTTCAACCAGCAGCATATATCTTTTTAAATTCACGATTGAAAATTGCGGAAAGCGGACGACTGTTTCCATTGATATACTAAAACCTGCATACACTACAAATGGCAGAATAAATACTTCTCAATAATTATTACATAGGTAGCTGGCAGTAGTTTAATGTTGAACATGTTAAGGATATTTGCAGCTATTTGTTGAAGAAATTCATCTTGAGATTAAAGAATATTTCAGCACCTTGTGCCTTCTTGAGTCTACATAGTTTTAAAAAGTTAATAACACTTTAAAATCTGTAAATAAAATAATATAGGTCAGTGAACAATCATAATTTTCTCAAATCTTTTTTTTATCTTGCAAGTTTTAAAAGAAAGTGGTTACATCAATAAAATAACATGTTCCTCCTTATCTTTTTATGACAGTCGCTAAATAAGAATAACCAAAAAGGTCGCTGTGTATTTGAGATGAGTAAGTATCTTGTGTTAAGTTAAAGGCTAAATGGAAAATTTCCAAAAGTTGAAAAATGAGGACCATATTTAAGGTTCCATGTTGAAACGTTACAAAGAAAATTGTTGATAAAAATGTGAATCTGATTTAATTATATTATATATAATACGGTCCTCATTTTTCAACTTTTGGAAATTCTCCATTTAGCCTTTAACTTGACACCAGATACTTACTCATCTCAAATCCCCAGAGACCCTTTTGGTTATTCTTATTTAGCGACCGTCATAAAAAGATAAGAAGGAAAATGTTATTTTATTGATGTAACTACTTTCTTTTAAAACTTAGAGAACAAGATAGAAAATAAGATTTGAGAAAATAATGATTGTTAACTAACCTATATTAAGGTTTTAACGTGCTATTAACTTTTTAAAACTATGCAGACTGAAGAAGGAACAAGGTGCTGAAATATATGTCAACGATTTTTCACTTTTAACCTACTCTTTAATCTCAAGATGGGTTTCTTCAACAAATAGCTATAAATATCCTTGACATGTTGAACATACTTCTTAATCAATAGGAAACATCCCTCCAAAGACAAGGGTCACTAATTAAAGTACTCAAGAACATTTTTCGCATCAGTACCAACCCGCAGAATGATTTTACGACATCATCACTGGCACGGCGATAATATAGCAACGGGTCGATAACGGCAATAATAGTAATCCTTAAAAGTGGTAACCCGTACTAGTGAACATGATTGGGGCATAAAGAGTGGTTAAACATGCAAAAATTTCATAAAAACCACATACGTTTTCAACATTCACTATTGTAAATTGCGCAGGGTGGACGACTCCTTCCATAGATGGGCTGAAGACTACAACTGACCGGGTAAATACAGCCCCCAACTGCATCAACTCAACCAGGTCAGCAACTCAAGTGCCCGGGTACATTTTCCTAACAATTATCAAGGAGCATTCACTGGCACGGGCTGATGTATCAAAGGGTCGGGAACTGTTCAGTAATGCTTATAATTCTTGGAAGCGGTAACATGTACTAACAAACATTATTGACGTGTAAAGTCGGATTCGGTCTTATTCTGCGGGTACAAAGTCCAAAAGCAGGTAAAATACCCGGTTGAATAGGTCTACCAAGATCTACTGTCTCAAAAACTGCTTAGATAAACTAAGAAGCTAGGAAGAAAGAAATATAAATAAGTAAGAGTTGCAGATATTCGTACTGCGAAGGGCCACCCAAAAATAAAATACGAAACCGATTTTACATGGTAGCTGAGTATCGAAAATTTCACCAGAAGTTAAAAGTTTTCAATATTCGCTATTGAAGATTTCGGAAAGCGGACGACTTTTTACATCGATAGACTAAAACCTACAGCTGACGGGGTAAATACGCCTCAACCTGCAGCAACCCAAAGAAATACAAGTAAAAATATCAGGACCAACCCTCCCAAGACGAGCATTACCAGGTCCGGCCGCTGCGTTCATTTTCTGGACTACTTCGAGATGCAAGATGATTTCGTGAAGTCATAAGTGGCAAGGGGTAATGTAGCAAACGGCCCCATAACGGGTCAGAAATGATCATAATTTTGCGAGGAATGTCAACATCTGGGGCTTTATAAAAAGGGGTTTTTACTGCTATACCACTCTCATTTTCTCTATACTCGTGTCTGTTTTTACTCTGGTTTTACTGTGGTGTCCTGTAGAGCTCTGATACCACATTTATGTGACCGTGGCTACTAAAATCACTATGGTTACAGTTATATTACTTGAACAAGCCGTTCCAATCCATATTTTATACTAGACTAGCTTTTACCCGCGACTTCGTTCGCGCGAGGTTCGTTATTTGTGTATTAAATAATGACTAATTATTTTCTGTCATCCCATCCCATCCTATCCCCGTCCATGTCCCTTTTTCCGTCCCCGTTTCCGTACCGTCCCATTCCGTCCCGTCCCGTCCCGTCCCGTCCCGCCTCGTCCCGTCCCGTCCTCTCCCCTTCCATCCCATTCCTTCCCTTTCCTTTCCGTATCATCCCGTTCCGCCCCGCCCCGCCCCGTTTCGACCCTTCCCGTCCCGTCCCGTCCCGCCCCTTTCCCTCCCGTCCAGTCCCGTCCCTTCCCGCCCCTCCCCTTCCATCCCACCCCCTCCCCTTCCATCCCATCCTTTTCCTTCCCTTTCCGTCCCGTCCGTCCCGTCCCGCCCCGACCCGTCCCGCCCCGCCCCGTTCCGCTTTGCCCCGTCCCTTCCCGTCCAGTCCCGTCCCGCTCAGTCCCGTCCCGTCCAGTCCGTCCCGTTCCGTCCCGTTCCGTCCAGTCTAGTCCCGTCCCGTGCCGTTTCTTCCCTTATGTCATGTTCACCGTCTTGGACTTAAAAATAAATGCCATTTTCGCAATCAACGTCCCAATAAACCTCAATAACGACACCCATATCGATTTTTAGGCTTACTTACCCCATTTCACCCCTTAAGGGGTTGATTTTCGGAAAATCACGAAATACGTGTTTGCTTATTTGTGTTTAGGAGTACTCCTACGAAGTTTCAAGTCGAAATGTCTATTTAATATTATTTTTCCATACAAAATTTGAACCCCCATTTTACCCCTTTAGGGGTTGAATTTCGAAATATCCTTCCTTATTCCTTGTATACATCATAAAGGGAACCTCTGTGCAAAATTTCAGCTTTCTAGGTCCAAGGGTTTGGGCTGGGCGTTGATGAGTCAGTCAGTCAGGACTTTTAGAAATATATATAAGATAGATGTGTTTATTTAACTCCAAGTAATACATCGTATTGGTATAAATTAGCAACGCTCTCACAGCACGTGTAATATTGTAATCGTTGTACATTCTTGAATACAATTTACCTTGTTGCATTACTCCGCTACTTTAATTGTTTAGAAGGAAGCGTAGCAACAAGCTGGAGTGGTAACTCGTCCTAGTGAACATATGAAGCGCAGTTAAATATCCAAAATGTCAACCGGCAACATCTACTCCTTCAACATTTACCGTTGAAATTCGCGGAAAGTAGATGACTTTTTTCTACTAATAAACTAAAACCCAAATACACTACAAATTTCGGGTTAAATACACCCCAAGAAATATAAATAAAAACATCTAGAATAACCTTCACAAGATGAAGATCGCCAGCTCAGGTTCCTCTAAGCCGCAACATGATCCTGTGACGTCATCCCTGGCCAGATGTGTTTTAGCAACGGAACGGAAACGGCTCAGCCGTATAACTTCCTGATTGATTATCTTCATCCACTGTTTTTTTTATAAGAAATTCGAAATGCCGATGAGCTTTCAAGAACTTAATTTTTTTCTTCTTCATCGATAGCATAAATGTTATAGACACCAAAAAATAGGTATGGATTCTCAATATAACACAAAAATCAAAATTTTTCAAAACGTTAAAATAACTGATGCAGAATACTATTATATATCCGCACTGTTTCCACGATTTTAACAATATCACGTACTTTTGCTGTAAGCTGTAAGTTTCTTGGAATATAAACATACCAGACGTCAGTATTATCTTAAATTGGAAAATCCACTACTCCTTCGCGCGGCGGATTCAGAACTTTGTTAATAAAACACTACATGAACACGAGATATGCCATAAAGAATAAATTGAGTAACTTCTCGAACGCGGAATTTATGAAATACTCGTGGCAAGTTGCCCAATAAGCTCGTATGGAAAACAAAATGTTCAGGCTAAATTACAGCTGAAACGCATTTCAAAGGAGCTAACATTCGACTTCACAACATTTGCAAGAATCAGAGCCCGCAGTAGCACAAACCAAAATAAACACTGCAAAGTGTTTACTCAGAAGTGCAGCACTGCAGTGGCTGCGAGTACAATAACATCTCATAATACAACAAGAGTAAGCAGGCTATCAAAACCGCGCCTCGCAATAATAATGTCTAGGGCGTGTTTACGTTACATTTCGGATGTATATTTCTCCTATCTAGCTCATTGCCGACGAGCAAGAAGTTCGCAATATCAACAACTTAAAGTAACTACTGCGATCGCTACCAACCTTAATGATTTATATCATTTCCCGGAAATTACCGTATGTTGGTTTGAGTGCACGGTCTTTAGGCCGTGTTTGGCTCTCGACGCTGACCCATCCCGAGGGCTGCTGACTAAACACGGCTAAAGTTTCGCAGTTAACCTGCAGGTTGGGAAAAATCGTCCAACTTCCTCCGAATTTCGGTTCACCACAGTACATGCATAGATTATCGAGCAGCGAATACCTCGAACCCGCAACAACTTCCGGAAAGGCAACTTAGCTTATCTAGCGTATAAACCGTTGTCTAAACATCGAGTCGCTATTGTGTTGCGAAATACCCCTCAACAAATTATTAGTTCGTCTACACAGCACGTGGCTCCCCGGGATTGCGTTTACAAAAAGGAAAATAATGTAGTTTATTCTACAAGAAAAATATCAAAAGAACAAAATATGTTACTTGCTTTGTGACATACATTTCGTACAACTTAGATGTTAATACAATGGTTTTAGCTTATTTATAATAGTTATTTATGGTACCAAGGTATAATTTTTTTTTGTCAAATAAAAAGTTTACATCTCGAACGTCAGCTGGTGATATGAATCTGCTGCAGTACTTTACATAAAAAAGAAAACAGTTAGAATTTGTACAAACGAAATGTGGTGATTCCCCAAAAAAGTTGCTCAATGTTGTTTCTCAATTTACTACCTCTAACAGGTTTAATGGACAACTTCACAAACTGAACATCCCGTCGAGTGCAGCAGCAGGGCTCCTTCAAACTATAATGGCAATTTATTTTCTTTCCTTTTTTTGAGTGCGAAACAAGCCGGCTTCCAGGAAGAGCATTTTTCCGTAATTCTGTTGAGTACTCAAGTGTCAGAACGAACACAAAAGAAGCATAGAAAACGAGAAGAGCGATAAAGAAGAAAGTTCTCAAATTCAGTAGTAATAATAATAGCCTGAGAACAAAAGTCAAGGTACTGGACTTCGAGAAACAAGTTTTACAATATTATCAAATACGCGAACTAAATCTTACAGCCGCGCAATTCCCCGACTGGTCAGTCGAACACGGAGAGCGTCGTCTTAAAGCGTTACACATTAAAAAAGATTTAGGACAAGTTACTAATCGAACCAAAAGTGCACACAGCTAGCTACACTGGGACACAGGCGCAGGCCTATTCTGAAAACGTTTGCGTTTCTCAGTCAATTCCGGAAGGTTCGTAGAAAGTATGCAATGCTAATTTATCGGGCGCTACTAAATTGTAAATTTTTACTTAACAAATAGTTTCTCCACTTACTAAGGCTTAATTCGCTCAGAAATTCGTCTGCATATGGTTAAGCAAAGTACAGTCAAACACAAGGTAGATATAAAAAATTATATTGAACACAAGACGTAAGGCGAAAAATTCGACTACAGCTGGAGCTTGCTGCCATTCAATTTTAGATTTTTAAAATCCATCAATCTAGTTACAGTGCAAAATCTGTATAACAATGTTTATTGTTCTCACTAAAGGGGAGATGCTCAATGCTGGTATTTGTGAAGAAAACACTCAGATAGTACACCAATATAAGTAATATCAGTTTTTGTCCTAATTATAAAGATATATAACCTCTAGCTGCGCGGAGAAGGGAGGTACAAACGTACAGAGGCTACGAACTCTATAGAAGCTACCCAGAAAGTACGGTACTAGAACGTAATACAGGATTAAAATTACCAACTTGCAAGCAAAGCGAGTATGGAGATTAAAGCAGCTAGGTTCCTAGAGCTCCAACTCACTGAAAACCTGCATGTGGCGAAGGAAGGGCTTTTTCTAGACCTTGGAATCGAGTTATCCCAGAGCAAAGTGGAGATGCCGACAGAGAAACTGGAGTTTGAGAAAGGAGCACAATCGGCCACGAAGATGGCCGCCAGCACGGCAGAGATGTGAAAATTTGGCGATAAAAGTTGATCTACAGAGCCGATTGTTTAGCGGGGCCGAACATTCGCAGGTGCACATATTTAAGTATTATGCGAATGTGAGAAACAAATATTTATGGTGGCTGACGAGGTTGAACTGCTCGACGACATGGGCTCCAAGGTGTGCGTCCCCTACCCACACGCGAAGAGAGCCCAGTATGCACAGAAGCAGAAGGGCAACTCAGGGTAGCACAGACGGGCGGTTAGACAGCCCAGTGTTCTCCAGACCGTACCCTTGCCTTCCCGTGACGGAGCTGTTCTAGCTTATTGACAGAAAGAGACGGATCGAAAGAGCAAACGAGAGGAATCCGTTCGAGGTGTCGATGTCGGACCAGGACCAGTCCTGGTTTAGTATCCGACGCGAGGAAGAGATTTTGACCTGTCGCTACAGGTGTCGGCCCGGTAGCGTGTACTCGTATTCGTCATCTTACTTTTATGGGTGTTTCGCCACACTACACAATGAAAAATATTAAAACATGAACGTTTCGGAAGACACATCTACTTCAGCTATCACCATTAACTAATTAAATTAAAAATTAACAAGAACTTAGCTTTTTATTGGAGATGTATCAGAACACGACCAACGTCCCCAATAAATAACGTAATACTGACAGGCGACTACTTGATTACACCTTTAAGAATTGATAGCCAACTAGTATTTAAATCAACTGAATGTGTGGACACATATTCGTTTTTGCTTAGTAAAGTATATGCAGTTTATTGATTTTACGTTTAGTTAATATAGATTCTTTAGATAAGATCTGTGTGTTATGCCAATGTACTTTGTGGTTGTTATTCCAAGCATGTTCTACTATGTTAGATTTATCAATTTTGTATTTTTGGATTAAATTTTGGTGTTCTTTAACTCCTTTCTAAATGAGTTAAAGAACGTCAAAAACAAACTACCCCTAGCAGACCGCAC
>OW679194.1:204360876-204794539 GCA_940337035.1 Agriotes lineatus
AAATATAGAAAGGGGACAATTAAACCATTTTTATTTGAAAAGTAATAGATACATTTTCATTTTTAATAAGCCTAAAATACTGACAGGAAAAGTTTTAACACAATAAAAATACCCTGAGCATTGTGGTGATTTGCCCTTATTTAATTATTTAATATTTGCATTAAACCCTTTATTAATACAAGGCATCATACCATTTCAATATGTATATTGTTGGTATGTGCCTTTTTGTGGGGTTTTTATGATGTGTGCACTATAGAACCAAATTCTAAATAAATATTGTTACTAGTTATTGTTGTGCTGTTATTTTGATTTGTTTTGGTATATCTCTGACCTGGCGCCCTCTCCCATAGTTTTTGTTGCAGCTTTGCTGGAAGCCCCGACTCTCTGGACTAGTTAGCCAACCTAGGCAGATATTTTACCAGCTGGCAAAGTACCTAATACAACTTTCGTCAACAGGTAAGGGGCCCGCCCCTTCGCCATCCTTCGTCACAACCATCAACATCGTCCTTGAAGTATGCGTTCTGAAGATGGGTCACATTTTTTTGTCGAGTGTGCCTGATTGGTGGAGGCAAAACTCTCAAGGCTGTCATCGAGGCTTGATTCGAGAGCAGTCCGATCCCATTTCTTCATTCGGAAACTATCGCTTAAGCTGTAGTTCTGCTTGCCTGGCCCTTTTTATTTCATCCTGTGGGCGGTAGAATTAAAATTAACCCAACCATCTGGAAAGTACTGGCTACGCTTCTTGACATTTCGAGTTTCTGTTGGATAATAAAGAGAAATCAGGGTACAGTGTGCAGAATTCGAGGAGCCTTGATGCTCGTCAGCATTGAAGTGATTGGTTTTTCTTTTTCTACGATTACCGTGAAATAATTGCGCTGTTTATTACGTACTTAGACCGCCCTGTGGGCTGGTCAAGTAGGGACCACCGATTTCGCATGGGAGATCGAAGCCGTTTTGGGATTCGAGCACATGCCTGCATTCCGTTAAGTTACTACCTGCTTATGTTAGAAGATTTTGTGTAATGCTATATTGAAGTTTTGCATGTCTTAAGAGTTTTATTGGACCGAGCGTTGAAAAAATTGTGGCATACCAGGAACGCAGCCGCTCGTGCCCCCGGCAGACGAATTACTTCTAAGTGTTTTTTTATCTCTAAGGAGCATTGTGTTCATTTAACCCTTTCGCTCATGGCGTGTAACTCCAGTACACACGCACTTTGATTTTTTTTTTTGTATAAAAAGTTTTCTGTAAATTGCTGTCTGATTTATGTTACAGAGTTCTGTAGTCATTACCAAATCAATTGAGATGAAAAATTGTTTGCCATCTCTTGGCTAGAGGTCGAAATTATTAAGAATTAATAATGTAGAGTTTCTGTAAAATGGCTAACGTCTTAGAGCTGGTAATATCAACATTTTTTTTTAATCAATTCCGGCTTTTGTTATCAGTTTGTGCATTTTTACTGGAGGACAAAGAAAGTGCATTTTTTCAAGTGTATGAGGTTTGTTTATAAATTTTATAGTGTAATTTTTCATAGACTGTTTTATTTCGAAGCTGTGTCTACTGGGAGTACACACTGTGACCACAACGTCTTCGAATTGGTAAAGTAAACTAACAAGTATTTTTTTTTACGACCGACCAGAAAAATATGCAGTTTTCTGGAGAGTTTTTTTTCGCCAGAAAGTAATGTTTTTGCCGGTCAAGATCGGGAAAAACGGGCATCAAGAAACCGGTAAAAAGCTTTTTGCCGGTCCCCTGATACCTTCGTTACATGGAAAGGTACTGTTTTGGATAAGTAAAAATTATTGATACTAATGTCATAATTTCTTGGAGTTTTTCGAAAGTGAATTTGCAAGGTTTAAAAGTATGAACTCGGATGTAGTAAAAAAAATATTGTACGATAAATGACCGTAATATGTTTTTGCAGGTCTCCCCCCTCTACTTGGTTCGACCTGCAAAACCACTACATTCCGGGTCTTGTAACGTAAATAACTATTATGCAATGCTAGATCGAATTGTTTTTTATAAATACCATACAGAACAACAAAACTTCTAATATGTACTTTTCCTATTGGTTTTTTGTTCTTTTGCTGAGTATCAGTTATAATTTTTCTACGCCGTTGACTCACAGTGTGTACTCCAGTACACGTTATTTTTTTTTCTAAACCATTTAGCCTACACATATGTAACAACCGGTAAAAATTAAGAAAAAAAATATAACAAATGGTTGGTATAATTAAAAAAAATTCTACAATTAAAAGAAAATAATTGGTGAGCGAAAGGGTTTAAAGGACCTAGTTCAAGCCGCCAATATTTTTCCGTCGTGAATTGCATCACCCACACGTAATTATGAGTTTTCTATGTTGAGTATTGGTAAATGGACGTCCACGCCGTAGGTAGTTTTTTAGAACGAACTTACTGTAGCTCAAGCCGACTCAGGATGATTAGATGAATGATTCTGTTGTAATAATTACTGCAACGCTTTAATATACATACTTCGATTAAGGTCTATACACAAAATCTGATTCTTTATGGTTTTAAGTAAGACTTTGTTTGGTCCAAGGTGGTATGGAATGAGAAAGGCCCATTTTGCAATAAGAAAATGCCAGAGCCATTGATTTTTTTCGCAAGGTAAAATTACTAAAATGTGATTTCACACTCTTCCAATATATGTTCTCTATAATTTCTTAAGCAGATCAAGGAAATCCACGATATGAAACATCTGAAGTGGATAAACTTGCTCTCGTTTAAAAGTTTCTCGATAACCTGTCCTAGAAACAGGATGCTTCACATGCACGTTATTATAGCATGGAATTATTAAAAACAACTTCGCTAAATTTCCGGGAGATCTAAATTTAGCGAAGTATCCTTTATTCGCGGTTCATTTAAATCCATTTCAAGATAAATGCTTCCTGGCATCGTTTACCAACTTTGTGGTCGTGCATCTTTTGCCATTATGCTTATTTACTAAATTCTAATTAAAGTAAGTGATAAAAGTTGTTGCTTTATTGTCCAAGTATTACTAATATTAATTTGTCCTTCTGTATTTTTATCGTATTTGGGTCACCCAATTACTTAGGAATTTTTTTCAAAATCTACTTAAAGCGAGTCACCACGTAATTTAGCAGAATTTTTGGTACGCACGTTAATGCTAACGGAAGTAGAATTATTTGTTTTTTGTTCAGAACTCCTGATTTTCACGAAAAACCAATTCGCGGCCTCTCGATAAGCAAAACTACTATTGGGACGGATTGAATGTGCAAGGAAATGTGCCTCATTCTGTCTTCCGCTCGATTTCTGACAAAATATCCTGCGTGTAAACCCCTCACCGAAAACAAACAACATTCGTGTAGAAATATATTTGGTTGGAGCTTTTTATTAAGGTTATATACCAGCTATTATTATAAAAATGGTTGGTTTATTATGGCATAGAAATCGTTTGTGCGCAGATTATAGCAGAAGTACTGAAACAAGCTATTATATAAAATAGCTGTGTGGCGGAGTTGAGCATGAAATATGTATTTTTCCGAAAAAGAGTTACCCTCGACAATATGTTCTTCGTCGATGTGGCCTCTTCGTCGGGTTTGTTTTTGTCCTGCATTGTCAGGTGGAAACACGTTTATACCGTTCGAGATGTCGCATTAAATGACCGAAGTATTAAAATTTTCGGACTTTTTCTTGTTCTCACTATTTTTTGTTGCTTTTATCAGGTGATGAAGGATGATCTCCTTTATCCTCTCTGTCCGACTTAACTTATGTGGAGAATTTTTCACATACTTCTACATTTTCGAAGGCTTCCAGGGTTTTTCAAAGTGTGTTAGCGTGCCGTTTTTCGACTCAATACCATAGTATTGAAAAAGATGTCTTAGAAGTCTAACTTTTAGTTTTGAGACTGTTGTTTCAAACCGCACCGTATCTTCTTCATTTCGAAAAAAAGCAGATCTAGCTTCAATAAGATGATTGAGTGCTTTGAGAATGCTGGCTGTCGGCACAGTGTCGTCTGATTATTTTTAAATTGTTGATGTAAGCACTTTGGACCGTGATACCACTCTCGATTTTACCCAGTGTTTTCTGAAGACGAACTCGTAATAAAGATTGCAATGCAAGGGTGATATAATGAATCTGTGTCTTACTCCACGGCATATATCTACATCTTCAGAGACATTCTCGCGAATCTTATATTAGCTCGTTGGTGTCCAGTAGAGGTTAAAAAAAATTTAACACGCGGGCCCCATTAAAACTGATGCTTCGATATTCACTATAAGTCTGATTTTTCGGTATCGCTACAAATGTCGTCTTCAGTCAGTCAGTTAGTATGGTATTGATCTTATGGACTTTATTGAAAAAGGTTAAAGTGCCTTAAATATCAAGGTCTATCTCTAGACGTATTTTTTTCTGATTTTGCTGATCTTCTTGCCTTTTCTATTTTTAATAGGTAGTTAAATTTTTTCCGCGTGGGATTCGGCGCCTGGATTAGGACCCGTAGAATAATCCCAAGGTATGTCCAGCCTGGCGTAAGAGGCGACCTAAAAGGACAGCAGACGTATTTACACATACACCCAATGAACACACCTACACAACATGTACCACAGAACTAATGTCACCCCCAAAACACTAGCTTGGCTATCTCGATAGGCAACACGTTTAACGTCACTTGACCTAATGTTTTCTTAGATGTTAATACACACAAAGCGTGACACCGAAAACGATTAGGCAGAGAGAAAAGTAGAAATTTTAGAAGCAAATCCTTCAGTTTAATATTTCTCTGGTAAATTACAAGGTGGTTTACAGTTTATTTGTATTAAGCAGGTTTTATTTCACTGCTGTTGTTAATATTATTTGTTATTTGTATGATGTAGAAACAAGACATGAAAGTAATTCTGGTTGAATACAAACTTTAACAGATATTGATTAATGACATTTTTGAAGAGTTTTAAAGATTTCAGTTTTTTGTTAAACTTTTTAGGTGATTAAGGAATCACTATCGCTACCATTTTTTCCGAAGTTTAATTCAAAAAAATAACAATTTAATTTAGCCTATTATGCTATTCAAAATTAAAAATGAAAAATCGATTTTTTCTACCGCTAAAAGCACAACATTAGAAACCTAGATTTGACAAACGACTATTTATCTTGTTTTTCACAATTTGAAACACAATTTAGTGGAATTTTTGAAAAATAAAAAAATAATTTAAATTGTTCTACATGAGGAACATGAAAATTTTTGCGAAACTGAAAGATTAATTAAAAGGTTTTTTAAATTTACACATAAGCTGTGGAACTTCTATTTAGGAAGTCGCTAAAATTCAAGAAAAAAAATCATTAAAAGGAAATGTCGTAAAAACAGAAAATCATTTTAAAAATAGCATAATAAATGCAACTGGTTATTTTCCATACAGCATTTTTATCTATGTGGAGCAATTTATTCTATATTTTTTACATGGACTAGTGCTTAAAACTGATTTCATTTAATTTAATCAAAAATTTGTTCATCTTTTACTTACGGTAAATGGAATTTTAATTCGTAAAATAGAGAAAAAAATATATGGCAAATTATTCGAGCGGCAGAATACCTGTGAAAAATCGTAAAAACAGAGAATTTCGTAAAAACTGAAGTTCGTTAAGAAGAAGTTTCCACTGTATGTAGAAAATTCAGGAACTTAAAACTTACTCAAAAAATTGACTATATTACAATTAGAATTCGATCTAGACATATTTGGCTCTTTTTTCAATTGCTTTATTAAGAAAGAAAATGAAAATCACATTCTCACTAGCTCTATTAAATTGCTTTTATTTTTTTGAAGATTTTTTTAATGTTTTTTGGGGTAACTTATGTTGTCTGGTTTTTATTATTAATTATGGTGTTGAAAGGCTTTTCCTTATTTTATACCATTTGCTTGTATTTCTTTGAAGTTCTTCTGAAAATTACATCAAGTTATTACCGTATGGCAGTGTACTCCTAAAATAAAAGTATAGCTGCTTAAAGTAATACCAAGTAGGTGTAATTCTACCTACCTTATAATTGCGCAAAATACGTAATGTTAAAAATCACTTTTGGATCTTTTAGTTACTTTTTTACTTCCTTTTACAATAAAGGAAGTATTGGATTCACCCCAAAAAATTCTAAATTGAGTTTTCAAACAGATATTCACGTTTTAGAGTCCCCCTGATCCCAAAAAACATATTTTTTTCATTGGTCTGTGTGTCTTGTCTGTGTGTCTGTGTGTCTGTGAACAGAATATATCAAAAAACGAAAAGAGGTATGGCGTTGAAACTTCATATAAAAGTTTCGTCTACTATGTAGATGAGACAGCAAGCTTTTTAAGAAAATCGCATAACCGGAAGTAGGTGTTTACTCTTGTGATTTTTTCAGTTTTTTTTCGATTTTTTTCAAAAACGGCTCTAACGATTTTTTTTTAAACTTTATATTTTTTATTACATTTTTAATGTGTATTGATGTGAGATAGGTGATTTTTCCAGTTGAATACTTCTAAAGTGGGTTTCTTTTGTTTTTTTTTCCTGTTTTTTTGTATTAACTCCTATTTTAAATAGAACACCCGGTATATTATTACATTTTTGAATTCACCTTAAAAATCCTAAAGAAAAATTTGTCTCTTGAACTAACACTCTATTTTTGTACCGTTTTTTGTAAAATTTGTAATTTTTGAAAATTTTTTGACAAATGCTTAAAAAATGCTAATTATAAGATCACTGTAAAAGGAAGTTGTGTGCGTGTATCACACCAGATTTTTTTAAATTAATTTTTCTCATTCCTGAGGTGGAAACACCTTACATTATTTTTTTTCATGTTTGCAGTAAATTGTGAAAAATATAAATATTTATTTTTCTATAGCAAATGTTAAAGTGTGCTTTAATCAACTCAAAACAAAAGGGTCAAGTGTTACTTTAAACAGCAAAGGTAGATAAAGTAGCACTTTAAACATCAAGTAGTTTAATTTAATTTTTTTAACTTTTATTTAAATTAAATATTACCTACAGCTTCGTATTATCCTAGCAAACACAATCTAGCTACTGAGATTTGAAAATGTGATTGACTTTCTTTATTTTTCTTTTGAAATTGTTAAAGTTCTTGCTACAGAAAAAAAATAGTAATTATACACGACGTTAAAGTTATTACTATGCAATCTTGAATCATTCACGTCTCGACTTCGCCTCGACTTTAAAACGATTCACTCGTGGATAAAAATTTAACTTTATCGTCTTGTATAATAAATTGCTATTTGTCAAATGTAGGTTTTCCAATTTTGAGCCTTTAGCGATAGAAAAAATCTATTTTGATTTTAATTTTTTATAGAATAATAAATTAAATTGTTAACCTCTCAATTAAAACTTCGGAAAGATGGTAGCGATGGTGATTCCTTAATCACTTAAAAAAGTTTAAGGGGAAACTTTTCAACAATTTTCAAATCCCAGGCTCCAGCAGTGTTTTTATACAATTTCATTAATCAATATCTGTTAAAGTTTATATTCAACCAGAATTACTTCATGACTTGTTTCTACATCATATAAAATAACAAATAATATTAACAATGGTAGTGAAATAAAAACCTGCTTAATACAAACATATAAAAGACTGGAACGAGCATACTTGTAATAACGTAATGTTAAGCCGATGGTTCAAAGAAGATCAACAGAGATGAAAAATAGAATAGTACGCAAGTATAAGAAGGATAAACTGATAACTCGAAACTCATTGGTAATGCGCAATCGCGTACAGCTTTAATAGTTTGGGTAATGGGCTAAAGGCCGATTTCGCAGAAACAGCTGACTGCAGATGACGCGGTATTTTGTTGTTTTTGAATTAATTTGTGCTGTTGTGAATTTTGGTTTTTGTGTTTTGAAGAGTGGTTAACGAAAATAATTAGTTGCAAGAATGTATTGCTATATTTGTAAAATACGAAAACCCAGAAGTTATTTATCACATGTAAAATAATTTGCGCCGCTTACGACGTTCAAATTTACCTCCACTTGCGACGTAAAATTTTTACCGCGCTCCTGCGCTCAAGCTCTTATTACCAAGTGTATATCTGTCAATCTTCTTTGAACCACCTGCCATGCCATATGCTGGTTTCCAGTCTTATATGTTTGAGGAAATAAACTGTAACCCCGTGTGATTCACCACCAAAATATTAAACCGAAGGATTTACTTCTAAAAATGTCTACTTTCTCTCTGTCTAATCGCTTTTTCGGTGTCCGCGCTTTGTGTGTATTACCATCTAAGAAGCATTAGGTCAAGTTACGTTAAATGGGTTTGCCTATGCAGATAGCTAAGCTGGTGTCCGGGGTGACATTAATTTTGTGGATAATTGTACATAGGAGGGGGGAAAAAATAGGTATCTCTGTTTTTCAAGAAGTATCTAGGCGGGGCTCTGGTTAGGTTGATCTGGTAGTGCCCACTCTTGCCTAACCAGCGTAGGGGGGCTGCCGTTTCAAAAAATCCCTGGGTATGTAGTAGTGCCGGGTAGTGCCTGGAAATAGGGCCCCTGCTGCGTATCTCGGGGAGCTTCGTCAGCGGCGTCCCCAGGACGTTCTAGTCGGGACCAGGCCTGCCATGATACTTTACGGAAACTGGTACACGGGGGGACTACAACCCCAAATCAATCATTCACATCTCTTCATGCATACTAATACAGAACAAGCACAAATAGAAAACAAAAATATACACCATCCCCTTAACGTCATGAAATGACCATGATTCAAAACGTGCCAGGCAAAACATGGAGTACCCTACTTCCAAAAACTGTAATACAGGAAAGGTCCGAAATAAATTCCGAGAACGAGTAAATGCTTCTAGGATCATTAAGCAGCGAATCCGAGGGGGGAGACTGGACGTTTTCCCCCTATGGATGAAGCTGTTAGGGAAGCCCTCTGCAAAGAGTGGGCGAAAGGAAGGCAAGAGGAAGACCAGAATACTTAAGAGGCGGAAAGAGAGGTCAAAAAAGGGAATTGTAACAATAGGTCTGCAGGTAGCCTGTAGGATTATTGAAAGATGGTGTGAAGAGAAAGGGTCTGTCGGTAAAACCCACTAAAGACTGAGATCATTCTCTTCACAAAAAGAAGGAAAACTTCAGGGTCTGAGGATACCCATAATCTGCCGAAACACCACTTGCACTAGTGCAAAAGAGCAAAACTAAGTTAGAGGTCACATCTCGACAGGGCTGTAAACAAGTCGATAGCGACCTTATAGCATTTGTCCCAAAGCGATAGCAGAAAACTGGAGGATAAAAATCCAAGATTCTGCACTGGGCCCTACATATTGGTAGTAAGGCCAAGAGTTTTAGTACTGCTCAGTGGTCTGGTGGCCTAGTGTAGAGCGCCCCCAGTATTTCCGTAAGATTGGCAAAGGTCCAACGTCCTAACCTGTCTCGGAATTACAGGGGACAATGAGGAGAACCCCAACGGCCGCACTTCAGGTAATATTGGCACTCCCAGGGCCTCGACACTTGTATAAAAAAGAGAAGCCATGGCTATCCACCTCGGAATGCGGGAATACGGGGCTTTGGAATGATGAGAGAGTTGGCACGGGGCCAGGCAAGGATCGCCGATGTGGCGGCTAGAGAAATACCAGCTAAGGTTAGAAAAAAGGATACTCCTCTCACTATCGAAATACGGGAACAATGGGAGGGAACAAGAGTTAAGCTCCAGCTGAATGCCTTGATATGCTACACGGACGATTCTCGAGTGGAGGAAAGGCAATACTCTGGAGCCGAAATTTATATGGAAGGCCCAGGAGTACAAGAAAGCTATGCTTTAAGAAAAATTCACCACGATATTTCAAGCAGAATGGTAACAAGGAACGAGGTTAGGGACATCGCCGGAGAAAAAAATGTATATTTGCTCTGATAGCCAAGTTGCATTAAAAGCAATATTCTCGGACAGGATAAGATCAGCTCTTGTCCAGGAATGTGCTCGCTTTAGCTGAATTGGAAAGGGGAAGGGGGACGTCCAAGCTCGGCTGGGTCCCGGGGACACACAGGGGTCGAAGGCAACGAAAAGGCAGGCGAACTAGGCAGGACTCGGAGCCGAGTAAACTTGTTTTTGGGACCGGAACCCGTTCTGGGTATAATGAGACAGCAGGTCTCAGTAGCCCTAACCGAGTGGGCCTAAAAGGACCAGCGAGGAAAAGTGGGAAAGGGTGCATGGGCTGTCGACAGGCAAAGTACCATATAGCAGGATTTGATTCAAAGAAATCGGTTTGACTAATGGGAAGAAATCGGAGAACCACAAATCTTTTGATGGGGATCTTAACAGGCCACTGTAAACTAAAAAAGACACTTAGCACTGATAGGAGTAGAGGAAGATCCCATTTTCCCGAGATGTGGAAGAGATTAGGAAACATATTTTCACTACCTGGGAGAATGCGAGGGCGTATTAGCGACTGAGGTATAGAATCTTTGGAGCAGCTACGCTTCGAATGGAAGAGTTAAGTTCCCTACCCTGGGCCGATATCCTGATCTTTATTAGAAAAATAAAGAAGATTTACGCAGGGAGAAGAGCCCATCGAAGAGGATGATAATGAAGGTGGTTGGGGGCATGACATGGGGTTGGCAAAAAAAGACCTACGATTTCCTAGTTGTTAGACTACGGTTTCCCCACAACTCGTACTACTACCACTAGCTCGTTCAATTTCTCTTAATGTTATGGCAGGCACTGTTATAATGGTTTTTGATTTCGAGTTCAGATCCTTCGTATTTCGATGGTTTTAGCTATATACTTGTTCCATCTCTCCAATTTGAAATTGTCCTCTTATTTATAAGCTTATTAGTCGTTTTTAATGTAGTGGCTTTATTTCAGAAGATATTTTCAAATCATTCTTTCTTTTGCGTATTTTTCCTACATATTTCTTTTTATTACGTTATTATATCTTGCGGCACTCTGATTTATAATTTTCCGTCTTTCGTCCATTAAACCTAAGAGTTCGTCATACATTGCTGTATTTTCCGATTGCCCTTTTCAGCCCAGATTCTGTGTCAGGTACTATTGTTTTTCAAATGATTTCAGTGGGTCTTCGATATCATGTTGCTGTTCTGCCTGTTCAGTCTCCTGAATATTTGCAATCGTTCGGCGTTTATTCTGGAGACAGTTTCATGACTAATATTTCGGTAATCTTGTGTTGTTTTTACCCTTTTTAGCTTAAGCTTCAGATCGCTAACTAACAGATTATGGTCTGAAGGGCCACCTTGCTATTACATTTTGATATCTCTTTAATTGCAGGAAATACCTATAATCAATTTGACTTCTAACGCCCTTACAATGCGTATTTCTAGGAAATACTTAATCGTATAGTCGGCAATTAGGCAGCCTGAAAAAATATATTCATTATGCACAGATTACTTTCTTTGCGGAATTCGACAAAATGATCTCTGTCATTCCGTAATCCGAGTTCGATGTTGCCAAAGATGTTGTCTTTACTTCTTAGGTCAATCTTAGATTTGGAGTCTGTTTTTGAAGGTAGTAATATAATTGAATTTCAGTCGGTCTGTGGAGAACTTCTCTAGCTTGTCTTCCCTACTATCAGCTGTGGGTACATATACCTGGACAGGTTGATATTCTAACCTTTGCTGCGCCTGTACAAGTTTTAAAAGTGATTAATGTGTGAGAATTTGAAAGGGTGCCATTTTTTTCCACAAAAGTTGTTTGTCCTTCGACGCCCCAAAAACCTATGTGATTTATTCAATCCTAGCGATGAGCGAGCTCGCAAAGCAAGTACTTGAAGCACATCCCCAACTTGGCTCCCCCAGAAGCAGATCCAAGTAGCACAGGTCTCCGAACGGTTATAAAATTAGAATAATTGGCTCGTTAAAATTACTTTTGAGTCTAGCTTCATCCAAAAAGAACTATTAGCTGTAAAAACCACCTGAATTCCAGCCTCATCCAGCGAGGCGAGCTACCTAAAGCGATTCTGTAGATTTAGTTCCATCCAGCGAAACAGGATTCCGCCAAAGAAATATGTTTTGAATCCAGCTTTCCCCCGGAGAAGCAAAAAGTGCATATAAAAACCTTTCAATTTAGATCTGGATACTTATCGTCCATTTTTTAGCTGGCGTGCACATGATTTTCAAATGACCAGCTACAACCATATCTAAACCTAATCATCGCTGGCCGCATGAAATTGATTCCCCAAGTTGCAAGCATTGTCCAAGTCCTGCTTGTCTTCGTCGATACCAGCACTCATACGTTAGTATAAAGCAGCCCTAGGCCAAAAGTTAACCCACACAGTACCAAACTCACTGTAAGTGGCGTCTGAGCTCTGGGAGGTCGCAGTATAATTTGGCCGAGCCGGTGAAACTCACACATTACAGCCGAACTAAAACGCCGACCTGCGAATTTCTTACGTAGCACCGGAAGGGTCGGTTTGAATTTACGTAGGGCAAATCCCTGCAACCAGGCAAAACGTTTTCACCTAAATGGGGCTTCTTCTCAGAGAGTTGATGAAAGCTACAAGATTCTAGGGTCACCTAATACAAGCATCAACTGCAGTCGTGATGTGGTCCGCCGGCGTACTCATTAATATTGCATTTTACAGATTCGAGTCAACCCAACTCACTAATGCCTATTGGGCGCTCTCATGACATCAATTTCTGGGAGGAGTAGTGTAGCACCCATTTCCTTGGAATTCACACCGATGTATACCGGCTATTAAAGTAGATGCCATAGCTCGGATTATTATTCTGCACTAGCCATACTGACCCCACGGTTTGCATCTTCTTCAGATGATGAAGCACCAGCTTTTGTTCTCCCTAAAGACACTTATTAGATGGCAGCGTTTATTCGCTATTTCATAAAGACAGGATTTATGACGTTTTTTGAGCATTGATCCACCACGATTAGTCCTGGATTGTTTATTTGGGTTGCTCCTTATTCACAGTTAACCTACATGTATGTAGGCCGTCCGCTATCCACTGTCTGGTAGCTGAAGTTCGCCCAGAATTTCTTCCATTTGGTTTATAATATCTATGATTTACGTCCAGCAGTTAGTAGCAGCTACGAAAATATAAAATATGAAGATATAAGGTCGTATAACTTTTTCTGGTTTTCGCTATTTACCGCTGATCAGGGACTACACCCAATTAAATCTGATCTATGCTTATTATTTCATATTGCATGTGTCGTTTGCCGTTAAGTTTAAGTATGGTATGATGTGTTAAAATAAGTGGGGCCTGTTGCGTTGTGCATACACATTACTTTTGTAAAATAAGTTTCGACTGATTTGACGTTGGAAAGCTAGCGATTTTTTTCCAATTTAAGATCCCGTCCATCTCACTCGTTAGCTGGGGGAACTTCTGGCAGTAAACATGTTTTAACTTGTAACATTAATACCTATTCAGGATACGGTAATAATCTGTCTATTGACCTCGCTTTAATTTAAAAAAATACATACTCAATAAAATTAACATTTTCAGGTTTTCTTTAGAAGTCGACATTTCCAGAATACTCGTATATAGGTATATCGTATTAAACGGCAATTTTAAACGCCTCTTTCTAATTTTCGTAGTCAACGTAAAGGGCGTTTGTTTTATTTAGTGAATATTCTACAAAGTTTAGTTCACTTATACAGAAATTGGAAAAACAATCTAAAGATCTTCGAAGATAGCCGAAATGCACCAACAGTAACCGAAGCTTGTCCATAATGTCGAATCGAATATAAACCAGGGCAGTCGAGGACTGATAACTTCTAAAATTATTGTCACAAATTATTTTAAGTGCACGATTACAAAATAGTAAAGTGCGTTGTTGTAGCTGAGTTTTAACAAAACATACTTCTAATTTAATCCAGCTGAAATGTTTGCATTTCACGTTTATGTTTTCCTCTACGTTTACGCTTCCTATCTCGAGCCCTTTTATTGTAGCGAAAAAGAATATTTGCTCAAGCATCTGGAGCACATCCTGCAGTCTCTATATGAAATTGTATACAAGCGAGCGATAATAAGGTTTATTACGGCCTTTATGGGGCGATAAAGATGGTTGCTGCAGTATTTACTGCATAATAAATGCGCCTTTACGTGGCTAATGGAAAGGAGGTAATACGTTCATGCGCTTTTAATCCAGTGCAAAATTTTAAATTGCAGTCCACATGTTAACTCGTTATTTAAATTTTAATCGAGTTCTTTCATTTTGTATTCATGGCTGCAGTTCGTGTCATAACGCTCTGAACCCGCTGAAATTCGCGAGTTTCCCAGAATGTGTACCGCGTTTCGGAGAGATTATACTAATTGTAAATAATAGCGGGGTTTTCCCTTTTTGACTGAACTTTATGGGGCTTCAAGGACATTTGGTATTATGAGTAATTGTCCGTCATTTTCATAATTTTAAATATTTAGCTTTCCCGCTGTTTGAAGTTAATGAAAAATGGGAAGCCTGGAACCGACACCCGTCTCCTGAAATATTGCACTTTTTGTTGTAATAAACAGCCGGATTAGATCCTAGGGGATGAAGGTGGGCTAAACGTGTAGCCTTAGAGTAAATACAAGTTTGAAATATGTTCGCACCAGGTTTGTTGCTCCAACACGTACTTATCGATTAAAACTTTGAGAGTTGGTCGATGAGTAATTAAATTAAACTTCGAGCAAACAGTATAGTATTTTTGCGCAGTTTTGGAAAACGTGAAATATTGGTTTTACGCCGTTGACTTTAAATTGCTTGCTAAAATCGCCAAGACGTCGCTACGAAAAGCCAGTCTTGGAGTTTATGTAACCTTTAAATAATTACTTAGCTATAATGTGATGAACTTGTAACTGCGAGTAAGCAAACGACTGCGCGATCCAATTTAAACTTTTGATATTTGTTGCTGGGGTAACGAGTTCATTTAATTGGAAAATGGAAAGCTAGTGATATTCGACCTACTCGTTCGAAACTGATTAATGAACAAGGCAACGTTATTTTCCGGTTTTCCGATATTGCCTCTCTGCTTTGAACAGATAAAAATTGTGTATGCTGATGTCAGGCGATTCTATTAGTAGTGGATGAACACCCAGTTGTAATTATCAAGGTTATATTTAAAAGAAATGAAAAATATGTTCTGGTATGTTTTTTTGGAGTAATTAGTAAAATAATTTAAAATATTTTTTACATTTGTAATTTCTGTGTTGTTACTACATCAGAATACGTCGGTTATACAGAGTCAAGGAACTCATAAAAGTGGATGAACGTTTGATTAAATTTAAGGCACAGTCTGGAAATTATTTCTTGTCAAACATGCAAGTGTATGAGTGCTATAAATATATCGACAAGGAAATCTGTCGAAAGAAGTTGTTATATGAGTGCCAATTTTGTTACACCAATTATTAAATGAAGTGTAACATTAAAAAAAATTCTCGGTGACAACGTCATGTCTTTCATTATTGCAAACAACTAGCTCCAACACAATGCCGGTGAGGGATTATGAGCACAATGAGGCAATTAATAAATGTATTATGTAATTGAGGTACTGATATGGGCGATAATGGTTTAACCACAAACGGATTTACGTCCAGTAACTTGTAATTCGCTCCGCCAAACCGCACGGAGTAAATGAGTCATGACGAAAGTAGACTGGAAAAGATAATGAGCACCCAAACTAAAAACAAAAACAACATCGGCTAGTATCAAATGCCAATAACTCCTTTATTAGTAACGACAACAATGAACCGTCGAAAGGTATTAATCACACTCAAAAGCCTAAATAAAGCTGGGAAAAAATTACTGACATATTAATTACATATGAAATTTAACCCACTCTCTGGTTTGAATTATCATATAAGGTACCGATTAAGCGGATATAGTTTTGTAACGTGAGCCCTTGCTTAACATTTACCTAAGGAACAAATAGTGTACTAGAAATTTGAATGGGGCTAATTCCTGTTACAATATTTGCCCGCACCTCCACAGCGTTCGGATTTTCGATAAGGCGATATTAGCCGCTATGCGCGGACGTAGCGTAAACCGGTACGCCACACAGTTCCGTCTCCAACCCCCTCTAGAAATGTGCCGATAACGAGGTGCTCGAAGAGTATAAGAAGAGAATCCGCAGTCATTTCAAAACACTTGAGTCTTGAGACCTGAACCCCATCTTGATCACCAGGTCTCCTCTGGAGTCTGACCTTCGCTTTCCTGATCTCTGATTCGCCAGCACCGGTTATCTCAATCTTGCCAGAAAATCAGTCAAGTTTAAAATAAGCAATTGAAAACTAAAATTCAAAATTCCGACATAACTCGACTACATTATAATTTTATTCAAACAGTTTTAATACGGAAAAACGAGGTTCTTGGTACCCTCTACATAAAAACCTGCCTTTAGAGAGATCAGACACTTCAGCATATTTGCTTTCTATTTGAGAATAATATCGTGTAGGGTGCAGACTGTTGTAAATGGCATTTTTTGAAACGTTACTGTCTATTCTGTAAGAACAATGATCATACGCTTTCTCAACTCGTTGCATTTTTCCTTAAATGCTGACATTAGGTGAAAGTTTTTGCACTTATGACTATAGGCTCATCAATTTCTCACAATTCGTGGCGAGTTTCGGAAGCATGACTACGTTTTGTATTGCAGAATCGAATCACTGACGAAATTTGGTAACTAGTGAGAATGAGTTCTGGTAGACATCAAAAATTCGTAGAAGGGGAAAAAGCAAATAACATACTAAGAAAATAAAACAGCCGAAAACTGTCCAATGAGGCAGTTGTAGTTAGTCAATAAAACAAAATTAATGGTGATTAGTAAACCTAACTTGCCAAAGTGTTATATCGAAATCAACCATAAATGTATTGCACGAGTGAGTAAATACACATAATAATAATAATAACAATAATAATGTTTATTCAGAATTTTTTACATCATTCTGAAAGGGCGGGGTATCAGCATAGCCATTTTTCAACTCCGGCTGCAATAATAATAATGGTGAGGCACTAACATCCCATGAAGGAACTTGGCCTGCAAGGCGGAAGTTCAGAGCTTCCGTGCAATACAAATGAAAAAAAAAAATATGTATACATACAATATATCAAAAAAGGAAACAATAACATTGTAGACAAGTATATTAAAAATAAGTACGTATGCAGTGGTATAAATATCTAAAGTAAAACAGTAGTACGATGTAACATGTACGAAATGAAATAATAGTTACTGTCTAGATTGTCTATCATGAAATGTAGATTTACAATTTAATTTAATCGCTTGAAAGTTCGCAGTGATAAGGAATAATTCGTGTATATCATTTATCAAAGTGGGTGCTATTATTTCAAAGCAGCCTTCGAATTTGGTTGTGTATGAAATGGTATAGCGAACTGTTCCCTATTTCTCAGATTTAAATCGTGATAATCTTGGCACAAACATTAACGACCAATGGGATCACTCGCAAGAGGTAAAAATCCGTGTCGAGAAAGCTAGAGCAGCATTAAATAAAATAAAAATATATATTCAAGAGCCACAATTTAACGGTGAAACTAAAATGAAGTTTTTGCGTTGGTAGGTCTTCTCAGATTTATTTTATGGGGTAGAGGCATGGATTCTATCGGCAGTAACAAGTAAAAGATGGCAAGCTTTTGAAATATAGTTATATCGTAGGATGTTGAGGGTGTCATGGATGGACCGTGTCACGAACGAAGCTATTCTCCAAAGAATGGGAAAAAGAAGAGAAGTTTTAATAATAATTAGAGAAAGCTCCACTACCTGGGTCATGTGATGAGGAAAGAGAACATGTTCAAATTACTATAAAATATACTGCAGGGTAAGATGTTTGGAAGAAGAAATGTGGAAGGAGAAGAATCTCCTGTCTCAAGAATTTTCGAACCTGGTTCTCTGTGACTACTACACAGTTATTTAGGGCGGCAGTTAATAAAGTGAAAATAGCTATAAGGTTGCCAACATCAGGAACGCATAGGAACCGAGAGAAGAAGAAGAACCTTACTTTTGAAGCGGGCTTAGTACAAGGATATCGGTTCGTATCTGAATTATGCTCGTAGGTATTTATGGAGATTACACCGTAAATTATACTGCATTGAAGCTTGAAGTGTTTAGACGTCACTGTGTAGTAAGAGTAATAATTTTGCATACGAATTGTCACCCATTGTGAATGTAACCATTATTCTCCATTTGAATGTAGCATTTAAGTTGCATGTGTGAAACATATTTTACGCACAGATCGCTTAATGGACCCAAATTTTAAGCGCATCCCCGATTGCGTGTACTTATAGCTATTTAGGACCGTGACTAACTCGCCGTGCGGCTATTGATATTACCTACTCTAGCCTGTAACTTGCTTTGACAGGAAGTGTTTGCTTCCCAAGCATCCACAGGCTGGAATCTTGCAGGTGTCACAATCGTTGTATTAAGACCGACGATGGCAAAGGTCAAGTTTGCACGGGGCATGGCAAACCTCTGTAATTGGTGCTCCGGACTAACCGCCCAGATGATATTGGGCCAGGAACCTTGGTAGGCGAGCGACGATTGCCGTTGCAGCCGAGGTCACAGTGAAAATAGTGATCGTTCGGGCCGGAGCGGTTGAGAGTTCAACTCCCGGCACGGGCGGTTTAGATTTTCACGTAATTACGGCTTAGATTTAAGTGACGCCCGCGCCCCCTGAAGTAATGCGCGTGCGGTTCCGGGGGGCAACGGTAGTCGGCAGGAGAAAATAAAAAAAAGTGGACGTGACTACCTCCCTGGACTTTCCCATACTGGAAACTGATCATATCGTCTTTATTCAACAGTCTTTACAACATATCAAAATTTTAACTCGATGACTCACGTCTTCACCGTGATAAGCGTTTACACTTTCACGTAAATTGCGGGTAAATATAAAAGAACTAGTGAGTCACCCGAACTACGTTTCGGTTCGCAAAATTAAGAGAGATTCATTAATATAAATTAAAAAAAAAGATGCATCGACGGGATCGAACCCGGGGCTCCCGCGTGATAGGCCAGCACGCTTACCGCAGAACCACACTCTCCTGTTTGAATAATGTGCGCACCCGAGCTAATAGTAGACAGCGATAGGCGCTCCGCTCTGCTGCCTAGAGAAGTTAATTAAATTATACTGCTGCCTAGAGAAGTTAATTAAATAAGTCTAAAAATTAGCAAACTTTTAAGCCATCGTACAACTTAATCGGTCCAGTATCTTCGGAGGAGATAGCGAACAAACATAGTTACACGCAAACAAAGAGAGCTACGATTTTATGTTATAAGACGTGTAGTTCAAAACGTGACCACCGAGCTTCTGTAGATGGCGCCAAGTGGACAAGCCGCCACTGTGCTATTTATGTATTATTTTCCTCAAAACGGCTGTAGCACCGAGGTGAAATTTTCTAAGTACCTGGAAATTATATTTTCTAGGGCATACAAAATCGATTTCTTTATTTTTGCGGAAAAAGATTCCTTGACGCAAAAATATAACAACCGTTAGAATAAAAAAATTATTTTTCAAAAATAGAGGGAGGAGGGGGCCGGTGCGCTTACATATATCCACAAGTGTAATATTTTTTTGCATATTCATATGCTCCATTATGCACTGAGCAATTCAGTGAAAACCCCAGCTACCTATCTTGTTTTGTTTATTAATTAAAGGGGTTTAAATTTTCAAACTTCAAAGCTTCGTAGAGGGCGCCACAGATAATTCATGAGATTCTTTAAAAAACAGATCGATAGCCCTTTTCGGGGTCTATCAGTGTATGAAGTTTAAACAAATTCCTGTGGGCAGTTTTTGAGAAATGATTTTTAGAAAATTTCCAAAATTTTGAAAATTTGTAATTTAGGCCCCTTAATATTTTTCAAAACACTTTTTATATCACCTCATGTTAGCCTTCATATACTATTCAGAAAACAAAAATCAATTGAATCGATTCATCCGTTTTTGAGTAATAGGGCGTTAAACTCAAAATTTTCAAAAAATTATAGCGCCCTTCATTTTAAACCTAGCGAGTTCGGAAAAAACTAACAGATTTTTCTTATGACCCTCTATCGTTATCCGCGATAAAATTTTCAAAATTTTAATCACGAAAACAGTGATACCAAAAAAACATGCGTAACTTCCGCTTCCGGTTTCGGATTTTTTTGAAAAGCTTATTTTGTCGATGAATTTTCGATACACCCCCGCATTCCAAAGCGCATCAAAATCGGAGCAATACTTTCGGCTGTAGAAGCGTCACCCACCCACACACACACCCACACACAGACAGACATTTTTTAAAAACCACTTTTTTGGGTTCCTAGAGGCCCAAAACGGATATTTCTGTGAAAATCTCGATTTCCAAAATTTTCATGATTCCAAGACTTCCCTATACCTATGGGTATGGGAAAGTAAAAAGATGATATTGGGCCACGTAAAAAGTAACCCCTGTAAAGCGCTTCTAATCTTCCCAAAACGGTGAAACAACCAATATTTCGCAAAAACTGCAAGTGCTACTGCTCCGCAACATCAGGCGAGGGCCGGAAACCAATTCCAAAACTTGCATGCCCGCAAACACCACTCAACATGTTTTCCTTTCAGATAATAATCTCAAATTTCAAAAATGTTGCAGATAACGAAGTTAGAGCTAAAAAAAGTTTTGAAAGATAGGTAAAGTACCCCTTACAGTTAAGTCTAGTTTATGAAATTTTTCCTACTACTGCACTACAAAATAGTAAGCATGTATACCAAAATTCAAATCAACATATTTACATTTGTGGAAATTAACAAAAAAAATAAAACATAAAAAATTGAACTACAAGGCCCTATAACTTCTTACTGAAGGGACTTTGTACTAAGGTATATTAGGTTTAATCGATTTATTATAACGTAAGGAATCTATGGCTAATCAGTGTCCCATTATTTTAGGGACACCCTGTATAAGTGTATATAGATCTTGAGGAGAAAAAGAAAAACAGATTTAAAATAAATAGCTGCAAAAGAGGACGTTCTACAAGAGAATAATTGCTTAAGACCTTGTGAAAGCTTGATTATCAGCGATATGGTAAAATATTAGTTTGAATTTGAATGGCCTTTAATGACAAAATTAATCAATCAGCCCTAAGGGTTTCCCCGAAAATGACTTTGAAATTAGAATTGGGGTTGAATAGTTCTACTCAGAAAACATCTCATTGCTAACTGAACCTCAATTTTAATTTGCAGGTTAGAAAGATCCCGATAAGATTTTACTTCAAAGCTTTAATTGAAAACGTAGAATTTCAAAAGTAGATAATTATACGAAAAAAAAGCTGAACTGCAGAAACAGATGTAAATCCTACATCAACAGAAGGGATTTCAATAATATTGTTTTAAAATTGCCGGTGTTCGTCTTGTTGTGTTATTAAGCTTTTAAACCTTCCGAGTCTTGCCTAAAATCCAAACAAATTAATTTAACGGGTTTATTCTGGGAAAGTTTGGAGCTGAAGAAATACGTTTGTTCAAAATTTATACGCGGATGCGTCCGGCTTCTAATGGCATAAAATATTCATTTTCTGTGCGGTATTGGACTCAGTCCCTTGAGAACGAGGCTATTTATTGCTGGACTTCTCTGCCAAGAATCTCCTTACGAACACATTCAAGATGCTCAGGGTTTAGCAAACATAATACGGTTTTGATGACGCTTTTATACATCTTTGCACTTACGGTTATTATCTCGTATATTATAGAGCATTGGGATAGAGCCGGGCAAGATATATTTTTTAGATAGCTGCTGCCAGGGCTAATAATTTGGAATTTTAGTTCGGCTAACAGTTCAAATGTTAGAGCTTTGCGACGTCGTATAGATGTATTTTAGTATTCGCACAATGAAGCCAACGAAGTTAAATATTTGACTAAAATAACCATATCAAAAGCAAATAGAAAAAACACACATGGGAACATGCATCTGCGTTCACGTTTCATGAAACATTGGTTTAGGATCAAAGGAAAGTTTTATGTTGAATCCCATTCTGCTGTTTGCTCAACCACCCGCAACATGACCCGCTGGAACGATAGAAATTGTAGTCTCGCGCCAGTGCAAACAGGCTCAATATTTGCAATTTTAATTCCGCGCGCTTATTAAGCTAACAAGATATGCGGGATTTAGAAATTGAAATTTTATCTTTGACTTTTGGACCAGAGGTGCTGAAAATAGAATATTTCAGGCGCCCGCTGAAATTTATTTTATAGGCTGAAGTTTGTATTACAAATCCTTTTTATTGTCATCGTGGGAGTTTATATTGTCTATAATTATAGATTAATATAATTCTGGGCGATCAAATACTATGTTTACTCTCTAACAATTCGTTTAAAGTGATTCCTTTGAATAGCCATGATATTATTTAAAAAATTTTAAACCGATGAGACTATCTTATTTATTGATTTTTTAAATCTTATTTCATTTAGTAATAAACCTTGGGAGACGAATTCTGTTAGATATTACTAGAGCATTGGTGCAGTTTTTTCTGTTTTTTTAGTTTTTATGACTTTATCTATTTATTTAATGTTATATACACCAGCCAGACTAACAGATATGCTGCCGAGGCAGCCATCCAATAAGAGGTTTGGACGTGTAAATTACATAAAAACGTATACTCTTTGAGAAAACTCACTAATTAACAACAGTACATTCTGAACCAAAGTTGATTTGGAAAGAATTTATAAGTAAATAAAACAGCTATTACGATATTACGAAGTTAAATTCTTTGAAAGAAAGGAAACAAAATAAAAAAGAAAAAGAAAAGTGAAAAAACATGTTTTAGTATGTTACAACGCGTGTTTAATTATGTGAACTGTTGTACATCTTACATACTTTTTTCATACACTACGCAACCACAAACCATCTTAGAGGGGAAAATTAAATTTGATGCAATAGTCATCCAAAAAGTGTTGTGGTACAGATCGAGTGAAGCAGGATGAAAATTGAGAAAAAATGCCAGTGTTGGGGCTATGACACAACGCCCACTGGTTACAAACCCCAACTCAGAATTTGGACATAACGCCCAACTTCAATTTTGGTCACAACGCCCAATTTTGATTTTGGTCACAACGCCCAACTTGGCCATAACGCCCAATTTCGATTTTGGTCAGAACGCTCAACTTGGTCACAACGCCCAATTTCGATTTTGGTCAGAACGCCCAACTTGGTCACAACGCCCACCGACGCCTGTTATATACGAGAGCTATCGACGCCACTTAAACCACCTTTTTGGTCATAACGCCCAACTTAGATTTTGGTCACAACGCCCAACTTTGATTCTGGTCACAACGCCCAACCTGGTCACAACGCCCACTTTTGATTCTGGTCACAACGCCCTACTTGGTGATAACGCCCAAGTTTGATTTTGGTCACAACGCCCAACTTCGACTTTGGTAGTAACGCCCAACTTTTTTTGAAGCACATTTTCATAGAAATTTCGGGCTTCCATATATGTATCTGGTAATTGAATAATGTTGAATTTTAATTATTTTTATTGCAACACGATTGACGTGGTAGGGTTACAAGTCAATAAAAAGATTAGGCAAACGTACATTTTCAAAAATATTCTGTAGTCGAAAGTCTTGAAATTGTTGGAAATATTTAAAGTCGCGGCTTTTTTGAAGTGTTTGTCCAGTAAGATTCTTGTAAGCGCGGTCGGCAGCGGAGTGGTGCCTACATTTTTTTAGATGCACTTACCTTTTTGTTATCTGTTTCCATATATTTTCTCAGCAGAATTTGGCTATAGTAGTGAAGTAATTTTCTTTTCCAATGCCTATTTATAAACCTGTATTGTGTCTGTGCAAAACTTCATGGTAAAGCAACATTCTAATGATGAAGATGAACAAGGAAGTTACTTTATTCACTAGTGAATAAAGTAGTTAATAATCTATAGCAACTTACAAAATACAAACATGTTACCGTGGAAACTAGTACACAACCAAGTACTATGATTACATATTTAAAATTGTCTCTTCAATTTTAAAACTTAATTATACAATTAATTGTAAGTATAGACATTTTTTTTATATGCTACACGTAAATAATAGCTATTTGTGCAACAAGTGCTAAAAGTGGCCGTTTATGCAAGAGATATGAAAATTATAAAACGAAGCCGAAGGCTGAGTTTCATAACATGTCGAATACAATAACACTTTTAGCACGAGTTTGCACACAATATTTTTTCTACGGCCTTAAATTTACTGTTATTAACCCATAAATGTCGATTTAACAAAGGTTTGTATTTATGACAGTTATAATTTATGTCATAATAAAGAGATGGCCTTGACGCGCAAGTAAATGTTTCTGGAGCCAGTAGCTGTCAAAGTCAGTTATCAAAGGTAATTATAAATGTACACATTTTACTTTATTCTTTTCCTAACGCTTTAATTATTTAAAAAACACTTTACCTCTAACGCAAGAAATAACTAGAATAACTTTACAACCTTACTTCCAGTTCGAAATTGTAAATTTCACACCAGCTGTTTACTTTTAGCACATGGGCTAAAAGTAAATAGCTAATTTCACTTTTAACACGCTAAATTATAAATTATAAAACGTCACTTTTAGTGAAAAAAGCTAGCGCTAAAAGGCTTACTTTTAGTAGTGGTCGTAGGAAAAGAGATTTTATCTATTCGGGGAAATTATCTCACTTGGCTATCTCGTGAGCTTAAGTTTTGCCTTTATGAATAAAATGCCTCTTTAGTCACTTGTACCATACATAACTACTTTCCAATACCTACCTATAAAGTTGTAAGTGCTTTATCCATTGAAGCCACGTTGTTAGAGTAACACTTTAATGATAATAGTGGATAAAATTTACTTTATCTACGACCACTACTAAAAGTAGGCCTTTTAGCGCTAGCTTGTTTCACTAAAAGTGACGTTTTATAGTTTACCGTGGTTAAAGAAATCAGCTGTTTACTTTTAGCTCTAGTGCTACAAGTGAAGTGAGGTTATAAAACTACAATTTCGAAATGGAAGTGAAGTTGTAAACTTATTCTAGTTGCTTCTTGCGTTACAGGTAAAGTGTTTTTGAAATAATTAAAGCGTTATGTAATGAATACACTCAGATGTGGAGTATTAATAATTACATTTCGTAACTGACCTTGACAGCACTGGCTTCGCAAACATTCGCCCGCGCATGGCCTACTATTTATTATGACATAAATTAGAAGTGTTGTAGATGCAAACATTTGTTAAATCGATATTTAACGATTAATAACGGTAAAATTAAGGTCGTAGATAAGATATTGTATGCAACGCGTGCTAAAAGTCGTTTATGCACGAGACATGGTATGAAACTCAGCCTTCGGCTTCGTTTCATAATTTTCATGTCTCGTGCATAAACGTAGACTTTTAGCACTTGTTGCATAAATAGCTATTATCTACGACAGTGTAAAATTGACTTTTAGTTGGCAGTTTTAAGTTTGTAAAACGACTGTTTAATAACATGTTTTCATGTCGTCAGTAGCAACGTGTTTAAAAGATTTCATTCGGCACGTCGTCAGTAGCAACGGTTTTAACATTTTTAACAACGCAAAATTACGAGCCTTTGCAATTTACATTTAAATATTTTTCTCATATTTACCGTGTTTTATAGATTCCATTGTAGATAAAATATTGTACGATACACATGCGTAAAGCATCTTTAGTCACTCGCGGGGCTTAATACGTTCGCTCACTCGCGTTTTAACTCTGCTTCACTCGTGACTAAAGACTAGCTTTACGCACTTGTATCGTAAATTACTAATTAATCACTAGGGAATAAATTGTGGTTTTTGTAAATAAGAAAACCATAGGAAGTAACACAGTGTACTTTGGTAACTAACGATATCATTGTGTCAAACTGACAAGTGTCAAGTTTTTTGGAAATACTAAGTTCAAATTTTAATTAGGAAAACCTCAATAATTGTATGAGTTGGAAAAAGTTTTTTTAAATTACAGTTTAAACTTACACATTTACAAAAATATTGACTGGCATTTAAACGAATTGCTTTACTTAGTTACTTATCCATCCTTGTCAATGAAGTGTTACTTTAGGAACGAGATGTTAGTAGATAATAGTATTTGAAATCGGCAGTGAAGTACGCTGAAATCGTCATTAAAATACGAGAAATCGGCAGTGAAGTAATCCATTGTTTTACGACTTTTCTGTAGGTGGCGAGACGACAGATAACGTCAATCGACCGAACATAACCTACAAAGGTTGGTTAAAATGTTTCGATTTCAAATAAAACATAGTGTACACCTCGGCACTGAATTTCTTTTTTATCCCTCATGTGGTTTATTTGCCTTGGCCCTATGGGCCTCGGCAACTAAATCCACATTCGTGATAAAAAGTTATACTTCAGTGCCTTGGTATACAAACTACTATTGTATACCAAGACACTGATGTTTACCTTTTTATCACTAATGGGGGATAAAAAGGAACTTGATTGCCGAGGGGTGCATTATGTTTTTTTTTAAATCGAGAAATCGAAATTACAACATTTTAAACAACTTTTTTAGATTATTTTGACGTTTATCTATGGCCCCGTCGCCTGCAAATTGTCGTAAAACAATGGATTACTTCACTACCGATTTCTCGCATTTTTATGACGATTTCGACGTTCTTCACTGCCGATTTAAAAAAAGTACAATTTTATAGACAGGTGTTGGTTTCGAATGATTTATATTATTGGAAACGCTAGTAAAGGGTTTTTTAGGGTCGAACGAATAAAAAGTTCGTTTGGGATATAACAAGATGTGTTACGTATTAAAATATGAACCAGTATTTGCAACTATTTGTATTTATGTATTATTTACTATATTTACTAACTACTATTTACAATTACAAACTACTATTTACATACAATCAATATACCAATAAGAATATCAGCAACAATTAAATTTAATTGAAGTAGAAATAACTAACACCAATACCAAGCTGAAAAACATAGAAGCACCTGGAAAAAATGAAATTCCTAATGAACTATTAAACATGGTAGCCAACTAGTACTTATAACGGAAAATCATAAACTTTTTCAAAAAATAGTAGAAATTATAAAAATACCAATCGACTGGCATAAATATATAACAGTACCAGTATCCCAAAATGCAAAAAGTCGTTCTTTTCAATTGCTGTGCAATAACACTATTGAACTCTACAGATTGGTGGTGGATAATGTGAACATAGACAATCAAATGAGCTAGCATACAGTTTATGCGTTTTGTATGCGTTAGACAGAATAGAGTAATATGCGATTGACATCTAGTATCGGCAGAATCAAGGAGTTTTATTTTCAGAAAACACTGAATCCTGGGATACTAAATTTTAAATCATATATGTCTGTTTCTGTCGAACGTTTACAAAGTCCATAAACTGTATTCTAACTCATTTGATTACCTATATTCACATTTTCCGCCATCAATTTGTATACAGATAACTAGCAATTTAGCCAATTCTGTGATTTCAACCCAACTTGGCATTAGAGGCACTAAAATTCCGACGGAAAACTCAATGGGTGGAAATTCAGAATACGTCATAGGCATTGTAAGACGTAGCAAATTCTTAACATTTCGATACCTACAATACCTAATTATCGTTTCTTTTACTAAGCGGGCTCAAATTTACTTTCTTGAACATGCGCGGTCGCTGTCGCAGAGTGTACAGGTTGGGGCACTTTCGATGTTTTCATAGGGAATCTCGATAACTATAGGAGATATGAAAAAATGGACCCCCATCCACGATCTATTTTCGGGAAAAACTTAATGGTAGAAACCAAAATGGGCTACCGTCTTTTGTTTTCGAGTTATAAACAAAATTTAATTTTTCGATTTTTCGCTTTGTGACCATATATCGCTTATTTATAAAAACAGATAAAAGTAATTTGACATTTTTCTGGCACCTTTTCGATACGAATGCAGTGGGCAGTCGGTTAAAAAAAGTTTTGAAATTCGCGTTATACCATAGAATTGTATTTTTGTATATGAAACCCATGGTTGTATGTGGTATCATGAATAATAATATTTTTTCCCATTCCAATGATATATATCATAATATTCAGATTGGTGGCGGAAAATGTGAACATACGTAATCAAATGTGCTAGAATACAGTTTATGGACTTTGTATGCGTTAGGCATAAAGAGACTTATATGCGATTAACATCTAGTATCCCCAGAATCAAAAGGTTTTGTTCTTAGAAAACACTGAATTTTAGGATACTAGATTTTAAATCATATATGTCTACTTCTGTCTAACCTCTAACGCATACAAAACCCATAAACTGTATTCTAGCTCAATGGACTGCCTATGTTCACATTATCCACCACCATTCTGTATAATACAGCATATACTGTCCCTAATAAATTTATAACACAGATTTTTTTATCAGCCATTTATCAGAAAGTTTTATTCCTGATACAAGTTTCTACATCTTCTCAAACTAAAAATGCATTTGCCAAAATGTAAATATATTCTTTCGTATACGGGGAGGTTCAAAAATATGAAAATGGTTCAATAATAAAGTACCCTTATTTTTCAAAATAGAAAAAAAATGTTATTTGAAGAAGTTACTTAGAATTAAAAGTAGGTGTCACAGTTACTTACTCCGAAAACATTTTTTTTCTGATTTCTCTTATTTTTTTCTTAACACCCTGTGTATTACCAAATGAAATACTTCAAAGTTAACTTATCAACGGATACGATAAACGTGTACTGTCAAACCTGAGTTTCCCCTCACTTAGCAACCAGGATATTAAGTGATTCGAAATTAGTGCTAACAAATCTCATTTTCGTGTCAAATTTTTAAATAATTTAATAACAAAAAGACCGAATAACAATTCAAAATTAATTATAACTTATAATAGATATGATATAACCAATACTTCCAATTAACATTTTTGTGTATTTTGAAAAATAAGGGTACCTTATTCTTCCATGATTTTCATATTTTCGAACCTCCCTCGTATATGAAGTAGGATATTTGAATTTTTGCAAATGCATTTTTAATTTGAGAAGCTGCAGAGATTTTAATGGACAATAAAACGTTCTGATAAATGGATGTATAAATGACACTATAATATTATAAGCAACAATCAAACATGATTAATTCTGTCAATCAAACGGTGGTATTGTAACAATGCCAAAACTTTGTTTAATTACGTATATTCTAAATGGTACAAGTCTTTAACTAGAAAACGACGAAATATTAAAAATTGTGAGTTGTTGCTATATAAAGTAGTCAAAAAGAATAAATCGATCCCATACGACATATGTCACTGAAATGGGAAAAAATCCTCTTTCTCATAATGCCACAGCTAACTACGTGTATGAGTTCCATATAAAAAATATAACTTTATGTTATAATCCGAATTTAGAATTAGAATTATTATTAAAAATAAATAATATTAATACTACTTACGGGAACTTGAAAATGTTCCTACTTTTTACCTCGCCTTAAAAGTTTAATTTATTATTATTCATTTTAGATACACATTTTTCTTACTTTCTGTGCCGCCTGGGCGATATGACCAAGTTTGGCGTTGTGACCAAAATCAAAGTTGGGCGTTATGACCAAGTTGGGCGTTGTGACTAGAATCAAAAGTGGGCGTTGTGACCAAGTTGGGCATTGTGACCAGAATCAAAGTTGGGCGTTGTGAATATTCTATGCACTTTAGAACTGCAAAACAAAGTTATAACTCAATTAATGCAACTGCTGTCTTCTTAAAGCGCAAAGCACTGATTTGATGAATAATACAAATGACGGCAACTTGAGTAAGTTGGAACGATACAATGAAATATGAAATATATATGAAGTTTGGAACATATGCAGCAGTACTTAAGACGCTCTAATCGTTTTGGTACAATTTAAAGTAAATATTCAATGCAAATTATTAAGTTTTTTTTGTCTCTGGCTGCGCAGTTCACCCTAAGCTTTGAAAAGACTCAGTTGTATATTTTCTAATGAACACAACATATTTTATAATTATTGGCACATATATAATTTTACAAATAAATATCTCATTTCAAGATATAGCTTGAAGTTGTGACCTTATGTGCATTTTATTTAATTTAATCAATTCTCTATCAATGAAATACAACCACAAATTGACCTTACCGACAACATATATATTTTTCAAGGTTACAACTTTATGGAGACAAGATTCATTAGTTAGCAAAAACATCGCAAACATTTTCATGGGATTTAAGATATCATTTCAATGACGACAACGCTGCTGTTTATTTATTGGAGATTTATAGCATCCGAGGCCTATGCCGCTTGCGATAATCTACACTCGACCAGCCCAACAGAGCGTCATCCACGAAGGGGTTTATTGAAGCCAAGAGGGCTGTAAAGCTACAATGACGAGATTGACACTAAAATTGTAGTAGTCTATTCAAAGCTGGGTTTAATCAATCAATCCATTATACGCTGATTTCATTGCCCGTTATGCTCGGGGTAGTTAGGAAGCAATCGATCATGTTTTTTGTGTTCCTTATCATTCTTTGGAACCACTATCTAAAAGAACAGATTAATACAAGCTTTCCTGCGCAGAGATAAAGGGCACCTAATGTTTTCTTCCCGACGCTTTCAGAAAACGGAAATGGAACGGGAGTGAAGGATTTTGGGTGCGTCCTGGACGTTTTCAGATTTATTAACACGGTTATTTTTGTCAGATTCTCAGGAGTTATTCTTGCGCAGTTGTAAGGCGTTGCGTTTCCAACATACATTGAAAGATAACGCTTGATGGAATTCTGAAACTGAATGGAGGTAAACGTTATTGAGTATTTAAAAGGTTTTAAGTACTGTAATGAGTAACACGAATATGGTCGGTAACAAAGCAAAATAATTGTAGTTAATTTATAATAACATTAATATCGTCATTTTGTATACCATTCTACGTTTTTCGGCACTATCACATCTGGGAGCTACCATCAATTCATGACCAATATTATGGGAACTTAAGTCATCGGTACATATGTATCAAGTTAACCTCTTTATCAGAAAATACACAAGTTGAACAGCAGCTGACGGAAGATTATTCAAATTAGCCACAACGACTTATAATATCACCAATAATTTTTGATAATGTAAGTACTTATTTCGAAGAATTATTAACGATAGCAAAGGTGCTTTGCATGCTATTTTCTGCAGCGTATCTACTACTCTAAAACATGCCGAAGAAATCTAGGAATGATCTAAATTTTTTCTCGTTCAGACAGTAGCCCAACTTCTTAATAAGAATAAAATACAAACGACCTTATGCACATTGCAGTTGACTAATGAGATTCTAGACAAACGCTTTTACTCTATCTAATCAGTGGAAGCCAGATGAATATAACAAAACAAAGATACGATCATACGAAGAATAAAATTATAGTCGTTTGCTACTTCGTTGTGTTAGATATATCAGAGTACGTGAAAATAGCCATGCTATTCGCGAATGTCATCAACGGATAGGGCAGTATGAGAAAAAGACAAGTGGATTCGTAAATTACATTTAAAATTGATCTTGCTCTAGATTCATCAAACACACATTTCAAAGTGGTAAATCACTCTTATATAAAACGATAAATCATAAATAACTTAGCTGGGTCATAGATTAGAAGGATGAGAGAATGTTTTCCTCGGCTTGTGAGACGATGAGTAAATTAACCACACGGTGACTCAGAAACCGTCAAAGTAGAGCACAGGAAACTGCCGCGTAGCTCGAAAACGGAAACAAAACTGGCGTCTTCATAGAGCTTCGTTTAAAAAAAAAACAACGATAATTCGAGAGTATCTACTGGGATTTAGTATGAATCCACCAGACTTTGAACTAAAAGTTTTTTCAAGACTGTTCTGGATGCCCGAGGGTTGCAAAACAGTGGATTGATGTACAGCACGTCCATGACACTGATACTATAGTGAACGTAGCGCAGCATGGTACAGGGTATTCGTTTGAATGTATTCGACCATCGGTCGATATAAAATTCCACTAAACTCGACAGTAAGACAGTATTCGGTATTTAAAACGTATAAGACTAAGCTGAAATGTCCGACAAGGCCGTGATTTGCCTAACCAGCACGATAGGGTTTTCCGAGCGCGTATGTACATATGTACAAGGCTTAAATAGCATTTCGCACGAACGTTTGTGCTCGATTACGTTGTCTGGACCGCTTCTGACGATCTGTCTCCCCGTGAGCCAGCGCGAGAGGAAATTTGATGATGCATATAATTTTAAAATTTTCGAAAGTTAGCGGAGCAAAAATTTCAAAACGGTCTTAACAATAGCTTGTAATACAACCTCCAAGCGCATGCATTATCAATTTTTATTTTTTCAATCCACTAAGTTTCTAAATCATATTAGAACAATAATCGTATGAACTTTTGGTGGCAGTTGGTCACAGGGTTGCTATGAGTGATTTAATATTACTAAAGCATTATTGACTTGAAATTTGTGAAGGATCACGTTGAGGGTTCAGTTTATTTCAATTGTGAATGAATAATAATTATAATGTTATATACACAGTGGTAGAAATGGATTTCCCAGTGGTATAATTTGATATAATAATATGGGATTATTATAATTTGCAATAAAAGCTAATGTTAAAAATAACTTTAAATTATATTGTTCTATTGTGGATGCAATCGAGTTACAAGTCACTTAACGTGGCTTCAGTGCGTGAGTGATTGTGTATTGTGCCAATGGATTTGTTTTCTATTATAAAGAATAGAAATATTAAGTTCTACAGCTGACAGCGTGAGTGTTCAGCAAGGGAGAGCGGGTAACAAAGTCAGGTATCTTTGAAAAAGACAACAATTCAATGTGGGATATCTAACAAAGTTTGATTTGGGATAATTATAAAACACTGTGTAATTAGATTTAGTAACTATTTATATAGTGATTAATTGAATTTGTTGTCTAAATAAAGATTTAGGTATCTATAATTTGAACTTATCTTTTTGGGTACTTACTTAGATTAATAGTAAGTAATGTAGAATGTCAACGTATTTTGGATTAAGACATTAAAATTTTATCTTAAAGGTTAATTGAATTTTCTTGTGTAGATGTCCGATCATACAAGATAACTGTCAAGTTGTTGAAACGTTAAACGGAAATATTTTTGGGTACCTGAATTGAATACTAAAATTAAATAAATAATATTATACTGCTTATAATAGCTGCCTAACATAGAAAAATTCACATAAGTAGGATAATTCATATTAACACATCTATTCAGCTGCTGAAAAACGGGACTCATTGTTTTGTGAGAGTTAGTCGTCCATGTTTTTAAATTGCAATAAACCTCAAAGTATTATACATTTCTAGTGATGTATAAAGCCCTCATTAATTGAAGTTTTCTATAATAAAGGTAAGTCAGTTTGTTTTATTGATATAGAATCAATATAAATTATCATACAAATCACCAAACAAAACGCTGTATTAAAAATAAAGAGTATATTTTTAATATAACATCCAGAAAGGTGTCTAAAGAGAAAGGTGGATATTACAAATTGGCAACATCAACGTGAAGATAGAATAGAGTATATTGTAAATTGTTCTGCAAAGTTTGAGTTAAGATACAGACAATATTACTAATTGGCGACTAACTAGTGGGGCATGATAAAGGGAAAGGGTATATATCAAAAGTGATATATTTGCAATATCTCGATAAAGGGGATATTACAAGCTTTAAAGAAATTGAACCTAAATAACGTCGAACATATTTATAAAATGCTTCACAATGTGCAGAGTCGGGCAAAATGTTATTATTCAACATATAGTAAAAGTATATAAAAACAGATATTCCAATCACAGCCCTGTGTTCTGTAAACTCCTTTTCCGCAATTTTCTTCTGAATGCTTTTCCATGCATTAAAATTACATACTCTTAGTGATTGTTTTAGTGAAAGGAATTGATCTGAAGGTTTAGTGTCAGAAAACTATAAACTACCGTTTGTATCAATTTTGAAATTATTGTTCATATTTCTAGATGGAAAACCACTATGACAATGTAAAGCTGTTGCCTTTAGGTTTACTACTTATTAAAAACCCGGAACACGTTTTTACAGAAACAGGTTTGACTTATTTGATTTTAGACTCTTTGTATTGATTCCTCTATATTTCCGTTCACTACACTACTTTCTACAGTCTGCATTTTTACAGCAAACATTCAATACATAATGTACTTCGTTAAAAGCTTAATGCACTTATGCGTTAATCCCTTTCAAGCAGATTGCTCAAAACCACTATGCTCGAGACCGAATATACTTTCAATCAAATGTACAGGGTGGCCCCTTAAGAATAATATTCTATCTATTTTTGCTTTAACTCAAGAACTAAATATTAGTTAGATAAAAATAATACTTTGCATAAACCTCAGTTTTTTACCTATGCTAAAAATATATATGTTGTACTCAAAATGCCGAATTCGGTCAATGACCGAAATCGATACCCATAACGCGCTGTGGAATTTGAAATACGCTCAGAACACGTTGTGGGTAAATTTATTCGCATTGTTTTTCTCACTGAGCGAAGAGTACTATTCACACCACGTTGTAGGCAAATTAATAATATCCACTACACGATTTTACGAAATTTATCGTATTTTGTATTACAACCTCATAAAATTCACAATAGAAAACGGTGCTAGTTTGAAGTTGTTTATTTGGTAAAATATTGTAATAGCAGTCTCGCTTAAGTAAATGGGATTTTAAATATAAAATAAAATTTATAATTATTAGCAAGGGATACTACACTTTACAAAATGTATTAGTTTCAATTTCGAAACTGCCTGTCAAACTCAAGGCAAATTGAAAGAATGTAACTTTAATTACCACAAATAAATGGTTTATTGCTCATTCCTTATATCATCCATTTGCAATAAATTCGGGCATAGCTCTGGTGAGCATGAACAAAACTTAACTCAGGGTGTCAGTTCATAAAATTAAGAAAAACGTTGTATGACAAATAACTCCTTGTATGAAAAATACTCTCAATTATTAGGGCAAATCCACCATTCTCATCTGACGTTTAAATAACCTCTAAATTTATCTCAGTAAACAAGATAATCTCTCAATGCAAATTAGCGTAAAATTAAATTTTAAAACACCAAAATGGCAAGGAAGCATCAGGTAAATACGATTAATACTGTGACGTAGCAACTGCTAGGCTTGTTTTGTTTCTAGTGTGACGTCAAAACTCACGGGCGATTGTTTTTTGTTCTGCATCCGGTCAAAACTGAAAAATGCCGAGTCATCTTGCACTTTCAAATGACGCTCTCTAAATTTCTCGACGGTGGACGGACCCGAACAACTGCAACTTGATGCTATAAGTCGTAGACTGTTTTAACTTGACGCACCCCGCAAATTATGGGGCTGTAGAGAAAGATTTTGTGAAATCCTACCTTAGTCGGAGACCTCTCGGACGCTGGATACACTTCTCAATGACGCCACGGAAATTATGCACTTGGGAATGGTTTGTTGGTTGGAATTTCTACACCTCTTCTGAAGGCCCTCTCTACCCGTCGCAGACACTATTTTTGCTAGACGATGCTGCTTAGTTATGGAAATGGGCCCCCGAAGTTACTCGCACTTGGACGAATTTTTCTGCTGGCTAACGTGCTACCCTTGGGACTCTTAACACATGGCAAACTAGACCTGCAGATACCCTGCACACTGGTGAATAACGTTACACACAACTGGTATTAAAAAGATTTTGTATTTATAATTTTAAGCAATAAAATGTGGAGCTCAATCTGCCCCCAACACGCTTGTTTTGTAATAATAACAAAAGACTGTCACGTCACTTAGCAACTAGATTTTCAACACTGTGTAATAGGTATAAGGGGTTACAGCTTATATATATATATATATATATATATATATATATATACATATAGATATATATATTGATAAAGTATACTAAGTCACTTCCGAAATAGGTATCGCACACACGCTGTGACTTCATATATAACGCTGTCACTTGTGACAACGTTTTGCTAAGATTTTTAAGCCATTCGATTGTAGATGTCGTCCAGAGCTCAAATCCCAATTTTGTTCTGGAGGTGACTTTGACCCCCTAATCAAAATGAGTTCGTCAATTAGTTCGGCGTATAACCGTTGGCGCTGCCATCACTTCAGCGTATTTGTTAAAGTTTTTATGAATAAACTCGCACAAGTCACTTCCAAAATATGACAACGTTGTAAACGGCGTGAATAGTTGCTTTAGTCGTGAATTTCACATGGGCTGAACTGGTTGGAATCGCCCACATTGAGTCAGTTCGATTTGTCGTTTAATAATGCAGGGAATCAGGGGTCATTTGTTGGTGAAAATGGCACTAAACAAAGGTAAGTTTTTATCAATCTTTGCGCTTATAATACCAATTGCCAAAGTAAATGTGTTAAAATTATTTCACATTTTTAACTTAATGTACATTTTATGCCCGTCGGTTTCTAAACGTTTTAAAACTTTGAAGCCTATTTTTTAAATTACAGAAATGGAATTATCAAAAAACACTTCTTTAGCTACGGAAGGATTACGACGAACGAATTTTGAAAAGACTCGTGTAAGTACCTATGTACTTTGATTGGTGTTTCAACAGAAGTTAATTCAGATTATTCTGCAATAAGGGCCGATATTTCCGTTGTGGGTTAACATAAAGAATTGCTAAGGCGCCCTTATGTTATTGGAGTATGCCGTATGCAGCATATTAATAGTCGAGAATAAATAAGACGCATATGTTCAAGGATTTTTTATATTGCATTGTGCGGATCCACTAGTGTTGACTAAGCGATACAATCGAGTCATAACATTACGATTTACGATGGGTCCGAATTGAGTTGAATAAATAGTACTGGTGTGACATACATTTGGAATAAATAGTTACATTAGCTTGTTCGCTGCATTCAAATTAATTATATTCCGCTTCTCAAAAGTGTTCTACTCTTCCCATCACTAATTCTTAAGCATTAATGTTTTCCTGTCTTTGCCTAGTAAAAGACGAAACGTTAATTCATTCGGTTTATTTTTATTGTATGTTTTGACATCAGAAACTTGTATTCCTGAGTTCAATCGGTTCTCGAAATACTTTAACAAAAAGTATCAGTTATGCAATGAAATCCTGTATGCTGCACGCTTATGACCTAACCATTCGGTGACTTCCCCGTCTTTGGAACGAAGCTACCTTAACGGACACCGTAAAGAGCCCTATTTAAGGACAGGTGGCTGTAAGGTACGGGGGCATATATTCGAGAATCGAGCTAAAAAGCAGTTTAAGAATTCGGCTATATTTTAATTATGTACGTTTTCTCAAAAGTTTTCATATTTATAATCAATGATTATAATAATAAATTATTTATTTTGTGAGCACGTATAAGTAATATATCATTACGTCTTACTATACATTTAACAAAATTATCCTAAATTGTACTATTCTGGCATCATCTTTATCGCATATTCTAAAATGGACAATTAACGCGCCTCTATTGGCCACCGGCTTGTGGTATCTACGTGAACAATAATTTAAAATCTATAATGGCTTAAGGGAGGCTTTTAAATACGCAAAACTTTCACTTGTAGTTTCTCAGTTGTTGTAATGCCCATTTGATTAATTTTTGGGTTACCTGAATTTTAATCCATGCGGTTAGGTTAATAATTAATTACACACAATTTGCTGTTGTAGAAATGGATTGATGACCAGGACTTTCTGGAATATTCTAAAACTGAACTTTTAAGTGAAAATAACGCTTGCATTTCCAAAAATGAAAACAACAAAAACAAAACTAGTTGCATTTACAATTTTGTAGATGAACCTGACAATGATAATTGAAATACTAATACTGATATTACACTCTTGGGTGGTTCTCATGCTAACGATAAAAAAGATTATATTCATAAGTTTGTCCTTAATCCTGAAGACCGTTTCAGTGGCAGTAGTACGTATACAATGTACATATCCGAATCGAAATGTGATGATGACAGAGACAAGGATTTTGATATTGGTGATTATTTGGACAAAAATACTGAAAGTTCTTCAACATCTTGTACTAGTATACCAGAAATTTTGGAAGTTAGTGAGCCATTGGTGTTCCACGCACCACCTCCCCCCCGAACACTGACTGAAGTACGTATGACTATTGAAAACGTCATTTCAAGTATTTTTTTCTTCTAATGCCTTCAATTGTAGTTAGTAGGAATTTGGTAATACATTTTTTCTGCGACAGTTAAAAAACAGTTTATTTTTCACTAATTTCCATGCATAAAGTTTGGTATTGTGGTCGGAGTAAAAAAAGTAACTTCTTCGTGCGTGCCATAATGACGTTTATTAAAAATTTAGAAAACCATTCTACTTTCACAATTTTTTTATTAATTGCAGTCTGGTCGTAGAAAAGATAGTGTATGAAACATACCCCGACGTGTCTTTTTGAACCGCCTTTCTTTAGGGAGCTCAACTACGTCTCGTTCCTTAAACTCACTCGGTTCAAATAGCACCATTTACAAACTTGCATAGATTACTATTATCTTACTATTTTAATACAGCAAAAGAAACGCAATGAAAAACAAATTAGATGTAAATTTTGTCAAGACGAGATTAATAATAAAAGCTTTATGAGACATATACAAAGACATCATAAAGATGAAATGGAAGTAAAAAACATATTGGATTACCCCTTAAAAAGTAAAGAGAGAAGATATGCTGTCGCATTATTACGAAACGACACCAACTTTGACTTATACATAAACCAAGTAATAAGACCAAAACGCCAAGAAATTATGTATGTATTGTATGTATGTATTATCTGTAACCTCATTTACCTTGCGGTGTCGAGGCTGGTGCTTTATGCGCTGGCATCTGGCGGTACAATGATCAACTTGCCCCGGATTCGGGATACAGAGTTGGATCGCGCCTTTGGTGCTTGCGCAGCAACCATTGTATGAAGTGTGTGTATTGGTGATGTGTTGACCTTGTTACTCTATCTCTTAGGTATGTGGTTCTGAGTAGAGCACAGTTAATTTGGTGCCCAACTGTGAATGGTCTCACCGAGCCCGATTCCAATCACCAAGGCGGAAAAATTCCGACCCCCGCAGGATTCGAACCGAGGACTTGCATTTATGAATTTGTAAAATTCAAAATATTACCCGTGTCCCTACTGTAAGGGAATATATAAAAAGAAATATTTAAAACGTCACGTTAAAGGATGTTCCTTCAACAATATCAAACAGAAAAACCCTCTGCCATTGTCGCAAACTTTAACTGCATGTGCTATGGACCCTACAAATGTGATTTCAAAGTTACATGTTAAAGAACAAGTAAGTACCACGACATAAAACACCATTTGATGTCTTTAATGTTATAACTAGCCAACTCACAATTTTGAGTAGTAGAAGTAGTAGTATTGGGTAACTATTTCATTTTTGTAATTAATTTACAAATAATATAAAACAGATTTTGAATTCAGCAAATTTACAGAAATTTTTAGGTATAGTCTATGAAATTTTCAAATGTAATTAATTATACTTCATTCGGAAGTTGGTATGCCTAGTTATAAAATTAAGGATGTGACATAAAATAATAATTATTAATGTGCATATGCAGGTATTTGATCTCATGAAACCCGATGATGTTGCCCTTGAAGCCAAAAAAGATCTGCTAATTGCCAATTTCGGCGAGTCATATTTAAAAGGACATCGAAAAGAACGAATGGCTTACTCTTGTAGTAACAAGATGCGAGAACTGTCGCGACTTCTGCTCAGTTACAGAGGCGTAGTAAATAATAAAAACATAACTTGTAAAGATATGTTACATCCAAGAAATTTTGACAACGTTCTACATGCCACACGAATTGTTGTAGGATACGATCATGCTAAAAAACATACAAAACACCAAGTTTAGCGATGCACTTAGGCACGCTACTAAAAACAGTATGTGATGAATTAACACATTTACTTTTGAAAGAGAGTTCTGGTTTTAAATGCAAGTCTGCAGAAGACTCTAGAATTTGGATAGATAATATAAAACATTTTAAAAAATTTGTTGAAACAAGGTGGAATACAGAAATGGCATCTTAATGAAAAACGATGGAATAAGCCATTACTGCTGCCGTTAATTAGAGATGTTAAAAAATTTAAAGAGGAAGTTTCATTATTGGCTCACGAAAGTTTACAGACGTTGAGTTCTAACAAAGATGAAAAAACCTACAAACTGTTAGTACAATGTTGTTTATCATTACTAATTATATTCAACAGGCGTAGGATTGGAGATGTACAATATATGAAAATTACAAATTATAAATCTGATAAAAAAAGCAACTACAGTGATTTTGACCAAGTACTAACGGAAGCAGAGAAAATCTTAACAACAAAGTACAAGAGGGTTATAAATAGTGGAAAGGGATCCAAGGCTGTTGTTCTCTTAATACCAGAAACTTTAGAAAAAATGATTGATACTTTACTGGAACATCGGCTAGAATACATCGACAAAGACAATGAATATGTTTTTGCGATGCCTGGTAGTCGAATTAAATGGGGGAAAGGTGATGTTGCCATACGTACTTTGTGCAAGTGAATAAAATTAGAATCTCCAGAAGCATTTTCAAGTAATACACTACGTAAACAAATTGCAACGGTTATGCAAATTCTTAACTTAAAACGAAATCAAACAATTTTCAAATTTTATACCCAAAAAACCCATGAAGAATTTTACGAGTAAGTAAAAACCACAGACACAAAGAAACTTATCCCCAGTAAATGTTTTTTTTTAAATTTACAGGATGAGTTTTTTTAATCATCTGATATTTTTATTTTATTAAAGATACCTACTTTAAAATGTAAACGTTCTAACTTCGTTTTTTAGATTACCAGTAGATGTTTACCAGACTGCTAAAATTTCTAAATTGCTGCTTATGATAGAAAAAGGATCTTTACCTGTACAATATAAAGGAAAATCCCTAGCAGATATTGATTTGGACCCAAATGTCGAATTTGCTGAGGAAGATATAAATAGTGGTATATGTCAACTTTGCACTAAACTAAGTTATCTACTTTTTTACATAAACTCTTTTTCTTTAACATTTACTAATACTTGTGTAACTTAATTTTAGTTTTATTTGTAGGAAAAAACAATACTACATCTGATATTCAGATTGAACTGTGTATACATCAGGAAATCGAAGTTAGAATTGAGGATTGTCTTAAAACAAAAAGATTTCAGAATGTAGAGTATACAACGAGTGCAAACAAAGATCTAAATGAAGAAGTGTTTTGCAATGAAGTAGAATTGTCGCACGATATAGAAATGCACGACAATAGTAAAATTATTATATACAAAAATTAATTTAAAGTACATGGTTTCATTTCAGATGGTGATAATACTGATAAAAATTATGAAATTTCCAATAATGACCAAGATGAACGTTATAAGCGTCCCCCCAAATCTTGACAGCAAAGAGTTTGTACGTCATATAAGTAGATTCTAAAAACAAAATTTTAATATTGTATTTTTAGCATGGTCCAATAAAGAATTACATGTTTTGAAAAAGGAATTCTCTACATACATACGAAAAGAACGTTATCCCCCTTCTACGGAAATAAAAGAATTTCTCAAAAAGTATATAATAAATAGATCTATCACAGTAGTAAAGTCTAAAATTCAACATTTAATTAAAAAACAAATTCAAAATTAATTATTTTTATTTTCTATTGTACTTACGAAATGTATTTTAATTTAATTTTCTGTTGTATTTACTAAATGTATTTTATTTGAATTTTCTATTGTATTTAGAAAATGCATTCTATTTTAATTTTCTATTGTATTTACTAAATGTATTTTATTTTAATTTTTTATTGTATTTACGAAATGTATTTTATTTTGATTTTCTATTGTATTTACTAACTGTATTTTATTTTATATGTTTTTATTTTGTAATTACTGATTTAATACAAATGTTTTCTTAAATTTACTTTATTTTCAACGTCATTTTTCCTCTGTGATGTTGGAAACAAAACAGATTTCTAGGTTTATAGATTAATTAACTCTTCATACAATTAATTTCATCAAAGCTACGGGTAACAAGAGTCTGTTCAGTCAGTCTGTCAGTTGGGCGATCTATATTCTGATTAGAGCTCGTGGGATGTATCTCAAAGGTCTCAAACATTGAACATAAATTATCAAATCAATAGAGTGTAAACTACCTACCGAGGACAAAAATGGTTAAGCATAAAATATGGAAAATATATAAAAATAATCAAACCTAGCGTATTATGTGTATAATAATAATAATAATAATAATACCACATTTATTTACAGAATATAGATACATATGATACAAAAAAAATATTTAGATATAAATTTGTAAATAGGACATAGTTCAGTTAGCAAGTAAAAAAGAACAAGCTAACTGGTCTACCACTATGCCCATCCAGGAAACGATGTCTATATGCACGGACAAGTGTAAAAGTGTACAAAATAAATAATTAGAAATTAAATGATTAAATATAGGTAAACAAAATATATTGCAAGGGAAAGGAGAGCACCTCATTGGCTTAGAGCGAGTTTACTTTTAAAATGACGTTTAAATTTGGCTAGTGGAGCGTCTATCAAATTATTAGGAATTATGTGATTATAGTAATAAACAATATTGTAAGAAAATGACCTCTTGAAGAAAGACGTTTTGTGGTAAGGAATAGTCAAATCATGCTTCGATCGAATATTAATATGATGTTGTTCGTTTCTATAGGATAGTTTATCAAATAGGTAAGGAGGTACTTTGTTGATAATAATTTTGAAATAAAAGATCGCCGTATGGAATATGCGCCTATTGGACATGTTAAGCCATTTTGCTTCATTTATTTTTTGCGAAACGTGATGCTGCTTACGCAAACCAAAGATGAATCGCAGACAAGAATTTTGTGTTCGTTGGATACGCAAACGTGTAAGAGCTGTGATACATGAGTCATACAGGGAATCGCAGAAATTAAAATGAGATAAGACTAATGTATCACACAATAAAATTTTCATGTCCCTTGTTAGGCAGTACCTATTAATTTGCGTATAGCAGTTTTAGATTATAATACGCTTTTTGAATGCAACGAGATACATGGTAATCAAAGCGGAGATCATTATCAACATAGACTCCTAGATTTTTGCAAACAACTTTATATGGTAAAATATCATCGCCCACCTTTATTTGGAACAGAGATGAATTCATATCTCTATCCTTCTTCTTACCAAATAGCATGACAGAAGATTTGGAAGAATTTATTAGCAACGAGTGTTTCTTGCTGAATTCGACAAGGTTTAACAAATCCTCATTCACTAACGACACCGCCTCCTCTAATAAATGCGGAAAAAAGAGTAATATAGTTGTGTATCGTCCGCATACATGTGAAATTTACAGTGCTTTAAGCAAGAGCCTATGTTGTTAGTGTATAGAGAAAACAAAAGAGGTCCCAATATCGAACCTTGTGGAACCCCCGATAAAACCACTCTGGGGTCAGATATTTGCTATGTATTTCTCGAATCAGATTATTATAAAAAACAGGTTCATAAAAAGACTTGTTGATGTAGGAATTTAATGAGAATTATAATTACCTATTACACACACAGTGTATCTACATCAAATGATTAATATCAGTATTATACAAACCAAATGTAGACATTGGTTGAAAGGTTAGTGGAGTAATATATTTTGTTAGTAATATTAGCACAGTAGGCGAAAAATATTTTTTCACTAACATTTCATACACTTTGGTTGTCATATTGGCAATTGTCATGGATTTGAAATCGGTATCCAATCAAATTTGTTATGCTAACATAAGCCAAACTAAATCCATTTTTTTGTTATTGAAATTATTAAATTACACCTAAATATTCAACATTAAGTACCTGATCTGTTAAATTAATGTTACATCATAGCTCTTCTCGATAATATTACGCCACAGAAAATAGTACATTATACACCAAGGGAGAGAAATGCATGACTATTTCCGAGGTGCAATTGTAGCGAGAGGGCGAAGCCCGAGCGTTAAAAAGCACCGAGGGAATAATAGCATCCTCTCCTGAGGATTATATACTTTTTTGTCACGCCCCAAGTAAGATTAAGAGTGAAAAAATTGTTTAACCTGATTGATTGATATTTTAATTTTGACAGATTTATACATTTTAGTAGTCTCTGAAAATATAATAATCGTTTTTACTCCCTAGGGAAATAATAAAGTTATTATTTCCCTAAGGCATAACACATTATTTCTGTCATGATTTTTTTAACCTGGAAACTGATTTCTGATCCCGGACGTGCAAAAAATTGAATTTTAAAAATATACTTTGCGTTACAGATTGGCGTTTCCTATTTAACGGCACATATTAATTAATGCGTTTCACATTCACGTGCTGAAAAGTGCCTTCTTTTAAAATAGAATATATTTGCTTGATAGTAATCCACATTTCTTGTCAGAAGACACGGCTACGATTATTTCATTCTAAGCGTTATAATATGAAAAACTGACAACACTGGCGGATGTGACTTCGTGCGATTCATGTCTTATATATGGTTCCGTATGTTAATCACCTGCGGAAGTGACTTTCTATCTCACATATGAACATTATATATGAAAATTTTATTTCCAAAAATTGTTTCCCCTCTTTTGATGGATCTATAGCGGAAGTTCCCCTCAGCACAAATATGGGTTTATTTTGTATATAATATTAGTAGAAAAGGTGGAGGTCAGTCCGCCACATCTGTGCTCCGGACAACTTAACAGGTATCACTATATATATATATATATATAAAAGAAATTAGGATTGATACCATGTTTGACCTTATGGACTACAGTTTTGATGTCAAGTATTTGCCTAACTACTAAAATTGTCTTTTTCTTGGAATAAATGTCACCACACTTTGCTCTGCTTTTCATTTTCACTTTGGTTTATAATGCACTGATATACTAGAGTTCTTTTAGCATCTCACTTATTGTCTTTCAATCGGTTGCCTTCCATTTTACCATTGCTCTTTGCAATAATTATTTTGCTCGCACTATTTCGTTTTCCTTTCAGCTAATTTACCCTATACTGGCTTATACACTTTTAATACACAACGCTCGTATTCTTTATGTGCTTAAAAAATCATTCTGTATCATTTTATTCACATTATGTCTGACATTAGTAAGCTCAAATCCGTCAGTTACAAATTAAATTGCATTGGCCCTTCCGAACATTTATCATATCTGAAACTCAAAACGTAACCCTTCTGAAACCTGCTGTATTTCATGCTAATTTTTATCCCTCAAATTATTAGTTACTGCTGCTCACATCAAGTGCACTTATTAATTTAAAGTACTAATTATCTTGCAATAAATAAAGTATTCAATTCTGTCTGTGCTCATTTTGACCTTACTCATTCAGTTAATTAGGCAGTCAGAATTGCTGCGGGCAGTAAACCATTACAATCCATATGATTACATAATGTTGTAACTATGTACTATTTATATTATTATAATATCTTGAGTCATTTTAACGTATTTTTTCTTCAATTCACGTTCTATGCCTAAAATGATATATAAATTTTATTTAAGATTCGGTTAGCAGCAATAGCAGCAATAAGTGGCAAGCCTTACCTTTTCCCTTTTGTGGCCAGTAATTATGAGAACAACTGCTCACGGTAAACAACATTAATATTTTAAATTTTATATCTTTTGGGTATTAATTTTCCACTGGTCCAATATTCAGCAAATCGTATCTCTTAATCTTCGGCATTGTTTAAATGAAAGTGAGTTTCGTAATCTTTATGCTTCTTTAACTTCGCTTATTAATAACACATAGTCACTTTCCAAAAGAAGTGTAGACCTATTATTCGATTCTAAGTAAAGTTTACTTGAACCAGCTTCAAAAATTTTTTGAATATATTTTATATTTACACCCACTTTAATTCTGCAAAGCACACCGAATAAAATAGGTTAGGATGCTTTCCTTTATGGCTCCTTTGCATTCCTTATAACGCGGTGAACTTAATATATGTTCGACTTTTGTCTTCAAATCATGTTGTGGATTTTGTAAATTTGCCCAAAACACGGTGTGAGTAGTACGCTTCACTCAGTGTTCGAAACAATGCGAATAAATGTACCCACCAAGCGATCTGAGCATATTGCAAAGTCCACACCGCGTTGTGGGTATACATTTCGGTCATTGCCCGAATTCGCCAATTGAGTGCAACATATACATATACAGTGTGTCTACTTAAGTTGGAGCCATATGGAAAACTTTGTTATAAGTTTTACGAAAAAAAGTAATTCTTTATAAAAATCTCTGCTTTCGAAAACAATAATATTCAGCTATACACTTTTGACATCGAATGTACAGGGTGTCCACAAATTGAAAAAGTTAGATAGGAATTTTTTTACCACTTCAATTTTAAATTAAATTTTGCAAATCATACTTGTAAAACACTTTATCTTTTATCTTAATTAAACAGTCACCATACTTCAAATGTTTATTGCTGATTCGTAACCTTTTACCGACGCATGCTAATGAATAATATGTAACAAGATAATTAATACTGAACATTTTGTTTATTTACATGCATTGCTAAACTGTTACAGATAAGCGATTAAACATTTGAAGTACGATGACTGTTTAATTAAGATAAAATATAACTTGTGTTACAGGTAGGATTTGCAAAATTTAATTTAAAATTGAAGTGGTCAAAAAATTCTTATAGAACTTTTTCAATTTGTGGACACCCTGTACATTCGATGTCAAATGTGAACAGCTGAATATTATTGTTTTCGAAAGCAGAGATTTTTATAAAGAATTACTTCTTTTCGTAAAACTTATAATAAGTTTTCGATATGGCGCTGACTTAAGTAGACACACTGTATATTTTGGACCCAAGAAATATCTTAAAATAACAAAAACGTTCAGCGATCTATTCGGTAACTTCAGAACTACTGGCCAGAGCAAAGTAATATTTTGTATATGGCTTAGAGCTTTAGACTTTTTTTTGTAATCACCCTTAGCTTTTCAAAGGTTGAAACAAAATGTAATTTTTAATTGTTTTACAATGCGTGACAAAGGCGATAAAAGAGATACAAAGATTTGTAGTACATTATTATACGAAATAACATCCCTTTCCTTTGATATTTTAAAAAAAATTATTTCCGAAACTTTAAATAGCGAGGGAAGTTTTTTTATGACGTACGTTTTAACATAATCTGTACCCTTTACCTACTGTCGCTCATGGTGTCAACCGTAATAAATGAAACCATTTGTCTGCAGGTACGTTTTGCATTCGTTCTTATTAAAATATTGATACTATTTGTAAAGTTTTCTAGAATAACGGTTTCAATTATCTCTTCACAAAGCGTTGTTATAGAACAAGTTTCAGGAAATTGTGAAAACATGAAATCAGAATTTATATTATTGCAGTTTTGTTCATTAAAAGCAGTCTAATTTTGAAAGAACCGTTTGATGCTTGTTCACAGGAAAGTATATATGATACCTCGTCAACAATTATTTCTTCTAGTGAAAACATTAAAACAATAAGTTACATTACTCCAGTTTTCTTCGGCAAAAAGAGTTATGAGCATGGTAATGGGTACATCACAATAGAGCACATCATTGCAAGAACTTTTCGCTGAATGTGCAGAGGAACATACCACTTCAGCTAGCGTTTCTTCTTTTAAAAACATTAAACAGAGAGGCACATTATTGCAGCTTTGCACACAAACAGTTATTTGCATGGTGTGGCGATCATAGAAACGATATTTTCTCTTCGTAGAATCCGTAGTTCACTGACCACCTTGCAAAAGACTTGCAGCCAGCGGCAAAATTCCTAACTAATGTTTAACTGTAACGCTATCCTAATGGTTCGGAGGCCCTGCGGGACTGCAATTTCGCAAAGGGAGATTCTCCCCTTTGACTATAAATTACATGGTAAGAATCATATCAGAATATGGCTGATAGTTGCAAGAGTTTTTGGTTAATGTTTAGAAAAACATACATCTGAACCCTTGTTAGCTACTATTTCTTCTTGTAAAAACATCAAATAACGAGCTACATTATCTGTTTTCTTTAGCAAAAACAGTTGCATTTTGCATGGTAGTAGGCATATCAGAATAGAACACATCATTACAAGAACTATTTGCTGAACGTTCATGGTAACATACATCTGGTACTTTGTCAACCATTATTTATTTTCCCGAAGACATAAAATGATAAGTTTGAGGCGGCTGTAGTAACTATTGAAGAGCCTTAGTTGACCTCTGAAGACGTTTCTATGATTTGTGAGTGTTGAATGTAGTTCCATTGGATTATATCACGTTTACTTTCATTGCAAAGCAAAATGCAGTCGCGATTTCAAGAAGTATAGTCTTTCAGTACATGAAGAAAAGCGTAGGTTCATTCAGCTCACTGATTCTTCTCTTACATGTCTCTACGCACTTTCAGCTTAAGACTTCGCTCTTTTCATCTACAGTTAGACGAGTGCACCTTTCAAGTCTGTCAAAGGCGGTAGACTTACACCTGTAACAAACTATTCATTCTCAACTTCTTTTATACAGTCTTAACATTGTTTATCGTTGTAAAGACCCTGCTTTCTTCTGAAAAAGGCATTTCTGCTAGCTACTGCACTTGGAACGGCCAATTAACAGCAATATTACGAGATAGTAGTATTTCTACCAATATAACCAAAATTCTTCGTACCCAATTAACTTTCATAGATTTAAGAGTGACCCTTTTGGAGCTCTAGCGGGGACGTTATATCTCCCACATTAATAGAGCTAGGGTCAATTGCAGTAGTAAGCAAGTAAGCCGAGCAAATACCATATTACTCAAAAATAATTGGCAGTAATTATGCAATACGTTGGATTTTCGGAAAATCTCTATTAATCGGTAAATTCTATTGTAGTACATTCGTATAAAAAATAATAGTTTTGCTACTATCTATGTCTATTTGAATGTTTTTACTTCTATTTACTATTCATTGCACGAACTTGTTGATCACATAATTTTGAAACAAGAAAACAATTTTTGGAAGCGACCGTAAAACCTTTCCGCAAGCATTTAATTGTGTCTGGAAACCACCTGAAAGATAAATTTCGCTCTGAAGAATTTATGTGTACCCTTTACCTCCTCTAAATTTGTCTCTTCGAAATTATACCTCCCAGTAACGCAATAAACAACCCGGAGCCGCATTTAAGATTTGTTTGGGGTATTTTCCAGTTATCTCGGCGATGCAAGGAGTTCGAACATAAACGTCAAAGAAATGCTTGCTTGGCTGCGCAAGTCATTAATGATTTATATACGGTTCAGGATATTGTGATATCAAGTCGCAGTTCCCGATGCCCTTGTACTCGTTCGGAGCAGCCTCTGCTTTTTGCCCTTATTTTGGCTTGTAAATTCTGCATTACCTATACATATTTGAAAAATGTCGATCTCCCATATTCGAATAACAACCGACATGTTGCTTTCGAGAGGAGCCGAAAAACGTTTGCGACCGAAAGATGTCCTTATCTCCTATTATTAATTATTATTAGGTATTTTATTACAGTATCAAATTTAAATCATAAGGAAATGTTTCCGTTACCTGAACAATAATGAATTTAATATTTTAACTTATATAAATCAAGAATTTCAATTAAATCCTATCAGAAGAAACCCCTTTCTAATTTAATAAGTTTAATGTATTAATTTCGTTGTTCCGTTGATAGCGACAATAGATTATTTCTGGAAATATTTGCTCATTAATGGTTTTAATTAATCAGTGTGGCGAAATGTCCAATAAAAAATGAGCAGTATTAAGACGCCACAGAGAAACTTTTAAGCATGTCCTCAGCTCGTGTTTTCAAGTTAACGAAGCCCTAATCAGCGTCCCCAACGACCTGTTTAACATAAAAAATCCGAGGAGAGCCTGGATTTTTTAATAAAAGGAAACTTTTTGTTTGTAATTTTATAAAAGATGTAACAATTCCGAGTGGAAGAAGAACTCGGAATAGAAAACTTTTTATTCGTGCTCGTCGTTCGTAGGAAGTTTTAATTTTGGAATTTGAATTTTAATTTTAAAATAATCAGATCTGTCCAGTTAACCAGAGTTCTAATCAGCCCTGTTTCTTTCGGCAAAAGCTTAAGCTGGATAATTAAAAACGTCAAAGTTCATAGCTCACAAGGCTGCCTGATTTTAACGGAAACCACTCCACTTCATACATGCAAATGAACTGAAATATGTTTCCAAAGGAGTGCCATTTCCATTTAAAATAAGTTCGTGCTCGCCATCAATTTGGCGTAGAAAAGCTCCGGGTTCGCGAGGATAACTGTTTATGCGCTTCGACTACGCATTATGCTTGAATATGGCCAATAACTGAAACTGCACGAAAATTGCCGAAGCTCAAAAGATACATATCTGTCGCCATTCAGCTATTGCAACGAAACTGTAAAATTTTATAACCGAGAATTCTAAATTCAATTTTTGTTTACCGAATAACCGGCATGCATTTAATAGAATGAAATACTAGAATAAATTTCCCCCTCTTAAGTGTGTTATTTTCGATATTAAACTGTCGATACGTTACTCACCTTTTTATTGATACAAGGATAGATTTAACACGGATTTTAAGCAAATGCATGCTCTAACATATTGATACGCTGATTAAGTGCTGTTGCATTTATTTACGTAGATTATAATTTTAATTTGCATGTTTTAGCAAACCCGTGAACATGAATACATTGAGCGCATGTTGTAGCATAATTTTTCTTCGTTAACTAAGTTTATTATATTATTTTGTTTGTGGTTACAGGTGAAAAACTGTTTACTGCTTGTAACAGACTTAAGGATACACGCTGCTAATAGCAGTGGGTGAGAAGGTTCTTAATCTTAAAATGCAGGTGCTTGCTTGTAAAAGTAAAATCAGTCGGTGCTCTTTGTTTGGAGTGGGCATACCTTATTCTTCAGGTTCTTGAAATTCTGAGTTACTGAAAACTGCATTTGGCTTAACAAGAAATCAAACAGAATGTAATATTATATTGCTATATTAAATACACAATGGTGCAGGAAGTCTTAGGTAGCCAGCTGCGTGGGGACCTTGGTGGGCTAGTGGTGTCTGTGCAACAGTCGAGGCCACAGCAAAATACGAAGCATGCGGATGAAAACTCGACTCTGAAGTGCCCACTAAGGTAAAACAAAAGCGGTGCCAGGGGGCTACGGTAGAGATAAACTGTCTAAAACCCGTTCACGTCATGTCACTTACACCCTAAAGAGACTAAGTTCTGAATGACAAGCAGCAAGCTTGCTAATGTTCCAGAAAGCGATTAGCACACCCAGACAGGAATGTGCTGAAAATATTAAATTGTTACGCTGGCAACGTCCAAAATTCTATCAGATATGCAGTAATAATAGTATCAAGTTGAAGGCAGGGAGTCTAGCTGGAAATGATGGCTCCCGCCGAAAAAAACGTAATTAGTGGGCGTCGATCCAAGTACGAGGAAAGGTTGAGGAGTTCGCGATCAGAAAGCAAGGAATATCATAGACGGCGTAACAAAAGGCCGAAATTTACTTCTACACGGCTAACATATCGCGCTACGAAAGAAAATTAAGAGTCGAATGAGGGCAATTGTGCAACCAACAACTGGTTTCTTTCTGATGGTGTGGAAAACGTGCCTGTTCGTCGAGACTTTTAATGCAAATCTATCCAGACCCAGTGGCGGCATCATCCATTGTGGGAAGGTGAAATAAACGCAACAATATTAGTTTCTCATTATTCTTCTGTAAGAACTCTATTTTACTATATCTTCGGCGTCTGGTATTTAATTATTTCGAACTCTGTCCAATAAAGCTTTGTCGGGTTTCAGAACGTTCTGCAATGTTTTCCGGTACCAATTTTCTCCTTCATAAAGGATTCTTTCAGACACTGGCTTGGCAATGTCTTCCTTCCAGGGATTTCTTGGTTATCCACCTCTTCGTCTTTCATGTACTGATCAATTCGTAACTTCTTTCATAATGCGTTCTTTTCACATCGCTTCTTTATATGGTTATACCAAGTTCGCTGTTTGTTTTTTGCTTTTTCCACTATTTTTATTTCTACGTTCATAGTTTCTCATCGTTGCTAAGAATCGCATTCAGTAAATAATAAATTTTTCTTCCTTTTGCTGATGTGCCACACATAGTATTGCTTATATTCTTATTCCATAAGATTAAGTTTAGGGGTTCCATTGATTTTCTCTTTTTGTTATTTTACTTCATATTCTACTATTATTACTCCTAGGTAGTCATATTGTTCCCGTATTTGAATTATTTAGTTACTAAAACTGTATACGCGCTTCTTTTCCTTCAATATATAGATAATTGGTTTTCCCTATGTTTATCTTCAAGCCACATTTACCTTTTTATTTTTTAAATTATGACACACATATTCAAGGTCTCTGTTTTGAGTTATCTTATCACCTGGTCGTCTGCGAAATGCAAACTGTATACCTATTGCTTGTAATTTTTCCTCTATCGCTTTGAAGTCTCACCGTAATAAATTGTTGATAGAGTTGAAGACAAGCAAAACCCTTGTCATAAATGATATGATATTATCGTGGTATATCTTTGTAACTGTGGTTTTCTTCTAACGTTTTCCACGCTTTCATTGTCTTGGAAATCGACAATTACAATAAGAGGACTGCCCTTTGCTGCAGTAATTCTTTTTTCCATTATTTGAGTCGAGCAGAAGATATTGACACAAAAACGGTCAGCTCTAAATTCGTTTTCCTGTTCTAGATCGTTTTCTAGCGTAACTTTTAATATTTTTACATACAACCGACCGATCGTAGTAGTAACTAATATCATCTATAGGTGTTTGACATGTTTCGGGAAGCTCTTCTTTTGAGACATTTAGTTATTCCATTGAGCTAGATAGTCATCTGCCGGCTATATTATTCGTTTAGTACGGAGAGCTAGCTGTTGTGTAACATTCCGCCCTTCTGCTAATAAGGGTTTATGAATTAATAAATTACCTTCGGGTAGCTTTCTCAGTCGGAGTTAATTTGGTTCAGACAGATATACACTTTGAGATCAACAAACAAACACCAGGATAATTTTAGACAGTTTAATTATAGTGTAATGTATTTACAAACATAAGCATTATTCATTAGAACAAAATACAAGGTATTTTACGATAAATTGAGCAATTATATCGGACGTCCTGTTGCGAACACCCAGCGTTCCGGCAACCCGTCTTGCATCCGTGCGCTGATGGACCGGCAGTTCGAGCCTTGAAAAAATCGACGAGATGCCACTGGTCGGAAAGTCGATTCGCCAAAATTGGTTCCCGGCGGTGCCAACTTTCAAGCTCGAATCTCAGGTTTAATGTCGAAAACACGTGTAACTGCAGATATAGGTTAATTCGGCTATGTCAGGATTTATGACTTACGACACCGGGATATTGCTGCAAGTCCCAGTGACTCGGGGGTTGTGTTTGTGCGGGATGCGATGGAATGGGAAGCCAACGGTAATTTCCACCTGGGGCTCGGCTTCGTGTCTTCAGCAAACGACAGGTCACGGCGGTCGCTCTCCGGACATGCGGTGGGAACTTGTTTGAACGATGAGTAAATCTCTGTAGTCAACAAATATTAAAAGCAAACTTAAACGGCCTTTAAAGTTGGCGACGTGCCGGGCCGCAATAACATGAAATCTGATACGGCCAGGTGGGAAATATTTACGCTATTTGGCTGATGTAATTATTACAAAATAGACGTATGAAACGGCCTGGCTAATAAGCCCTCGTCTCGAATACGTCTTCCAGGAAATTTGTTACAACTATCTGCCAACGGGATTTGGGCTAAAAGTTTATGTTGAGTCCAGGTTATAATATGCGTTGGATTAATCAGCGAAGCGGTTCTCTGGTGGAGATCGTCACCTCCAAGAGCTGATTCATCAGGAAGGGATTTGTTCAGGTTTTAGCTAGAAACACGGCCTCCAGTATTGGAGTCGTCGGTTTAACTTAGCTACAGGAAACACTTGGGATGCAGGACTCCAAAGTGTAAAGGGAAAAATTCTTCTTAAACGGTCGGACAGGATCAGGGTTCAGGGAAACAGGAACGGGGAACTCTCGGGGAGTTATCTGGGGGAAATCTCGGGAATGAATGCGAAGGAATGCCTCATGATTTGGCCGTGAAGCGCTTTTATGGGCCCCTCTTCGTGCTTCGTGCATCTAGTAACCACTTCGGGCATTCTAAGTGGGGGAGCAGCGCATACGTGGAGCGGGGATCTCTCGATGACGTACTTGGCCGCGCGGGCCAAAAATTCAAACTCGTAACGTAACGTAGAAATCGCTAGGGGAGAACGCGCGAATTGATTTTAATTCAGAAAAAACGCGTTACCGCTGAGCGAAACGTAACAGTTGCAGTTAACTCTTATCCTTCCGAGGGTCTTTTCCCTACTCGTGCTTTTGATAGCATTTGAATTCTGGCACTCCTAGGGTGCAATCAGAGAACATTCCACCGACATATCCGTGAGGTTGAGATGCTCGAAGCAGATACTGGGAATTTGCTCAAAGAAGCTTAGGTAAATTTAGGTGCTTTAATGAAGGAAAATTGCTAACGATCGATGGTTTGAACCATATGTTATTTAGATCCTATTAGTTGCAACTTCCTACATTTTGAAATAGGCGGAGCTTCGGTAAGAGGTTGTTTTGTTTACGAAATTGTAGCAGTAGTACACTGTTCTTCGCTGTAGCCTTTTCTGGCTTACATGTAGATTGATGAAGATTCAGAAAAGCGGTGAGGCTATTACCAGGTGGAGACGCGAGATGTGTAGCGTCTGGAACTATTTTGAAAGAGGAAATCGGTAGCTGGAATAGTATATTACATTACAAGATTGGTAAGTGCCTTAAACAAGCCCTAAAAATTCAGAAGAACGAGGCCCGAAGGACCGAGTTTTGCTATTTTTTGAGGACTCTTCCAGTAAGGCACTTAACGATCGAGTCCCGTATAACACTTTTTTACGCTATCAACTAATAAAAAAAAATACCGTTGAATGTGACAAATACTCTTTGCATATATGAAGCGGATGATTGGTGATTCTATAATAATTAAATACAACACAATGTTCTATAATTGTCCTATTACATTCATAACGGGCTTGGTATATTGTTTTTGCATACCACAAGGATATGTAAAGTTGATCTTATCGTCACCGATAACGAATTCACAAACAAGTTAAAATAGGTTGGTAGCGCAAAAATATAATTAACATATTAACTCTTACGTGGCGGCAAAAATAATACAACGTATATGGCAGGAGGTGGTAATGTTGATTGTTGTTTTGTGCCTACGCACCTCTCATGTATCGTCCAGTCTACATTGTGATCTTGCTAAATTGTGATCATTTAGTTTAAATGGAAAAAAGAATCTCTACTACTCGTGGTAATATTGTTGGTGCATCTTGTGATTAAAATTGTGGTAGTATAGCTTCTGAAAGAAGCTTTTTTCGATTCCCCTCGATTTGCACTATGTTATGTACTTACAAGCAATCCAGTGAGACAAATGTCTCATTTAAAAAAACAAAAAAGACCGTTTTTCAAATAGAACGCGTATTAAATAAAAACTGTACCCAGACCTGGAAGGTGTCAAAGTGGTTGCCTAACCGATCGACGTTTTAAGGCGCAGAGGGTCGCAGCTCCGTTTGGCTGCTGAAACATTTTTATTTAATACGCGTTCTATTTGAAAAACGGTCTTTTTTGTGATTTCTCGAAAACCGGAAGTGTCACGTGACTGAAATTCGGTTCCTGAGCTGACATGACCATTCCAAACATATAACTTTCATAACTTTTTTCTCTATCTCTTACGGTTTGGCTGCTGAAACAGCGTCCCGGACGGACGGACGGACGGACAAGTCTATTAGATAAAGGATTTTACTCAACATAACGTAAGCCCTGCACAAATCAAAGGCCATACCTTTGAATATAAAGGGCAATACTTACATTATAGAAATGTTAACGCAAAATCCCTAGTAAAAATGATCCTATCGCTATGTTTGAGTGCAGAGTGCGGTATGTTCGGCTGAGTATTCCGAAACCAGCGTTGATCTAGTTAAAGCAATAAACGTTGTCTATTTAAGTTACCAATATCTATCAATGGCGTGAAGGTGACATATGTGATTAGCAGCTATCACACCGCATGAATCATATGACACTTAACACCTCGATTTCCTGCAGTTTTAACAATCTTCTATTGACGTATTCACTGTGCAGCTTATATAGAGTGTCTATAAAAGATTGTCCGGTCAAGAAGGCTATGAATGGTGCCGCTATTTATGCATTGCGGAATGTGTTATGGATTTTGTAGGCAATTGTATTACCGGCCATTCTATTTCAGACAGTTTTGCAGATTTCCTATATTTAACCTAAAAATTGTAAACAAATTTGTTCCCATTGTCCTAATTAAAAATAATTTTTATTGATTTAGTTTCAACTGCAATTTTTTGATCATGGTGTTGGTTACCTTAAAGGTTAAAAATATTGTAATAGCCCCCGAAGTTTATACTAAATAGGGGTTTTAAATACAAAATAATTATTGCAAGGAAAACTACACTTTATCAAATGTATTGGATGCAATTACGAACCTGCCAAACGCAGGGAAAATTAAAAAAGTGTAACAAAAATTATGACAAATAAATGGTCTATTGCCCATTTCTTATTCTATTTTCTTGTAATATATTTTGTAGCATATTTTCAAGCTCTTCTGCACCAATTCTTAATTTGTTTTCTTGCTCTTCGGCATCTCTGCGACTTGCTTCTTGCATTCTACGTTCACGCTCTTCTGCCTCGTTACGCATTTGAAGCATCACCTCCGTAATTAGGCTTAAATCTGCCTCTTCTTTTGAAGTTTGGCCTTGTTGTTCTTCGGCCTGATCTCCCTGGCGTTGCTCTATTGCTTGTTCTTCAGCTATCGTAACAATTTCTCCTACTTGTTTCTTCTTGAACGCTTATCGGTCATTTTGCTTAATTGTTGCTAAATTTTATGTAAATCAGAGCGTTTCTCTACGCAGACAAATCCCCACACAAATAATGGTTTTTATACGTTTTGTACCTCACAAATATGCTGTAAATAAATTACTGTTGGTTACTGACTCTGTTTGTTGTTATTTGTTGTTTAAACAATTATGAAAATCCATCGGCGCCCCACGTTTGGTCGATATACAAAGTAATAGCCCCCGACGTTTATAATAAATAGGGGTTTTAAATACAAAATAATTATTGGAAGGGAAACTACACTTTATCAAATGTATTGCTTTCAATAACAAACCTGCCAAACTCAGGGCAAATTAAAAGCGTGGAACACAAATTACGACAAATAAATGGTTATTGCCCATTTCTTGTTCTATCTATCCGCAATAAATTTGAAACTAGCTTCGTAGACATGAAACAATCTTGATTCAGGGTCGCAGGTTTATCAATTTGAGGAAAACTTGATATGACAAATAACTCGTTGTATGACAAATACTCTCAAATATTTCTGGCAAATGCACAATTTCATCTGGCATTTAGCTGACCTCTAAGTTTGACTCAGCAAACACAATGACCTGATAGTGCAGAAAAAAGCGCAAACTAAATTCTAAAGACCACCAAAATGGCAAAGACGCGTCAGGTAAATATTAATACTGTGACGTAGCAACTGTTAAACTTGTTTTGTTTTTAATGTGACGTCGCAAATACGGGCGACAGGTTTTTGTTTTATATCTGGCCCAAAACTGTAAAAATGCTACGTCCTTTCGCATTTTCAAGGGACGCTATCTAAATTTCTGTAAACTGGACGGCTCTGGACCACTGGAATATGGCTGTACACCTCGTAGACAGTTTGGTCTTGCTAAAGTCTACAAATAATGGACATTCTACCTTTATCGGAGGCTTCTCGGACGCTGGATACGTTTTCTAAATGACGCCACGGGAATTATAGACTTGGAATTGCTTGTTGGATGGGATTTCAGCACGCACTGGTTCCTGGTTTCTGCAAGTCCTCCCTACACGTGGAAGGCACTATTTTTGGGCGAAGCTGCTTGCATAACGAAATTGGCCCCCACTAGGACGAATTTTTCTGCTTGCTATCTGCTTTACCTGGACCTCTTAACACTTTACAATGTACACCCACAGAAGCACAGGACACTTGTGAATAACTTTAACCACAATTGGTATAACTAAAAACTTTTTATTTATGATTTTACATATTTAATTGTGGAAGTCAATGCTGCCCCAACACACAGTTTTCAAGCTTGTTTAGTTATTATTAACAAATGACAGTCAGGTCTCTTAGCAACTAGATTTTCAAAATTTTATAAAGGAAATTAGGATTGATAACATGTTTAACCTTATGGAGTACAGTTTTGTTGTCATGCCTTTGCTTAGCCACTAATATTGTTTTTTTCTTGGAATAATTGTTACAACACATTCTCTGCTTATAAATCACTTTTGTTTATAATGAACTGATACACTTGGAGTTCATTCAATATTTCACTAATTGTCTTTCGATCGGTTACCTTCCATTTTCATTGTTCTTTGCAATTATTATTTTGCTAGGACGGTTTCATTTACCTTTCAGCTAATCTTCCTTTTGCTGGCTTATACCCCTTTACTACATAGCGCTCATATTCTTTCTGTATTTAACAAATCGTTTTGTATTATTCTATTCACATTATGTCTGACATTAATAAGCTCAATTCCATCAGTTATAAATTAAATTGCATTAGCCCTTCCGAACATTTATCATATCTGAAACTCTGAATGTAACCCTTCTAAAACCTGCTTTGTTTCATGCTAACTTTTATTACTCAAATCATTAGTTATTGCTACTCACATCCATTGCACTTATTAATGTAAAGTATTGATTATCTTCCAATAGATAAAATATTTGACTCTGCGCTCATATTGACCTTATTCATTTAGTTAATCAGGCAATCAGAATTTCTATGGACAGTGAACCATTACAATATATCTTTACAGATCCACTAAAATTTGTTAAAATGTTATGTTGGTTATTCTTGAATTAATTAGTAGTGGTTATAAGACAACGTTGCGAAAAATTGTCCATTACATGTATTTTCAAATCCCTTTTGACCAGAAAATCTTTTATAGGCACTCTGTAGTTGCCTAAAATTTGTTTCCAACATGCGCCTTTAAGTATAAATAAACGATTTGTGTTATTTAGATGATAGTGTATATGTTGTTATTAAAGATCTTGGAATCAGCTCAAATAAGTACACACTGAGCTAAATAATGTGACTTAAAGAATCCCGTGTAATTATACAAATTTAAACTTTCTGAGGATAGATACATTGCGAAATTGTAAACTCAGATTTTATTTAAACTATACTTCTCCGAGATCTTACATTTTATTGTTGGCTGCAGGGGTGCGGTTAGTAAATTTTATTCCACCAATAAAATCTATACAAAATTAAAGATGCGAGTGGACACACAAATTTAATTAAAATTCTGTGTGAACATGTATAAAACAATAAATTAGAACTTTCTTTGGACCCTCCTGTCCTGAGTCGTCAGTACATGTTGCAACATCCGACAAGTTTATTGCGAACTACAAGGAATGACGTCAGTTCTGAAAGATTTATACCAAAAATTTAGAAGTTTGCGCTTGCAGAAATATGGCAAACAAGTTGTTACATTTTAAATATTACATCCCTTACAGGGCGTGGAAGCGACTTTTCGAAGTTATGCTATCAGTGGTCCGTAATCCAAAATCAATACGCGAAGGAGCAGGTGATAATGGAACAAATTTATTTTGGCAGTGCTTTTATGAGAGCAATACTTTAGGATTACTTGAGTGGGCAAAGGTTTTGCGGATTTAAATCACAACGGTGAAGATGTATTTTTAAATTTGATAAGTTTTCCTATTTGCTACAAATTCTAAAACATCTCACTTTGTGAAGAACAATTTTTCGAGGCTCAAGACTTGATAAAAAATTTGCAAATATCACTATTTATTTATGAACATGGCAGCGATAATAAATGTGGCTATAGCTGTCCTTGTAACAACTATGCAGTTACATATTTACGAGGGTCCACAGAGATCAGTGGATCAGTAGTGGTCCTATAATCTTGACGAAAAGCATTTTTTAATGGTTGTGACGCACTTTTCGGTAACGGGGGCTGTCGTAGCCAGGCTGCTTCTTCCGTGACCACTTGAGTGTTTAATATCTCGGTTTCCAGATTTTACAGTTTACTCTTTTACACTTTCGGGTTTCCTCGTTGCTGACGGAAGCCTAAGTAGTTCTAGTGGAGGTTGAGTAGATTCCAAGGGTTTTGACGAGGACTGAATGCTACATTCAGAGCTATAGTCATATTATTATTAATTATTGAAAGTAGGAGCTGTGCCGATACAACTTTCCTATTTTATATCACTATGATATTCGCTTGTACCTTAACATTTTGGCAATCAAAGGCAAGAAGTAGCTAACAAATTTTATTTGCCAAAGGATAATCAATAACACGAACCGATTTCCTTGCCGTAGGATTTATTGATTAATTGTATATAATCAAATTTAGATCATACGTTTGTTTGAACGTAAGATTTATGAAATTCGTTTTCTTAATGAGCAATTAACTCATTGTAATTTATAAAATATACATGACTATTCAATTCACCTGTCATCTGTCAAAAAGTGACCAATGAAAATCCAGAATTCTGACGTTTCTTTACCAATCAAAAAAATATCAGCGGATATATCTTCCTAGAAGGTATTCAAGTGACTATTTTAAACAAATGTGATTTTTATTAGAAAAATTCAATATTAGTGTTCTGTTACTATAGAAATTGCGTAGTTTGTTACTAGATTTACTGAAAACTAATTTGAAAAAGTAGTTTGGTTCATTAAATAGTCTCTCGAATACCATTCTTAGTCAAAGTTAAGTAGATTATTTTTGCGGTGGTATCACTACTCATGTCCATTGCGCTTGGGATTAGGACTCGTGCTATCGCACTCGTCCTAATCGTACCAAAGCGCAATGGACATTCGTGACACCACCGCAAAAATAGTCGACATAACTTTGACTACTCATGGTATTATAAGTGAAAATTGCACCCCACATAATATCAGTTGCGTTTCGAAAGTATTTTGGCAATACCAAGCTATAATACTCTTGGAAATCATATCTCTGTAACGCAAAGAGCCAAAGACTAATAGGTACACTTATGTTACTTCTAGAGAAATAACACATTTGGACGAAGTTTTATACGCTTTAGTGTTCGACTCAGTGCATGTTAAAGTGCTGATAAAAACGAAACGTACGATAAAATAAAGGATTTAAAAAGTGCATAAAACTGGCTCAGAACATCAAAAAAAGAGACCCTCAGAGCACTGCAAATCAGATGGGGCCGTCACTATCCGTTGGACGCCGAAATTAGAGCTGATCCTAGTTCCGCTGGAGGACGATGATTGATAACTAAAAGTTTGGGACCACAACTCAGGAGAAGCCTGTGTGTCTTTAATTGTAAGCCTAAAGAACAGAAATTTAAGTATGTCACATATTAGAGCTACGAGTTCACATATCAGGGATGCGAAACCCTGAAAAATGTAATCGGGCAGTGCATATACTACATGGAGAGGTCCGCGCAAGCTGCATGCTAAAGATACAGTGGAAGGAGGTGTTTATCGACATTCTTGGGGCCCTCGTACACTGGCAAAGCGGGTGGACTCTTTGGTTTGAAGAAAGAATTTAGGTCGGAGGATCACAATTGGCCGTGTTTACAAACGTATGTTCATGACCGAATTGCGAGGAAAAATCGTGCTGCTTGTGCTTTTTATTGGATTTATTAAAACAAGAACCATGTTAGTATTCACAATATTTAAAAGTAAGTTAAACTTTTGATTCTAGTTCAAATGAGTGCAACATATCGCAGATCCTTTTTTGCAGCTCTTGAGTATTATGCAGAGATGTACACTTCTGTGCAATAAAATTAAGCACAAGTCTTATGATTATTTTTCAGAAATTTTAGTTTATACAAGGTGATTCACGAATAGTGTCTGATTTAGCGCCTTTATTCCTGCAACACAAATTACTCTCTCACAGAATACTTTGCTGTTTTGCAATTTGAATAAAATTTTGTGATCATGATTTCATAAAAATGAAACAAAATTGTTATTCTGTGACAAAGTAATTTGTGTTGCAGAAAAAACGGAGCCAAATCAGACACTATTCGTGAATCACGCTGTATAATTCGGGTCTATTTTAATTGCCTAGCAGCAGTTTCGATAACACCATAACTTGAAAATAACATCTTTATTAAAAGGCCAAAACGTCCGTTGAAGTCCGTTTAAAAATAAAACGCTATCAATAAATACAACAAAGCCGTGTGTGCTTAATTTTATTGCACAGAATGGTAAATGGTGTAAATAAACAATTAGGTTACATAACTTTGTGGTTTAGAGATTTACACTGACACCTGTAGGTTTTCTGGCTTGGACCGTGTCCGAACTAGTGGCGTTTCCGAGGAACTAGCTGACAAAATTTGCTACACCACGGGACAATTCCTGGACCACCGTGTTGTGGCATAATAAAGTGTATTTATAGAAATTTCCCGTGTAGCAAGTTCAAATGTGTGGCCATTTAGACTCATACTCTTCCAAGCAGATGTTATGACGATTTAAATTTGTAATGCCACTGTGGCGCAGCTTTTTCTCTTTTTTTTAGCTTGGTAGCTTATGAAGAGATTGTGCACGCGTTCGGGGCAACAACTGAATTTATACGGGCAGAAAGGTTTCAATACTAGAAGTGCGAACGATTAGTTTAATCTTTGTGAGGAAACTTATCGTAAGTTGGGCATTATCCTGAGATGGGTTATAACCGAATCAATTATTGTTTCCTCGTAGAGATGCCAATAATTGGGAATTGTATTTTGCCGCTTTGTGTTTTGACCAACCCCAATCTTTCGCAAAGTGGATTTTAACTAATCGTGCCCAAAACTCGATTCGAATCTGTGTGAGGCGTTGATGGAAGTCGTACTCTTGGTGCTTCGACCGCAGCTCTGAACAAGCCGCCATCCGGCTATCCAAAGAAAATGTCCGTCTTCTACAGGTGCTGTCGTACAGTCCAAGAAGGCAAATAGCGCAGTACCATTCAGCCAAAGTACGAAGCTGGAAGGGCAGGCTGTTGTTTTAACCAAATCAGAGACGTACTTCTTTTGGATGTAACATTAGCTTAATTATACAGTGCTACTGCGACGACCAGGTTAGGTAAATATCTTTAAGCGCACGCTTTTGTCTTAGAGCGCTCTTTCCGATCTCGTCCGTTAAATCGACATGGTGGTTTACCATTTTGAAGAGCTTCGGTGGGATTTTATTAAGGCTTCTGTTAGTTTCGTTTGATTGTGAAATGTAAGCCTACACGGTTGAGTGCTTCTGATGCCCCCCAGCTCACGTTAAGGAAGATTAGTTCCTACGCATTTTGCGGATTTTGTATGCGACCACGTGGGTTGGAGTTTTTCCAGGGTGAGTATTTTAAGCGTCCTAGACTCGTTTTAGTTCTGGTATGTTATTGTTGGACTTTTGTTTTCCTCTTTACAGCAGCTAGTGGCAGCACTAGGAGAGACTAGCATTTTGGGCTAAAAAGCCGATCTGAGGCAGTGTTGCAGCTGTTAATTTATCGCGTCCACGGCCACCGCTTCAGGCTATTTCAAGCCGCCGTATGCTGGACCTTCGGAGCCGCTTTTCCTCTTGCTGCATGGGTTAAATTAGAGCGCAATAAAGGATTCGGTACGGATAATATTCTTCTGGTTTAGCTTCTGCCCTTGCCGTCGTGGTGCGGATCGCGTTGAGCCCCCAGCTTCTGGCCGTATGAATTTAAGAACACACGCTCTGGGATTCGGAAACCAAGCGCCAAACATGTGCTGGCCGAGCGGCCTGCTCTTCATCCATTTTAATGTGTGCAATTGTATTATTGCGGAACTGTATGTAAAACTGTGAAAGTTATATTTGTGTAATTTGCTAGTTGTGATAACCTACGATTCTGATTTCTGGGAACTATTGTGATAAATATGTATACTTTTGTACCGTGATATTTTCTAAAATTACATGATCATTATGCCAGCTTTGAAGGTTTGAATTTAGTTACGGTTATTTATTTTGTGTTTAGCTCTCTTTCAGGAATTGTGTTTGTGCATAAGATATTGAGTTTACAAATTCTCGCTGGAACATCTGGGTGCACTCACCGTTATTTGAAAAATTTGTTGGCGCTGGGCATTTAAATCTTTGTTTGTTCTACCGACTAATCTCTTAAAGACCTGCACGCCTTCTACGACTGAGCTGGCGGCTGGCTTTTGCACCCGAGTGTATATAGTATTAAATTTCTTTGGAAGATTTCCCAAAAAGTAAAATTAGCTAACAAATTTCTTTTGTAATAAACTGGCGGCTTTGGCCGTTCTCTTTTGTTTGGTGACACTATCGTAGGCACAAATACAGTCTTAATAAAGGGTGGTGAATGCATTTTTTATTGATAAAGATTTCTGCGTTGCATTTGACTTAAACCCCGAAAATTGTCGAAGCCTCTACTAATTGTTTTTGTTGTTTTTATTTCTTTATATGAGATGCGAAAAACCAGGATTAATATTTACATGATTTACAATCCCAGCACATTTGTGGAAAAACAGCACAGAACAAAGCAAGGTTATGTATGAACATTAGACACACTTAGTGTGATAGTGTTGCTACCAGAAAATATATTATTTTGAGAGAGAATATCGTATTTTTAGTGTAAACAAAAGACAACGGAGCTCCGTTTTAGGTCGCACTGCTTATATGTTTACTTTGATCCCAGTTAACACGGCCCTTCGCCAGAGTGAAATCTTAATAATTATCACCGCTTTTCGCCAGTGTGTAATCCGAATACATTTCTGAAATACTTTGTAAACGTATGAAGTTCAAACCAACACCGAACTGTGGTTTTCTTTATCAAAAACTTGATTAATATACATTTTGTACAACACAAGGCGATCATAGTAATGATAATTCAGTATAAACACACTTATTTGCTTTTCATTTTCCAACAGAGTTCGCTTCCTCAGGCTTAATTCACATTGCCACTCATGCCTGGATCAAAGTGCAATTTCCATACTACAAGAATATCACGCAAGCATATCTCGAACGCAGAATGTATCTTAATGCGGCACATAAGATTATATACAAATGAACAATAATAAGTGTAGCCGAAACAGAAAGCGGGAGGCGCAAATTTTAGAAAATTTGCATACAAACGGCGCCCACGACATACAGAACGCACATTACCATCCCATATCCGATAAAGGGCACTTCTGCTCGTACTCAGGAGGCTCGTAAAGTAAATGAACGATAGAGGAGATAAGTTTAGGTAGAGCTTATGCATAAGCCTGCAGGATTTCCCAAGAATTAAGATAAACAGGCCAGATTAGGCCGAAGATTCCGGATTTAAAAATTAGCCGGAAGTGCGCCCATCTTTACTCCCCTGTCGCCCTTTATATCCGGACATACAAATTGGCTCAACGATAGCGCGGAATCGAACAGAATTTTACACTTACAGCCCGGAAAAGTTCATAAACGCAAGATAACGCGGCTGCCTCATAAACAAGAGTGATTCCTATCTCCTGGGGAACTTAATTTGCTCTGTCCTTGAGTGGTAGACAGCAGTAAGCATTAAATTTACGACGACTTTTATTTATTACGCTTAAAACACAGCAATAAACTACAATACTGTAGTAAAAGCTTTTTCTTAGCGTATGGGTTTCTTAGCGGGCCATTCCGCTGCCCGGTACCGTCTCTCGAATTCGCGAATTCTGGGCGGTTTGTGGTTTCAGATATGCAAAAGTTGTGCGATATTGCCCCTCGTACCGGTTTACGATCTGAAAGGGATACGGGTGCACTATTACACGCTTTATGCGTGCTGTTTGAAAATTGGCCGGGACGTTAAAGTTAACGCCCCCGAGAGTATGGGATGGAAAAGTTTTTTCCCCAGGGAAGAGGTTTTAATAGCGAGAACTTCTCGGCAATTGATTATTTATCTCTGGTAACTGCTGCAGGTCATTGGTTATGGTAAATATCACTGAAAATTGTCCTCGTTTCCGATCACTTCTAAACCCATGAATGAATTTTTAAATCATGGCCAATTAAATTTATATTAGTTAGGTGTAATTTGACAAGCGAATATTTTTGCTTATTTACGAAATTGCTGGATATTCATGTATAATCATCAGACGGGCTAAGTCGAAACTGATTTTCAAGATTTCAAGGGGCTTAAGAAGTATAATTTAACCAAAGAGGCTGCAGGCCGGTAGAATGGATTCAGTTTAAGGCATTGCATATTTTTGCCCAAGTGTGCACTTGGATAGGTGAATGTTGTGAAGAGTAACTCCAGCAGTATCTCCATACGAAGTAAGACTACTCAACTGTTATTCGTAACTGAGTTTAACTGCAACGATCACTTGCAACGGACAACTTACAGATTTACTTGACGATTACTTGAAAATAACTGAATAGTCTAGGTGCTGGTAAAAAAGCAAATTGAAGAAGGTCCGAAATAAATCAGAAACACGAAAAACAACGTGCAAGAGGCGAAGTAGTGATATGCCTAAGACAACAGACAGCCAAAGCTTAGTTGTTTCTTAAATACTGCGAGACTCTGGTTTAATTAGTCAGATTACAAGAAATCATAAAACTAACACATAAGTGCTCAACCTGGTTACGGATAATTTTTGAGCAAGAAAGTCGCACTCAAAGCGTTTAAAAACATCTCGAAAATGTGTGCTAAGGTATAATAAGCAATGTCAAGAATTCATCTTTCACAATGGGAACAGGGAAGAGGACTCACTATAAACTGAAAGTTTTCAAAAAGGGTCGTGAGTCGAAAGTTATCAAAAACAATATGCTAGCAGTGGTTTTTCAAAATTCTATGAGCTTCCCTACCAACCAAGACAGTGTGAATAGATTGCCATCAAACAATGAATCTTCTTGCAGTGCCCAAAAATGTTATCTAAGATAGGGTATCTTAAATTTGCAGAAACTAATCAAACTTTATCCAAAACACACGTAATTGTACTACAATATTAAACAGCTATTAAAAACGTAGAAGAAAAATGGAACCAACTGCAACTAAGGATGCGAAAGTTGCAAATCCAATACTGCCAAAATGTAAACAAATGTGAAAAAATATACGTAGGCCAACAGTAGTAGAAAGGTGCCAGAAAGCCAAAATAAATACAATAAGAAATGAAAACTTAGAAATTCAAAAATTGTATAAACGAGAAAGCAGAGGAGCAAAAATATATAATGGGCGTTCCATACTTCTACACCGTAAGCTAGATGAGGACGGATATGCACAGGACAGACTCCAAAAACTATTAGTAGGGTGTAAACAAAAAAAAGCTTCCACAAAAATGTACTACATTTTTTAAATTATTTGGGGAATGAATGGGAAATTACAAAAGTAGAGAAGATATTTTGAAAATTTTTAACTCACAAGGTATAGCAAATATACATATATTAAACTACTATATGTGCGCTCGTAGAAGTTAGACACGCGGTGTGTTGCTCCGGCATAAATTTTAAACAGTTCGTGTGACCCATACAAAATTAAATTATATCAAATAGTATCAAGATGGTTTGTACACAAAGTCAATAAAAAGATATGGCTAAAATGTCAATAAAGGAATCGCTAGCTGATAGTGGCATCCTACAAGCTTTAGCATACAAGTTGTGCCAAATGGTGATTGGCGAAATAGAAAGGAAAATGGACGAGCTGTTGGACAAGTATAACGATATCAAAAAATCTTTGATTAATATGTTGCTATGAAAAAGAATGGCCAAGAAATAAAATAAAATTGCAGATAATTTTGCTACTTACTTTCAATCTGTCTATAACAAATTACCAGCAGTGTATGCCGTTCAGTGTGATGATATAATTAATAGTCATGATTTGCTAGACATTAAGGTGACTACACAACTTGTCTTTAAACAGGATATTAAAACACGTAAACCTAAAAAGTCAGCCGGTAGTGATAAAATTCTACTGTATGTGATAAAATGTTATGCTGACTGGCTTGAAGAACCTCTTTTATATATTGCACTGGCTACTCTTTTGTTATGCCTTTAAATGTGGAGACTTTCAACTATTGATGTTAATTAGATATTTTAAATTATTAATTGCCCTCCTTGAATAATAATGTCAATTATTTCTTTTTACGATAGGACCTGAAACTCTTACAGGGGTGGGATCTGTTTTCTAGTTACTTGATACTGAAAAATTGATCATCCAATATTTTTAAAAATTTCATTCAAATCAAACGTCACTTCTGATGTCAACCAAATGTCAAAAACAGTTTTTAAGTTTCAATGACAAATGCCCAATCCTTAGAATGGTACATTATAATGTTTATCTACTCCTACTGCACAATGGCCATGAATTATGATTCATAATACACGGTTTGCAGCCAATCATAAAATTCTATTTTTCTACTCCTTTATTAGTAAATTGCTCATTAAGCACTGTTTACTTGATGAGTAAATTCGTTGTTACAAACAGTGTTACGTAATGATAATGACTAACACGTAATTTTTTTATTACGTTACAGTTAGCTTCTGTTGTTTGTACGAAGCGGTGTAGGGATGTGACTGCAGCCGCCTAATTTTTAAGATGGTGGACAGATAGTTTGACAGTTAATAAAATATTTCTTTTTCGTTTAACGAAATGAGTGTGATCGTAGAAAAAGTATAGTACGCAACTCGAGCTATAGAGCAATTACACGCTCGTGGAATTACACACGCGCCGCTACTCGGCTTGTGCGTAACTTTTCCAACTCGCGTGTAATATGCTTCCTACAGCTCTCGTTGTGTAATATACTATTTCATTATTCAACAGTTTGCCAATTGCAACCAATCAGAAAATTCTATTTTCATTATTCAATAGGTTGTAGCCAATCACAAAATTCATTCTTATTATTTAATGACTTTTGAAGTTAACAGCTGTCACAAATGTCATAATTTTGAAATATGAACACAAGGCTCCTATTGCATAGGAGTAGATAAAATATCGTATTATATTCGCAATTATGGCCATTATTCACTCAGATGACTTGCGCCACGCGCCTTCGGCTTGTGGCGCAAATGTCATCTTCGTGAATAATGGCTGTCATAATCGCTCATATAATAATATACTATTAATTACACAGTAAGTTCTTATTTGTTAATCAATTTCAACTTATTAATGTCTTTATTTACTTTCTAGTTAGTATACTCAAAAAAAAATGCCCACATCGTATCGTTCTTACACAACCTCCAAGACAGCAACCTATTTGAAGTCAGCAGCTCTACCCCTTTTGTATTCCTGCTGCAATGCACCTCCCTCCAACAGACAGCTAGCTCCTACTACCCAACAGCAACAAATCTCAAACGCCCGTCAGCTATCAGCAAAAACTGGACCTCAATCTGCCACAGTATACTGCTACCTGGAACGTTCCTTCTCTTGATGGAACCCCTTTGGAAGTTTCAGTCAACAACACATATCTTGGTGTAACCCTATTTTACTCCTGTCACATGTCAACTGTAATATTGAAAATAAAGCTGACCCAGTATGCCTCGTTAGTATTTTAGTTGTATGTTGCAATTCTTCTATCCATTAGTTTAGTTAACTATTTTCCAGTAATCTTCTTTAGTTAATGCTTCTTCTTATGCTTGTTCGTTTCAAATTTCATTTTTATATCACCAAGCAAATTTTGTTAATGTTCCCTATTTATCGCAACCATAAATAGAAATAAACAGGGTTATCTTCCATATTTTTTAATGATACCATTTTATTATATTCAGTGAGGGCTTTTAAATATTTATTCCATTCACCTGTTGCTTTCGCTCTGTTGAAGAGTTTACGAGCATTGTTCCTTATTTTAGCGAGGTTGTTATTCCACCAGCTTACCCTTTCATTGGTGGTTACGGTTACAGTTCTCGTTTGGTTGTTGTTTTGATAAAAGGTTAGAATATACTCTAATTTATTCTATGTTACAAACCAGTTGCCTACACTATTTTGATAATCAACACATTTTTACATTTAATAAACTCTATTTAATTGTTGTCGGGTTATTCTTTTCGGAATCACTTTGATTCCTGGCGCCTATATTTTGTTTTGAAGCTTCTTTCAGGGTGCACAGCTGAGCCAAAATCCAAGACCTAAAAACCGCCGAATAGAGCTAGTTCGGCCCACACTGTAAGTGTGGTAGCGCAACGGATCAGTCAATCTGCGTTCTAGTAGCTATCGATTTACTATCTTAGCGGTTTGACGCAGGTTGGCTCTTTTTTGTGAGAATAGGGTATCTACTTAATGTTACCATGGTGTTTGTAAACGAAACTAATTGAAACTGGATTATTTCATTGTAATTTCAAAACCGACAATTGTTACTAGCATGAGTAAATTGATTAATGCCAAAAATAAAGTTGTCAATGTATAGTCTTACATTATTCACACTGTATATCTCCTATAATCTTGAGGATATTCTTATCAAATTTGGGATATGTATAGTATTTGTTTTACTGAGTAAAATTGAAGTATCCCTATTGTAATATAACTTCCAGTATAATCGGAAATTGCACATAGCTTAAAAAATTCAATAGAACACCCTATATATTTTCCAGTATTCCGATAGATATTTTTATTGCGAATTTAAAAACATATATTATATATTTATTGAACTTTTCTATCAGAATAATTTGGACACCCTCATTTTAATTAGAAGAGCGAATGCTATGTATATATTCCCACCAGTTTATAAATGAAAATGGTTCAATAACATGACGTTCAAAAGACGTCGGATTAGCAACTAAACGTAACAAGCAACCTTAAATAATCGGCAATGATGTGGAAAGCTTTCATGTTATCGCAATTACAACGTCCACAGATAACAGTATTATTGTTTGCTCATGACTTAAACGTTAAAAGAGCACTATAGGCTGACGTATAATCAACGTATGGCTTTGAAAAACTGGTCTATTATCGCGACACTTCGAAGTTAATATATGGCTTGTCCTAAAGTTATATTTCAAAGTGTCTGTGCACACTGTGGGAAGAAAAGAAAATAATTTAGTAGTCAGGCATACTGGCAAAATTAGACGAATTGGAAATAGGTTCAATTTTAGGACAATATTTAAAGCGATGAATACCTTGCGGTCAGTTCTTACAAAAACTAAACCGTTCAACGAAGAACGACATTCAAAGAATTGTAAATACAATATTTCCTGTGACTGCGCAAAATATTATATTGGTGATTTTAGAAGTTAGAGTTCGAAAAGTCTAAAATTGTGGAACATGCTTGGAATAATAACCACCAAGTACAATAGCAAAGTACAAAGATCTTATCTAGAGAATCGATGTCAACTAAACGTAACATTAAAGAAACAACTTGTATTTTACTTAACTACGACATTTCTTCGTCTTTCTCTGTACTCTTGACTGTCGATTCTTGAAAATCAGATCAAGTAGGTAGTGAATTGTGGGTGTCACGTAATTTACTGGAGGTTGGTCGCTTTTCAGTTCCAGTGGAAAGCTAAGTTTTTCTTTTTCATTTTTAGCTTGAATTGTTAATTCGTTGATATCGAGGACAGATCGTTCTTCGCAATCTTCAATTTTTAATAATTTTAATGTTGCAGGGTAGGCGAAATACTCAATAAACACCATGAATTTATAGGCAGTGGGCTTAACATGGACAGTCGCATAGACACAATCCTTCCGTCGTAAAAGAAGCAATAAACTATTTCATCGTATTTCAGTTGGTAATGTACTACATTTCTACATTCAAAATCGTTTAGAAATGTGGTACTTTTCTGCATTAGCAACACTTTTCTGCATAGGAACGGCGATTCGTTTTACGTTTGGCAGTACTGAAATGTACTGTTGGTGAGACTGTAAGTCTATGTCAAATTCGAAGTTAGCAGGTTAGGTTTTCCGTCAGTTTTGACACAGACTGATGCAAAACCTAACCTGCTAACCTTGAATGTGATATAGACTTACAATGTTACCAACAGTAGACTTCAGTACTGCCAAACGCATAACATCAACTGTAGCTGCTTATTATGCTTTAGTACATAGAAACGAGTTCTGCTCAGCTTGGTTATGTTTTGATATTCAGTGTCACTTTTATGTCAAAATGTAATATTTTAAATTTCTTATGAAATGCGATAAAGTAGTATACGCAACATGTTAGAATAGTGGTTTTACTGAACTCGTATGGCCGTTTAAGTACTTGCTAACGCACTTACTCAAACCAGCCATACTTGTGTAAAACAGTAAACATCACTTTTCTAAACTTGTTGCGTAATATGCTATTATACAGCAGCAATTAAAAAGGGAAGTGCGCATCAAGACGACGTAACAATTAAATTCTAGGAACCGCATAATAGAAATAGAAAACATAGAGAATAAAATAAAGATGCTGAAAGGTAAGAGCACGGTAAACGTAAGATATCTAATAGTATACATTAACAACTATATGACGGAAAAACAAACACCCAGAGAAAACTAGGCAAGCGGCAGGAAGAGAATCGAATGAAGGAATGTCGTATAAGAAAGTATACAGGGTGTCAGAAAAGTCAATCGTGTCACTTCTGGAGATGCTAGGGGAGGCTATATGGAGTCGAAAAGTCCTAATCCATTTGTGGCTTACAAGCATAGTTTTCGTAAAAACGAATGTTGAAGATTAAAAATAAAAAGTTGAGAACCGCTGTACTTTGCCTTAAATTGGAGGCACCATACACAATACACATATCAGCATACTCCTGCACGGTGTATATTTTTACTACAAAAGTCAAACATGAAATTATTTATTAAAAAAAAAAAACATCAAAAACACAAAAACGCAGTAGGTACCATACAGCGGTTCACAAAATTTGAGGTACCATTTTCAACAGTGAATTCTGAAGAAATTATGCTTCTAAGCCAAAAATGGATTAGGACTTTTCGACTCCATATAGCGTCCACTAGCATCTCCAGAAGTGACACGGTTGACTTTCTTGACACCGTGTATAAAAGCATTGATTATTAAAAGGATCTGTTTATAGTCAATGATAAAAGTCAATGTGGCCGAAAACACCTAAAGAAAGGGTAAGCTTGTAGAACCAAGAGATAGCCCAAAACCATAAAACTAAGTGACAAAAGAAATCATGTGTGGACAACATTGATCTTGGTAAGGCAAAATGACATGAGCATATTAATATAAAATAAGGCAAAAAACAATCCTAGGAGCAAAGAGAATTTTTGTAGTAACGTGGAATGTAAGTGGTACGAACGAAACATGGATATTAAAACAAATTACAAGAGATATTAAAGCAAATAACAAGAGAGTTAGTAAAGCATAAAGTAGATATATTAGCTATGCAGAAAACGAAACAACTGAAGCAGAAAGATATATGTCTTTTAATAATGAAGGAAAAGACCGAAGGCTGCCGACGGAATTCATGGCGAGTAACAGGCTAAAAATACTATTAAGTGTTTGCCTATTGGCCGTGAAGTTTGAAAGAGTTGAAATGAATTATATAAGCAAAATATACGATCCCGAACGAAATGTTGTGAAATTTTCGTGATCGACTTCAACAATGACAGGAGCAGCAAGGGGGCCATTTGAGCGACATAATGTTCGAAAAATAAAATGTAACAAAAGAAAATTTGACACATATTTTCTCTGTGATCTGTATTTTTTTAATTTTTAATTAAAAGCCCAGTCATTTGAATAAGGCTTGATTTAAAATGGATACTCGCAATGCATTTTACGTATTTGGGTAAAATATTCCTTTATGTAGTAAAACATTGTCATTTGAATATTCGAGAAGCTCGTTGCGACCTCTTGACATCTTCCTCGCGACCGCCCTGGGGGTAGCAACCCCAGGCTGATAAACCCTGCTTTAGTAGATATAAAATGGGCTCTAATATATTTAATATCATCTGCGACGCCTACGATGCTATATTAACATCGGATAACGAAATTATTTATCGTACAAAGACTCTTACACGGATTCAATAACTTACGTAAACATTGCAACACGAAAATGTCTATTCATAAAACAAAATCAATGACGACCACAAAAGAAGCCGTGAAATGGAAATTGAAAGTAAAAGAAGAAATTTGTGAAACAGTTTATGGAAATAAAACACTTAGAGGTGAAACTAGCATGCAAATGATAAATAAATAACGAAATAAGTGAACAGATCATCAACGTAAATACAGTTTCTACACGCATAAACGACGTAATCTGGAGTTATAAATATCTAAGAGTGAAAGCAAAAGTAAGAATATGCAAAAGTACAGTCAGAAATAAGACCAGACACGGCAGCAATCAAGAAGAATTTCAGAAATGAAGATCCTGAAAATAGGTATGCTAGGTAAAGGCGAAAATGATCGAATATCTAACACAAACATATGAAACATGTAACCTAACAACAGTAACAGATTTGACAACTGAAATAAGACAGCTGTAGAATATCCGTATAACAACAATGGATAGAAGCAGATCAATGAAAAAGGCATGAGACAGGCATCTAAGAAGAGAAAGAAGAATAAGAAGCCCTCAGAAGAAGTGGGGGATTGTTTAGAGCATTAAATAATAACATTGATAACAAACAGCGAAAAATTTAGAGATAAAAAGAAGAAGGGAATTAAAGGGAGTATTTCAAAAGATAAGCCTTATTAATTTAGACGCAGACGAAGAAAAGACAATATATAAGATATGACAAAATGCTAAAATGCGATCCAAAAATAATACTGGGAGAGTGTAACGCCAGAATAAGAAGAAAAACAATATGACAATCGACCATAGAAAAATACAGCATTGAAAAAAACAAAAATGAAAGGCTAGATTAGCGATTTAGCGATGAGTAACAACATCTTCTTCTTTCTTCTATTATAAGCCTTCTTCAGTTTGTTCTGATCACGTGTCTCACTCCATTTTTGTGTGCTTCCGCTGGCGGAATTACTTCTGGCGATTCACACCAATCTATCGTTTGTTGTTCGACTTATGTGTTCGTCCCACCGTTTCTTTCGTAGCAGCACCCAATCCTTTATATTCTCTGTGTTATTCGCACATGATAGTCATATATTTTCAGTATGTTCCATATCTAGTAGTGTTTTTCTTGAGACCCGAAGGAGTATTTCGTAGTCTCCAGAAGTTATTTTGCTTTTGAAGTGTCAGATAGATATAGGCCCACTTGCGCCCGGCCCACTTGCGCCCACCGCCATTTTCGACCCATTTGCGCCCCAGAAGAATGTCAACGATAATTAAGGTCTCATTTGCCTCCAGGCTTGCATCTCATTAGTACTCGTAATCAGGACACTCGAATTCAGCCGACTGATTAGTGCGGCGGTCTTCTACCTGCAAATTAGTTATTACAAAAACACAAAATTTTACAAAAATTACCTGTTTTCTGGCCTTGAGATTGTTCAGTTAGCTAAAGATAACACACTCTAAAAAAATCTTATTGAAATCTTACTTAATTTCAAGAAATAGCACTTTTTGGATTTTGACAATTTCGAAAAACTCAATTTTCTAAATAAATAAAAATCACTCAGTATATATGATAGGGGCTAAATAGTTTCTTAGACAAGCACAAATTATTGACTTAAACAGTTTTTTTACAAACCTAAAATTTTTTTTTCCATATGCTGTCGACTTTTTGGCGGATACTGTATAAGTGTATGTGTAGAATGTTTTCGTTTGGCTCGGATTTTGTTCCGCAGACAGACACAAAACTACTGTAATTACCGATTTCAACAAAATTTTCACCAAAAATCGTTTGGATCCTAACTTAGACTCAGATTTTGGAAGTAATTAAAAAACTGTAAGCCAACAACAGTAGCGTCAAAAAAAAAGCATACGCTGTATTGTCTGTTACGAATAATAGCGACTTAAAAGCTTTTAGTAATTTTTGCCAGATTCAATAAACAGTAATCGAGTATTTAATAATAATATTGTCTTTATTCTACCAAATAAACCATAGATTCTTTTTATACTAAATGAAACACAGGCGAAGGTCAGCTAAAATAGGAAGACCTTAGTTGAAAATAACTATTAAAATAGTAGTTTATTTATCTAGAACGAAAAGTGGCATTTTAAAGATGAGAAAGAGGAATTACTTGCGAGGACTTTTAAAAACACTTTTCGTTTGTGGTGAATACAACGGTTTATTTCATACTGTAAGTTTAATGAATTTTAAATAAAAAGTTGTAAATCATTTCAAATTTCATGTCAACAACTGACGTATAATTTTAAAGTACTTGAACTTTAAAATTCTACTTTAAAGTACTAGGATTTTAATGTTCCATTTTTTGTACCATAAATAATCCGAAAAATGTCATTTTTGACATCAGTATGAAATAAAAGTTATAAATGGTACAACCTGTGTTAACCTATCCGCCCTATTCTCTACTAAGTAACTCCTTAATTTATTTTCTAAAAGTGGATGGAGAACTATATAAAATAAGAGTATAAAAAGTTACGTAGTATATTGTTTAATTTCTATAACATTATGTTGAAAAACTAGATGTCACTGACACAATGATAAAATGCGCTAATCTAATAATATGAATTATTAATCAATAAATTTGATGCCAGTGCAAAACTCTTACTAAAATTTTAAAGTAAATCTCAAATAAACTGCTCAAGTACAGGTCTAAAGAGTAGCTTCAGCACTGCGAAAACATTAAGTATATGTAGCCCTTGACCATAGCTTTCGATTGATACCCATATGACCCATGTTGCCATTGAAAAATAAAGTGACCTTTGACATAGGTCGCCAACGGTTGACCTTTCGCCAAAACCAAATAGCGCATGAAGGTGCTCGGGACCTTAGCAACAACTTTGCCCCCTTTCAAAAGTTCGATATCTGTAGCCGTTCGAAAGTTACAGGCGATCCAGACAGACAGACGGACGGACAAAACGTTCGCATAAGTACGCTGAAGCTACTAATAAACACAAACATTAAAGTACCTACCAACAGAAACGCATAGAAGTTAGGGCAGCTAAGGGAAACATTGTAAAATTGTGTGTTTCTGTAATGACTAATTTGCAGGTAGAAGACCGCTGCACTAGTCAGTTGGCTAAGTTTGGGTGTCCTGATGACTACTGAGATGCAAGCCTGGAGGCAAATAAGACCTTAATTACCATTGACATTCTTCTGGGGCGCAAATGGGTCGAAAATGGCAGTGGGCGCAAGTGGGCCAGGCGCAACTGGGCCGACACCGTCTGATATTGTCTCTGATGTGTTATGTCATAATTGGTCTGAGTGTTGTTTTATAGATTTGCGCTTTTCTTTCTTGTATGGAGTATTTGCTCAGCCAGATTACGGCATTGAGACAGCCAGCTACTTTACTTGCTTTTACTACTTGTTCTCGTACTTTGTCTTCGATATTCCCATAACCAGTTGTGTCTGTTCCAAAATATTTAAACTTTAGCCGTAGTTGGATTATTTGACCGTCGACATTCTGATTGCATTGGAGAGGTTCTTTAGATGTTGTCACGAATTATGTTATTTCTGGTGGGATCATCATATTGCATTGTTATTCCGTTAGGATGAATATATGAAGCAATCTTTGGAGATCGTACAATTACCCCACCGTCCCACAGAACTGCACTGTTCGACCGCAGTTTTAGTTATCAAATATCAAAGTATTACAATTACCTACCAGTTCTTCTTCTTCTTCAATCCGCAGATTGGTTGGCAGCTTTCCATCTAATGTTGTTGCAAGCCATTCTTTTCATTGCTGCATAGTTTGCAGATCCTGTGTTTTTAATGGCTTGATTTAAATACTGTAGTCTAGGCCTTCCCCTAGCCTTTTTTCCGGGTATTACTCCTTCCATGATATTTGTCACAAACTCGTTATGTCTAATTATATGCCCTACCCACGAATGTCGTCTGTTTTTTAACGTTTTTAGTAAAGTTCTTTCTTCTTCCGCTCTTTGAAGCACTTCCTCATTTGTTATATGGTCGGTCCATTTAATTTTCAGCATTCTTCTCCAGCACCAGGTTTCAAATGCATTTATGGTTTTTTCTTCATTTTTTCCTAGGGTCCACGTTTCTGATCCATACAGGGCAGTACTCCAGATGCAGCTTTTTATTAGAGCCTTTTTTGTTTGCAGTGTAAGGCTGTTTGAACACAATAGTTGTTTTTTATTATTAAACATGCTCTTGGCTTCTCTTATTCGTTGTTTAACATCTTCTTTACTTCTGCCATCTTCTGTGAATATGCTGCCTAGGTATTTGAATGTCGGTACTTGTTTTAGAGCATCGTCTTCTATTCTAATGTGTATATTTTCAGGATACTTGGAGCAGACCATGACTTCTGTCTTTTTTCTATTGATTTTTAGGTTGTAGTTGGTTTTTAAAATGTCATCTAGACTTTCCAAGGCTCTTTTTAAATTCATTTCATCTTGTGCAATTATTGCTATATCATCCGCAAAACGTAGCATCTGTATTCGCACTCCATTCACCTTAATTCCTGCACAGTACTCTTTACATTCATTTACTGCTTGTTCTATATATACATTAAACAGTGACGGCGATAGATTGCAGCCTTGCCTGACACCCTTTTTAATCATGACTTCTCTGTTACTGTTTTTTACTTTTATAAGTGTTGTTTGATGTTTGTATAGTTCTCTTATTATTTTCCGGTCCCTGTAGTCTATTTTGATGTTCTTTAATATTTTCATTAATGTGTTCCAGTTTACGTTGTCGAAGGCCTTTAGTAGGTCGACAAAGGCAATATACACGTTTTTGTCTGTTCGGAAGCTTTTCTCTATAATGTTTCGTAGACTTAATATTGCTTCCCGTGTGCCTTTGTTCTTTCGGAATCCGAATTGATCTTCGGCTAAGTGTTCCTCGATCTTCTTTTCTATTCGTCCCAGTATTATTCTCGTTAGTATTTTAGAAGTATGTGTGAGGATACTAAGGGTTCGGTGTTCTTCACATTTTTTCGTTTTACTTTTCTTTGGTAACATCACTGTTATGCTTTTCTTAAAGTCTTCTGGGATTTTTCCTGTTATATATATGTTATTAATAAGGCAGTATAGCTTATGCTTTGTTTCTTCATCTAACGCTTGCAATAGTTCTGCAGGTATATTGTCTATGCCGTACGCTTTTTTAGATTTTAGATCCTTTAGTGCTTTCTCAAATTCTGTCTTTAATATTGGTGGGCCTAGCTCTTCTGGGTCAATTTCCGTTTCTCTTTCTATCTCTTCAAAATCTTCTGGTTCGTCGTATAATTCTTCAATGTATTGTTGCCATCTATCTGCTATTTCTTCTTCTTCTATAAGAATTCGTCCTTCTTTCGATCTGATAGCATTACCTTTGGTTTTACCTTTTCCAAGGAGCTTTCTGATGAGGCTGTATGATTGTTCGGTATTTCCTTTATTAAACTGATCTTCAATTTCTCTACAGTATTGTGTGAGCCACTCTTCTCTCTCTTTCCTAGCTTCCCTATTTATAAGATTTCTTAGTCTGTTATACTCATCTTTGTTTTTGTCGTGTTTGTGTTTCCTTCGTTTTTCTATTAAGGCTACGGTATTTTCGCTTATCCATGGTTTTCTGGGTTGTTGTTTTAAATTACCCAAGGTCTCTTTCGCTGCTGTTGTTATAGCTTGTTTTAGGTTTTCCCAATGCAGGTTTGTATCTGTTCCATCTGTCGTTGTATTAATTAGATTTAGTTTTATTTTTTCATTGTATCTTTCTGCTTCCATTTCATCTTTTAGTTTAGTGACCGCCCATTTCGGGTTATTTATCACCGCTTTGAAGATTTTCTTTTTATGTTTTAGTTCGTATTTTAAAACAACCACGTTATGATCACTGCATATATCAGCGCCTGGATAAGCTCTGCTTTGCTTTACTTTTATTTTGTGACTGTTTTTAACTATGATGTAGTCTAATTGATACCTTTCTATATTCCCTGGCTTAGTCCATGTGTATCGGCGTCTTGGATGATGTTGGAAGATAGTGTTTGTAATTATGAGTTCTTTTTCTATACAGAAATCTATAAGTCTTTGACCTCTTCTATTCCTACTTCCCAGTCCATACTTTCCTACTGTTTCCCCATCTTGCCCTTCACCAACTACGGCATTCCAATCTCCTAGTATTATTAGGTTATCGTTTTTTCCCACGTATTCCATTACCTCCTCTATTTGTTCGTAGACTTCTTCTACTTCTTCATCTGTGTGACCAGATGTTGGCATGTAAATTTGTATAATCACCAGGTCATTTTCGGTTGTCTGGAGTTTAATGATCATGATTCTATCATTGTAGAGCATGTAGTTTCTTACTCTTTGTCCCCATTCTTTGGATAGTATAATTCCAACTCCTGTTATTCCGTTTTCGTCTCCTGAGTAGATGACTCTGTAATCGTCGCTCCAAAAGTCTCCTTCGTCTTTCCACTTAATTTCACTTATCCCAAGTATATCTATATTCATTCGCTTCATCTCTATCTTTATGTTCTCGAGTTTGCCACATACACCCAGCGACCTCACGTTCCATGTTGCAATTTTGTTCGCGTTATTCTTTTTTGTCAAATTCTTATTTTTGGTTACGTATTGTTTGTTACTGATTCTATCTAATGCTGTCCCGGCCCGGAGATCCGATTGCGGGACTATTTTATCTCCGGAAAATTTAGTATCAGACGGATTCATTCCATTTTCTAATTTGCTGCTTTTGAGAGAGTAATGTGGTGGATTCTCCTGCCCTTCCACATCGCAGTGCGACAGCCGTCTTAGATGGTCTCCATCTCCGCCTGTCGGTTTCCGAGTTATAGCTGTATCGATTTACCTAATCTCCACCTATAGTCGGTTCTTCAAGCGCTGCTTCCCACTTGAAATATTTGGGGATATATGAGAGATGGGTGGGATTCGAGGTTGGGTCATGATTCCTCTCAATAATGGAGGTGGGAGGAATCAAGAGCTCACGTGGGCAGGGTCGCCGGTTCCCTGAAGTAGGTCTGTCCTCCACCGGGATCGTAGAAAAGTACCTACCAGTTAACCTTAAGAAATTGCAGTTATCTTGTTTCAAACCACGATTTCACATACTTTTAATTGATCGACAATCCTAAGAGTAGAACAGTGGTCAGGATAGCGGCCATTTTGTTTTTAATTGGGTCAATTAAAATGATCGATTAAATTGATTGATCTAATTAAACCGTCAATTAAACCGCGAATCAAATGCTCTATTTAAACCGCGAATTCGCGGATTGACCTAATTAATCACATATGAAGTTTGATATTTAATTTACATATGTGCTACTGATTAAATTACGCATTAGCTTCCGATTAAATTACGCGGCGGCCATTTTTTAATTTTCGCGCGAATATTTGAATTTGAAATTTTTTTCTAAGTTCAATTTTTTGAATTTAAACTTCCCGGGTGTCGGCCATCTTGGTTTTCTGCGCGCGCACTTCTCGCGGCTGTCCTTTTAATTTTCAATTTTCGCGCGAATATTAGATTTTCAGATGACGCATCTCGACAAATAATAAAACGGCATCTGAGGGTCAAGTCTTTCGATAAAATATATATCAAAACCGATTTAGAAATTTGTACATGGCCTAATTTATATGAAATATTGTATGAAATTGCATGTAGAAGGCTTTTTAAACTATATGTTTTCTTAATTATGCAGAGAGTGCTCGTTTATATAGGGAGTCAGGTTGGCCGAATGGTTAAGGCGTCAGATTTAAGCTCTGATCTCGAGAGAGAATACGGGTTCGATTCCCGTACCTGTCATATTTTTTTTATATATTTATTATGAAAGTCTTGATTTTAAGCTAGTTTATTCACGACGGCTCTACCAGAACAAACGACTGAGCTCCTTTTCGACTAAAATGGACAAAGAGCGGAAGATGTTGATTGTATCGCCGGAATTTGTCCAACGTCTTAAGTCTGGCGATGATGCAGAGAAAAATATATTATCACAGCTTGATGACGAAATGCAAAAAGTTTTAAAGTCCAAATTAGCTGATCACGATAAATGGATCCAGTACAATCAAGTGTTACAACGATTCCTTCATTTCACAAACCAGGCACGGCAGCCAATCAAAATACCTATTGAAACAACCAGTGACAGCCTATCAAAGGCCGTTATTTTATCTACACTTCCCAAAACTTTTAAGAAAAAAGCTGAAGTTTTCCTACGCATTTTGAGTACCTGAAGCGATGTGAGCTGGGATCACAAGGGTACCGTTACTATAAAGGGTGAAATTTTACCGGCGTCTAACATAGTCGATTTAATTCACGACACTCTGCGGCCTCGAAAAACTATTAATCCACCCGGACGACTACAGTTTGCTGATTACATCAAATACCTTAACGTTGCTAATGTGCTGCTAGCTAAACCTAAACAGCAAAAGAAGCCAACCCCGACTGGTACTACAGGAAAAACCGAAATGGAAACTGATAACTGCGAGTCCGATTTAGAATATAAATTAAAAACACCAGCTACTCATCCAAGTCCACATCAAAAAGGTTCAGTCAGAAGAACGCCGATAAGGAAACGCCTCCAAAAAAGGACCGTTAGAAAAACGCCTCTAAGGCAGATGTCATCAACACCAAAAACGAAGGGAATTCTAGATTGGGTGCATCTTAAACTTTAAAATGACACAATGAAATTCTGATTTATTACTTGCAGCCTTTTTAATTTGAAATGTTGTGCACCTCAAACTACAGTTTTGTAAATTGCTAGCAGATTTTTAGAAAATAAGACATTCAGCTGTACAATTATTTTTATATTATTAAGTATTATACGAAATAAGAACAATATATTTGTTTATTACAAGGTGTTTGTGTTTTTTTATCTCTACTCTGCTATTGTTTTTCAGGAATCTGCAATAAATACAAAATCTAAAGCTAAAATATTAGTATTTGAAGTTATTTTACAGTTACAAAGTGTAAAATTTCAAAAAATCAATCTACGATTTCATAATGGCGTGATATAATTTAAAAAATTGTGCTTTATTTTAATTTTGGGCGATAGATTTTATAAAAAAGTGTAAAACATTTGCAAATTTTTCAACGAAATTGTGTGTATTTCCATCAAAAGTACAAGAATTTTTGAATTTTGTTTATCGAAATGCTTGTGGTAAAAGATTTTTTCAACGAAATTGCTATTTCTTTTAATTTTGAGTGATGCATTTTATAAAAAGTGTAAAACATTTGCAAAATTATGCATAGTTTATGTAACATGATGTCGCTTTTTTGTAAAAATTTATGTGAGATGGCGTGTAATTGCGTGATTTTTGTTCAATTTTCGTCATGTGTTGAGTAAAAATTTCGTTTTTTGTATAATTTCAAGTGACATGATGGCAGTTTTTGTATAATTTATGTGACATGATGTCGATTTTGTGTAAATTTATGTGAGATGGCGTGTAATTGCATGATTTTTGTTCAATTTTTATCGTGTGTTGAATGAAGATGTCGTTTTTTGTATAATTTCAAGTGACATGATGACAGTTTTTGTATAATTTATGTGACATGATGTCGATTTTTGTGAAAATTTATGTGAGATGCTGTATGATTGCGTGATTTTTGTTCAATTTTTATCGTGTGTTGAATGAAAATGTCGTTTTTTGTATAATTTCAAGTGATATGATGACAGTTTTTGTATAATTTATGTGACATGATGTCGATTTTTGTGAAAATTTATGTGAGATGCTGTATGATTGCGTGATTTTTGTTCACTTTTGAGTTAATTTGTCGTCATCACATGCATATTTAGTAAATTGTACAAGAATTTTTGTAATAAAAATGCACAAAAAGCCCACATAACTGAAGTTTTGTTTATCGAAATGTAGGTGGTAGTAGATTTTTCAATGAAATTGCGTGTTTTATTCAAATTTATTTTAATTTGTCGTCAACACATACGTCTTTTCGTAATTTTTGCGTGCTTTTATTCAAATTTATTTCAATTTGTCGTCAACACAGACGTATTTTCGTAAAATGTTACTATTTTTTCAATGAAAGTTGTATAAAAATATTGTTTTTTGTCGTTTTTGCAGAATTTAATGTGACAAGATGCCGATTTTTATAAATTTTCATGGGAGATGCTGTCGATTTTCTAAAATTTTAAAGGAAATGCTTTGGAAATTGCATGTTTTTATTCAAATATTAGTAATTGAAGCTATTTTCACATACAAAGTATCGAGAATTCATATAAATTGAACTACGATTTCATAATTGTGTGATGTATTTTAAAAAATTACGGTTTATTTGTTAAACGTTTGCAAAATTATGCTTAGAAATAACTCTTAAAACTTTTTTACATCATTTTTTCGGTACTATAAAGTCGCTTTGTAAAGATTTTCAACGAAATTGTGCGTTTTTATTCAAATTTTTGTTACTTTGGGGGTCAACACATACGTCTTTTCGTAATTTTTGCGTGTTTTTATTCAAATTTATTTTTATTTGTCGTCAACACAGACGTATTTTCGTAAAATTTTACTATTTTTTTAATGAAAGTTGTATAAAAATATTGTTTTTGTCGTTTTTGCAGAATTTAATGTGACAAGATGCCGATTTTTATAAATTTTCTACGCATTTTCGTAATTTTGCGTGCTTTTATTTTAAAAGTTGGTGCAATAACTTTTAGAAGTGAAAGCTGGCTGACATGTACCAACCTGGTTCCTAAAATACGGCATTGAGATGGGGCCCCAGGCTAATCCGTTAACAATTACTCATACCTCCAGCGCACAATGAAAATTCGTAATGCAGGAGAATACGCGTATTTCAAACAAATTTTAATTTAAAATCGACGCAGATGACAATATCACAACGATTTATTGTAAAGTTATTAGAGCCCGCAAAAACTGCAACGTGAGTACAATCGCCGGCTAAATAGAAAGTCTGCCTGGGGCGATAACGTCTTTTGTAATTACGCATAGGTAGCAAACGGGATGGAAAAGAGAAAGCTGTAGAAAATCAATGGGACTGAGTGAGATAGCGTTACTCATATTATAAAATTAAAAGAATTAATTACAGCAAAACTAGTTACAAAGTCAATTTTTAAAAATTATTAACAAGTTTCTAAGGCCCTAGACGGCACAATTCCGTTCTTATATTTTATATATTCGAAAAAATAATTTGTTTTGAATATGGAAATGTAACGACCGAACAGCGAAGGGGCATACTGTTCAAACCTTTAAAATCCAAGCGCCTCTATGGCTCTGGGGAAAGGGTCTAAGGCTGATGGCCAAACAACTAGGGTTCAATTCCCACTCGGGGCCGTCGCAAAAAGCTTTTTTAAATTAAATAAATGAGAGAAAACCAAGATGGCCGACACCCCGGGAAGTTTAAATTCAAAAAATTGAACTTAGAAAAAAATCAGAGAAATTTCAAATTCAAATATTCGCGCGAAAATTAAAAAATGGCCGCCGCGTAATTTAATCGGAAGCTAATGAGTAATTTAATCAGTAGCACATATGTAAATTAAATATCAAACTTCATATGTGATTAATTAGGTCAATCCGAGAATTTGCGGTTTAATTAGAGCATTTGATTCGCGGTTTAATTGACGGTTTAATTAGATCAATCAATTTAATCGATCATTTTAATTGACCCAATTAAAAACAAAATGGCCGCTATCCTGACCACTGTTCTACTCCTAAGATTAAAGTATACCTACTACTTACATTGAATGGGAGTCATGAATCATTGCTCATTCTGAATATAATCTTTGTATTGTTTATAATGTTTATACATTCGCTTATGCTAAAAAAACGTTTTTTTAATTATTTAAATCGTATTTACGATTTTTAATTTAAACCAAGGTCCAGTGGAAGAGCAAGCCTGTGCTTGAACTGCGCCTTGTGATTTCCCTTACCGTCACAGTAATATGTATTGTTTTTAAGTGTAACCATTTGTATGGTTTTGGGAATAAAGACAATTTATTATTATTATTATTATTTAAAACATCACAGTGTCCTCGGCATAGCAGAGAATTTGCACCCAATTTATATCCTATACCAAGATTTACCTTGTTGATTACTTCATCCATTACTACATTAAATAGTAGTGTAATTAGTGAACCCCTGTCTAATTCCATGATTGACTGGAGTAGAATTAGTTAGTTTGCCATTAATACCAGCCTGGGATTTACTGTTGAAATATACCTTTTTATTACTTCATCGATTTCTCAACTATCTGTCGCACAATATATACAGCTTCTATGCATGACCCTCCAGATCTACGTTTTTGTAGTTCCTCCAGCGACGTAGTCAGCTTATTTTTTTTTGTGATAATTTTCATAGTAAGCTTTAGTATGGCATCTAATATAGTTATTCCCCTCTAATTACTTCATTTTTGTTTATTACTTTCCTTAAATATTAAAATAAACGTACTGGTTATCCTTTAGTTCGGTATTTTATACTGTATTAAGATTTTTAGTATTAAATTTGAAAATTCCCGTGTTAAACGTTGGCCAAGGTATTTTAACAATCCATTCCGTCCACAGTTCTTTTATTTCCTTACATTGTTTTATCACACGCCACATTTGTTTTTGCAAACTGTAAAGTCCCCCTCCGGTTTTTTCCAATTTCCGTTTTCCAGCTGTTTAACCAGCATATTAGTGTCATTCTAAATTATTTTATATTGTTCATAGCATCTTTCATCTATTTACGAAACTTCGGTGTTCTACTGGTACTTTTTTTATTATTTATTGTGACCGTAGGTGTGCCTAAGGCTCTATTTACAGTCCTCTTTATATTACTTTCATCCATAGAGTTACTTTCAAGCTTCTCTGCTAGTCTTTTCTGATGTTTGGCACTGTGCCACTGCGCCTATGCCGCTGTATATCAATGTGTAGGTGTCGTATTGCTTCTGGGCTTTACTTTATCTATTTGATTCTTGAAAACTGAAAATTTTCTGCTGATTAAGTTCTGCCAAATAATAATAATAAAAACTAAAATAGAACAAAAATCATGACTTGCAAAAATGACAAGACAACAATCACAATTAAAAGCTAAAATAGACCAAATTAGTGTATACAAATATGTGAAAGTGGAAAAATTTATATATTTCGGAACAAGAGTGACAAGACGTTCACGGGGCAATGAAGAGGTCAGTGACAAGATATGCTCTTGCATTAAAAACCGTGTCGAGCAAAATATTAAGAAATATTACTGTAGAACAAGTATAGAAAGAGGATGAGAAAGAAGGCCAAACGAAGATTTAAGGGAGTTGCATAACCCTTTCAAGCACTGTAATGGGCCAGTTTGTGTCACCGTGTATATATGCATTTCATATCTTTTTGTCGGTTTGCGGAAAGTTCGTTCCCTACATTTCGTTCCCCACATTTCGTACCCCACATTTCGTTCACGGGAAATTTCGTTTCCCCACATCTCGTACCCGGAAACTTCGTTCCCGAGCGAGCTCAATTTGTCTCCTAGATTACCGGGTGTTGAAAAACGAGTGCAGCGATCAGAATGCAGTTAGAAAAATGAAAGATATTTTAATTAATTTATTTATTATAATAAACTTATAAGAACAGTATGTCCCCGAATTGAGTTTACAAGAGGGAATTAAATTTTATTTTTATTTTTACATAAAAATGTTATAGGAATTAAAATTCCTGCTCGGTTTGTAAAAAATTTTAAGAAAATTTTCAGTTTTTCAAAAACAGGTCGGCCTTGACAGTTAATCAAAAACAATTTTCTTTTCAGGTAAACTACCCTTTTTGTTCATGATATGGCAAAATATTACTAAGAAAAATTGTTCAGAACGAGAAACTATGGCCGTATACAAGATATAAGGAAGATACTTAGTTTAAACCGTCATTTTTAATAAATAAAATTTATTTTGTTTTTATAAGTTTATTATAATAAATAAATTAATTAAAATATCTTTCATTATCTAACTGTATTCCGATCGCTGCACTCGTTTTTTAACACCCTCTAATCTAGGAGACAAATTGAGCTCGCTCGGGAACGAAGTTTCCGGGTACGAGATGTGGGGAGACGAAATTTCCCAGGAACAAAATGTGGGGTACGAAATGTGGAGAACGAACTTTCCGTATCCCCTTTTTGTCATATCCTTTTAGCAATGAAGCTGAACCGTATGTCTCATTATGTATTAATTAAGTTGTTGCTCATTATAAGTGTATCGGAAATGCTGAAATGGAATGTGAGAATGTCGCAGCTCGAAGACGTGTAGTTAAAAATAGAACGAAGCTAGCGTGGGAGAGCGTGACCGAGAACGCTGTCACATTTAACGCACAGGTCGGGTTTAGGTGGTGCGTTAGAAGACAGAGAAAGTCATCACATTCTAACGCACAGGTCGGTTTCAAGAGATGCGTTAGAAAACAGAGAACGTTGTCACATTCTAACGCACATGTCGGTTTTAGAGGATGCTTTAAGAGATAGAAAACGCTGTCACAATCTAAATCTAGAAGAAGGTTAGAGGAAAGGAGTCGAGAGACTCAAATCGGTTTGGTCGGGATCGGTGGACTCAAGTTGAAGACTCAAGTGAGTGGAAACCACGGCGAAAGTTGATTATATACTCTTAGGTGCCCTCGTTATCTGTGCTTTTCTAGAAGGGTTCATATCCAACTGCGCTGCTCACCGGTTTGCGCTTCGTGCGCGCATAGCGGGTGCCTGCTTGTTATCACCAGCTCGAGCGTTGGTTAGATGTAACGCCCGATTGAGCCTAAGTAAGCGATGTACAAATTAAAAACATTTTTAATGTATAATTATAATTTGATGCAAACATATCGTTACAAAATGAATATTTCCCAAGAAGATGGATAGGTCGCGGTAGTCAAATAGCAGACCAGATCGCTAGATGATTTTATTCCTCTAGGGATAAATGAAGGGAAAAGTGCACCAAACACCAGTTACAACACTGTTGAATAGCTCGAAGAGCGAATTCAACGAGCTTTTAATTCAGTTTCTCGAGAAATGCTTCAAAATGTTCAACGAAGTATTTCACAAAGAGATAGAGCTTGCCTCAGTCAAGAAGGTGGCCACTTTCAACATTTCTAAAGAAAGTCTTTCAATGTTTTTCTTAATTTGCACTTTAAAGAATATTCTAAGAAAATATGTAATTGCAGTTGTTGTTACTGTTCATATCATTAAATGCCGACTAGACATTATATAAGGCGTAAATTGCAAATGTTGTAGTGCTGCGATGTTGCCATATTTAATTTTCTTGAATTGCTTCGCGTTCAGAGAAGAGCAATCAATATTTTTTTAACGAATTTCCTTTGTATATACTCTAAGAATTAGCGCCTTCCACTTTTTTCCATAATCAACTTATATGCTCATATTCTATACTACCCATAGGACTTTCACAATTACAAGTCCCATTTTAAAATGAAATCTTTTGCATAGAGGGCCTCGTCTTTTACGCTTCCACAAATTCCATATCTTCGAAAGGATTATACTTGAGTAATGCTCTTTTCTTTTGATGCTGACCCATCTTTTCAAAGTAGGTGTGAGTCCAGGGATTGCATTTCTATCAATTTTATACCTAGTTTTTAGAATCCCAACAGACCATAAACTGACGCCACTGGGATTATTTATTGGTAACTGTGTTTTCGAGAACAGATTTAGTGATTTTATTTTATTCATTTTGCAGTCATGTCATGTCTACTCAACGATTATTAGACATGTTATGGATCAAACAACTCAACTATGGGTTTAGGAAATAAGTAATGTTTTAGTAACGTACTACTAAAGTAAGGTGATATATTTTTTGATTCTGCAAAGGCACTGCTATTATAAGATGCAAAATGTTACATTTCTATGTTCTGTGTTATGTGTGTGTAAATTTAGAATATAGGAACCGTTTGACTGTAATATTTCAGAACAGAAAGTTCTATATTGGAATGACCAATACATAACTGCTTGGTTTCATATTCTTTCAAATTAAGACTTTCCCCAATAATTTGTAGTTTCCGTTTCCTAACCACGGAATAAAACAAGAATCACATATTGCGAATTTATTTATGAATATCCGTTGTTTTCTTTCCTGATCACTTTTCCTGGAATTTTATCGACAAAGCTTTGCTGAGATTGCGAACACAAAAGGCAGCGAGAAATCAATATTACCCGTAACTAAAATAACTTCAGCAGACAAAGGCGATTTAAATGGAATAATAAAAAAATAATCCGAACAGAAACGGAGGCATTATCTCGTTTCCCTAAATAGCGTGTAAGCTAATCCTGGCACTTATTTCGGGTTGTCGCTCCAGAATTTGGTTCAGAAAACCTCTCCTCATTTAGGCAATCGCTTATCTCTGCAAAGAGCAGAAATACTAATGGGCATCGAATTTCAGGGGTCACACCATCCCACATTCGCAGCGGGCGCTGGAAAGAAACTGGGTAATCTTGGAGATGTCATGGCACGCTATGAAGCTTCTGTGGGTTGACCCTGGCTCGCACATGTTGAATAATTCACGCCCTATGGCAGCGAGCGGGTTTATTTCCGGTATTTTGAATTGCTCTCAGTTTGATAATTGGCTACAGTCAACACTGGCTGGGGCTGATTATTCAACCGAAACATAAGCACTCTCGTATAACCGGAATATCAATTAGATGGCGCTTGTGAATGTGTTGCAAATGAACTCATTACGTGTAGCCGTATCGATTGCGCACCCCATACATAAATGTTCTTGTTGTCGTTAATAGAAAGGAAATAAATGAATAAATATCTGTTGTTTTTAGCATTACCATGACTTTCTTGACGTTGAACTCTTAAGTAGTCGTCATTACAAAAGTAAAGGATACTATTTGGCACTGTAACCCAGCGTACACATGTCACGGCAAGTTGAGAAAGTTTAGGAAAACCCTACATTATTTTAGTATATGTACCTATGTATCGCTGTAGAGATGCAAATTCAGGCAGCCACTGCACAGAGTGCAATCTGAAACCAAGTTTCCTCAGTTTTATTAAATACGCATGAAAGCTTTAGTAAGAACAGATCTGATCAATATGTCTTTTAGATAAATATCGAGTATCTGTAATGTCAGAATAGATTTGTGTAGGCAATGTTGCATTGCAGCCTCAAGAAGATAAAGTTTCAACTTTCGAGACCCACCCTATATAACATGCACACGCTGTATACTTGTATAGTATTTATTGCCTACGATTTATTTAGAAAACTGCTGATCATCATCGCTATTTTAATTTTTGCAACTTTCTTACAGGTAAATCCCCGGTTACGACTTGCAACAAGCCCCGAATGTTTAGCTGTAGGAGGAATGAGCCTTAAACTGAAAGAGCAGGTGCTCACTCGCAATAGTTAATTTGGTAGCTACATGCACAAAATATGTTCATTATTGTGCAGGGTGTTCCTTGGGCGATAATGCAATAAAAAATTGCTTAACGCATGTGAAAGCGACTTACCTGTCTTCTACTTTACCTCTTATACTTTCTATAAAACGCGTTTGCATCTTTCTTTACAAAAAGTTAAACAACAGGATGAAATATAATACTGCTAAGATGATTACCCAGGCTTTCACGGCCATTGTCATTATGTAACGAACGACTTTCGGGCTTGGACCATGTCGCTATCGATATAAAAAGACTCTATCTAAACAATGACAATTATAAATGCAATTGCCGTCGGGTCCGCTGTTGCAGGAAACCGTATCAAATTACCCTTAAAGCAAAATCGAGTCGCAGCACAAACTAAGAAGGACAGCGGTTTCCACGCACCAGATGGGGATGAGCTTAAAATTTAGATCTGCTAAGCCGTCGATTTGTAAAATACTTTAAACATATTTAGAGTAATGATTGTATTCAAAATGGGCGGTAGTATACACATGCACTTATAAATACGGTAAATCCAAATTTGACAAGAGACGACAGAGGCGTAATCAACTGACTGCGGACTCAAGCGAAATGTTTGGACAACTGTTAAACCAGAATGGACGACAGCGACTTTTACCCAGCTTCGAGTTCAGAACAATCTGTAGCCTAATAAGTAGCGCACGACGTCATTTATATAACGAATTTACGAGACTGAGTCGGCGCGGCTTAGGCGTCGCTACGAAGACGGCGTCGCGCCGTTACGAGACGAATTCGAAATGAAGCAATGCAGGATTGGAGATGCTGCAGTGCCTATGCTGTTCGATACAAAATCGAAAACGACATTCTTCGATACAGGAACGGCACGTTTACAGAACTTCAAAAGAATGGCGTGCCCGTGAAGCTTCTCTCTCTCTCTCTCTCTCTCTCTCTCTATATATATATATATATATATCCGAGTAAAATTTCCGAAGGTGCCACAAGGCCGTTAATTGATTCCATGCGGCAAACTATGTCCGACTCAAAGTGAGAAAACGAAAAACCGTACTCTCAACTTGATGGTAGCTGTCTGGTTTCTGAAACGAATCAGGTGCATGAACCTTTACGTCGAGATTGTTATGTTATTTTTTCGTTCCCGTAGACTTTGGTGCGTATGCTTTATCCATTCTATAGGGAGTGGACGAAGCGCGGCATGAAGGGAACGCTCACCGAGATTCGAAGGTCCGGACAAACAAGCAAACAGCGATGGGAGAAGCATCCTTGAGTTTTTGTGGAGTTTTGTTGTTTTGCCAAAATCGGTTAATTATCTATTCTAAAGCACCCGTGAGCTGCACGTGTTTTTGTTAAGAGTGTCCTATCATCGGTTAAGTCTCGTTGAGGGGAAATAGCATTCGATGGATCTGTCGGATTAGATCTCAGTTTCGTAGCGTTTGAAAACTTTCTGGATGTTGTTATTGCTCCTATTCGTGGCTTTTAAGCTTTCTGGATTTCACCATTAATTATTTTCGTGGCATTAAAACTTTTTGGATTTTGCAATTGGTCATCTCCGTGGCCTTCAATTTGCCAAAGTTTCACCATTCATTATTTCCTTAGTTCCTCTTGCCCCAAGTCTTGAAACAATGTCACCAAGGCAGAATTCTCAATGACGCTGAAGTTCTTTCCGAAACCTTCGCCCATAATTGCAGGTGCGCACCTCGCATCCTTGTTAGTATTTACGTTGCATGACGTTGTTTATTTACCGTACTTTATGAATAGCTTCTACAAGACTGTAGACCTTGCACGTCTATATCTCTCCTTTTGTAGTTAAAGCTTACGTAGTTTAATACTCAAGATTATTGTGGTTATCCCCTTCCCAGCAAAGGAAGACCGTGAATCTTGTAAGTTATGCAGGTTGGATTGTATCAAGCCTAATGGGTTTTGTTAGTAGTAGTTTATAATTACAGTTCCCAATGAACAATTTTCATCACTACAAGTAACTGCTAAGTTTTATAAGGGTGTTATTAAGGTTGTGAGTTTATATTGGAGGTTTATAAGGTTACTAAATGGTTACGAACTTTTATAGTGGGCATGTAAAGTTTCTAAAAGGCCTAAGAGCCTTCGGTTTTATAAAGTAGCAACAGAAACGTTTCCATCACCAACTTAAATCACTTATAGTAACGGTTGCTATAGGTTATATAATGAGTTTTTATAATAGCAGGAGTTCTTCTTCTTCTTAAGGTGCCGTCTTCTTTGGAAGGTTGGCAATCATCATGATTATTTGCGTCTTGTTAACTGCTGGTCTGAAAAGTTGATTTGTTGAGCAATTGAACCATTTTCTTAAGTTGCAAAGCCACGACATTCTTCTTCGTCCAATGCTGCGTTTTCCTATAATTTTGCCCTGTATAATAATTTGTAGTAGCAGTTACCAATTTATAAAACCAATAGCGTTTAGTTCCCATATAGGTGTTTGCTGTGATACATATAAAACTTACTGTCCCCGTAGTAATAGCAGTTACCTTTATAATACTTGGTAATTTTTTGTGTTTAAAAACACTGCAATAAAACTTCAATATTTATGTTATGTTGTGAGATTGTAACCACGGTTTCTCTTACAAAACCATTAGTCATGTTTGAAACACTCCGTTAACAGATTTATATAGTCAATTGGCTTTCATAGCCAGAATATTATGTTATGATACAAGCTTAAATGTGTATTGGAATCAAATTTGTTAAAGTTGGGAAATTGCAGTGGGTTGGAAATGGTATGGATTTATTCGGGGATAAGGCAGATATTTGTTTGGAACATAGCTCTTTGAAAGAACAGGTGGATTTGAAAATAATATAAAATTAATAAACTACAGTTTGGAAATTAATGACAAATGCTAATTTTGAAATAATATAAAATGTTAGTAGGTTTAACTAAAATAATTAAGACTAGAAGGCATAAATAGGGAAAATGGGGTAGTTAAGAATTTTTTTCAATTATTATTACAAAATAACAAACTGAAAAATGTAGAAAACGGATTTTGGTCTAATTAGAAATATGTAATATAACTGTGTTTTATTAATGTAATATTTGGAGAAAAAAATAGGTTAAAAAGACAAAATCTACGAGGTGAGATAAGATGTAATTTAAAATAAATAATAGAAGAAGTGACGAATTTAATTAATGAAGATTATTGGTATATGGTAGACAAGACTAATGGATAGAAGAATTGTTATATGCAAGTGAATTATTAAGGAACCATACTGGCTCAGTTTTATTTTGGAGATTACAGTTGACGTGTAACATAAATCAAATGGGATTACGTCAAGTTACTTGTTGTTGAGTGGAGCTTCCAAAAGGTTGTTATCGGAGAGAGGAGGTAGTTTGCTATAGCAGGTGGATGTCCAAGTTTGCTCTTGCTGATAGCTGTCAAGAATTTGGAGTTTGGTGATATTGGACGACTGAGGCGTGATTTGTCTGTGAGCAGTATATTGCAGCAAGGTGCTTAAAAACGTTCGAGTGCCAGATCAAAAATAGGTTGCTGTCTTGAACATTGTGTAAGCAAAAATACAAGGTGGGGGATTTCTTATCAAAGCCTAACTAGAAAATAAATAAAGACAATAAGAACATGAAATTAATTAAGAAATAATTACTTACTGTGGTTTTTAATATTATTGTGTACCATTCAAAAGATTGGTCATTTGTCATTAGCATTTTAAAACTGTTTTGACATTTGGTTGACATAAATTGTGACTTATGAGGCAAATGAAATTTGAAATATTAGAAAATCAATTTTTCAGAAACAAGTAACTAGATAAAAGAATCCACCCCTGTTGAGTTTTCAGGAGCTATTTTATTATTGATATTATAATACAAAATAGGGCAATTTGTAATTAAAAAACTGATCAATATTAAAACTTGGAGGTTCAATTCTTAGTTAAGTTGTCGTAACGAGGATTCAGTACAATATAGACATTTGTGTACTTCGGTGTTTAGTGGAAAATGGAAAAACTAAGTTGGGAAAAAATAAAATGTAGTAGTACTTTTCGCCGAAAAATTAAACGAAATTTGTTCCAAATCCTGCATTCTGTACCATCTGTATCTAATTTGCAACCAACGTGTAGTAACACAACCAAATCCGTTTCCAATGCAGATAATGTGCAAGAAGAAGTAAATACGAGTATGTGTTCAGGTACTAAGTTCTATAAAGGCGTCGAATACTGGAGGTTATGACGCGGAATTACGAAATTGGCCATTATTTCCTGGAAGCCAAATTTCGACAAGCAAAGAACAAACAAAACAACTTAACACATAAAAGCACGGAGACTAAAAATAAAATACGAAGCTACAAATTAAGGAACAAAGAACTACTAGAAAAATATTCACAGGAAGTAGATAAAAATATTGAAAACAGTTATTCGGCGAAGCAAAACAATAATGTAAACGACGCATAGGAAAGACTCAAACAAATAATTAAAAACGTGGCAACTGAAGTATGTGGAACAACAATAAAAGGAAACAACAAGAAAAAGACGAAATTGTGGAATGAAAGGATTAAAGAAGAAGTGAAACAGAAGAAAACATTATGGAAACTGTATCTAAGGAGTAAAAAACAGCAAGACTATGAGGGGTATAAAGACCAAAGAAGCAAAGTGAAAAACTTGGTAAAAGAAGTTAAGCAGAAAGCATGGGAGGAATCTGTACAGAAATTAGAAAAGAACAGCAGAGAAAACCAAAAACTTTTCTATAAGGTACTTAAAAACCTCAGAAATAAACAAGAAGCAAAAGGAAGATCCATAAAGGACCAAAACGGACAGCTGCTAACTAATGAAAACGAAATTATGGATAGATGGGACGAATATTTTTATGAACTACTTAACAATGAAAAATACAAACAAGAGAAGAACACTAGAAATATAGAAACAAGAAAAAATACCAAACTCAAGAAACGATCAAAAAGATAACAGAAAAAGAATTACAAGAAGCACTTGAAAAACTAACAATTGTAGAGGCAGTCGGTACAGATGTAATAGATTCTGAATTGCTAAAATACTTAGGACCTATCGGAAAAGGAAAACTACCGCAGAATATCTCTACTATGCACTGCACTAAAGGCATACGAAACAATAATAGAAAAGAAAGTAAGAGATATAATAGAACCCAAACTAGCAGCTGAGAAAAGTGGTTTCAGACCAGCCCACAGTGTGAATGACCACATTTTCACAATTCAACAAATTATGGAAAACAAGCAAACTGCGCGCTACGCGCACGTGAAATAGGATACGCGAAAGGTCAAGCTCCGAGCCAAGCGCTAAGATAAGAAAAACAAAACCTAAACAAATATAAACATCTGTGAAGCCGGAACGTGAGATTTTATTTTGTGCCACAGACAAACACACATTAAGGAAAATTATATTATAGATGCTTTAGGAAAGAGACAAAACATCTACCTATGTTTCATCGATATGCAAAAGGCATTCGATATGGTCAACAAGAACAAAATATGGAATCCATTACAAAACAAAGGAGTAGATGCTGATTTATTGGAGACAGTTAAAAGTCTATATGAGGTAACAAATAATAAAATCCGCCAAGTAACATAACTAGGAGATCCTTTGCAAATAAATACGGAATAAGACAAGGAGGGATACTAAGTCCTTTACTATTTATTAGTATTATCGATGAAACCATCAAGCAAAGTTGTAACAGGACGACTAATTATCAGTAGGACACTATAAATTACAACAAGTTAAAGTACAAGCATGTGTATTTGCAGATGATGTGGTACTCGTGGCAAAAAGTAGTCTAGAACTAGAAGGAAATATCAATGTATGCCAGATATACCAAAATAATATAACCTTATAGTCAACAAAGGGAAAACCAAGGTAATGGTCATTTCCAGTAAAGAAGAAAACATAAACATCCGACTTGGGGAAGAAATACTAGAACAAGTTAACGAATTTAAATACGTGGGAATAATCATAAATAGTAAAGGTACACAGGAGAAAGAAATAGGAAACAAAATAAAGACAGCAACAAGGATATATAACACTATATACAGGCACTTCATGAACAAGAAAGAGATATAAAAAAAACAAAAATAACAGTGTACAACACAATCGACATACCCATACTAACATATGGGGCTGAGAACTGGGTTCTAAACAAAAGACAAGAAAATAGACTGCAGGCTGCAGAGATGAGATATTTCAGGAAAGTAGAAGGGATTAACAGAATAAACAAAATAAGGAATGAGTACATTAGAGAAAAACTAAAAATGAAACCACTGATAAACAAAATAGAACCAAAGAAACTAAAATGGGTAGGTCACTTAATACGAATGAACCACACAAGGCATGTTAAGAAAGTATGGGAAGTCAGGAAAACAGGCAAGAACAGAAGAGGACGACCCAGAACAACAGTGTAGCGGAGATCCTAAAACGTAAAGGAAAAACATGGGAAGAGACAAGAATATTAGAAAGGGGCCGAAGAAAATGGCGAAATTGTGTTGAAGTCTTATAACATGGAAAAGATTCCTCGACACTTACGGGTAAAAGAGGAAGAAGATGATGATGATGATCATGATAATATTTGAGGTTATGATCTTTGCAGACTGTCATGAACTTGTAGGTTATATAAAAAGCCTTGTAGTGACGTTCTTACTTTACGGGATTATCATCACCCGTGGTAATGAATATTACCATAAATTATATAATAACACTTCTGGTAACTTTAAACACTGTAAAAAGTTATATAACAACACTTTGACGCCGTAATGTTACCCAAATGTATATAAAGGTCTCGGTGTATTTATAAACACACCAGAAGTTACATATTGGTTTTATAATGTTCCGTTGGCTCTTTTAGTTATGCATCAGCCATATTTTTGGTGCATTTTTGGACACCATATTGGTATTGTTTTGAAAAATGTATAATAACAGATTCAAAATGAAATTTCCACAGCATAATAATGCATTTTTCTTCAAGACTCGACTTGGTGAATTATGTTGTAGGCATTTTATATGAAGAAGTGATAAATTTCAGAAACATGCTAACTGCCTAGTTATATGAATGAATTTATAGCATACAATAAGGATATTCATAATTATAAGACTAGATTTGTAAATGACTTTAGATTGCCCTTAACAGCAAAATCATGTTCTCAAAAAAACTTATTCTATAATGGACTCAAATTATATAATGAAATGCCGAACGAAACTAAACAGGCTGCTAATTTATATCAGTTTAAAAAGCTTTGTTCAAGATATGTTAAATCTGTTTGTTAAATAACAATGTCTGTTTTTTGTAAACATCTTAAGGATGAATAAACCAACATCTATCTATCTATCTATTTATACTTTTTTATTGAAAATCTAAAATATTTATTATATTGGAGCGCTTTAATTTTCTGTAGGAACAAATGCAAATTATACAGTGCAGAAGAAATTTCCGTAAAATTTTGGTCATGATAACTGTCCGAGAATCTCTATCAGTAAATATATTTTTGTATACCTATAGTAGAAGGAATTGAAGGAAAAGAAGACTTCATATTGGAACACAACGACACCTAAAGAGAAATATAGAGGATAGTGCTAAGCGCAAGAGCAAGTGGGATGTCCAATAAACTAATAAGGTTGCCCAAACGTTCGTGTTACCATTGTAGAGAATGTTTATAAAGGTTGCGGAAAAGTTGCCGTTCCTTGAGTAATAGGCCTATAAGGCCTATAAGCAGCCTAAAAGAGGTTATATAAGGGTAGCAGTTACATATCTATCACTTGTTCTTCTGAAACTTAGTTATATAAGGGTACCAAACAGTGGTCACCGTAACCCTTATAGAACCCGCCATTTAAGCTCTTTAAGACGTATGCACTGGTAACAGAGAGGTTGTTTGTACAACTTATTCCAAACACCATAAGACACTAGACGGACTGCAACAGTGACTACTCAAAAACAATTTAGAGGTACGTTGGTAAAAGTAAAGTTCGGGCATTTCATTCCATGTAGGAACATGGCCTGAGACAAGGTGAGTTAGGGTCGCCGAAATATCTCTTTCCGAAATCCAGTCATTTGGCACACCGTTAACGACGTACTGGCCACACTGACGACATAGGTAAGTTGGAATTATCACATATTCAATATAGAGCGAATTGCTACACAATTGAGATCCTGGTTATTAGCTGTCGTCTCCGATGCGCTGGCCATCATTATTCGATATTAGATGGCATGAAATCAGTGATGGAGGGCGACATTTGTCTTCTCTCATTATGTGTAGCAAATATTGTAGTTTTCTACTATTTGCATTCATAAAATGCTATTTACCCGCCCTTATGTAGGGCCATAGCTCAAACGGTTTCGCCTTTTCTTTATAATCTTTCTTCTGTGTCGCTATTCCATAGAAAGGCGTTAAAAAATATAACATAACACCATTTAGTCGTAATTCTATGCTAATACATTTACTGCAAAACAGCCTGCTTCATACATTACCTGATATTAGTAATTAAACTTCCTGATTTTTTTTTATTCGTTTTTTATCTCTTCTTTGCCTGACGTGTAGTAATTCTGACAGGCAGCTATTTTTAGGGTACCGCTTATGTGCTGGCTGCTGGCATTGGTTTCCCCAGTAAGTATGTTTAGAATGTCCCTTCTAAGGTATTACACAATTTTTCAATCTCTTTTGCGTCCGATGTATCTGTACGATATCCATTATACATGGAGATGTAAGCCGTAGTGTTTATATGCTATCGTTTATCAGACACGTCGTCTCTCATTCTGCTAGTTATTAATATTGTAACTCCGGTTAGGCTCATATAATCTCATGTAGACTAATAAACTTTATAGCCCGTCGTCTGAAAATGCCCTGATCCTTGCCAATGCATTTCAGACGTACCAGTAATTACAATCTTGATTCTTTTGTATTCCTTAGTTGCAATAGAAAACTTTCCTAGCTGTTGGAAGTCTCGAACATAGATATTTCTTTTACATAGCCGTTTATATTATGTGCAAATAAATCAGTTCGTTGATGTTTGCTGTTTTAGTGATCAAGATCAATTTTGCGTGCTTTACATTTAATGTTATTATTATTATCCTATTAAGTAGTCTTTGAAGGTTTATGTCCTCAGCGTATCCGATATTCTTTATTGGCACTTTATTGACTAAATTCACATCAATTCAGGATTCACTGCCATTTTCAGTTCATTAATATGATTTCAACTATAGATTCTGAGAAGGCAGTAAACTGTATCATTTCTTACTGCCAAAAGAAGATTTTAAGGTCAATAATACGAAAACATTAACATTTGTTTGTGTAAAAATACTTTGTGAAGCACCGACATTTCTAAGATCAAATTTTATAATTTGCTATGAATGAAGGCCAATCATAATTTTATATATTTTCTTTGGAGAATCCTCCTCTATCATAGCCTGAATAAACTCTGCCAATAAACTGTTCCGGATTAAATAGGTGGGCGTTTCTATTTTCCTATGGATTTACCTATAAAGTAAATTTAATGAACGAATAATAAGTAGACATGGAACCCCTCCCCCTTTCAAAACCGACAATGTTTAACTTTTTTCCTTGGTGTGAGCTGAATTCTTCTTAGATTTCAAAATTATGTTAAATAATTGACAATAGAAAGGTGTTTCTAAATTTTGTTCATAAAATGGGCTTTGATTCAAATTATTACCAGCTAATCAGTGCAGCAACTTTTTGTTCTCGTCGAACGTACATTATAATACGTCATAATCGCAGTGGTTCCGATTTTTTCACTTTCTGCTGGCCAAGAACTGTAAAAGATTTTTATTATTGTAGGCGTAATATTGCGATCGTCTGAAGAGAAAAATAGAAACAAAGCTTGTTCCTATTATTACTTTCACTGTGACAATAACTTTTCCTCAAACTTTTGCTGCATTTCAACTCGCCACTTTTTGTATTTTTTTTTCAATTTCATAAAATTTAGTGTTTCTGAACTTTTTGTTGATTTTTTAATTTTCGTATATTTCATATATAGTGTACGCACAAAATTTTTCTTCGGTTTAACTTTCGTTTAGAGCTATGGAATTCTCTATTTTCTCAAATAAGGTTTATCTACTGAAGTCCACTCTATCCTGTGTGCGTTTCTAAACTTGTTTAGGTTTTGGCTAAAACATTAACTTCAGTTAATTTTCTTTTTGATGCCATCTTTTATGTTGATTTTCAGATCTATTGCAATGGTATGACGTGATATATAATGATATGATTATTTTATTTGTAATTACTACTACCTGCAAACTTATTTTTATTTAGATCAAATTTTAGACTGACTAAAAATGATTCTGTTTTGACTGGGTTCGTTAATTACTTGCAAATAAACAGTATTATGCCCTTTATTGTACTTCATTAATCTGCAATTTAATATTATAGAAGGCTAGCTGGATAGGCAAAAAATCTTATTCCTCAGAGTTGGGTTCCCCGGTACGTTAATATTAAAATTTATGTGATACGCAAATGGGCTGTGAATTTAGTTCGATCGCGCAGTCGCTACTTTGCTACGCTGTCAAAGTTCTACACAAATCGGTTTATTTTGTTGCGGTCCACGTTTGTGATTTAATTTAACCCTTCAGTACCCGTTTACGGTCTGTGAGACCGAGCAAACACATGATGCAGTATATTACTTAATGTGCTAGTGTTAGTTTACCGCCCATTTCACTACCTTCTTATATAAAGCCATTGAAGATCCGTAAGCAGTTTTGAGTTCGTGCGTGCAGTGGTTTAAAAGTTATTTATAATTTCGGTTTCAGAGACCGAAGCGGGTACCCGAGTTGTTTTTATTTTTACCTTTGATATACGACCTGTGAGGAGAAGGAAGTATTTTCTGCATTTTTAGTAACACTGTTATACTAAAACATTATTATAGTCATGGCAGATTTTATGAGAAAGAACAGGCGCGACTAGAACAGACGATGCGAGATATAATAGCGGAGGAGGATGTCGACAACACGTTTTATGATGATGTGCCATCGTCTGACGAAGATAATTTATTGTAAACTAGGGAAATGAACAGTGACACTGAACAGGAAATATCTGATTATGAAGACGTTAGTGAACAAGAAACTAATGCCATAAGATATCTCATTATTTTTATGGAGGTGGCAGAGGGGTGTCGGACTGCGAGACCGGTGCGGGTACTGATGTCTTAGAATTTTGAACTGGTACTGGAGGTATAACAAAAGGAGTTTTATGTGCATTCGATAAGGTAACTTTTGAATTCTCACGCTTTCGACGGCATTAATCTATCTTTTGTTTTCAGGCAAAACCAATCCTTGATTGTTAAAAGACGCTAACATGCAATTGTTTTTCCTAACCTCAAATCTGGATTTTATGCTATTACTAGATAATTGATTTCGATAGATGCTTTAATATGCCTGGATCTCTTCAGTAAGACGTATTCTTGTTCTAATTCTAACTTTACGGTTTCTAACGCCGATATTTTGATTGAAATCTAACCTGAGTTTTCTGCAGCGTTGCGGTAGCACGTTCGGACGGCGGCCCCTGATGGTATCTGCCTGAAGCTGGAAACCTGAGATTCTGTGACTGCTGTGGAAGCCTTCTACACGCTGGGCGGATATGTTGCCGTTGAAATCTCGGGCTCAGGAACTCAATTCTGCCCGTGACTGAAGATCGTAATCTTGAGCTGGTCTCGGCCGAAGTCCTCCGAAGGTGGTAACAAAGAAAATTATTTTTTTGTGAGGGAAATCGCTACCCACACTTTCACTGGTGCACTGGTAAATTGGCGACACAATGGTGTACTTTTTATTATTGTAAATTAAATATTTCTATAAGAAAACTGCATTTAAATGAGAGAACAAAAACTGTGTGTCAAGAATTAATTTTTATTCAATTGTTTCTGTCTAATGGTCGTTATTAACAAATGCCTATCTATATTATAAAAACGGATGTAGAAAAAGTTCAATACAATAACTTTCTTAACTAATATTACTTATAACTAAAATGATTTACAAAATTTCTATTTCTAAAATATTGTCTTTTCAATTTGGTTTTTACTGTCACTTGTTCTGAAATAGTTCACTTCCTTCACCAATTTTGTCTTACATCCTGCTGTGTTCTTTTCGTCGTATTCATCAACAGTCTACTTTTCACATATTTTCAAATATTGCTGTCTAATATTACAATTGCCATGTTCTGCCTGGTTTATGCTCTTTGCAACGTATTATTATAATTCTGCTTCTTTTACCTTTATTTAAGATTGCTCATAAACATTTCCTATTTAATTATTCTGACATCTACGCTTCATTTAACACGCACATATTATAAACCTTTCTGTGACAGTTCTATTTATTTGGTTCGGCTTTAATTTTGCACAAACCTTTTATTTTTGGCCAATTTAAAATTATCGACTCCAATCTATGAAAAACGAGCTCTGCCCTTTGCCTTCTCTACTCAAATCATTTCATTACTACCGGCATTTTTTTGCAAATGTAATTACGGATTGAAATTTATACGTTAAATCTTGCAGTTGCATGAACTACCCCAACCCTGTGCTTTCTGACTTGCTTTTTATTTATTTGTGTTGCAAGCAAAGTTGAGTAGCGGACTCAATACCATCTCACTATATCTCTTAAAATGTGCCTGATTTTCTCGTTTATTTCAAAATTTTCTTTTTTTCATCATCTGCCATTCCTGAATTACAATTTTTTTATTCTTCATTTTCTTGTAGCTATTACCGTTCGTCGTTTGCTATTGTTTTCCTTTATTATAATATTTGCTTTCCTCAATCTTGCATTTTCACTTGACACTTGTTTTAAATATTCTGCGATCATCTAATTTAGTTTCTGTATGTTCTGATCGTCTATCCATTTCTTCAAATGTATTTTTATATCATGTAATAGTTGTTTCATTTTGCTGATTATTAAGAGTATTTTTTTAGCTATTGTTTGAGGTTGAAACTCTTTTACTAACTGCGGTGGACAAAGTTGTGCGCTTTAATAGTAGAATGGGCTTGATCTTAAACTGACAGAAAGTCAAATCGGTAGAAACGTAGAAACAGCTTTTATTATTATTTAGGAGCCACCGCAATACTAATTCATTAACTAGATATCGTTTCATCATCGCTGGTTTTGACCATCCTTTTTCGAAAAATGAACGTGTTTAACTCTCAAAATCGCACTTACCCTGCCTTTGGTTTGCCCTGAAATATAGTTACATTCAACACACCAAGTTACACGTGACTGACTCTGCTATCGAACTAGATCGATATTTATTCTGAAAACGGGTTTGAAAACCGAATTAGCTGACAATGACCTCCAGTTTCTCTTGAAATGACCTTCCGCGCGAATTTGGATTACGAAAATAGGGCTTAAATAATGGAAGGCTAACAGCCAGATTTTCCAGCATATCACAACGATCTTCCATGCGGGTAACCAAGTAGAATAATAGAGGGTTAAAGCGATATTTTCAAGATTATCGCAACAATCTTTCCTACGCATTCTGTTTGAGAAGCGAGGTAAAATAGTGGAAGGCTAATAGTAATATTTCCAAGCGTATGGCAACGATCTTCCATACACATTCGGCGTAGAAGACCCAGTGTTATAGGTTTAACGAGATATATTCAAGCTGACCTCAACTATCTCCCGTATCCATTCGACTTAGGAAACTACGGTTTAATTAGAAGAAGATCACCTCCAAGCTTATCGCAACGATGTTACGTGCGCATTCGGCTTGGTCGTAAAGGCAGTTCTAAATGGGGGAATTGCTGAAACTAGTTTGACGAACTTACGTAGGAACAGAGATTTAAGGTCAGGTTTTAGTTTCTCAGGCAGTCTCACTTATCAGAAAGAAGTTAGGGGAAGAACTGCTTTACATAAACGCGGCTGGTGAAAATCAAACTAGTAGGAGAACTCCCCCAGGTGTTAGTTACTGAATGCTAGTCATCTCAGGTACTGGACTGGCGGTTCTTTGTTTACCAAAACTAAGCGAAGAGTGGAGCCCTCGGGGCCTGGAGAACCCAAGGTGGCTCCCGGTTAGAAGTTGGACTTGGGTCTGAAAATAATGGCTTAGATTTGACTTCCAGACTGGTTCAGAATCGCTCTTTTGTACTGGGGCAAGGCATCCTTCGAAGTCGCTTATCTAGGAAACCTAAGTAAGGCAAACAAGGTATTCCCACAACACTTGGGTGTTGCTAGTTTCCAGCTAAAATGCTTGGTGCAATCGGCTACATCTTGCGGCGACCACCTGGCTTTAGATAATCTCTTATTTAGTCCACATGTTTTTATTTACCGTGTGGATTGCTCTTGTGGCGCCGTACATATTGCTAACGGTGATAAATACGCGTTCAAACAATTTACAGAAAAGCGAGATGTCACAAAACTACCTGCAAGCGTGATATCACAACTCCCGAATACTAACTAAGAAAATTAGTATGGATGGGATAACAGCAAATTAGCAACGGCTATAATTAGCGATTAGCACACTCAAAATTTAGATCCATTAAGCGGTCGATCCTTAAATGTTGTAAACAAACTTGCCCATAATATCCAACAGTGAGCGTTGATGATCAGGGAATATTATTTTACATATTCATGTGCAGTCACGGAATCGATATAGTTTATAATTTGGTTTTTCATTGAAAGTTGATAAATATTCATCACCTTAAAAGTAAATTCGCTTTAACGTGTGTGTCAAAAATTTTAGAATGTACTTACAACACCTGGAAATCATTTATTCGGTGAACAAAAAATTACAAGATTAAAGGAAAGTAAATAAATTGACCTCAAAGGCCAAATTGCAATACTTCAAAATTGAGAGAACATGTAGCTAAATTTTTTTTTTATTTTGACCGTTTACAATTTGCAATCTACATCATACGAGTATTAAGTAAATTTGTTGACATTATTTAAACACGTACGGGAAAAGTCCAGCCTTATATACCACTAGTAATATCTAGTGCTGCAGCAGATCTATTGGCCAACATCTGTCCAGTCTTCTTGTAGGTGGATTATCGTTGAATAGCTGCTCCACAAGTTCATTTTCGTGTCCAGCGAGCCTTTCATGATATTTGACAGCTGTTTTCTTGATTTCTTCTGTGGCGAACGCAATCTTGAGGTCTTCATGTAACGTTTTATTTGTGATGTACCAAGGTGCGTCTATCAAAGCTCGAAGCACTTTTGATTGAAAACCTTGTATAGTTTTAATTCTTGTCGGCTTAGCGCACCCCCATAGCTGTAGTTCATATGACCAAATCGGTTTCAGCATGGTCTTGTATAATAGCACTTTATTGTTTATTGATAACTTCGATTTCCTTCCAATGAGCCAATACATTTGTTGAAATTTAAGGTTTCGTTGCAAGCGTTTCATTTATATATGATTATTCCATGTTAGCCTACGGTTTAAATGAAGTCCCAGGTATTTGACGTCGGTTTTAACGGATACTGGTAAATTGCTTATTGTTACTGGTGAACAAGTAGCGGTTCTGTTTGTGAAAGTAACTTGCACTGATTTGGACTGATTCACTTTGATGCGCCATTTTTTGAACCATTTGGTGAGAAGATCTAGGTGGGTTTGAATATTCTCAGAGGCTGTTTGAGGTTTTTCATTTGTAAAAAGAATTGCTGCATCATCCGCGAACGTGGCGGTATTTTCCGTTTTAGACATATCCATTGTGTATATCAAGTAGAGGAGGGAACCCAATACACTCCCCTGAGGTACGCCAGACTTTATAGCACAGTAGCCAGAAAGAGCATCGTTGTATTTAATTGCGAAGTTTCTGTCGGAAAGGTAGGATTTGAAAAGGAGATAATAGTTGCTAGCTAGAGAGATTTTGAGTTTGAAAAGTAATCCCGTGTACCAAACCTTATCAAATGCTTGCGACACATCGTACAGTATTTTTCCTCTTCGAGACTCTTGTTGATAGAGTTTACTAATCTATGAGCTTGTTCTATCGTTGATAGGTTTTTTCGAAATCCAAACTGGTGTTGAGGTAGTAGTGTTGCTAATTCAAAGTCTTTCCGAAGTCTTTGCAGTAGTAGTTTCTCAAATTCTTTACCAGGTACAAGCAGTATGCTAATTGGTCTGTATGATGTTCTTTCATGTGGAGGCTTACCAGGTCTTGGTATCATTTATTTTATTTATTTAATTTATTTAATTCGCACTCAGCCAACAGCCGTTAGGCCAATTATAGGCGTCGCTGTGCAGTTATGAGGACTTCCAACCCCACTAACGACTGTCATGATGTTGTATGACCGCCGGGACCAACTTTTTTCCGTGATAGCCGTACCACGAGGCGCCGAGAGATGCAGCCGTGGAACTCCCATCCACGTTCTGACCAGAGACAGCGTTGCTTAACTCTACTGATCGAACGTGGACGTTGCTCAAGCTACACCACTCGGGATCATGATTATATTTGCGTACTTCCATAATATGGGATAATATGCAAGAGTTAGCATGCGGTTATATATCACTATCATAAAGACGACTGCTTTCCGAGGTAGGTTTTTTTAGTATTTGTCCATTTATTAGATCGTATCATGGCGCTTTTCGTATGTTTACTCTGTCTATTTCTGCCTTAACTTCTGTTGGAGAGAAAGGTTTTATAGGTGGTGTCATTTGGCAGGGTATATCAAGGAAATCTTCTGCCTCAGTATTCTCATAACCTGGTTCAGCTTGAAACGGGTGAAAGACTTCTGATAGGTGGGCTGCAAATACATCTGCTTTTTCTTGGTTTGAACGAGCCCATTCACCGTTTGGTTTTCCGATTGGTGGAACGGGTGCCTGGGGTCTCTTAAATTTTTTTGTTGCTTTCCATATCGTATTATCATTTACAGATAAGTTGCTAATGTAGTTTTCAAAAGAGGAATTTTGGACTTCTTTAAGTAATGTTCTTAATTGTCTGGTTAGTCTATTATAATAGTGCTGATCAGCGACATTGCCTGTTCGCTGCCAAATTCTTCTAGCTCGGCGCTTTTCGCTTATAAGTTGCCGAATGTAAAGCGGTATATTGTCTGCGGTACGTTTGCCCTCATAGCTCGTCGGTGTTGATTTCCACGCTGCCTCTTGGATCAACTGGGTGAAATATTGTACTGCTGCATCTAATTCTTCGTTTTGTTTCAGTCTTATGCCAAGGTTTATGTTTTCTTCAATATGCTGCCGAAATTCATCCCAGTTCGTGTCTTTAGATGCTAGTTTGGGATATGTGGGTTGATTAAGTTTTGTAGAACTTATAGTTACAACAACTGGTGAGTGATCTGACGACAGGTAGTAATTGGATTCAATTTTACAATTGCTTGCCGGTATACTGTATGTTATAAAAAAGCACACTTGTGCTCATAAAAATGGAATACACTTACTGTTGGACTGATTTGAAAAGTCGTACTATTCGCATTATTAAATAACATTTTTATACGATATTTTTATTTAACTATTTTCTTGTAATTTAATACAACAAATAATTTAACTTTATCGATGTTTCAAATCAACCGGTATTACAAAAATCGGTTGCAATACTTGTATCTATTTTTATGAGCACAAGGGTAAATGACTAACGAGCACAGATAACTCGACCACAGACTCAAATGAACACCCATTATATCTATTATAGAATTATCCCTATTAGAATAAATCCGTTCTGATTATTTTCTTAATATTGTTAAAAATATAACAAAAATTAGGGTATGTGTTCAGTTTTAACGGATTACGAATTGAGTGTGAAATGCGCTTGCAGTTTATTACAGCTGCCGGTTAAATGTCATGGTAATACATTGTATTTTTACTTATTAATGGGTTTTGTCGATGATTCAGTAATATAACAAGCATAGCTTTGCAACTTTAATGAATAATTGAAAAATCTGTTCTAAAATTTATTCAACGTACATGTTCCTTTACACCTCGTTTTAGCGAATGTTAAAGATTTTCCGAATCTAATTAAACTTAGTAATAACTTTGTTGTAATCATTGTGTGCTTAATGCAAATTCAGTTTTAAATTTTAATTACTTTGCTTTGCGCTTTTCTGATGCACGCGAACTCTAAAAATAATATTGAACTACGAGTTTGGAAACTTAATTAATGTAGAGTTAATGACTAAGTTTTTGTTTTAATTGCAAACTGCAGTCCAGCAGAGCGCCTAACATTAGACAGCTGGAACGCTCGATGTGCAGAATTTCCCTGCATTTCTATATTTCGGGTTTGGATCGGTTTATGTGTATTGCATTATAAACTCGGTAATCGAAAAGCGTAATTGCATATAAATGATGATGGAAAATACAGCGCGACTCGCCAAAGCACGCTGCCTGTCTGTCAATGCTGAAGCATTGGTAATGTGACCCACATCGCGAATAACTCATAGATATTTACGTAATTCAATGACAATATCATTCGGAGCTAAATGCGCTCTATTATTCACGCGATTTCAATATAAAATGTAAATTCGTCACGCGTTTCGCTGCCCGAATATTCGGCGAAGAGAGCCTGCGTTAATGCAAGGTAAACGTTCGAATAATTTAATATAAAAAATTCTCATCTATATGTATGAAGTATGTTTTGATTACGAACTTCTTTTCTCTCAAATTTTTATTCTCCCCCTAAAAGTTCTGCGTGCGCGCCACCGACTGGAAAATTGAGGTGTCACTTTCCTGCCTCATATATTGCTAATTGTGATACTGACTTGAAGACTCTCCCCTGAGAGGATTTATGCTGTTCTATAAAGAATAAACTCAAGAAATAAATTTCTGAGGACTCTTAAAGTCCGGAACATGCAGCAACCTAAAATTAATATATTTCCACTACTGTACTGAAAATCGTACGACACTCATTAATTACCAATAGAAAACCTTTATGCGAAAGTGAAGTAAACAAAAATCCCACATTTATTATACCTGTATCGCAGCTGAGAATTGAGCTAGTCGGAGTTATGTGAGCATTCTAAAGGTAGGTTTTTTATAGTTGGTATATAATATACTGCACAATGCTACTTATACTGAAACAACGATCTATCTACATTTTATACAATTTTTACTCTTGCAAACGACCAGATTCTACAAAGAAATCTATTATAACATGTAATCGCTAGCAATTACTGAATTTTCTATGGGAGGAACATCTAACGTTCATGAAATCAACACGATAGAGACAGCTTGTTACTAAACATAAAAACTAATGAACTCTAATTCAAACGTAGACTAATTATGTTGGTCATTCAAGTGCAGATGTACCTCGGCTTACAGTTCTCGTAAAATGTGCTAAAAATAATATGAACTGAGTATGATTCTCGCATAAGACGTCATGTAGAAGAATTTCTACGATATATCAACGAAACGTAAACAGAACATCAAGTAACTAATATTGCACTTGGAAAAGCCTATATCTATCCGTTAACAAAGCTGTTGGTGGCAAAAAGGCCAAAACGCTTCCACACGGTTAACACATCGTACTCACGAGCAATCTAAAAGCCGCACGCTGCCCTGCAGTTGGCAGTTGTTTAACTTCCGCAAATAATTGGCATTTCGTAATCGAGAAGAGACTAACCTAGGCAAAGGGGGTCGCTGAAGTTGGTAAAGCTAAGAAATTACTTAGGCCTGAACCTGCTACCGTTTAACTCACTCATCAGGTCACTTGCCTGTAGTGGCACAGAGTACAGGTAAACACAATATAAAAACAATAACTGTATTTAACACACACAAGACTAAAGAGAAAATATTTAATTATTCATCCTCAGCGAACACTGCGCTATACAACCTGAGAAAAATGGCTCTAAGGTGACGTCACGGTCACAAATTATACTTTATCAGACTTAGTCGACTGGTCACAAGCAAAACTGTCTATTGACAATACTCTCAGTTTATTTATTTAATTCGCACTCAGCCAACAGCCGTTAGGCCAATTATAGGCGTCGCTGTGCAGTTATGCGGACTTCCAACCCCACTAACGACTGTCATGATGTTGTATGACCGCCGGGACCAACTTTTTTCCGTGATAGCCGTACCACGAGGCGCCGAGAGATGCAGCCGTGGAACTCCCATCCAAGTTCTGACCAGAGACAGCGTTGCTTAACTCTGCTGATCGAACGTGGACGCTTGTTCAAGCTACACCACTCGGGACGCAATGAGAAGAGGAGGCAAGTCACGATATACACATACCATGAAACGAACACTCGTATAACAGACATATGTAATGATTGAAACGCCTCTAGCTTGCTCAGCGGTGAAGGTTAATGGTGGCAGTCCAAGAACGGTGTAAACGTTACCATATGCTAAACAGGCGATTGGGATAATCTTTATTTGATGTTTAATATTTACGGTAAGTTAGTATGTACACGTATATCTACCTAAATGTTTAGATTACATGAAAAAGTGAGAACTAATGTGGCGTAGGGCCGCGGGCTGAGTGCTGGGCTATGACTAGTAGGCGGTGGGGGCTCTGACTAGTATGCGGTGCGGGCTCTTCGTAGTGAAGAACCTCGGGCGGTTCCCCGTGGTGAAGAAGGAGGCGCTGTAGGTTTCTTTCCGATGGAGAAGGCGGCAATGCGGGATTCTTGAGGTGAAGAAGACGACGGTGCGAGCTTCTTGTGATGAAGAAGGGGCGTGCGGGCTTCTTGCCGTCATGAAGGCGACCCTGAGTCCTGGTTAAAACGGGCTGGTCCTGAGGGCCGAGTCCTGCTGAGGGGTAGCGAGTTCTACTCCTAATGCGGCTGGACAGTTCTAATGGGTGTAGGCTGGTTCTCGTCCTAAGCCGTGAAACGGCTAGATGGTCCTGGTGACTAAGTCGGGAAGGGCGCTGGCTGGTTTTCGTTTTAAGCCCAGAAGGAGCTGGAGGGTCCTGAAGAAGGAGGTAGAACCGCTACGTTAATTAATTGGCGCGTCCAACTAGCGGTTTGAATACACCAGGGACGGTTTGCTGATAAATAAACACTGATTTTTATATCAAACACGACTGGTTTAGGTTGATATTTCCCGGCGTTTAGTTTCGGGCGTTTTCTTTTAAACCGCTCTCTAGCGGTTTATTCAGTTCGACGTCGGGGTGGCGTCTATCGCCTCCCTTATATTTTGCCCCACGTATCGATACTCCACACGTGATAGTTTGATTGACCGCAACTCGAACTATTTAAATTAATTATATAATTCTGCATACCTAAAGTAACGGTTTTTCTCAGCTAACCGACCAAGGGGTGGTGTTTAACGAGCTGTCCAGAATTTTGTTTTCTTAACAGAATGACTTACATCTTCAAGCCGCTTGGTTTATTCTCGGGATTTGTACTCCGCCGGCCGCCCGTTTTTACAGACATGTTCCCATCTTTGATTCGTGCGCTTTCTTTATCTTTAGACGTTTGGACAAATTTGTAGCTTTTATTCGATTGCCTACGTCGTTAGCTGTCTAAACAGTCCACATACCACCTATTTGGGCAACGTGATAGGTTTTTTAGCTGCTTCATGTAAAGGATTTTAATTCGTTCAGCATTTTTGATGCGAGACGAGACGGCATTGCTGCTATCTGGCCCTTCGTGAACGTAAGAGTTATGGCCTGAGCGCGTACGTGTCGACTCGGCGCATTTCTTGCGGAAGCTCTGTTTTTGGGTTTCCAGGCCAAACTCGTATCATGATAATATTCGATTCATTCCTAATTATATATTAGGTAAGCTCTAGCTACAATAGGAAAAGCATACACGTGCAGTAACTACAGGATCTTTAAAAACTATCTAGGAAATACCTGAAATAATTATCTAAATGTTCAGAGTGGCCTAGCTTCCTCAATGTGGTTCATGGGAGGGATTTCGTAGACCTGTGACACGAGTAACTCTCGGAGATGTTTGTCGGGGCTAGAGCGATGTGGGAAAAATTGGACTCGAGCACAAGTGACCCTCGAAGATGTTCGTAGACACGACAGAGATGCGAAAAATATATTAATGTGTGTGCACCATAAATACTACTACAGTCCACAATTCACAGGTTGTAGAACAAAAGACAGTTAGCGTCGTTTTACGTCACAATCTGAAACAAAATCAAGGTAGTTGTTGGTAGGCGGGAGATTTGATTCAGTTTACCTGCGGTTTCTTGCAAATTTCGCTTTTGAATATCAAAATAAAACTCTGTATGCACCCGCGAAACCTTTGTAGTTAAGTCAAGTTTGTGAGGTTATGAGTAATTGAAGCGAGTAGCGCGGTTGTACTAAAATTTCTCGAATTTGAGTTACCCTGAGTTAAATATTTTAAAGAATAATTTTAAAATAAAACTCAAATTTGAACATAACCTGAGATATTAGTCTTGTGTTTTATCGGAGCAAGCCCAAAGAAATATTGCAATTCGATAAAATATAGAAAAGGGCAATTAACTATTTTATTAAAGAGTAATAAAAACATTTCATTTTGATTAGCCTAAGATACTGACAGGCAAAGTTTTACATTTTTAAAATTTAATATAACTACCCAGAGGATTGTGTGGTGACTTGCCCTATTTAATTTTTTTTTACTAAAGCTTTTATTAGTTAAAGGCAATCATTACAAACAGGCGCCGCAACATGGAGCTTTTACAGTTATAACAGTATAAACATTTTAGATACCAAGCTAGTAATGTAGCTACACTTTAAAATCCCATTCCCAACGGATTACAACTGAAAACATTAAACATGAATGAAGATGTACTTTGTTCATGCAACTAAAGTACTTTAGTTAAATTTGTGCACCCGACCTAGTATAATGCATGCAAAAAAGATACAATTAACCACTGACGTTCTTAAAATATGAAAGCAGAAAAGCTTGTAAGATGTTTTACACCAGGAACCACTACTCAACCGGGGGGTTTTATAAATTCCTTCTCGCACGTTTTTCAGAACTGCTTTTAAGATTAGACATTAGTCTTAATCGGTTAGCGTTTAGATTATCGAAGGATTCAAAATTGAAGTTCCTCTGCAAAATAATGGCAAAAGCTCAGAGTACTGAGAAATCCTTTGACGTAGTTAACATTTAATACAGCTTCTCTCGTAATCTATCATACATTACTTCTTTAAGAAATACTATCATTTTCGCAAGTTGTTGCCCTAAATGCACATTTTGCTGATCGGCATACGCAGTGATTAGATCTCGTCTTATTTTTTTATTTATTGGAAAGCAATCCCGATTCTCATATTAAATAAATTGATTCCGAAGCAGTCTTTGAAAGATGAAAAACAGGCATGATATTTATTTATTTCATGTCTGTGTAAACCGGATATATGAAATTTCAAATTGTATGGTACAATGACGTTAAAACTCCTGTGATGTAATTATTTCCGTGCCTACTTACACTAATTTCTTGAACATGTTCGATACGGGAATTAAATTTCCTTTAAGAAACAGTATTTAATGTAATACTGTTTCAAGTTCTTAACTTTATAGTTTGCCTATTACTGCTAGAATAGATATTTGTTAGATTAGTGAGAAAAGTACATAACTGGTTAAACGGTTATGAAGTTTACAGAATGAGTTTTCAGAACTAGAACTATACATTCGTAGCAATCTTCGAAAGATTCATAAACACGTCCAATTTGACATTAAAATTATGTTAATATGATGACCTTGCAAACTTCCTACTAAAACTACAACATTTGAAGGCCTAGTGTTATGTCGCCTTGAAACTTGCGGATGCCGCAACTGGTATTAAGTCAGAGGAAGTGGTATGAATTTCGTCACATATCAAACTTCTTGCTACGCGCCCCGAGTTTTGAAAAGCCAGAGAACTGTCGGGTTGACAGCAACGTGCCGAGCTTAGTTTTTTGTCAGTGCGATGTGTTAACCGTGTGGATGCGTTTCGGCCCTGTTTGGCACCGTCGGCTTGGTTTCCTGATATATATGAGCTACCCCAAGTGCAACTTGAAGTTCCGCTCACGTTTAGTTGATGTATCGTAGAATTTTAGAACCTCATCCATGTCAGGCATCAGAAAAAAGGACTGGAGTAGATTAACATAGACTACATCCACATCTCAGTGCTGTATTACCATCGGTTGCCGCTGAATCCAAACTATCCGCTGCTCACTTCTTGAGCTGCGAGATTCACTGGTTCAACCTTGGGGTTGTCCAAACCTTTCGTTGTTTATTTTGAGTACCAACCGCTAAATAAGCCAACATTTTATGCTCATACAATGTGGGTGTGTTAATAGCCATTTGGAACCGGCGGCTGACGTTCTGTGAATTACCTTTCGAGTTTAAAATAGTGGCTGTGAGTATTAATGCTATACAGGGTGCTCAACATTTTCAAATTTAATAATTTGTGCAAATGGACCGCCGCGCCGGTGTTACGATGCCTCGTCTTGAGGCTAGGACTGTGATGATAATATCGTCAGCAAAGATTTGAAGCTCCAGTTTTGGCACAGAATAATTAAGATTTAGTAGGCAGTAAAATGAGAAGACAGAAAGATGAACAACTCGGTAAGAAAAAAAGAAAGTATTCGAAGTAAAACGGACAGACAGGCGTACGTTAGAACACTATCCTGCCGCAATGAAAACATTGGTCGAAAATTAGAAAGTCTAATTTAATCAGTAATACTTGGCTATGATACGAGTATTTAAGTAAAACAATATTATTATTATTATTAGTAAGAAGATGAGAAAAGTTGAGGACAAGTCCTATGAACTCTTATTACATAATACGTAAGTAGCTTAAGCAACACTATTTGTGTACAATGTGTATTGGTTGCTACTAAAAACAAACAAAAAAAGTTAATTTTTTTATAATATATCGTCCGGTCTGTTCTATATACTTCTATAACATCACTTGGCAGATTGTTCCAGAAATCTTAAAATACGAGTATTTAATAGAAACACGTTTGGAGGCTGTAGCATAATATCTAGTAACTCAATTTAAAAAAATATCTCCTAATATTAAGGTATGAGTATATTGTATTAATCTACAGATTCCCTGCTGGTAAATATCTTGCTGCTGTTGACGAAACTATTTTCGGATGGCAGTCTGCACTTCCACGCTGAAGTAAATCTCTGTCTTTTTAGTAATTCTTTTAATAAATTTTGTGATAATAGGAGTATGATGCTCATCATTTCAGAAAGTTATGTGACTTTAATGCGTCTATTTGCACGTAAAGCAGTTTTCAAGCGCCTCACATTTTCCCCAGAAGTTGTAACTCCAACATGTCCTGGATGAGCGAAGACCTTAGTCAACTCTCTTCTTTGTCGGAAAAATCTGTACCGCTAAACCACTACTATCCGAAAATAACTATAGTCACCATCGGCAGTTTTCATGCTCCTCTGGATTTCTAGTGGTTGATGTTGGCACACTATCATTGGACGGATTTTCTATAGTAAACGCTATTTCCTAGCTCTATAAAAATAGCCACAAAGAAACAATATCAAAGAAATTTGGCAGACACTTCACTAATATGCCAATAAACAATTTCAATAACGTCATGCATGTACCATGATGACCAAGTCGTGCCTACGTGATCAAAACGTGTTTCTATTGAACAATCTTTGTATAATGGTCAAAGATAAATTGATTAATAATGTTCATCTCTCAAGGTGATAATTTGGCATGTGAGTTACAGTCTTAATTAGTAGGACTTATTTTTATTGTTCTTGAGTCGACTGCTTCAAACCAGATCTTTATCTTGAACAGTCTCTCCTACTCCCGACTATCTTAGTGTCTAGCATTTACCTGCTTGCTTTGTTCCAGGTCTTTTGTCTTTGTTTTGCATAAAGCTCATGAACCGACGGCTAGGAACATACAAGAAGTGGATGAGGAAGAAGAAGAAGATATTCAATTATAGTTTGATTGTAATGCTTGCTGTAATAAATTGTGCTGGAAACTTGTATTAATTTAATTAATTGAATTTACTTTACTTTGGCTCGGGTATGCTCAGATTGATATGGGTTCGTTACCACTCAAATATATAAATGCAGGAATAAACAGTTTAGAAATAAATCGGATTACGGTTAAACTGACCTGGTGGGCGCCGGATGCGGGATTTGGGTTAACAAAATATTCTACGAGACGGGTTCACAAGGCAGAACCCTGTCAGGTTCAGATTAAGTGGGAAGTTCTAGAAGACAGGTTCCTATCACAGAGCAGAGCTAGGTTAGGAAAGTATTAGAAAAAGAGGTCAGGCCTAAGGAGGGACAGCTGGAGGTCACGATCAGAATCTGAAGTCTCACATTTCAAGTGAAATGGATGCGAAAATGGCTTTTATACTTTATTGTTACCATTGCAGTTGCTCAAGGTACAATTGAGTGGAGCGGCGTTGTGTTTGCTTGTACGAGACTTTCCGCACCGCTGGTGGACGCTTTCTTGTTTTCTGTTCGATCGTTAGGACGAAGCATACGTAGATTGTGACGGAATAAGAGCCGTACAAATTTCTGGCATAATATTTATGCTTTAGATAAATTTGTTACTGGCGCTAACGTTACATGATAGCCTTTACAAAACCTAATAATTTTCTTTCCATTTGCATCATGAGTCTGTTCTTCTACATATCTTCCCATTATTCCATTTTATGTTCTTCTATTGCACATATTTCCGTTTCGATTCCCCATTATTACTACACGTGTTGGTGCAGATGTACTAGTTACATAGTCTGAACTAGTAAGATTTATGATTATTATTTTTGAGTCCATTATTTCTGCATCAGTTGTTATTCCTATTCCTTCTTACCTTGATTAGTCTCTTCCACTTCTGTGTGTCACAGTGTATAACAGTTACTTAATTGCTTCATTCTCCTCCCTTTTCTCTTAGCTTTGAACTAACTTAGTGACCCGGCGCCTGGAAACATAAAGAAGTTGAGAAAGAAGAAAAAGAAAAAATACAATTATAACTTTATTGTCTTCACAAAACTTTATTAGTTTCTCTTCATTTGCAGCCCTAACTTTTTCTTCTATACTGTAATGTAAAGGTAATGCAATGTAATGTGATATAATATAGTAATAATTTGAATTGTAATTACACCTACCTTACTTACATTTATTTAATTCAAATGTTAGACTGACCAAAAATAATTCTGTTTTAACTGGGTTCGTTAACTATTAACAAATAAACAGTATTATGCCCTTTATTGTATTTCATTTATCTGCAATTTAATATTACAGAAGGCTAGCTCGCTAGACAAAAAAAACTCATTCTTCAGAGTTGGGTTCCCCGGTTCGTTAATATTAAAATTTGTGTGATACGCCACTGGGCTGTAAATTTATGTCAATCGCGCAAACGCTACTTGGCTGCGCTGTCAAAATTTTTACACAAATCGGTTTATTGTTGTGGTTCGCGTTTTGTGATTTAAAATTTAACAAAAGGAGTTTTATGAGCATTCGATAAGGTAATTTTTGAATTTTCGCGCTTTCGATAGCATTAATCTATCTTTTGTTTGCAGGCAAAACCTTCACTTGATTGTTAAACGACGCCAAACATGCAATTGTTTTTCTTAAACTCAAATCTGGATTTTATGCAGTTACTGGATATTCGCTTTTAATAGATGCTTTAATCTGCCTTGATCTGGTTTCCGTAAGATGTACTCTTGCTCTAATGGTAACTTTCCGGTTCCTAACGCCGATACTTTGATCGCAATCTAACCTGAGTTTTCTGCAGCGCTGCGGTAACACGTTCGGACAGCGTCTCCTGATGCTCTCTGCCTGAAGCTGGGCCCCTGCGATGCTGTGACTGCTCTGACGGCCTCCTATACGCTGGGCGGATATGCAGCTGTCCTCAGAGAGTGGTAACGATGAAAACTTTTGTGTAAGGGAAATTGCCACCCACACTTTTACTGGTGCACTGTTAATTTGTCTACACAATGGTGTACTTTTTATTATTATAAATCAAGTATTTCTATATTAAAATAGCAATGAAATGATAGATCAAAAACTGTGTGTCAATAACTAATTTTATTCAAATGTTTCTTTTTTCTGGTCATTAATAACAAATGCCTATCTAAACTACAAAAACTAATATTGACCAGGTTCAATACAATAACCTTCTTATCTAATATTCCTTATAACTAAAATTATTTACAAAATTTCTAATTCTAAAATATTGTCTTTTCAATTTTATTTTAACTGTCTCATAGCGCCACTCACTTTGTATTATTTAGATTGTCTTTTCACTCTCGCGTAATTACACTGACTTGTTTTTCAAATAGTCCACTTCCTTCACCAATTTTGTTTCACATCCTGCTGTGTTTCCTTTTCCTTGTATTTTTATCCACTGTCTACTTTTCCCAGATTTTCAAATATTGCTGTCTAATATTACAATTGCCATGTTCTGCCTGGTTTATGCTCTTTGCAACGTATTATAATAATTCTGCTTTTTTTACCTTTATTTAAAATGCTCATAAACATATCCTCTTTAATTATTCTGACATCTACGCTTTATTTAACACGCACATTATAAACCTTTCTGTGACAGTTCTATTTATTTGGTTTGGCTTTAATTTTGCACCAACCTCTTATTTTTGGCTAATTTATAATTATCGACTCCAATCTATGAAAAACGAGCGCTGCCCTTTGCCTTTTGTACTCAAATCATTTCATTACTACTGGCATTGCTTTGCAAATGTAATTACGGATTTAAATTTATACGCTAAATCTTGCAGTTGTATGAACTACCCCAACTCTGTGCTATCTGACTTGCTTTATTTATTTGTGCTGCAAGCAGAGTTGAGTAGCTGGCTCAATACCATCTCAATATAACCTTCTACTGTTTCATTTTTTGTTTCTTTATTGCCTACCCTTTCATTTCGATTACCTATGGGTATTATTTACTCTTTTTCACATTTTTTGTAGTTTCTCTTTTAATCCATTTATTTCTTCTTTGATCTTGGTGCATATATATGTGAGTTAAGGGGTGTTGAGTAGTTCAACTTCTTTTTGTTATTCTTGAGCCAATTTCTTCAAAACCAGTTAGGACATCTCTGGGCTCGTTTTTACTCGTACTCCTGTTTTACTTTGATTAGTCGTTTCTGCTTTCAAATATTTTAGTGTCATACCACTCAAGTACTAGTTTTGTTTCTCTCTCTTCTTCCTTCGTTTTATGTACACGCAATAATCTGGGGCCTAGAAACTTAAGGAAGGTGAGGAGGAATAAGAAAAAATGATATTAGCATTTAATTGCCTTTGTCAATTTTATTCAATTTGCTTTTCTATTGTTTCGTTTCCAGTCTTTTATTGTCTGTATTTGCATTTAATTCCCTATTGTTAGTATGTTATTTATTTCTTGTCTCGGTGTATACTTTTATCCATTTGTTTTACTGCTGGTTTTCTTTTTTGTTTCGCGTAAAACTGATGACCAGACGCTCTAGAAGCATAAAGGAGTGGAAGGAGAAGAAAGTATAGCTGCCATACATTGAAGACTACTTATTTATCTAAAAGGTATGTGCCATTGCATTGACTTCAAAGGCTTCCTGTATTTTACAGTACTTTTAAGCTACACTACTTATTTCCTTAACTCTTAAGTTATTTTCTTTTAATGTAAAGAACCACATATAAGAATGCTTATTCTTCCAATATGTGACCGTGTGCTCAGCTAGAGTTTCACATATTTGAGAACAATTTATCACACTTAAAGATTGAGCAAGTGGCCGATATAGGCGTAGACGTGTACTTCAATATGTCAGAGAATTTCAAGTGCCGTTTAGACTAAATGAATAACGTGTAAGGCACACCCGTGGATATCTGCAACTTAAAAAGACATCAATAGTCGAACAAGGCAATACATCGCTCCCCCTTTCTTTCTTTCCGGTGAGATATCGGGGCCCTTCACCTGGCATAAATCGAGCCGTGACAGTAAAAAATTACATTCTTGTCGTATACAAAATTGGAAATTTCATTTTTCAGCGCGCGTAGAAGATAAAATGGATTTAGTACCAATATGAAGCAATTCGCGGGAGAACATATTGACCTGCCCCATTTTAAATTTCACCCTCCGTGTCTATGCGGCGATATATCGCCCTCGGAGGAACGTGCGCGAAATGTTTATTCGGCAATCACTACATGGGTTATTAATACAAATGGCCAGATCGCCCCCTCTAAACTGCAATAAACGCCAAAAATCTTTTCAGCCCTGCGAGCAAATTATAATCTCTTTAGGAGTAACTAGCGAGTAGAGCGTGCATTATGTAAAGCGAAAAATAACCGCCACTTGACACACTCTAGATAAAGTGAATTTCCATCTTTCTAGAAAATAGCTTGAGCACCAGCAGCGCTCCTTGAAGATAACGTCACAACTACAAACCTGTGAAAATAAAATAACTTTAACAATACCAACAGCAATTTCGTAGTTGGCAGACTTAATAAAACCGTCTCTGTTTTACCAGACGTATTTCATGTATTACAACATTTTGCATAATTCATTTTGCACTAATATTCTTCTACCTTAAAAAAGTTGTCCTACTTGGAATGCGACATCTGATTTTTCTAAAAATCTTTCGAAGTTTCAGACTATCTGAACCCATCATCAAGTTCGCTATCCTTAAAGACATCTTTTGTGGCAGCAGATAGCTTACTTCAGGAATGGTTAAAATACTTTTATTTTGTTAATATATGCAACAAAATACTTCCCAAAAGAAAGTATCTAATATCTGTTTTGCGGCGATTAACTCGGCTACCAGATACCGCAACTTGCTTATTGCCTAATTATACAAAATGAGCTTCGAGCAACTGAAACCTAAATTATATAGTCTCCAAGGTAACACATTTGATATCCTATCCAGCTGCTGAGAAGGAGAAATGCGAGCGTTTTGAACGAGCACGGGTACAGAAATTCCTAAAACAAAATTCTCATTTAGAGAGGAAATATTAAGTCCACAATAATTTGACTCAGACGAGACTCTAATTTCGCTTGAAGTGTAATGGCACGCAGGAAGTAGATTTGAATATAAACACAAATATCGCAAGGTAGATAGCATTAAAAAATAATGCTATATTTTAGTTCGAAACGCTCGATGACATACAGAGAGCTGAGATCACAAAGTCAATAATTGTCTGTTTTAATAGTAAGGCCGACAAGCTGGCAGGCAGCAACCAGCTACGACTGCTTTACGACTTTTCTTAAATTGGACAAGAAGCCCCTTTATACTCGCATATTGAATAATTTGATAGAAGGCATATCTGGTTTACTGGCGAATACGACTTTCTAGTCTACAGAGATTTATAACGCAATTGATTCAATTTGAACTCCCGTATCTGAAAACTTTATGAACATCTACAATTCCACCGTGTCAGTCAAACAGTCAATTAGAAAAGAACATATGGATGACATAGCTGGTAAGAAGAAACATGTTTATAGAGAAATTGGAAAGTTATTGTGCGTGGAGACCTATATAATCATTTAAATAAATAAGTAAGTGCCTTCAGCTAGTTACAGTAAGGCACGAGCGCGGTTCTATTCTGATAGCGTAGGTACTTCTGTCTGAATCAATTCAGAAAGGGCGTAGAAAGTAGGTACCCTAATTATTATTTGTCGGGTACTACTGGGTTATGATTTCTCGGCGCAAGAGATGAGACATTTTCTGTAATCAAGAAGGCAGCGATCTTGGCGAAGGGAGTATCGTTGATGTTCGTGCAGTGACTTACTTATTCCTTTTCTTCTCATTTCGTCATGTTCAGCATAATACACAACATACTCGTAGATGTGCCTAACCAGTGCGTTTCGCTTATTTCGACTAATGATCTATTATACTGCCTTAAGGCTAACCATATACACTGATTGAAAACTCTGGCTTTTGGATATTGTAAGGTTTTCCAACAGTTCTTCTTTCATTATCATACTTCTTTGATTTTCAGTGTTTGTCATGATTTGTGTCTTATCAGTATTCACCTTTCGGCTGACAACTTTAGGTACCTGCTAGTTGTGAATATGAGAAATATGGCGTTGTTATGTATTTTTGAAATTTACGCAAGCCGTTACTGGTTTTAATCAGCGAACTGCGAGCAGATACCAGAAAGCGAGCAGATATCAGAAAGCGAGCAGATACCAGAAGGCGAGCGTTGCGTCGCGCGTCCACGCACTCCAGTGCAATATGAATTGCTTCTTTCGAAAAATTTGTCTACTGTTCTCGTGGCAGACTACTGCTTCGGCTGAATGTAAGCCGCAGTCCAGACATACTGAAAGTTCTGTTCGCGCTGCGTTGAAGTAACGTAGAATTGTATTTTCGATACATATTGGACATCACAAGCATTCCATTGTGTGCCACCACCAGATTGCGTAGTGTTGATTCCATTTTGATATCAGTGTTCCGGGGGTTGTCCGTCTTTAATGGCAATGGCGTGCAATTCAGCTACTACATTACAGCTAAATATATGTAATGCGCCAGTGTGATAAATAATGTTGCCTATGTACAGACCGACCATCGTCGACGATATTATTTGCTATTTTTTATACTATATTTACACCGAATATTTAAGAGTCGACCGTTTAACGAACTTAAATTTTGAGTGCATCCCTATCTGGGTGTGATAATTGTTATTTGGAACAGTGGCTGATTTAATATCAGGCTATTAGTATTAATTTATTGTGACCACACTCTTCCAGTGCAAATGCTTACATCAGCACATCACGTACTGCCAACTACTTAAGGTAACTGAAATTGCATTATCTCTTGTGCTGGTTGTTGGCTGAAGTGCCATTACAAGTATTTCGGTTATGCTAAATGCTCACTTATTACCGTTGCCTTCAATTTTTGGCTAGTTCAACTCTTGTTCATTAAAATATCAGCGCTTAAGGTAATTACTTGCTTGATAACTAATTAAAATTATAATGTTGCTTGTATTTGGAGGACATCGCCCTCCCCCAAAGGCTCTGATTTTGTTCTATAGTATTATTATGTATGTAATTGTAATTATTTTCATATTTGATGACTTTGGAATTTGAAGTGATGTGTATTTTAACACTAGAAAATCATACCTAATCCTTGTCACTGAAATTTTATAGAAAGTGGCTGACAGTAATTAATATCGCAACGTGACGCTAACCGTGATTAAGACTTTCCACAATAAACGCAACAGAAGTATTTCCAAAGCCTGCAGAAGAAGAGGAAGTAGAAGAAGATCATAACCTCACTTTGTAACAAATGTCAAATGGGAGCTTCTTATTTTCTGGTGTTATAATGCACATGACTTTAAAATTTCAAAAGCGCCTTTGATGAACTTTCTTTTTGCGCTTACTATAGCTGTTTTGCTTGTATATCGCATGTGTTTTGTGGAATTTTCCTGATTTGTTAAGCATTGTAAAGCAATTAGCAGGCAAGTACCAATATCATCCAAGGTAAGTCCGTGGAGAGCGCTGTCGCATAAATTGTTCCCGGGGTTTTGCTTGCTTCCTCTTTTGGGTGCTAGGAGAGCAAGTGGAAAGCTAATTACAGAATCCCTGGCGCCAAGACAATTCAATTCCTAGGTTTTTTTTATAGCTCCAACGTATGGTTTAGCGAATTCACCCTATTGTCTCGACTGACCCACTAGCCGGGGTAGGCTTTTGCAGGCATAAACACTTACCTGTTGGGGTAAATTTAATCTCTTAAAATAATAGCACATCAGATTTGACACGTCCTTGAGGAGATTATTATCAAAGTAAAAGCAAATAACGATCGAATGCCCACTTGATAGCCTGTTTTTTGTAGTAAATACCGTTTAGCTTTTTAAGAACTTATTTCAGAGGAAAGTAGAGGCAAGTTAAGAGTGATTTTTACAATGAGCACGCCCATTTCCTGAAACTGTGAGCAAGGTCATCTATAATTATTGAGATATGTTATATTCATAGCATTTCTCTATAAGCTATCTAAGAGTTAAAAGGTGCTGAGAGATATTAAAGCTGGTAGGATATTCTGACTGTTGTACCATTTCGTAGTTATCTGTGGTCAATCAATTTATTATTATTTTGACGAACAGCTTGTATAGTTGCGCCCGTAGTGCAATGAGATGACACTTCGTTGGGTTCGTTTTGTTTCCTTCTGCATTATCTTATCTTGTAACGCAACAATTTAATTTTGATGTTGCCACCGGTTAGCTGCATACTCGATCTAGAAATGAGAGCTACTATTTAATAAGTAACAATTTACTTAATTAAGTATTTGAAATGGAAATGTGTGCAGTAACTTTACCGTTGGAGAAATAATTCACTATAAGCCTTTGAATGCAAGCGAATAGAGAAAACTAACTAAATATAAACTTTATTTCTACCCTTACTATCTCAGTAATTTACTCTACGGTTTTGGAATATTCTATTGTTATTATTATAACACCCACACATTTCTGTCTGAACCATCAAGTGACCTAGTTTTAGTTCTGTGCAACTTCAACTTAGTTACGAAATGTGTGATTGAAAAGTTATTAGATTCCAGTGGGATGTTTTCCAGAAATTACTAGTTTTAGGAGTAAGCACTAAGGGCAATGAAATGATGGAAAGACGAATCTCCAAGGTAACAGCAAATCTAGACTAAAAATGCGTCCTTTTCGTTTGTGGATTTGAGTGAATAAAAAGTGATTATGCTCAAAAGTCTAGGTATATATTAAAATTCGCTTTTTAGTATGTAAAATACGGATGCAGTATATTTACAATCTTACCAATACTCCTCATCTGCAGAAAAGCTGGCCCGACAAGAAACGTATATTAGTGGTTGGTGCAATGTTTATACTGTAACATAACAATCGCGTCGTCTGCGTTCAACTTAGCAAATAAAGTACAACGTTTTAAAGTAAAAGGCGGCAATATTGATCAAAACATATTTTACATTAAAGGGTTGTCAATGCACACCAAATAAATGCATGTTGGTGCAATCCACGACTAGTATATTTTGACGGCCCTCATAGCGGCCCAGTAACGCACAGGGTCGCTCTAAATAAACAATGGAAAAGCACTGCCTAACATTACAGTTTGATGAGGGTGGCAGAATTTTTAACTACGCTACAGTTTTTCAACATCGGAAAGTAAATGTTTACTACATGCAAAAATTCAATATATCATAATTACACAATGGTTGCTGCGCAAGCACCAAAGGCGTGCTCCAACTCTGTATCCCGATTCCGGGGCAAGTTGAGCATTGTACCACCAGATGCCAGAGCATAAAGCACCAGCCTCTACACCTCAAGGTAAATGAGGTTACAGATTATAAGTACATACATACACAAATCAATAAAATTAATGCAAACACATAACGTAGTTGAATATATAGGTTCTTCCTAAGCGGTCCGAAAGAATTCGCTGATAAAAGTGCGAGAGAGAAAATTCTGCAGCCACGGCACTGCGACTGGGATAGAAAACTGGAAGTGGTGGAACTAAGAATGCAGGGTCTCTGTCGGGAAACAGCCACGGTGGTCCGATTATAAATCGTAGAAATCAAATCAACTCGATCAACCATTAAATGACAAAAATGTACCCCGCTCCCATGCTGCCCAGTTGTTCACCGCCTGAAACTGAATTCTAAGATGCGCTCGGGACAAGTACGTGACAAAGTGATTACGAATGTTTGATATAAATTACTAGCTAAATGTGTATACTAGTAGATACTTGGAGGTCGCCTCAGAGGCAACATATTGTTCGAAATCAGATAGACTTCTTTACAATCAATTGCAGGTTCAGAAATACCTGAATAAAAGGTTATCGGACTACATGGATCTGATAATGAATCAGACCATAATCCAGTCTATGCTGACATTAAGCTAATGTCATCTAGGACCAAAGGAAAGGCGAACAAAAAAGAGACCTAACCCTAACTTGCTTTTAAATAGTGAGAAGAAAATAGAGTACTAACAACATCTGAACAATCAGCTGACGAACATCTCCGTTTCTGGAATCAATGCAAAAGCGCCGAAAATCAAGTAACTATAATTCATAATCTATAATCTATGATGGATACAGATATTGATGTTTTTTTCTTCTTCTCCAACATGTTCTAATTGTGATTCGTTGCATCACTACAATTCTTTAAACTTTTCATTCTTTTTTTGGCCTTCATAATCATAAATACTTCTTTTGCTAGTAAACTTGGGGTAGTCGGTTTCCGTTCGTTCTAAGTGCTTCTTCAACTAGGTACTGTCTGTGATGTTAAATATGTTTAGTCCCTGGCTTATAGCTTCATCTATTTTTATTTCTCCGAATCTGTATCCTGCCGTTGATTAAACAAATCCAATTTCTGGTATTTAAAAGGAGAACTTGAGGGGAACTAGGATTGGTGAAGGAATAATGGCTAACAGAACAATGTCTTGAAATTGAGAACCAACACTATAGCAGCTACAGTTTCCAACGTTATAAAGGGGTCAATAAACTTGTTGGACTATGCAACAATAGATTTGCGACCAGTGTTACAATCGAATCGATTGTAGATCCTGCCGAATTACTCTAAGCATATGCAACAAATCTTTTTAATGGTGATAGATCCCCGCATAACATAGTAGATAATCCACCTTCAGGGTTGAGTATACTCAAGATTGACATTACGCAATTAAGCTGATATGAAGTAAAATCCATCGGCCAGACAATGTATACTGGGAAACTTACCACATACTTAGGGAAAACAACGTATTTAAGAGCTTTGGGGAAGGTTTTACCAAAATTTATGAAGTTGGGCAAATTCTAAAGGACATACACCGCTTTACATTTATTACCCGTCCATAGTCATCTAATGCAAAATTGTGCAAAGGTTACCAGATTAACCTTGTGAGACATTTTCTAAAACCTTTTAAAAAACACTCGAAGAAGTTAGAAGTTGCACTTATTTTGATTGTAATAGTGGGTTTGGGACACGAAATAACCAGAAGAATACGACTAACATGGGCAGCTTTTGGTAAATTGGGTTAGATATTTAGGTCAAATATTCCTGTATGCCTGAAAAGGAAGGTTTTTAACATGTGCATCTTTCCGGTCTTGACCTATGGAGCAGAAACACTTACATTGACCAAGAAGACCGTTTCCAAGATACAGGTCCCCCAAAGACGCATGGAGCGGTCAATGCTGGGTATATCTTTAAGAGATAGGGTACCGAATACCGAAATACGATGCAGAACAGGAGTGGAAGATGCCATCAAAAAAATTACCAAACTTAAGTGGAACTGGGCGGGCCACGTTGCGAAACTACCAGACCATAGATGGACCAAAAAACTATTGGTATGACAATCAAGAGCAGGCTCCTACCGAAGCAGAGGTCGCCCTCCCTCACGATGAACTGACGATATAAGGCGCATTCGGGAAAACTGAATGCAGGTGGCCAAAGATCGCGATAATTGGATTACAACACGGGAGGCCTACGTCCAGCAGTGTACAAATATATAAGCTGAATGATGATGATGATGATGAGTGGGTTTGGGTCGAGGAAAGCTATTTTGAGCCTAAGTATGTTGGTTCAAAACTGCCTTGATTTAATAAAAAGCGCTCTTATAGGTTTTATAAGCTATTAAAAATCTTTCAAGTACATAAAATGCCATATTCTGCTACAATACCTTTAAGATGTGAAGCTAGATGATAAGGATATCAAAGCCTTCATCAATCTATATAAGAACTAGACAACAGAAACACCCCTTGAAAATCCTAGCACTACAAAAGACTTCAAAATAAAGAAAAGGGCGAGACAGGGCTTTATACTTTCTAAATTGTGGTTTAGCTTATAGGTCGATGGAAAAGTCCGATAATGAAGGCTACCAGTCAGAACGTATAAAAATGAAATAAAAGCTGGTAGTCCACATTGCCAGCAAACGATGGAAATAGCAGAACCTAAGATGATGAAGAAGAACAAAACTTATGGTATACTTAAAGTCAAAGGTTTTTGAAAGTAAGGTACTTTAATTGCAATAATTACTTTAAGCTTCAAAACTTGAATACGAAAAAATGATCACTGCCATAAAAACTTGTAAGAAACAATTTTTGTAGAGACTTCTACGGAGTTTAGGCTGTTTATCATGCAGCCAATAGGAAAAAACCATTTCGTTAACGCTTTCGCGCTCTGTCAGAAGTGGTGGCTAGGGATTTTTATTACCTTATTTAGAAAGCCAAGAGACAAGTCCATGCCAAACTTCAGCTTGGTTTGTTTCCAGAATAATATTCTCCCTTTTTCGAATAACGTTCCTGGACTAAAATTAATAATATGCCAATATTAGCTGATAGCACCATCACCGACCATCTCCAAGGAATCAGGAATTATTAATTTAAACAAAACTCAGGTTGTTTGTTTGATCTGGACGAGGTCTAAGTATGCGGAGTACTAGATACCTTAGGTATCAACTGCTGTAGTCATATCGTCCCAATCCTACTTCGAATTTTCCCGATAATATATCATTCAAACCTTAGTAAAAACTACTATTATTTGAAATCGGCATTAAAGTACCTCGTGATTGAAATACGAGAAATCGGCAATAAAGTAATCCATTGTTTTACGACTTTTTTGTAGGTGGCGAGGCGACAGATAAATGTCAACCGACGTTAACATAACCTACAAAAGTTGGTTAAAACGTTGTAATTTAAAGATTTCTCGATTTCAAATAAAACAAAATGTACTCCTCGGCACTGAAGTTTCTTTGTATCCCTCATGTGGTTTATTTGCCTTGGCCCTACGGGCCTCGGCAACTAAATCCACATTCGTGATAAAAAGCTAAACTTCAGTGCCTTGGTATACAATAGCTATTAACATATCTAGGAATGTTATGAGTATCATAACTGCCGCAGATGTTGTATTGAAATCCGAGCTCGCAGAGCGAGGATTTTAAAACATCTGAGGCTGTTATGATTCATAACATCCGTGATTTGTTCAATAGTTTATCGGTTGCTGTATGGTTATGGTTGCCATGTACGGTAATGGACTATTACCGTACAGATCAGTTATGATTTAGTTACCAGCCTACTTTTGTATATGTAAACAAGGGATTAATATCCTGCAACCGATAAACTACTATTACATAATGCACATCGTAATAATGTTAAATTATTTTTTTTAAATGTATTTTTAAAAACCGGGAACCGAACTTTCGACCGTTAGATCAGCAGTCAGGATGCTTAACCACTAAGCTACCGAGCTACCGAGCCCGTAAAAACCAAGTTTAGAATTGTTAGAGGGACACCAATTGAGTGGAGAGGCAATGCGATAAGTCACAAATACTTCAACCGTCTCATAGACAACAACTGAGATCGAACAAGTGAGATAAATTTCAAAATTGAGAAAGAATTGACAACAAAACGGTAAAGAATTCTTTCTAACCACGATCTTAGTTTTTAAGGCAGCTATAGAATGGTAAGTGACGTCTATTATGTCCTTTTGTATGCTGTGATGGTATATACTCTCAAGGCAATAGCTGGCAAATAATCCTGAATGGTTCACGACTGCTGCGAAGGAGCTTACAATTGGTTGAACCGATAGAGTTCGAAACCAAGAAATACTTCAAGAAGCGAAGCTCGAAAATAGAAAATTGTTGAATAACATGAAAAAACCCTCATACCTTGCAGTAAACAATATGGTTTTCAACATTTAAGTCTACGACAAATGTCTGAAGGAAGAAAGGGAGTACAACGGAGCAGGGAATTCCAGTTGCTGCAAGCCAACTTACGAAGAACTAAAATATCCATGATAAAATCTAGAGCAGTCAGTAGTACTAAAGTATAAATTGACATCAAATGATACACCTTAGAATTCGCTTTCGACATGTTTGTGACAAGGCTAAAAATGCACACCTCCAGCGCCTTGATAACAAGCTATTGTTAATGCGAGGAGGGCGGATGGGTTCCTTAACCGTAAGACCACTATAAACATGCTCTAATAAAATATATATGCAGGCCACAATTCAGCAGACGCATCGAAAACGCGTATACTCGTTTCATAAGGGAAAAAGCTCAAAACTATCGTCCGTTAGACGAACACTTGCGAAAACACACAAATACAAACAGTGTAACGTTTAAGCACTGCTTCAAAGAGGAATAAATATTGTATCTACGGGGTGTAGGGGGTATAATCATGCAGAAACTACACATACTGAAGAGATAATACAGTGGACATAAAGCCAAGTTTAATCTTCAATGTGAAACGGCAAGGCTTGAAGCCACAGCTCCAGGAAGGTGACCGAGAGGGGTTAAAAGGCTGGTTCCTGAAGCAGATGACCTGTGCTTATAAAGTGCTGTAACCTGGGCCGATTCAGCTGCAATCGAGAGAAAACCCAAAATCAACGGGAAGATTTGGGGCAATGCTGAATTACGTCCTTATAAATTCGACTTTTGGAGTTCGACGGCAATGCACTTAAAACAAACGGAGCATCAATTGTTTAAGCACGACAGAAGTGGTAATTGTCTGATTATAATCCGAGAGTTTTTACGACAACTGTATTACTTATGAAGCTGTCGTATGATGTAAATTAAATGCATACGCCGGGAGAAGCCACAAAAACACATGCGGTTTGATTACGGGTTCTCCGCCTTCTGCCTCTACCACATACCCTCGGAACATAATTCCTACCGACGAGATAAGATCATTGCAAAGAAATTTTACGTAAGCGAAGAAAGCAACAGAATTACATGGCAAATAACGAAATCAGTCTCAGTCAAGTATTTCGCTTCAACGCTATAACGCTTTCTTCTATTGATCAATGAAGACCAAGGCAGTAATCGATTTTCATATTTTTGAAGCGCTTGTGGAACTCCCCTCTACTTTTAAAATATATTTTTCTGTTGATTCAAACAAGCAGCCATAAGGGAAGAAACTTTATTATTATTATTGAAATTAGGACAGGCAGCAACAAGCTGATGTGCCCTGTGCAAGTTTAACAAGAGATACTTAACATTAAACTAAAACTAAAAATTACAATTATATAAATAGGAAATTAACATAGATTTTTTTTTGTCTAAGCTGAATAGAATAGCATCATATGTGTTTTAATACATGTAAATTGAAGCCAAATTTACTACGCACTACGCATAAAAGTTTCAGTGCCTAAGCTAAACAGAGATGGCGTCATATGTGTTTTCAAACATGCTAATTGAAGCCGTATTTACTACATTATCGGGAAGAAAGTTCCACTTGTCACAAACACGAATACTGCAGAAATGTTGACGAGGTAGCTTTTTAAACCGTTCTTTATGTAACTTGTAAGCGTGTCCCCTTCGGCCACTATCAGTATTAAGATTTGAAACAATAAAGAAGCCGACCTGCGATTAATTAATAACATTGATCGATGGTAGTAAAAATCGCAGATCAACCCCCCTACAGTTTATACACCACGGCAGCTCTGAAAACTCTTTACTCACAAATTTCGGCGGCCTTGGATCATAGGTTCAAATCATCAGCTGTGTACCCTGGAATGTCTTCAAAAAAGGAAAGGAAATGGGCGCCAAAAATCAAAAGATTTCAAATAATAAGAAGAAATAAACTGCAAGTGGCTAGCGTTTAATTATTAAATAATAAAAAGTCTTGAAGTGTCAGTAATAAATAATCAGGATAATTAAAATGCAAATAATGTGATAACAAAGTTGTGTACGTTAACTGAAGGTTGCGACACGCATAAAATTAAAAACCCCTTTCGGGTTATTTTAGTAACTTTAACAACAAATCACTCGTGGAATAAGCTTATCACAGTCATTTAATAAATCCTTCTGTTTAGGCTATTGAAAATAAAAAAGCGTGACTGTACCTTTTACAGAGGGTCAATACACATCAAAATAGCAACTTTTAAATACTGAGCATAATTAACTATAAGCATAAAAATTCAAATGTAAAAAGCAAGAGCATGTATGAAATTGAACATTACATGTTAATAATGGCAAAACGTATGAATTTAAATTCCCAATAATTACTGGTTTAAAATGTATAAAAGTAAAATCCAGGTATTGAAGATACGATAAATCCCGGAATAACACAAACTAACCTCGCTTCTCCAACGCTCATAAACGGCAAACAGGCAAACGCCGGCCGGGGTAACTACACCCTTCGGTTTAACATAAGGTGGTCCTGAACTGCACACATATCGTTGAAATCGACGTGGATGCGCCGAAAATTGCTGCGGAAGCATTCTCAAAAAGGCAGCAAATACGCCGAACCCAGCAGGTGTCGAAAATGCGATAAAGCAAGCGCCTTGGCCTCCGAGATAAACTCGTGGTTGAAATTGGTAATTAAGAGCTAAGAAAAAATGTAATTACTATGGAGATAATAAAACAGAAAAGCGCTATCATACCTGATCATTGTCAGCCCTAGGAAACACACTGCTCATTAAATTAATTAAGCTCACGTAATTTGACTTGAGCAAACGTAATTTAACCACGCCGGCACGGCGGGCCAAAAATAGCAAGTGCGAGGTACGAACAATTCGTGCCCAAAAGAAGATTCGCACTCTGATACGAGATAGCGCGGGTCGAGAGGGCATCGCGCAAACGAAAGGATCTCGATACAGGTACAAAATAAGCTGCTTTGGAAAATTGAAGAATTTGAAATGCAAAGGATTTATAATTCAACTAAAAATATACAGGTTAAGCCTGAAATAATTGGATAACTGGCGAAACAATTAGGCGAAGCTAAAAAATTGTTTCAGATTGAATAGTTCATATAAACTGCATTGGTATATGTTTTTATGTCGTCTCTCAGAAAGGGTAGTCAGCTGTAGTGTTTGTAATCGTTGCTCATATGGTAGCTATTTTAGACTGTTGGGTAATTTTCAACTATAGTTACATCTTTTTCATGATACAATACTGTTATACTGTTGTAACCTGTCTAAACAGAGGAATGAAAAGTCATCTTTAACGGCCGCCGGCCGTTTAAAACCACGTGATGGGAATTAAATTTATTACCAAAAAGCAGTAGGCTAGCGCGTTTGCGATCTAAATAATTAGACATATGCAATTACAGTAACAATATCAGCGCAACTAGGAGAGAATAAACAAATTAGTTACAGAAGCGTCATTTTCGTTTTTTATGATTATTGCAAGCAGTAATTATGAATGAAGAAGAGAATTTTCAAATTCCTGCTGAAATAATAGAAGAAGCATCTATAGCAAGCATTAATTTGCTACCCAAGAAAACTAAAGAGCGTTATGAGAAAGAATATGAAGATTTTGTTACATGGCGAAAAAGTCAAAATGTGAATTGTGTTAATGAAGCTGTATTACTAGCGTATGTTAAAGGAAAATCAGAGGTCTATTCTCCCAACTACATGTGGACTAAGATTTCAATGCTGAAGCTGGGTTTAAAAGTTTTCGAAAACATTGATATTTCGAGATTTGGCAAGCTTTTCTTGTTTCTGAGGCGAACGAGTGATGATTATAAACTGAAAAAGGCGAATATTTTAAGTGAAGAACAAATGACTAAGTTCTTGTTGGAGGCAGATGATTAAAAGTGGTTGCTTGAAAAGGTAATATTAATCCTTGGAATCTTTGGTGCTTGTAGGCGTAATGCATTTACGTCACTAACCCTAGACGATTTCGAAGATACTAGCCAGTATGTTCTTATTACACTACGGTGCACCAAAAACAAGAAAAGTAGATCGTTTGTCATTCCAAAGGAAGATATTCATTTCAATGCATATGGATTGTACACAAAATACGTCGATTTTTTATTGGATACAGAAACTGTAAATGTGTTAAGCAAGTTGTGGGCTATCATACCATTGGGAATGTGCCAAAGAAAATGGCAATGTACTTGAAATTGGAGAATCCTGACCTCTATACAGGGCATTCATTCCGGAGGTCTTCAGCTACCATGCTAGTTGAAAATGATGGTGATCTGCTGTCCATGAAGGAGCTTGGTGGTTGGGACTCTTCCTCAGTGGCAGAAACGTACATTGAAAAGTCGATCGCAAAGCGAATGAAAATTACAAAACAACTGTTTAAGACTCAAAACACCAAAGCTATGTCATCTTCAAGTACAACAGCGAGTACCATAGCAAGTAGCAATAGCGAGTCTTCTCTAGACGGATTGCAGATTTCGAGTAACAACGGCTGCGAATTTTATTTCCATATACATTACCATGAAAAATAAATAATGAATACCTATGTTGTCTTGTAATTATAAAATTCAATAAATTATTTTTCTAAAATTTGTAACAGTATTGTATCATGAAAACTATATAACAACACGCGGCCAATACCGCAAATAACAGTTTGGCTGATTATAAGCCTCGGCTGACTCTTCGGCTTACAAACTTCAACCACTGCTGTTATTTGCTCTGTATCGGCCTTGTACCGTTAATAACTATTATAAAGTAGGGAGACCAAACTGCAACAGCAAATCCCAATTTGGGACGTACATAGGCTTTAAAAGATTTTGTCTACGACAGTGTCTAACATTGACTTTTAGTTAGCAGTTTTAAGTTTGTAAAACAACTGTTTAATAACATGCTTAAATTAGTTTAAGTCGTCAGTAGCAACGTGTTTAAAAGATTTCATTAGGCGCGACATCAATAGCAACGTGTTTTAACATTTTTAACCACGCAAAATACGACCGTTTTCTAGTAATCCTAATTTACATTTAAATATTTTTTTTATATTTACCGTGTTTTCGAGATTATATGGTAGATAAAATATTGTACGATACACATGCGTAAAGCATCTTTAATCACTTGCGGGGCTTAAAACGCTCGCTCAGTCGCGTTTTAACTCTGCCCTACTCGTGACTAAAGACTAGCTTTACGCACTTGTATCGTAAATTACTATTAATATCCGCTTCTTGGAAGTGTTTGCAAAGCCATTCTTTATCAGGAATATTAAACTATTGACTTTCTTGATGACTTTTATGACTTGAGATTACCACTTTAAGCCGTTTGAGATAATAACACCAAGATCAACTTGGGAATTAGTAGGCAGTGATGAAGCACCATTTAGGGAGTACACATTAAGCAGGTTGTTTGTTCCCATATAAATCACTACATATTTAGACACATGTAAGGATAACAACCACTTATTACACCAAACAGGGATAGCAACTAGGTCTTATTCTATGTTGGTTTTGTTTGTTGTTGAGTTGTTCTACTGCTTCGTGTCGTCTCCACAGCAGCAGTAAGGTGAGACGATGGTTTCAAGGAGGTAGTTTATATAAACTAAGAATAGCATCGGGCCAAGCAGGGTGCCTCGTGGTACGCCACTCAACACGGGCAACTCTTCAAATAGGGCGTTACCAACACGAACACGAAACGACCGGCCGCCGTTGGGAAAAGCGGAAATCCAGTCTAGTAATTTACCGCATCGGCAGATCACTACCTGCTCAAGAGCCTTGTATATGACGTCTATTGGTTCGCCTCTGTCAATCATTGACAAGGTTCTGGGAACTTACCTGCCAGATCTGCCACTTTGAACCATCCAATATAGAAAGTGCATTAGATTGTGATTTCTATTTGCACTGCACAGTTATCAGAGGCATTATATGATACTTTACAGCTCTATCTAAAGTAGTATTTCAAAGAACCTATAGATTCTTTCTGTCAGTTTATCACACACATAGTAAGTGTACATCTTTTGCTTAGCAGGAGTGTAAAATTAACAAAACCAGAATTGACGCAGATAGAACTCGTCCCCAGATCGAACCTGCGAAAGTGATGAAGATAAAAGCGAAGAGTGTGTATTGTAGGGATCTCAGAGGTTTTGAAGAAATATTGTTACTTTATTTTGATGCAAGGTTAGTTTGTTCTGATCGTTTTTTCAGTAGCTTACCTGTATCCACCAACCGTTTCTTATTCTTCAAAGTCCCAAGTGGTACTTACAAAGATTTTCTTTCAAACACTAATAATAAAAGTCGTACGTACCTTATGGTTTCAAATCGAACAATTTAAATAGACTTTTGTGGGAACCTTGAGCATGTCAATCCCAGAATCATTTAGCCTAGATAAGTATGGTCTTAAATTTGCTGGTGTAATATTTAAAGTTCGTCCCAAATTAGGCTTTTCGGCTATTGGTCCTACTGTTTTCTAGTTTCACAATATTTCATACACTGAACGCGATGATCGCAATTGTTTGGAAATGTTGCCACATGAATTACTGAAATTAAACAAACTGATATTAGCTTTACCACGTAGCATGTTTGCAAAAAGAAATGAATCGGTGTAGTAATTTTTAAATTAGTGTTTGACTACATTTTTTAATTCGTTATTGCGATAGCAGTTTAAAATACAGCTAAAAGCTCTTGCAATTATGATGTTAGACTGTTGGCCAAAAAGTTTTCCTGTTGGACGTATAAAATGAAGTTCTTAAAAAGGTACCTGAAAAAACAGAACTGGGCCAAATGCCGTGATTCTGGGCTGGTATAATCATATAATTAACGAATATTGAGTTCAGGCAAGAGGCAATATTAGTCAATATTTTGAGAACGACCACCGTATGCTTTTAGTTTTGGAAATTCTTTGAGATGATTGCGATTAGTTTCAGTATTTTTTATTATAATGATATTGGGTTCCTAGCTCGCATAATTGTACTTGAATTGATAACGGAAAGTTGTGCCAAACACGTTACACTCGTTTTTTCGATATTCCATTAATTCAATAGATATCAGCTAAGAAACATATAAAACAGTTGTTCTCTGTCTATTTTGGCAGTGGTATATTATAACATGTTTTATCGGACTTTTTCCACTGTTTCCAGGTTTGAGGGTTTTTGTTCTATTCCCATTTTCAGCTGAATGAACTCCTGGTTAGTACTGATTTTTGTACGTATTTTCACATACACTCGTGCCTATTCCGGGGTTTGAACCAGGGACAACTGATCTCTGTGATTACGAGACTCTCACTCTTACCACAAGGTCACCATACATTTTAGTTATAAACTTATATACAGGGAGTTTATTATAACGCGCAATACGTGTAAATGCGTTTATTTTAAAATGCAATAGGGAAACGTTACTGAGTATGTAAAACCATAATCTATTGTACGGGGGAGGGAATTCTGTTGATCAAATAGTATAAAGACTTCAGTTTACAGCAAGTATGTGGGTTATTACATGCCCTGTTGTTCTTTCTGATGCTTCTTTTTCAATAAAATTACTGTTCATATATTGCATTTTAAAATAAACGCATTTACACATAGCGTGGCGTACCCTTAGAAACCAATAGTAACAATCAAATCCTCATGGAAACGGGAATGCCACATTGTTCGTGATAATAAATTCACTGTAAATAATTATATTACCGTTGTATGCGCAGTAGCCTATAAGCAGGAGACTATTTTTATAATTCTCTGCGCAGTAGTGGCATCCAAATGGGCTTTATTTGTGCGCTAGCCTGGCTAATTCGTTCTTCTGCCAGCGCTATGTAGATAGCTTCTTTCAGATTTTTACGGAACCTATTTTCTTCTTTAGCAACAATCGACGCGTTATCCCATTGTATGTAGTGCTCTTCGTTTCAGATGTGTTTTGCGATGTTGGATTTGACGGTTTCGCCTTTTCTAAAATTCTTGCGGTGTTCCGATAATCTCACACATAGGGGTAGTTTTGTTTCCCTATGTATTGTCTTCCACACTCGCACGGTACACTGTAGATACAGTTCTTTGAACTATGCTCTTCGTTATGAGGCTTGGTATGCGTCATTATGCCTTTCAGAGTTGTTGCGGACTTGGAGGCAATTCTTATGTTGAATCTTGTTTCGATTCTTCTCAGTTTGTTGGAAACTCCTCGGACGTATGGTTTTACGGCCGTGGTTGTCGGCTCCGTTTTCTTATTCTTTGCCGGTGTTGTATTCCTGTCCATCTCTTCTAGCATTTGGTTTAAAATTCTTATTACTTTTAGCGCATGTGTGGTATAAAGTGAAGTGAGGTTATAAACCACAATTTCGACCTGGAAGTGAAGTTGTAAAGTTATTCTAGTTACTTCTTGCATTAGAGGTAAAGTGTTTTTTAAACAATTAAAGCGTTATATAATGAATACAGTCAGGTGTGTAGTATTAATAATTACCTTTGATAACTGACTTTGACAGTACTGGCTCCACAAACATTCACCTTCGCGCCAAGGTCTACTGTTTATTATGACATAAATTATAACTGTGGTAGATACAAACCTTGGTAAAAATCGACATTTATAGATTAATAACAGTAAATTTAAGGTCGTAAAAAATATTGTATGCAACTCGTGCATAAACCTCAACTTTTAGCACTTGTTGCATAAATAGCTATTTTGAGTAGCCATTAGCTTGCAGCATTTTTGCGATTATCTCAATTTCTCGTTTAAGGTCTTCTTCCTCCAAGCATACGGTCGGCTATATAGGCATCTCGAGACGCCAAGTACCTCTACTATCCATAGTTAGTTCCATAAATTTACAATGTCATCCTCTATCAAAGTTCCTATTGACGATAAGATCCTCACTAACGGCCAAAACAGTATCCGCAGTAAAAAAAACTGAATAGTTTGTAGACAAGATGAGACAAACTCACCTAGCTCGGAATGACATCATGGTAACTTTTGACATAGCAAGCCTCTTCACAAATGTGCCGACAAATAATGCACTACCAAACATCAAAAATAGGCTGTAATTGGATGACACACTGCCGAAGTCACAGATCTACAGGTAGATACAATAATGAAGCTGTTCACGATCTGAATTAAGACCAAATACTTCCAAGCAGACAAGCAGTTCTACCAACAAGAGTTTGGAGTGGCTATGGGGTCTTCACTATCTTAATTAGTCAGTAACATCTATATGGGAGACTTTAGACAACGAGCTATACCTCAATATGAGAACAAACCTAATCTATGGCTGCGAAACGTAGATGATACGCTCCTAATAATATATGACCCCATGGAAGAGAGATGCTGAACGGTTTCCTAGAACATCCCAATAATTAAGCCCGATCAATTAAGTAAAAGAAATAGGATCAGACGACAAACTTCCATTCATAAACGTACTAATCCAGAAGAATGGGGACACAGTATAAATAAACGTGTATCGAAAATCAACCCATACAGAGAGATACCAAACGCTGGAAGAGATGAACAGAAATACAACACCGGCAGAAGATAAGAAAACGGAGTCGACAACCACGACCGTAATACCATACATCTGAGGAGTTTCCGACAAACCGAGAAGAATCGGAAACAGATTCAACATAAGGACTGTCATCAAGTGCACAACAACTCTGTACCGTGTGAATGTGGAAGACAATACATAAGGGAAACACAACGACCCATACGAGTGAGATTATCGGAACACGGCAAGGATATTAGAAAAGGCGAAAACATCAAATCCGAGATCGAACAACACCTTTGGATCGAAGACCACCACATACAATGAGATAACGCATCAATTGTAGCCAAAGAGGAAAACAGGTTCCGTAGGAAGCTGAAAGAAGCTACATACATAGCATTGGCAGTAGAACTAATTAGCCAGGCTAGCGCAGAAATAAAGCCCATTTGGATGCCACTACTCTCCATAGGCAACTGCGCATACACCGTTAATATACAGTGTGTCCGCGGATTGAGTTCACATAAGGTGTAAATGACAAAATATTTTCGAATTAGATGTTAATATTCTAGGAATCGCTCCTGCTTGTTCTCAAACTAAGTGTTTTTAGGATCGATTTTAAAAAATGGCTAAGACTAAACTATCTTTACTAGAAGAAATAACAGAAAAAAGTATTAAGGAAAGTTATTCTCCTTAGCATAGAATTTCGGCTTAGACCGCGTAGTATTTGTATATGAACACCCATCATTTTTTGGCTTAATGTGCCTTGCACATTGTGAAGTCTAGCAAAAACCCGCTCGATGGCCATGCTCTTTGGTGGCTCGTGTTGTTTGAGTATCTTGAGAACGAGGATACTTAGGCAGATTTGGCCGTTTTGCTGTTTGTGCATCCATATTCACTAACGTTTCGCAAGACCTTGCAGCTTGCATCATCAGAGTGAAAGTCGCACTAAGAACCGAAGGTCGGTGTGGAGCTATTTATAGTCCTCTGTGCCAGGCGCGCGGAGTGGCGTAACGCTGGCGCTGGTTGGTCGTCCGAGTGCAACGTAATCCGTGGGGCGTGGCCGTATGACGCAGAGTGGTTGTAACGCTTTAGATCGTGTATCACAGGGGTCCACGTTTTACTAAGCTTAAAGCCATCTTCCCTGTTGATATTATTTGGATGTTTTTCTATTTCTATGGCTTCACGTATCACTCGCGGGAAGTAATGAGGTATTCTGGCAAGTACTCTGGCATGCTCAAATTCTAAAGTGTGCCCATTTGTAAACGTATGCTCAGCTACGGCTGATTTTGTGATGCGTTTGTGTTTGCAATCGCCTTTATGTTCTTGGAGTCTTAGATCAACGGAACGACCAGTCTGTCCAATGTAACTCGAGCCGCAAGAACAAGGAATGCGATATACGCCAGCGGTTTTTAAACTTGGAATCTTGTCTTTTACCGATCTGAAGCCGTTACCCAAAGTTTCCTTGCTCGTGAACACAGTTTTGACGTTGCATCGTTGCAGGACACGTCCTATCTTATCAGTTGAGCCTTTAACGTAAGGTAGAAATGCTAAGCCTTCCAGAGGTGGAGATTCTTTTTTAGCCTTTTTTTGTCATAGTCTTGTCTAGTGCTTTTCGTATGGCGGTAGTTGTGTATCCGTTCCTTTGTAAAGAGTCAAACAGATGTAGCTTTTCTCTCTCTAGATTTTCCTCGTCTGAGATACGAACGGCTCTTGTCGCCAGAGTCTGGAGAACTGTTGCTTTTTGCATTGGATGATGATGTGAGTCAGCATTTAGATATCTGTTCGTGTGTGTTTTCTTTCTATAGACTGCATGTCCTAAACTGCCATCTGATTTACGTTTCACCAGGACGTCTAGAAACGGAATACTGCAATTTTCCTCTACTTCCATTGTGAATTGTATGTTGGAATGTACAGAATTCAGGTGTTTTAGAAACAGATTCAATGTCTGGCGTCCATGTGACCAGATGACAAAGGTATCATCTACATATCTCAACCAGCAAGTCGGTTTTAGCTGCGCTTGTTCGAGAGCCTTGGTTTCAAAAGCTTTCATGTAGATATTAGCGATAACAGGTGATAGCGGTGAACCCATGGCCGCTCCTTCGACTTGTTCGTATATTTTATTGTTCCAACTGAAGTAAGTGTTTTTCAGGCAAATTTCAACAAGTTCAACTTGGTCTGTAGGCAAGAGATCTTTGAGCATTACTAGCACCTCATCAACCGGCACTTTCGTGAAGAGTGATACTACGTCGAAACTGACTAGGAGATCATCTTTGTTTAACTTTATGTTCTTTAGTTTCTGGACAAACTCTGCTGAATCCTTGACAAAGGAGTCTGTTTTACCAGTTAGAGGCTGTAGTATACTGGTTAAATGTCTTGCTAAAGCATGTGTAGGAGAATTGATCGCGCTGACAATTGGTCTCAACGGCACGCCCTCCTTATGTATCTTAGGTAGGCCATACATGCGAGGAGTTATTGCATTTCTAGGAATCAATCGGTGCTTTAAAGTGGGATCGATACTATCGGAGCATTTTATGGCAGAGGTTATCTTTGTTTTGAGAGAGGTAGTGGGATTGCGGTGTAGACTTTTATAAGTTGTATCAGATAGTAAAACTTCAGTTGGAACAATAAAATATACGAACAAGTCGAAGGAGCGGCCATGGGTTCACCGCTATCACCTGTTATCGCTAATATCTACATGGAAGCTTTTGAAACCAAGGCTCTCGAACAAGCGCAGCTAAAACCGACTTGCTGGTTGAGATATGTAGATGATACATTTGTCATCTGGTCACATGGACGCCAGACATTGAATCTGTTTCTAAAACACCTGAATTCTGTACATCCCAACATACAATTCACAATGGAAGTAGAGGAAAATTGCAGTATTCCGTTTCTAGACGTCCTGGTGAAACGTAAATCAGATGGCAGTTTAGGACATGCAGTCTATAGAAAGAAAACACACACTAACAGATATCTAAATGCTGACTCACATCATCATCCAATGCAAAAAGCAACAGTTCTCCAGACTCTGGCGACAAGAGCCGTTCGTATCTCAGACGAGGAAAATCTAGAGAGAGAAAAGCTACATCTGTTTGACTCTTTACAAAGGAACGGATACACAACTACCGCCATACGAAAAGCACTAGACAAGACTATGACAAAAAAAGGCTAAAGAAGAATCTCCACCTCTGGAAGGCTTAGCATTTCTACCTTACGTTAAAGGCTCAACTGATAAGATAGGACGTGTCCTGCAACGATGCAACGTCAAAACTGTGTTCACGAGCAAGGAAACTTTGGGTAACGGCTTCAGATCGGTAAAAGACAAGATTCCAAGTTTAAAAACCGCTGGCGTATATCGCATTCCTTGTTCTTGCGGCTCGAGTTACATTGGACAGACTGGTCGTTCCGTTGATCTAAGACTCCAAGAACATAAAGGCGATTGCAAACACAAACGCATCACAAAATCAGCCGTAGCTGAGCATACGTTTACAAATGGGCACACTTTAGAATTTGAGCATGCCAGAGTACTTGCCAGAATACCTCATTACTTCCCGCGAGTGATACGTGAAGCCATAGAAATAGAAAAACATCCAAATAATATCAACAGGGAAGATGGCTTTAAGCTTAGTAAAACGTTGACCCCTGTGATACACGATCTAAAGCGTTACAACCACTCTGCGTCATACGGCCACGCCCCACGGATTACGTTGCACTCGGACGACCAACCAGCGCCAGCGTTACGCCACTCCGCGCGCCTGGCACAGAGGACTATAAATAGCTCCACACCGACCTTCGGTTCTTAGTGCGACTTTCACTCTGATGATGCAAGCTGCAAGGTCTTGCGAAACGTTAGTGAATATGGATGCACAAACAGCAAAACGGCCAAATCTGCCTAAGTATCCTCGTTCTCAAGATACTCAAACAACACGAGCCACCAAAGAGCATGGCCATCGAGCGGGTTTTTGCTCGACTTCACAAGGTGCAAGGCACATTAAGCCAAAAAATGCTGGGTGTTCATATACAAATACTACGCGGTCTAAGCCGAAATTCTATGCTAAGGAGAATAATTCGAGTAACCGCGAAAGCCTCAAACAATACTTAAGGAAAGTTGTTTAAAATTAAAAGTAATAGCAGACTCAATTTTCAGACAAACCCGCCTACTTTGATTTTTTTTAAACTTTTATGTTTTTTATACCAACATACTTTTTATAGTAGCTGTAGGAGGCACTCTAATTGGTTAATGAACTAAGATGTTAAAAAGATAATGGAGTGCCTCTTACAGCTACGATAAAAAGTAAGTTGGTATAAAAAATCCAAAAATTTCAAAAAATTAAAGTAGGCCGATTTATCTGAAAATAAGAGTCTGCCATTACTCTTAATTCTAAATAACTTTTCTTAATACTTTTTTTTGTTCTCTCTTCTAATAAAGGTCTTGGCCATTTTTTAACAATCTATTAAAAAAGCCTGTATATTAATTAATTTGATTCTTAGTTTGAGAACAAGCAGGAGCGATTTCTAGAATATTAACGTCTAACTTGAAAATGTTTTGTCATTTACACTTTATGTGAACTCAATCCCCGGACACACTGTATATAAGTTTAGAAGTAAAATATATGGCCGCGCTCGTGGCCTAGTGGGAGGGGTGACAGACCTGTAATCACAGCAATCAGCGGCCCCTGGTTCAAACCCCGGGGCAGGCACAACTGAAGGTGAAAAATCGTACAAAAATCAGTTCTTCTCAGAACTAACCAGAAGTTCATTCACCTCAGTACGGGAGTAGACCAAAAACGTCGTCTGGTCAACACCCGAGACAGTGGAAAAAATCTTATAAAACATCTCATGAAAACCGTCTAGCTAAGAAGAGTTTGAAGAAACAAATTAAATCTTAGACTTAGTAGAAGTCGACTTTAGTCCAGCTAAATAATATTAACTGAAATGTAGGTTTTGCTACATTTACAATGAGGACCGATACCTCTTGCTAAAACCAACTTACTAATTCAATTAGTGTGTGCTTTCCGATATGTTAGTTCTTTTTCCTGGCATTTCTTTTCTGTTTTCTTCTACTTTTATGATTTACACGGGATTACTTTCGATTCTCAGCTATTTCATAGATTTGATCGGCAAACTCGATTTGGAATAATTTTCATTATAATAGAGTTGGTAATCTTCAGAAGAACCACAGCTAAACAGTTATTTTTTTTATTGCTGCTATTAGTATTTTTAAGAGTATAAGAGAAGAACATAACAGGAAGGACGACGAAGATAATTCAGATTGAGGAACCCTTGGACAAGACATTGAACCTTTCCTTCTTTTACAGAAATCGACAAGGTAAGAAAAACCATTGTCAGAATAAGAACGTTAGGGCAAATTTTTCTCAAACTGAACAACTGCTGGGATACGATAGAACCATCTCTGTATATGACAACTATGTCGAACAGCATCCATGATATATCGAAAAACATGCTTTACTTGAAGGAAACCCTGAAATTGACATTTTGTAATGTTCAAAGAACAGAAAAACAAATCGTTTTTGACAGGTAACAAGCTTAGCGTGAAGGGTGGTTCTTAGATGGAAATAACAGAGCTCTCGCTCGCGACAATAGACGTAAGTCAGGTACATCAACAGAGACAAAACGAATTACCGGCCCCTCTTGCTTTTGCTTAAAAAGCAGTGGCGGCGTCAATTCTTCAACTGATCTAACACATTCAAACAACGTGCACAGATTTTATGTGAGTGACATTATATGACTATTTCTCTTGTAATCATGGCATTTAACATAATTAGATTTTCTTAGTTTACTGTCCACACATGTGTTCCCAATCTTCGTCTCGTTCTCGGTGCGAGAACATTAATAGAATAGCGAGAGAAGCACTACTACAAATTAACTTATTTCCTCCTTAGGGCAAGATCGTCAATACTTACCTGATAAAAAAAATTAACGCTTTAATTGACGGATAGGAAGCCGGAGAGGCTATTTATATAAATGTGAAAACGTTGTTCACTTAATTTGGTTGTTAAATATTCATGAGCACAATCTGGATTTCGACTGACAGCCTTGTATTTTATAATATATTTTTTTTATGCTTAATGTTTCAATCACTATGGTTGATTATTGCAAAATGTTGTTTTAGTAATTTTACATCTAGTTGACTTTTCCATGGGATTGTTTCCGGTTTGCAAGAATAATTTGCTCGCTAGCTACATTATGTTTGCCATGCTCGAAGGCTACAGCGTTTTAAAGTTTTGACACGTCCTGGGCGATATTCGTTCCGGTGCTGACCTAAATAGAAAAAGAAATGATGTGCATCCTTTTGCCACGTGATTGGTGGTGTCCATTTCAGCTTTGTTCGCTTATCGCTGTCTCGATCGCGTGACGAGCACGGCGTTTGAATCCATGGAAAATCAGGCAATCAGCCAAGGAGTTCATCTTCCCCGCTCTCCATTGTGAGAGTCGTTTTGTCATCGTGTCTGGCTGAACTGCCTAATTTATCATCCGCTTTTGTGACTGCTATTAAGCTGGCATGCAGAAAAGCCCGTTTCTGTAACCAAAGTTCGCAGGAGTTTGTCTTTGTGTTGCGTGCTCGAATATCCGAATCAATGCGAAATTTGGAAGCGGAATTCCGAATTGGCGACAGGCTATGTAAAAAGCGCTCCTTAAAAATATAATCCTTCGCCGGGTAGCAGTCTGCCGGAGCTTTGCGGTTCGTTGATTGCGTGGTTTGTGAGGTCTCTCTCGGAGCAGATGAACAAGGCCCGGTGTTAAATCACTGAACACCGGGATTAGCTCCGTATATCACTGTTACTAGAATGTGCGTTGCGCATTTTTATTGGCCTTTGTCTTGATTGTTCTGTAATCGAATTCCTTTAAAATATTGCCCCTTTTATTTTGTTTACTCCGAGCGGCTGCTACGCGTCCGCTCGCCCCTTTAAACTGTGAAATTTTATGGGCAGGTTGTTGAAATTGCAGCTTGAATTACTAATTTTATATAAAGGTCAGATACATTTTGCAAGGAGTGATTCAAAATTTACACAACCAGAAATTAGAAGACTAAAACTTTATAATAGGCGAATTTCAGTCGGTACAGAAGTCCAAAATGTATAATTTTATAATAGATGCTAAAATAGTGTTTTCCCTAAAGGGTATGAACCCAAAAGAGACAAAAGTGGCGACACCAAAACGATTGCACTATTTATTTACGTATACCAGCAATGGTTAAACCAGAAACTGGTTGAGACTAACGAATGCACCTTAAATAGCGTAAATAAATACACAAAATCATGTACCTATAGAGAAATGAAGTGCATATTAAGTAGAGAGGAACTGTCTTGAAATGGCCACGTGGAATGAATGAACCCACGAAAGGCACTGTAATAGAATCTATCAAAACGTGGAAGGAAAAGACCTAGAAAATAGTAAGTACGCAGTATAGAAGAAGAAATGGAATAAGAAACATGGAAGAACACGAATAATTTGATAGAAATGTATAGAACGAAAAATTATCTACGGAAAGGTAACATCAGATGCAGTATAAACGGAGAGAAAGAGAGAGAGAGAGAGAGAGTTAAAACATTAATTTTGACACGTATTCCTAGGAGCTTTCGTCTTAATATTTTTTAACTTTGCAAGAATAATGTTTCTCTAAATTGCGCTAACCGCGGTTTCAGTAATTACACAATATTGGATCATAATAAAAATTCTAATAAAATTAGATCAGTTGGGTGTGATTGATGGAAATTATATTAACCTATGAGTTTCGCTCCATAGACTAGGATATTAGGATATAATATTAATACATTTTCATCAATCAGTGTTAGGCCTAAAGGCAAATAAACATTTATCAGAACTGGTTTCTATAGTAACTATAGGACTCAAATTTGCCGCAATTTGAGATGAAACTGAGCATGCGCAGTAGATCACAATCAATCAGCATCTATTCCCGACTTGGCTCAACTCTTATACTATATAGGAACTCTAGACAAAACTGTTTCATGAGATAGTAAAGCCATCATGATTATACATAGGATAACAGTTCCCATTAACAACTCTAATTTGTTAAATAAATGCAGCAGGTTAAAATGATGTCTGTAAAGCATATAATTGGCAAGACACCCTACCATGCATAAAATGGGCTTCCTAGTTCAGCGGTGATGTGAGGTGTAATTCTATATTTATTTGTTAGCTGGCCGAGCGATAAAAAAAGGTAGTACTTTTGGGGTACGTGGCCATCTGGTGACTTGATAGATGCCAATCGCTTAGCTAAGCCTGTAGATGAAGTAAATAGCCTTCGAGCAAGACAATGATTTTCCCGTCTTAAGCAAAATTAGCCAGCCATGGATCAAAAGTTACCTAGGTTCTCATAATGCTTCATGGTTTCAGTTTCTAAGATGTCAAAACATATGTCACCTCGTCGGCGCAGTCGAGGCCGTTCTAATTACAGGAGTTTTTTTGGAAAAGTTGACGGAAAACAGTTTTACTCTAAACCCTGGCCTGCTATGCCACGCTATTTCGAATTTGAAAACTTTAGTTCTGGTCTGGTTAAATTCAGCAAAATGACTTTTTCTCAAATAGAATAGGAATAACATACGTATACTGGTATTTATAAATGTCACATATAGAGTCTATTAATATAAAATCAATCATACATATTTATGTACACAACATAAAAGCTGCATTCGAGTTTGGGAAACGCTTGCGTAGGTAATCACTGCCGCGTTCTTGATCGGTGTCCGGTTCTTTGGCAATATGCGTGTCCTAGACAGCGCTGCGTGCTTTACGGTAGATTCTAGAATTATAACTTACTAAATTAAAGGTGAATGCCCGTCTCAACAGAGTACGGAACCAATCGGAGCTTTTTATTGTTAATTTGATAGTAATTAACACCCCTGAAGTGGTTTCTCTCGTTGTATGGGCCTGTAACAATGAAAAAGGTCATGACTTACCAGTAAGGGCCGCTCAGACGGCCATATAGGGCGGCCCACGAAACTTGTAGCCCTTAACGAATTTTGACTGCAACCCAAATAACCAATGTCATTACATTCAAGATGGTTATATTTCTTATAAAGCAAAAACAGATCAGCGTAGGTAATGTCAAACAAATTACAAATTGCAGTGTACGTCATTTTGCCAAGTTAGTGTTTTCAAAATTAGTTCTCGCAAACGTAAAACCATGTTTACAAATACGATAATATTTGCCAAAGCCCACAAAAATGCAGGTGCTGCTCGTACTTCATACATTCAACGTTATCCTAATCGCATACTTAGCACCGTCTAAAAATACGTTTAGACGTTTGGAATATTCGTTGAACCAATGTGGGACTTTCAGTCAACCTACTAGGGCAAGACCTGTTATTAACAAAGTCAACAAAATTGGAGTCTACAAGAAGTAGCCAAAAATCCCTATGTTAGTCAGCAGACCTAGCAGAACTTCTATAAGAAAAATATTGACAGCAAATTCATTCCATCCCTATTAACTGACTTTGGTTCAAGCCCTACATGGCAATAACTTTCTACAAAGGATACAGTTTTGTGAGTTTCTTCAAAACCAAATTAACATTGTAAATTATATTACGTTCAATGACGAAACAAAATTTTCAAACATCGGTGGTGTAAACAGACACAACAGCAATGTCCAAGAAAATCCTCACTGGATATGTGTAACACATTTTCAGTGTTTTCTGGGAATGAAACTTAAACAGGATATTTACTGTTTTTACACGATATGCTCCCTGGATTACTAGAAGACGTTCCACTAAACGTTAAACCACACATGTGGTTCCACAATGATGGCGTCCCACGCATTACCACCGAAATGTGAGGAATTACTTAAATGACATTTATGGAGAAAATTGGATTGGAAGAGGAGCCGTGCATTATTGGCATCCGCAAAGTCCCGATCTTACCGTATTCGATTTTTCTCTGTGGGGTACTGGGGTATTGTTGTAGTGTCCATCCCTTGCACCAGCTACTTTAGCTCGTGCGAAACAATCTGTTGCCAAACGAATGAGAACATGTTTACAAAATATTGGAGATTATACCATTCATAATGCACAAAATCCCTATTAAGACGACGTATTAATAAATGAAAACAACGTGGTGTTATAGTTTTGGTGTTTTCAATTTTGAGCTGTCAGCTGTCAATGTCGTGCCATTTCCAACAAGTGTTTTAGGATACGCGTTAAATACATTTTTAGTGTAATTCCCTTATTGATATTCATGGTATAATCTAATCGAATACTCACTCGACGACTTTAAGAATTATCAAATACTTTTGCTTACAAACTCAACGGGTTGCTTTGTAAAAACACCACTCGCCTTCGGCTCGTGTTGTTTGTAAGCAACCCGTTTCGTGAGAAAGCAAAAGTATTTTTGATAATTCACAGTCGTCTCGTGGTATTATTACTGATTATTCAACACTATAATGAACGAACCCATGAAAATTGTTCAATTTGTCAGAAATGGCCAATCAAAATTGACTGTCATTGAAAACACCTAATGTCACAGTGTTTTCATGCAAGCCCGATTGGTTTCAATAATTTCAATTTATTGAGTAGCCTTTGACTGACATTTCACCAAAACGTCAATCTCAAAGTTTGCAAATCAGCGTCGTTCTAAAAACTCATGATACGATAATCGTGTTGGAAGCTCCAGTATTGAATTAATAGTGGAAAACATTAAAAATGTGTGCTGTCGAACACGGTAAAAGTCATCTACCCATATTGTTGAATAATCTTTCCAAATACCACTCAAGGCAATATTTTTTAAGAGAATTTTTTCGCCAACATGCAAATTATTGCAAATTTCTCCCAACAAAAACTGCTCAAATTCCACTCGACCTGCGGTCTCGCGTAATTTTTAACGCAATTTTGGTTTCGAGAAATTTAAACTCAAAAATTTTTCACCTTTTGTGGTATTAATTACCCTTGATAATTTAGAACATTTGTTATAAAAGTTAGTAGATTTATAATTTATTATTTTTTATGTTTGGTTCGGTTCGTTTCTTTTATATGTATTAAAATAAAAATATGTCATTATCAAATTAATTCTGTGACAGTTGTCATGTGTCAGCGTTCATGATATTGTTGTGATATGTTTTTGCATTATAATAAAAGAGAAGTCTAGGTTGCAATGACATCTGTAATTTGGGTTGCATTCAAAATTCGTCAAGGGTTACACGTTTCGTAGCCAGCCCAGTATATGGGACGGAAATTACCTTGATTATTTCCTTCAAATCCGTAATAATGCACTTCACCATAGTTTGTGACTAAATTTCAAACGACAAAATTTAACCGCGGTTAAAAGTGTGTCCAAATTTAATCGCTTGTGAATAATTTTAACATAATTAAAGGTACTTTACCAATTGAATTTTATCTATTAATGCAGGAAATAATCACGCCGAACATCCCGCGTGCATGTAAACTAGCCTGAATAAATTTTGACGATTTTCTGTCAGAATGTTTTGCTCTGAAGAAATATATCTCGTAAATTTTCCGTCGCAAAATCCCTCATGCTAGGCACTCGGGATTCTTGTTGAACGGCAAATTTACTTAACATATTTCTTAGCAAAACATTCTGACAGAGAACGTCAAAATTTAATCGGCTATTTTAATACACTTGGGATATTACTGTTGATAAAAGTCTGAGCTGCAACAGGGCGATTTGTCGCACTTTGTTGCAGATCTGCATGTGGAATCTTCGCGATATTTTGAAGTGCTAAAAGTTTACCTAGGAAGGCCAAATGACCCTCCTCTTTACTCAATGGGAGCTTTGTTACCCCATAGGTATATTATTTGCTTAACTGTGGCGGTGACCAAAGTTCAAGGTTTTCTTGTTCCAAAATAAGGGCTGCATGCATTAAGGCGTTAGAATATGCTATGGGGCTACTATCCACGTGTCGATATTACTTCAGGGCGGAAGGACAGGGCACCAGGTATTTTTATTCGGCGTTCTAGGTTGATAGGACCGCCAGAGTGGCAATGTTGATGTCAGGCTTCAGAACGAGATTTTGAGTGCTTTCCTCGTCGTTGAGGAAGACCGAGCCGCTTCAAGGAGTTTAAGTATTGTTTCTAAGGATAAAATTTCGCCACCAAGGAATGGGCCTGGCTCGCGAAAGCGGTCTTGGCAGGAAAATATACCACCGATAGAATCGGCTTAGCTGAGAATCAGTTTTAGCGGATAATTCTGCCACCGAGTCACCGGATTGACTAAGAAAGAAGGTTAAAGAGAGTCTTTTCAGGAAATGGTATAGAAGTCAGAACTCATGACCAGGTGGTGAACCTGGCAGACGGCTTCATACTAGTAGAGCACCGGGTTGTTCTGGCTGCTGGAGTATGAGCTTTAGCTTCCTTGAAGTTGTAGGCTCGTAAAACTGCAACGCTGGATTTAATTCTCTTTCACGGGCTAAGCATCCCGCATTTATACCCTTTTCTCTTCCTGTCGACGAGGCTATCTTCTAATAAGGTTCTGGCTCGACAGATTCAAACACTGATTGTGACGATACTGAGCGACGCGTAAATTGGGACACACTTACTAAGTTTAAATTCAATTTATGTATGAACTACCGTTGTATAACGATGACACGAACTAAATGCTGAAACTTTTGCGGAAAAAGTTCTAAATAAGCAAGACAATAGAAATCAAGCCTAAACTATTCGCTGGAGGCAAACTTTATTTGAAATTTTGTCACTTGACCTTCAAGGTTACGTGCTACATAGAAAAAATTAACGTTTAAAGCAAACACCACCCAAGGTCATTTATATGTCTAGTGGAGACAGTATATGGCGTATGTGTGAAGTTTTTTCAGGTCGTGTAGTTTTGAGCTATGAAAATATTTGAAGTGGAGCGCATGTATACATCACCGTAGATAGATATATCCTGCATTATTGTCTAAGAAATGTGTCAGCAACTGATTCAGATAGTGAGACGTGTTTGTGTCTGACCTTTACTATACCATAGGATATGTTACCAAATTTTCTCGAATTCCTTAATCCCGCACAACTGTTTAGTCGTCTACGATAAAACATTTGGTATAGTGCAAAGATACTCTTTCGCCACTCAATAATTATAAGATTTTCCTCATAAGCAATTTTACCTTCCAACCACTTTTAAGAAATGTATCTGTTAAGAGATATTCTTTGTGCACATTTTTACCAGTAGCTCGAAAATTATAAAATGAAAGTTGTAATACGGTGGAACAATCTTAGAAGTAAAAATTCAGTTACCCCTTATTACCTATTCTATTTCATACACAAGACAGAATAAATCAATGAAGTAAAGTAAGCGAACAATCAGTTAAAAAGCGTTTTTGTGTTCGAAGCCTTAGTTAATTCCAAAATGGATTAATAATGTAAACCCTATAAGGGGTGTCTTAGGAATATAAAAGTTAGAGTTATTTCATTTTTGGCTTGCATTTACGTGATTAGTAGTATTAGGTGTTGACAATTGATTGTCGTACGACAATCTCGATCTTTTTAATATATTTTTAAAATCTCGAATTGACAGCTCCTGAATGCAAAAAAGCACCAAACTTTAAAATCGCTTTTACTGCGCCAGTTTAGTCAACAAGTATTGCATATAGAATACATTTGCGTACTTAATAAACGAAAGGTATAATTTTTCCATTAACCATCACTGCGCTGCATGTACGTTTCAAAGTCCGAATATCTGAATGTATATGCATAGAGGCAGTTTCATACAGTGCTTTATTGGCGCATTAAAAAGTGCTTGCAACTTTATATCTCGAGCGCAGTCAGCGCTTCGTTTAAAATTTATATTTTACAACCTCGTTTATATTTGCAGTTTTACTTTGTAGAGGACCGATGCAGGTTTACTTCAACATTGCTACTATTTTTGCTTTGCATGTTTCAGAGTTGTGCGGTTTTGTTTGTGTATAGGAAGATAAATAAATCAATATGGGAAAGTAATTATGGCGTTAATTAAACAAATAAAGAAGTTGTTTTTTCAACATAATATAATAATAATAATAATAATAATAGTTTTTATTTGAAAATAAACAGATATATAAAAAACTAACTTTATTCACTCCCTCTTTATTAGATGAAATTAGAATTACATTCAAATATTTTTTTAATTTACTCAACCAATTCCATATTTGACACTGTTGATGGTTGATAATGACATGGTGTGTTTACACACAGGGGTAGATGGCGCGAGCCTTAATTCGTCAAAAGCCTCTATCTCTACCCAAGAGTTCCATGCGTGGTAAAGAGCCACACCTTCCTTGAGGTTTGCCCTAGGCTCTCGAGATCGGGTATTCAACTCTGATGGAGGACAGTGGGCTGACAATGGTTACGGCCGAAAGCTATGGACGAACCCTATGATGACAATGACGAACAAATAGTAAGCGCAAACGCAAACACTAAGAAGGAAACTAAGGCGACAGCAGCAAAACTCATCAGATCACATGCAGACAAGTTGAATTCCAAAAGGTGGCATAGATGCCTGAAAGAATTCTTTAAGCACGAAATAGAAGAGAGCAGAACGTACACTGAAGTCATTACAATAGACGGTGACACGCAAACTGAAAAAAAAAACCACAAAAGAAAGGGGAGCGGGAGAATGAGAAAAACAATTCAGGAAAAGTGACGCAAACAAATAATCAAGAATCGCTGACTGAGTTACCAGAATTAAACAAACACAGATATAACAGCTATAAAAAAGAGAGTGGGATGCAACAGTTTATAAAATCACCAAGATAGAAAAGGAAATCCAAAACGTATAAGTAAGGCAAAGATCAAGTGTACTTAGTCAACAGGAAGCATGATATGAATAACATAATAATTTAGAACCTCGAGGAACAAAATCCGGTGGTATAGTTACATGACTAATAAAATAACGTCAAAAGTGGCGACAATCATCAGATAAGAACGGTAGAAATATTAGAGACTTACACATTCCTTTCGGGTGTTGGATTAGAAGGGCATGCACACTCAGAGGGCGAAACTGCAAAGAAGATAGTAGAAACGCTTAATGTTCTCAGACAAGCTGAAAAGGTTAGGGAACTGACAATGCAGTGCAATTCAGGAACTTTGTGGAAATGGTAGTTTGCGGCACCGATATATAATTGTTATCCTAGTCACCGGCACAGACTAGAAGGAGATAGTTACAGGAAGGGGGAAAAGTTTCAAAAACTGGAAATAAATCGCAGCGTCGAAAGAAAGCAGCTGTGCTACGATATTAACACATATGGCAGAAGAATTAAATATGGACGAGATAGAAGTTGATGTAAATAAGGTGGAGAAGACAAAAATGGAAATATAAGAATTACATTTCAGAAATATAGAGAAGGAATGATTGAAATGTTTAAAAACGCAGCCATGAAACAACTAATAAGTAATACAGATGTGACAAAAGAAATAGGCTAAATCCTAAAAACGTTAATTTCTAGAAATATGGATCCTCTAACAACCAAAGAAGAAATTAAAAAGTTTATTATGAAAGTACTACAGATAGAGAGGCTGATACAATAACTATCCAGACCCTAAAAGAAAGGTACGGAAAGAAAACGCAAATTGCAATCACTAGCATGTTGAGAGAGTACGTGATAAACCTCCTAAATAATAAATCCGCAAATGTGCTACAGGTGCCACAAGCTTGACATACAGCCCGAAACTGTAGACAAGAAGAGATTAGTTTAAGAGGAAAATGCTTAAGCTTAAACCAAATACTGAATAGAAGAACCGCAATGCCATGAGTGTAACAATAGTTTGTATCAGACCACCAAAATGGCATGCTCTATCTATAGGAACGAAGTAAAGAAAACTATAGAGAGAAGAGCAAAGGGAGAAACCAGATCCCTAGGGGGAGAAGGAAGTCGGCAGCTCGAGATATATTCAGAGAAAATGAATAATTATATTTACATCAACCTAAGTGGATGGAGCATGCCTATGATCTTTTACACGCAATGGCACTAGAAACAGACAGCTGCTGTTTAGGTCAGCCAGAAAAATAAAGCTTTAGTAGAGGAACACAATTGTCAAAAGATGCAAATTCCGACGAGGCAATAAATATTCTCAGTAAAGAGACTGTAGTAGAACGTGAAAGTAAAAAGAGATTCGGATCTAGGGAAATATATTAAATACAGTTGTTACATATCTCCTAACAAAGATTGAGAAGAGTTTGAACAATTCCTCCACGTTCTAGGGGATAATATGTTAGCCGCTGAACGCTTCAATATACAACAACACTCAAATATAGCAACGATAATAATTTTACACTTCCATACAAGTAGGATAGCAAGCAGGGATGATCCTAAAATAATCTTGTAATCAATAATATCTTTACATTAAGAAGAACAGTTAATATATTAGAACTAACAAATACCTTGATTAGACGCGTTTTTGCATATTATCTTAAAATTTAAATTCCGATACTTTTGAAATGTCAAAGTGGTGGATGCAAATCGGCCATGACCACAAGGCGGCGACGTGATGCAAACAGTGCAGGTTCGAGCGTTCCTTGGCCCAGTGGTGGAGAAGGGAGTTAAATGTAAAACATAAACTTACTGAACTGTAAAGCTCATCCTCCTCCCAACCCCTCCGTACTTCTGGCAGCGGCGTTATAATACTTAGCCTTGCTTCAGTCAGCATCAATCCTTTGGCACCTTATCGCTTCCTTCACTGGTTGGGTCAGCTGTTGGTATTTTTCGCTAGTACTGCTACCAAGCATCATTCAATTGTCTACGATAGCACTTACATTATACAGTAGTTAATCTAATTTACTATCTAAGGATACGCATAGCCGCGCCTGCAGCTATGCTTCGCATTATTGCAACTTATCACATTATAATTAATTATTGGTTGGCATATAATTGCTCACGCCAACAAATAACTATGCAAAACAACCCAGTTTCATTAACACATCACGCTTCTGCCACAACTCCGAACGTTCTCCTTATTTTTGAATTCCATTTCTAACCGGTTGTATGTGTCATCCGGGTCCCCAAAACTAGGTACCGCCAAGATTGTATTACATTCCAGGGCTCAAAACATTCCAAAAATGGCAAACGTAGTAATTAAAACTGAAAAATAATGCACCCCAAAACCATCAAATATTTCATCCGTAACACCTTAAATAATACCTATGCAATTTTTAGAATAGCTCTTTAATTAATCGTTACACTTGGGCAAAAATTTGCAATGAGATCATTCTAATTGTAGTAACCTATCTAGAACAACGAATATCCTTCACGCTTGGTGATACATTTTAAAGATTATTAATTCCCACACCAGTTATAGTATAACTTCATATGTGACGTAACGTTTATTTCTGGACTGCCGTGTTTCTTCGTGCATAGTGCTTAGGCCACCAATTTTTAATACTATTTGGTCATGTGTCGGTGTCAGATGCAAATTTACTGCATGCGTCTATAACTTTTGTTGACCAAATGGAACTGAATAGACATAGCATATAATAATAATTATAATAATCATTCTAATAAATCACCTTTATTTGAAATCGGCATTAAAATACCTCGAAATCGTCATTAAAATCGAAGAAATCGGCAGTAAAGTAATCCATTGTTTTACGACTTTTTGTAGGTAGAGACGCGGCAGATAAACGTCAACCGACGTTAACATAACCTACAAATGTTGGTTAAAATGTTGTAATTTCACAATTTCTGGATTTCAAATAAAACATAATGTACTCCTAGATACTGAAGTTTCTTTTTATCCCTCATGTGGTTTATTTGCCTTGGCCCTACGGGCCTCGACAACTAAATCCATATTCGTAATAAAAAACATAATTCAGTGCCGTGGTATACAAACTACTATTATCGATAATTAAAAAAGCAATACATAATATAAATTTTTTGCTCCAGGCGAGATTCAGCACAACTACCAAATATGGCTAGACTGTTCTTCCACCTAACCCGACAGAAAAAAAACTTAAACTTAATCCTAAGCTCTAATGTACCACACATGAGACCTCATGTAAGAAAATGAATGTAAATTTTTATTTAAAAAACATTCTAATGCGAGCAAAAAATATACGTACAGTATTAGATAGTAAGAGATAGCATGCAAAATACAGTTCAAAAGTAGTTTCTTAAACTGGTACCGATACCTGGCTGGTATTAAAATTTTAAGATAGAGGGGCAAAGCATTGTAGATTTTTGCGATCTAGTAAAAGAAGCATTGTTTAGTTTGCTCACTAGACAACACTGGTATAGTCAATTTACCCCTGAATATAAATTTTGGTTATGTGTACCAGTGCGATATGTAATTGTATTGTAAATATAAAGTGGATATTCTAAAATTATAATTTTGTGGTAGAGATAAGCGGAGTGCAAAAAACGCCTGCTACTCACATTAAGGATCATGGTAGCATCAGTATCCCAGAATCATGGTAAGCGCATTTTTGGTTACAGCTTTTCAGTTTACTTTACTCATACGCTTACTTGCTGAGAGCATACCGCTAACCCTTTTTTTCTTTCCTAAGCTCAGCTACCGTTCTCCCCCTGGAACCGCTTTCGCATTACATCAACGGGGTGCGGGCGTCACTTAAACTATGTCTAAACTAAATGAAAACCGGAGCGCTTCGGCCGGGAGTCGAACTCTCTTCCAAGCGCCCGAGTTTTCACTGTGAACTCCACTGCAAGCGGCTCACTCATCGAGGTCCCCATACCGTTAACCTACTACTTACTGATCTACATTTGCCTGTATTTCCTGCTGGATGGTTAATGTGATACTTAGACCAAATATTGAACTAAGAATTGACACCTGCTTTCGTAACTCGTTTGGCTGTTGAACGGCCCGGGTGACGTACTTCAAGTTTATAAGTATATTTTTTAACTGGGTAATCTGATGACTGACATTTTTTACTGCATCTAGTGTACCTGTTTCGGTCCTGGTGCGTCACATTGTTGTAGAACTGTGGAATCTGTTTAATTAGTATTTGTTGTTAAATTAATAAATTATAAACCTAGCATACTTTTGTAGCTATAGTGGCGTTAGTAATTGACCGGTTGGCAAGAAACACCATTGAAATGCTCGGCAATTGAAGAAAATTTAATAAAGCGCCGAGAAGCTTTTACAAGAAGGTAATCAACAATAGCAGCCTTGAAGCACCTAGATCTAAATTTCGTTACTTCGACAAAGGGTCTCTTAAAACTGGAAATTCGTACGCATTGGCGTAATGGAAGTAATATTCCCGAGCTCAATAAGTGGTCCGGGGTAAATAGAATAGGTGCTTTACTTTCGCCTCAATTTATTATGTTGTACCTTTATAGTAACTCCCTCGAATTTGTATTCAGCGCTGATTTGGCCCGTGGATGTCTATACAGTCCTTACTTTGCCTGCAAATCTTTTATTCGAGCTTTATTGAGTCGAGGACAATTCCCATTGATTGCGCTCCATGTGAGTTTCGGAAAATTTCCCTCTGCTCTAAGTTTTTAGCTTTTCTTCCCGATTAAACCGCTCATTCTCTATCTGTCCGGGACCATACTTCCCCCAATTAAAATTTTATTCGTCCCGAATTCGTCCTTTGTGTATTAATCATTTGCTGCAGGAGCAGTCGGAGGACTCGGCATTAAAAGTGCGTAACGTTCGAGATAATTAATTTTAAATTAAAACATTTCGAGTTTTAATTAAAAATCTCATTTTCTTCCTTGCATAGTTACCTTCGTCCAAATATTTGCATTTAATGCCAAGTCTCAAACACTCCGAGTGGGCCGTTTCGGAGATTTTGCATAACTGCTATCACATTTTATTTCCGCTTTATTGCACATCATAAAACGTGTACTTGCTCGCGGGTAGTTAAAATTTTAAGACTCGAAGTCTTCCTTCCGGTTTTGCACCCTCGCAGCCGAACATGTGTTAAGTTGTCACAAAAAGTTCGCCCTGATGTTTATTCATGAATGCAGGCCATCGCGACCGCAGCAAAAACACAACTTTGCTAAAATTATCACTGCATCAGTAACACTGCCCGCAAAAACCTGCACAAGTTCGGGCTTGATATATGGTTATTGTTTCTGTTCTAATCTCACAAATCCTCCAGTTTCCTGTCGTTTTTTCGACATCTAGCGGCTGCATAAACAGAACAATATGTTGCAATAATGGGGGAGGGAAGCGATTTTTAAGGCAATCTTCTCACAACTAATGGGAAGCGATTTTTAAGGCAATCTTCTCACAACTAATGAGAATGAATTAACGGATAATAACAATCAGTTTCCTTTTTTGTGCACAGATATTCGCTGTCTGCGGGATAATGAAAGCAGACGTTTCCTTTGACATCGAAAAATATTGTTTAAACGCGTGACCCGGAAGTTAGCACAACAATAACAAGCTTTTCTTAACACATTCTCCCTTGGCGTCAAATTAATTATAGTAGCGAATGAAAAGAGCTGCTGCACAAAATATGTAGTCATAATTTAATTTAGCTAGCGTATTTACCCTTACCTTACTTTACGAAAATTCGCGAAAAGACACGTGCGTTGGATATTATTGTAAGTATACGCAATTTCATCGGCGACATTGTAGTATGTGAGAAGTGAAAATTTAAAAATATTGTACTGATTTTTTAAACTATAAATGAGGTTTCTTCATTCATCATATTCATCACATTGTTTCCTTTAAACCGCTTCATTGTCGTTCTTCTTGTTTTTGAGCTGATATTCTCTGAATTTGTCGTTTTCTGCGTTTCCTATTTCCCCAGAGTCTCTTTTTCGTCTATAGCATTTCTGTGTAGCATTTACAACTTAGAATTGGTCTCCTCTTTTTGCGTTTACCTAGGAGACATATTGCGATTTAAAATAACTTTACAAGCAATCAGCAAAATTGCATCAAGCTAGCTGCAGTGGGACAGGAGAGCAGTTCTATTTACTGGCGCCACCTAGATTTATTAACGCAACTAGAGATGATAGGTATTCCCTAACACAGAAAGAAACGGTGTTATGTTTAATTTGTAGTTTCGCATTTATTGGTCAAAGTTCGCCCCTGAATTGATAGGCAACCCTATTGCCGGTTCTCGTATTCTACACGCCATTGTTGTCGGTTTTGCCAATCGTTTGGTTGTAAATTATGCCTGTCCATGGCTTCTAGTGCCCCGTGTTTCCACTGTCTAGGTGGTCGTTCTCTTCTTCTTCTTTGTCTTGGAACCCATTCCCAAATTGGTCTAGTCCACCTCTCAGGACCCATTCTCATCATGTGGCCATACCATAATAGTTGTCTAGCTTCAATGGTGTCGAGTACAGTTGCCTCCGCCTTCATTCTTGCTCTTATGTCATCATTTCTCACATATTCTATACGTGAAATTCTGCAGCTTCTTCTCATTGCATCCATCTCTACTGCTATTACGTTTTGTTAATTCCCAGACGTCTGATCCATATATTAAAATATTCGCGATGACCGATTTGTAAATTCTTCTTTTAACGTGTGCTTTTACTGTGTTCGACCAAAATATTGAGTTTTTATTCTTAGATCTATCTCTTTCTAGCTATTTGCTGTGTCGGATATAGTTACACCCAGATATTTATAATCCCTGCACCCTTTTATTTTTCCAGTTTCTAAAACTAGGTCAATTGGTTCTTCCCCTACTACCAAATATTTGGTTTTATCGTAGTTAATTGAAGGCCCCATTTCTTATAACTTTCTCGTAATTTCCTCATTATGTATTCAGTATCATCCCGGTCTGTTGCTATCACAACCTGGTCGTCAGCAAACAGTAAGGTATGTAAACAGTCATCGTATATGGGGACTCCCATGGCTCCACATTTTCTTTACCATTCATGCAGTGCATTTGCACTGTATAGCTCAAAAAGCGTAGGGGCAATACAACATTCCTGCCGCAAACCTTTATTTGTTTTAAATTGTTTTGATAATAAGTTGCCTATTTTAACAATACTGTAGCAGTCATTATAGAGACTTTTTACGGCATTTACATAGTCAGGATGTATAGCACTATTTTAAAGCACAAAGTACATCTCCTTTAATGGCACTGTGTCGTACGCTTTCTGTAACTCTACAAATACCATGTGCGTTTCGGAGTTTTTCTATTAATTGTCGCTATGTTAATTTTATATTTGTGCATCACAGTGTTTAACTAAACAACTTTGTTACATCATGTTGGCGTTGGTTGCAAGTATTTGCAAGTAAGTGAAACATCGTGTATCCGCTGAAGCACTAGTCTCTTGCAACATATGTGACGGAGAAGAAATTTTGTTGGCGGGAGCTACAAAAACATGGCTACTATTTGCAGTTATATATTAAACCAATTCACATTCTAAGTAGTAGTCCATTTAAATAGGTACCAGTTTAACTTTGAAAACTACTATAGAAAACTAACCTTTAGCACCAACACCTTGCGACTGAAACAAGCTGTCCGCAATGATGCAACATTTATGACTGAATGTTGCAATGTGGTGTAAAGCTTCTTTTGATGTTTTCCGCCACAAAGGAAAACATGCAACAATCTCCAACTGTGAGATAAAGTTAGTACAACATCCTGCAACATAGTTCAACTTTTATGTGGTTGTTGTAGTATGTTGCTTTGGCAGAACTTTGTCTTAAGGTAAGGGCACTGCGTTTGTACTTCCGCCTCCGTTTCCGGCCGTTGCTCATCTTAGTGCACCCCAGACGCATCAAAAACTAAGAAATTATGCGCTTACCGCGTCAGAACATGTCTCTGTCTTATGCGGGAGTGCGAGTATGACGTTAGCGCAAGCCCAAATTAGTGTCTTAGTCATAAATACCGTGTTTAAATTTTAATGGAGCTATTAAGCCACAATCGGCGCTTGAATTTCCAGTACTCGAGTACATGGCCATAAAAACGAAAGCTTAGCGGTGCGCAACTCTGCGTAAGGCAAAGCTCGGCGCACTCAAATTTCCTCCGGGAAATAACCAGGATATAGAAACGCAGAATAATATAAAAATAAGATGCCCAATAAAGGCAGTTGCGTTTCTGTACCCACCTGGAAAAGCCTTCCAGAACTATCAACCCTCTCCTGAACTCTTTTTCAGGATGCCGGTCTCGCCTATCTGTGTGCATGCCGGAACCAACATCTACAAATATCTTCTTGAAACTGCTCTATGTCATATTCGTGGTGCCTAGAATAGGTATCTGAGTACGACCATCATAACAGCCCTTAAACTAAATACCGTAGCTTCCGGACACTGTAGTTGGGGTACTATACCATCTCCTGCATTTCGTAGGGTCAGGACTGCAACACTACGCTAAATAAACAAAAAGACTGCACCTCCAGAGGGGCCACAACCAACGAGGGGGTATGTAATATGCGCTTTCCACATCAATTGTGTCCCCAGAATTAATAAAAGGTCCGACTTAACAGCTGTAAGGGAACATTCCCGGCAATCGGCGAGGTCCTCCGGCAGGATCAGATGAAAGCAGAGCCTCTGCTTCTATCCGAAAGTCAACTGGAAACTCGCAAGCGAAATTCGTAGCCTGCCGAAATCTTTCGCGGTAAAATTGATTTCCGAAACTACGCGCTCAAGATTATTGTTACATTAAAGGATAAATTTGAATACATTTACTATTAGTTAGTTAAAGGCAACTATTGTTACTAAATTAATAGAATGAAATAAAGCTCTAGTTATTAAAATTTCTCAAAAAGTTAAACTACAATAAATTTTAACAAAAACGATAAATAATCTTCCTTAAGATCAAAGTTTGGTGATGTTCAAATAAGGGGTTTTCCAGTAGCTGCGATAGAACTTTGAAAACCGATCGTAATCACCTTTGTATAGCGGAGTTGTCATTTTTTTTAATTTGTGGTCGGTCAACTTTGGAAAATCATCATGAAACGTTATATGCTTTAACAATGTATAAAATAGATGGTATTTACTACTAAAGTTTGCTTTCTGTTCGAGCAACGTTCCTCGCACTACGTGTAGTTTATGGTTTCTCAAACTTAAACTTTTCGTAAAGACTTAGGTCTTATCTCTACAAAGTATAATTGACCAAGAACTGAAACCAAATGACCATTTGCAGAGTGGAAAGTTCGCTGATTGGGCCACGGAGCAGTTAGAAATCGATTTCGATTTTGGCAAAAACACCATCTTTAGCGACGGAGTCTATTTGTGGTTAATAGATTCGTAAACAAGTATGTGTTGTTGAAGCGTATAACGTTTCATGCTGATTTTCCAAAATTGATTGGAAGCAAATATACAAAAATTGAAAGCTCAACCATTTTAAGGTAACTACAATTGGTTATTAAAGTTATATCACTGTTGTTGGAAAACCTATTAATATGTATTCATCTGGAAGCGAATTAGAATGTAAAAAATAGTTTACGACATGTGCCAATTAAACTATTTGTATACAAGTCTCAGCTAGTATCGGTTTACTGTGTCACGTTGCAATACCATAAGGAAGCTTTATGCAGACTGCCGCATTATAATACTATCACTAGGTCAGATTTCACACATATTGTTGACCGGCGAAGTATTTTTATGCGAACGTCGGGTTTTGTACCTATACCAATACTAGATTATGAGTTCAAAACAGCAAACACGACACACATTCAATTTTATATAAGGACTTGTATAGTCTGTTTTTTTGCTTTATAATTCAGAGCAGGCCGTGCATTTATATTATTTTAGCAGTGTACAACAGTTTAGTTACAAAATATACCTAACGTCAAAATCAAGGTCCCCGAGATTGTCACGTTGACACTTCAATAACATTTAATAAAATACCATGAAAAAGCTGTATTAATAGTAAAACTAAAGTGGCTATAAAATGCTGTTTTACTAATATAAAAGACATCAATGGTAAATTAAGTAAAACAGCCATCATTGGAAGAGTTGGTCAAATGTTTGATGTAAGTATTAAGAATTAAACCATTATAAAATTTTTTACATTTTGTTATTACGCTAGATTTTGAATTCAACTGTATTTAATATTCTAAATGAAGCAAAATCAGAACTCCAGCAACAACCGGATGACAATATAAAAAAGGAAAAAGAATTTTTAACTTGGGAGGACTATAGTTTCAGGGAGGATATTAAGAAACTTTGTTTTTTTTTTCTTTGGATAATTTATTGCGATATGCAAGACAAGAACTAAATTATATCAGGACTCGTTCAAAATTATACAACAAGAAGAAAATTGATTTGTGAGAAGAATCATGTAATTTCGGCGAAGATTACTTCTTTATTAAAGAAATATTTACAATTTCGAAATTCTAGTGAAAAATGTATGTTCCGGTTTTGGATGAAACTGGATATTTCGCAATGGAACCAGTCTGTTTAGGAAGACCCACGACACAGAGTTGAAAAGTATCTAATCCATATAAACTTAAAGCGGAGGGAAAGAGATATACTATTTTGCATGCAGGATGCACATCAGGATTTTTACCAGGGTGTGAGGTGTGACACTATTTGACACGGACAATGGTACTGTCAGTTGTAATATAACAAATGGAATGATTATTATCGATGATTTTGTTCCGAGTTAAAACCGCAACTTAAATTTAACGAGTGCGTAGTAGCACGAGTTAAATTTGCTGTTTCGGTTTTAGCGAGTAAAAAACCATCGATCATTAATCATTACACGGATTATATTTGGAAAGAGAATATATTGAATGAAATGCAAAATATCAATTTTTTTGAGTTGGCACTGTTAATGTTGGTTACCCTGCTATCAACTTTAAGTTTATGCCAAATTCGAAGTTAGTAGGTTAGGTTTTCCATCAGTTTTGACACAAGCTGACACAAAACCTAACCTGCTAACCTCGAATTTGACAGAGACTTAAAATTGACAACAGCGTAACCAACATTAACAGTGCCAACCTAAGAAAAAAATCACAACCATTTATGATCACCCATAAAACAATTACGAAAATAAATTACTACCGCTGTGATAATGTGTAACTAGGCATTTGCATGCACCTCATTGGTCGAAATAGCGTCACGTGATACCTGAATTATATTGTCATAAGTGTATGAACGGTGGCATTTTTAGGCAATGTTAAAAAAACAGTTAATCCCTGTTATATGTTTAGCATAAATAATAACTTCTACAACACAGATTTGCAAACAAAAGTCATCAGCAAGTTTTTAATAATATATTTTCACATTAGAACATATAGAAATTTGATGACGTTTCTGTACAGTTAGATAACAACCATGTTTAAATAAAATTTCTTAAAATAAAGCAATACCTTATTGAATGTCGGTGGTTCAGTAATTGTAGCTTTTATTATGTATAATAGTGCTTATAAGATAACACATTGACAGTTATAATAAGTTTTTGACATTACTAGTGTTTTTTCTTTGTAACCAACTACCTACACTGTTACAAAAATGCAAAATCAAAGCCTGCTCTGAATCATAAAGCACAAAAACAGACTATAATTATTTACTATTTCAGTATACTTTTAAACTCTGAGGTGTATTTATTTGTGACTAGATACATGCTACAATTGTTTAAGGCGTAGCTAGGTCTGGCTACTCCGGGACCTCGGTAGGCGAGCGGCGATCGCCGTTGCAGCCGAGGTCATAGTGAAAATCATGGAGCGCTCGAGCCGGAGGTTGAGAGTTCAGCTCCCGGCACGGGCGGTCTAGATTTTCACTTAATTAAGGTTTAGGTTTAAGTGACGCCCGCGCCCCCTGAAGTAATGCTTGAGCGGTTCCGGGGGGCAACGGTAGTCGTTAGGGAAAATAAAAAAAAAAGGTCTGGCTACTCCAGTCACTTCTTAATCAAATAAAACTTTCACCTCCTTTAGTAAAACAACCTAGTTATATAATTATACAATTTGTGTTCCGAAGTGCATCCTGAACAAGTGCAAGAAGTAATCCACGGAACTACGCAAATCGAAGGCTTGCATAAATTCAAAGAGTATCGCGGACAATTACAAAATATAAAAAACGCATATATTGTGATTTCAGTCAACGTTTACTGACCAGGTTTTCTGTCCTCAATTGAGTTTCTGTTCGCTGTTTAACTTCAAATATGCTTTTTTGGTCAATTAATAAAATACTACACGCAGCCAACAACAAATCAAATCTCAAGAACAATTAGTAGCAGTTGACGAAATAGCGAGTTATGGTTAGTTCTCAAAGTACAGGGACACGTTCAACCCAACCGCCAGTAGCTATTAGCCTGTTTGGGAACTTAACCGACATTTATGTGTTACTACATCAAGCAGCTTCCGGTCAGTAATTACATGGGGAAGTTATGGTCTGAAATGTTTTCAATATAATTGAGTTTACTTAGCGCATTTGTTTCCTTGATTACATTGTAAAGGACGTACAGTAAATTAGTCAGCAGTCCTGATAAGTATAAATACTGTCCTTAATTTCATTTTAAGTTATCGGACGAAGCAAATGCACGGTTTCAACCGGAATTATTATAGAAAAAAGTTGGATTATTGCCATATTAGCTGTAATTGCTGTTTACAAGTAAATTTATAAAGTAGACTAACGTTTCAGGTAATAATTATGTATATGGTAAGTATAGCGTTATTATATTATCTATTTCCAATTGGGTTTGCCGCCCTACCACTGCGGCTTAAAATACCTATTGTACTATCATGTGTTTTCAAGCCTTACAGAAGTATTCTGGATTCCTAGAAAAACTAGAATTATATCTTTAGAGATATTAGTTACCATATTGAGTGCCCTTGTGGTTTCCCCCGAATGTTTTATCAAATAGTTCTTCTACGCAATACTATAAGCAGTGCAATCCCATCCTCCCCTTCATAAAATATACCTGATAGGATGGCAGGGCTTTTTCCAGACCTGCAGCCACGACTGATCCATGGCATCCAGTAACAAATTAAAAACAAAACAAGTTAACCCAATAATTTTTTGAACATGTTAATTCGGCTGATTAAATATAAATATATTCTGGTGGGCTTTCAACTCATGTGCAGTACTCTCTGTTTTAGGATATTTTTAAAATTTTCACTTTTCTGTTGTATTTATAAGAGCCTTTCAGTTTCCTGACATTTTGAATTGTTCTATGTCGTCTACAATTGCTACACAGATAGGAAATTGCTCCACCAAAGAACATCTCTGGCCGGCTTATTTGTAGCTTTGATACAGCAAGATTTGAAGACTTTTTTTTTGATCCAGTGACGGCTTCAGCCATAGTTTCTAATTCAGTAGTATTAATAGCCCTGGAGGCGCATTTCAGGAGTCCCTCAAGATGCTCTCAATATGAATTCTAGTTGCAGTGTCTGGGATTTCTGTACTTCAGGTTATTTACGATTGGCGGTGAAATGCAATGAATCTATTGTCTGTGAAAGTTGTTTCTTCAGATACCAGGGACGTTTACATCAAAACCGGAATTTGTTTCAATAGGTGCCTACAGTTTATATCTTTATGGTATTTTAAATCGCTTGTTTAATGGCTTACCAACTACCTTTAAAAATTAAATTCTCGTTTTGATGTGAACGACTATCGTACATGCCATGTTCCTAGAATATTTGCAATTATTTAGTTGCAGTAACCTACGAACTTTTGCATATCAAAAACCGGTAGTTTTCCCAACTGTGTAGGATTTCATAGCAATTAGATACAAAATGGGTTTGGTTTTTTTCTCTTATTAACTAATCATTAATAAACTACGAGTAGTAAGAATTCTGTATTTGCTGATTTATATGTAACTGATTCATCTTCAAAGCCATACTCGTAGATAGGCAACTTCTTAACACATTAAATTCACAAAGTCGACATTTCAATTTTGGCAATTGACAGGTAAAGTTGGGTTTAAAATTATTAAAAGAATATTATGGTTTTTTCAAATATTAACTTTTGTCTTGCCTTGACCGTTAATGCAAAATGTTGTTTTCATTGGAGGAGGTTCGGAGAATTCTGCATTTATCTTGGAACAAAGTAGGTGAATTAATATAACCGACTAGTTAAATTCATCAATATCAGAATATCTTTAGAAAGTAAACAGTATTTTTTAGAATTTTACACAACCAGATGGCTTATAATTAATCGTTGGTTTTGCTGATACGTAAGTCTTACTTTGTAGATTTCTATTTAGCCTTTTCATGGTATACCGCCTAACTTCTGCAAATAGTTGAAATTGGAAAGCCGTTAGTTAGCTACGTGGAAACCTGACGTGGAGCACCTCGTGTCACTTCAACTGAAGAATTCCTGATTTTACAGGTTCTCATCTAAATCGTACCTGCAAGTCAATAGGTCAGTTCTACAACAGAATTGACAAATAAGACACTGTACGCTACTGAGAGCACATTCTTGGATATTTCTTGTGTTGTAGTTCTAGCTACGTCGTGAGTATTTACAACCTCCATCTCAGCATAGCAGTTGTCACATAAATTGTAACATGGAGGATTAACGCAAGCATTTAACTTTTATTACACTAATATTCTAATGAAATGCTTACTTTCTTAAAAAGTTATAATAGTAGATAAAATGTTATAAGACACACTTGTAAAAAGTCTCTTCAGTGCACTCACAGCTTTTAAAAAACTTGCTCGCACCTTGCTCGTGTTGTAAATCAGTTCGTGCAATATAGCAGAACTTTTTACACTTCTTTCCCTCACAAGGGAAACAACATTAATTAATATAATTTATCAATAATGTAACTACTTAATAGAATTATTCAAGTACATATTAATACACAATTACAAATCGTAGGTATAAGTAATGCATCTTTAACAATAATATCACTTGGGATTTAGTCAATAATCTACAGACATTCAACAATTGCCCATGTAAATTAGCAACACATTAAAGAAAAGAGAGAGCTATGGTCAACTTATACTCACATATCATAAATATAAAAAAATCAATAAGCCTATCTAAGTGGTCGAAATGCATAAAGATCCAGTTAAAATTCAATTTCTACAAAAAACAGGTGAATAAAGCTTCAAAAATACTAAAACATTACAAAGGCTTTTAATACATTTACTCTTACAGATTTAAAACCAAAATTTCAGATTTCAGCCAAAATATGGCCTTTCAGAACTTAATAAAATTTTGTGTCAAACTAACAGACAGGTAGATATTACGAGCAATGTTAATTGTTCACTTATTTTAGTTAAGCTTTTTAATAGATATGTACTACATTCTGCCCTTTTATTTACAGATTTTAACATGTATAAACATTTATAAAATATTCCATTACATTTTTTTCGCATTTCTTAATTCTTCAATTTGCAGATTTTTTGTATTAACATCAATATAAATTTACAATCTGTCATACAAAATAACATTCAGTAAATAGTTTAATTAAACTAATCATAACATGCGAGAATACACTCCAGTGAAAGAATTCTCTCGTATGGACTTAACTGGTAGATATGTTATTGGACTATTTATTAATTTAATTAAATGTGTTTGGTGGATCAAGTGGATCTTGTGTTACGGTCTAAAACGACATTTACGACACCACACCAGTCCATACGAAAAACCTACGAAAGCTAGACGATAGGACCGCTGCCCCGCCCATAACAAGATGTGCCGACTAGACTCAGTAAAGCAAGGGGTGGTTCAATACAAGACAACCTACGGGCAATGGCCTAATGGACGGTAAACGGGGTCTAAAATAGATTGAGCGCAACTTAATTCCATCAATATGAACGAGAATGCAAACGTAAGCCCACTGAGAAACCGGGAAGCAAATACGCCTACCTCTCTACTTTACAGTTGGCAAAAACAGCTAGACGGAGTATGGTATGTGTGCAGCCTTGCGACTCCCCAGCACTGGTGACGCAAACATCTTTGTCTCGTATACGTAACATCATAGTTTTTTTGCCTCGAGATATGATCTTATACGGCCCAGTGTATGGAGGTTGCAAAGAAGGGCGAACTCGGTCGTCTCTTAAAAATGCGTGGGTACATGTGGCTAGATTCTTGAATATAAATAAACTGCTCAAGTACAGGTCTAAAGAGTAGCTTCAGCACTGCTAAAACATTAAGTATATGTAGCCCTTGATCATAGCTTTCGATTGATACCCCATATGACCCATGTTGCTATTGAAAAATAAAGTGACCTTTGACATAGGTCGCCAACGGTTGACGTTTCGCCAAAACCAAATAGCGCATGAAGGTGCTCGGGACCTTAGTAACAACTTTGCCCCCTTTAAAAATTTCGATATCTGTAGCCGTTCGAAAGTTACAGGCGATCCAGACAGACACACGGACACACAGACAGACGGGCGGACAAAACGTTCGCATAAGTACGCTGAAGCTACTAATAATTTAGGGAAAACATGGTGAGATGCAGGGACTGGTCGAAGTCGTGCCATCTGATTTCTTAGTAGGTTTAAGAAATCAGAAACATCACCGGGCTGTTCTGCATCGACAACAGGTTTACTCAACATTTCTCCTGGTAGGCGTAGAGGTTCTTCCTAGACGATTTTTGCGGAAGAAGCTTGTAAGTCCTCTTTGAAGGCACTTCTTATGCCAAGGAGAACTATTGTCAGAGCTTCGAGTCAAGTAAGTTCTAGGTGGCAAATGAGAGCAGCTTTGAGATGTCGATGAAATCGCTCGACCATTCCATTTGAGCATGGGTAGTAACTGGTTGTTCTTCTGCGTTTAAATCCAATTGTTATTCCCAGTGATATAAATACAGTATAACAATAAATAAAGAATACCGAAACTAAAAAAATAATTTATTAATAAAATATCAAACTATATTTATACAAAAGTAATAATTATTGATGTATGATATGCTCCACATGACCACCATCTCGTTGCGAGCATATTTCCAAGCGTTGCTATATCTCTCAATAGAGGCTGGTGTACATTTTGGAAAAAGTGTTCGATTGCTGTTTTTAATTCTGGAACTGTTTTTGGAATATTTCTGATGAAAATACTATTTTTCATCATTCCCCAGATATAGACATTAGTGTTTTTCAGGATCCTCTTTGGAGAATGCATGATTTGATACAGAAGCCTGCCGTGGTTTTCATTATTCCGCACTGTTCTCTTTCGCCCAGATGTTCCTTTCCTTTGGACTAGAACACTGCCTGTACGTTGAAGCTTCATTACTGTGCGCCTTATTGTTGTTTTTGTAACATGTCTTTCATATTGATCTAAAAACTTAACTTTAACGTTTTAATTCATACTTGGCCCATTGTTTCTGCCGATTCCGTATGAGCGATTGTAGTGGTTGCAAATACAAATTTTTTGCTCGTTAGTAATCATCTTGTTTCACGAACTTATTGCAAGGCTTTAAATACAAAACTGTCTTGTATAGGGCATTCAGTAAACACAAAAACATTAAAATTTTTTTGAAGTTGGCATGTGCATATAATTTTTCTACTAGGGATTCTGTATTTTGTTTTGCAAAGGTTTGCATGCCTGCATACTGGCAGATTTGAATTTAAAAATGACATTTAATATTTCTCATTGTCAGTGTCAAAGTAGATATTTTTCTAGATATTCTAACCTGAAGTTTCATAAAATGTAATAAAGATACCCATTAGTAAACGCTACGTCAATAGTATCCAACACAGTATTTGTATAATATCCTTAAAAGTAGTTAATTACAATATTTATGACAGATGGGTAGTAAATGTCACTCCCTTAACCTATTTGTTTTAGTAACTTTTTGTAAGTACATTCCTAAACAAAGGTGAATTTTGGAAGTACACACATGAAATTTTGGATATCAAAGCCCACTTTGTGTTTTTATGTGAACAGACTATAAAAGTTTGTGTGACATTTGTACAGTTTTTTCTTCCATGGCAACTGTTATTTTCCATTCAATTTCGGTATCATATTTATTGTCATATTGTAGTTCAGACTCGAATTGGCAACCTTGATCAGTAGTGATTTAAGAAGGAGAGCCAAATCGGAAAATCCAGCATGATAGGAAACCTTGTGTGACTTCTTGTGCAATAATACGTTCAAGTCGCCAGGCTTCAGACCACCGGGGGTATCTGTCTATTACTGTACGGCAGTAGCGATAATTTCTTACCATGGGCAATGGGCCAATTATGTCTAGATGTAAATGTTGGAATCGATTTTGAGGCAGTTGAAAAGTTCCTGCAAGAGTCAACACATGCCTCGAAACTTTTTAACGCTGACAGTGTGTTACGGTCCTAAACGGTCTCTACGACACCGCACCGGCTCATACAACAACGAAACGGCCGGCGCGGGCGATATTTGACAAAATCGGCACGAAATTTCTCCTAGGCCGCTACCCATGCCGCAACAAGATAGGCCGGCTAAGGCATCAGTGGAGCTGGGCGGGTCCTTAACGAGATTACCAAAAGGGCAACGGCCAGAGGGTCGGTAGGTATCGATAAAAGTAAATAGGGCGCCACCAAGTCTGTCTTACAACATTCCCGTAAAACCGGACCTGGACGGTTAGACGGGGCGAGAAGTACACAAATAACTATTTCGAGAAAGCCGACGACTCCCAAGCTGTAGCGACGAGTGTACCGACTTACCTTAGATGGCTCTAAACTGCTTTCCAGGTTCCACCTTACATTTATCTGCACAAAGTACATATATCATAACCCTGAAAATTAGCATGCAATCGGCACAAAGAAAACAACAGGCAATTTAAACAAACCGGTATATTGGTCTGCGCACACATAAACAAACTTGGTAAACAAAAGGTAGAAAGGGTTTCCACAACAAACATTATTAAATACGTAAAAAGGGCTTTCACAGCAAACATTATTATTAAAATCGTAAACAAAGGTTTTCATAACTAAACGTCACGCACAAAACTGTAAATCAAGCGACACTGAGCAGTAATATTACGTTAACAACAATTCTTAAATGAAATGCTTAATTATCACCCGGATCAGCAATTGAATTGGTGCATCTTAACTGTACTAAAGCAACTGCATAAACGAGAATTTGAATCAGTACGTTACTGTTACATTAATAGGAAATTGGTATCGAAAATTATCTAATTAAATCTACACAAATACTCTAACATCGCCTGATATATTGCGTTACAATGTAAATTGCTAAATAAGTCGGTAACTTTTAAATGGTGACGATAAAGCGGTAACTACATACAACACACACTGAATGATCTGACCTGTATTAGTTTCACCTGGCTCTACACTTCGGTACTGCAATGGGCTCGTCTCACAGCGTAGGGAAGGTCGCAAAGCTTACGGCTGCAGGTGCAAACGACACTACCAAGGAATCCCTCTCAGGACACGATATGCGGCCCAAAGGGGCGGCGAGGACTTGCATGAAGACGGTAAACAAGGCACGCTCTCGTTATAATCCCACTATGGCTGTGGTAAAGACGCCGACAAGGCACACGGTACTCGAAAGCGTCCGTCAACAATCGGGTCAAATAACACCTACAACTTTCTCGCGGCCGAAACTGAAGTCTCTGCGAACTGCCTGACCGCGGGAGCACTTGATACGAAGATAGCCTTCTCGGCAACGGTACAAAGTCAAAGGCAGGCGTCCCCCAAGCGTCCAGGACGCTCGAGGACGCCATCCACGGCAACACAAATAACGAACGCTCTACTCGGCGACCTGATCTCAACTGCCACGAAGCAAATATCGTTCAATGGATTCGGGAAAACACTGTTACAGCACAAATGGACAAAAGACACGCCGCCATAACGACACAAAAGGAAGGGACGGCGCCCCGCACAAGGCGAGACGCCGGCCGCCTTGGAATTTCTCTGCAACGACTGACTTCTTCGACAATCCGAGACCGAATGCTCGAAACGACCGTTAAAAATCCCGCATCTGCCGATTTAACCGCCAAACGGGTGACTACGACGGCCAATCGCGATGCGACCAATAAAACAAAAACGTTCCGGGGACAAAGAGAGCTCGAGGCCTCGCAGTCGCACCAACAGCGTAATGTCTAGAAGGTTCAAAAATCTTGCGAGCGTTAACACACGGCTGTCAAAGTACCAACAAAGGGGTGCCCCAGATGACGAGAAATACTGCGCTTGAGGCCAAATATGTGCAAAATCATTATTATGGAAGTAGGCGATGAAGCCAAATAAGTAACTAAAAGGGTTTAACATACGGGCACGCCGCCCTAAAGCCTAGGTGGCTAATTAAAATACAAAATGACCTGACAAGTGTTGCCACGATCGAGTCCAGGAATGACAATCTTCCCTCATGTTAGGCCACGCGAAGCGTTCTGACACGAGCTTTGTTGTTGCTTTAAATCCAGGATTATTTAGGTCATGAAGAGAACCAAAAACGATTCGACGATACATATTTAGTTGTGACAAAAGGTCTATGCTTGCTAGTTGATGAGTAGTATAGGGGCACATTGATTGTGATATCAAATTAATTGGGTCAATTAAAATCGCGAATCAAATTAAATGACCTAATTAATTTCGCGGATTGCTCTAATTAATTTTGATATGTGCTACTGCTTAAATTACGCATTAGCTACTGATTAAATTACGCAGCGGCCATTTTCAATTTGCTTCCGGAATTACGAGGCGGCCATTTTTAATTTCAATTTTTGCGGGAATATTTGAATTTTAAATTTTTCAGATTTTTTCAAAGTTCCATTTTTTGAATTTAAACTTCACGGGGTTGGCCATCTTGGTTTACCGCGCGCGCACTTCTCTGGCATTTTTAAATTTTTAATTTAGCGCCCGTTTTGAATTTCAAATGGTAAATCTGTCCCTCTCTTGTACTTATGGGGCATTGGTTGTCTCTCTTGCATTCACAGACTGGATGTTTAATTTAAAAAATTCTCTGGCCAACTCGGATTTGAACCCGCTACGTTCGTATCCACATCTGGGTTGCATCGATCTACGCCGCTAGGCCACCGAGGCGCCTTCGATTTTAAGGTTTCAGCAGAATGCCGCTTCACTCAGTGTCGTTAGACTTCCATATTTTAAAACTCAAACAAACTTTTCTCGATGGCCTATAGGTCTATGTGCTTATTTAAATTTATGCTCAAATTTCATTATAATATCAATTTAAAATTTGTTTGAAGAAATTACAATCAGGCGTTTTTAATTTAATTGCAAGCCGTTTCCTTAAAATCAGTGAATATATGATTTTGTCGCTTTTAAAATTTATAGTTGAGAAATTGCCACGCGTACAATTTTTAATTTTCTGCGTCGATTTTAAATTAAATTTGTTTGAAAATAAGCGTATTCCCCGGCAGTCTGAAACTGCACGAAAAACGCAAGCACCAGCATGCTTTGGAATTATTCAAATGTTTTATTTTTGACTTCTGTTGCTGTAAAAAACGCATGTCAGACCATATTATTATTTCTGCGTCGTATTTAATTAGAGAATGTGCTTTACCATCTGTATGTATTAACTTTTTTCATAATATGCTTATATTATAAACCATTTGTAGCGGGCTTGTTTTAATTTGTATAATAAAATAGTCGAATATTGTGAAATACATTTTTATTTATTAAATATTGTTGGACAATATATCTGCTTATTACAAAGTATTTGGGCTATTTTATTTCAAAGAGTAAATTGATTAAAGTACTGGATATATAGTGCTTTTACATAATTGTCGTTACAAACTAAATTGTCTTGCAATTCTTGTAGGAAGTTGATCAGAAGCAAAAACATAGCGTTTCACATTCAAGAGACTCGGGATTGTTTGCAATATTTTCTGAACTTCCAGTGTATTCATTACGCCACCAATCGGATAGAATTAGTATGTTTTCCAGTGCACACACCGGCGAGCGGATGTTATGATTAAGGCAGCGTACGGCAGCAGTAGTTTTTCGCAAAACTTTTAAAGACGGGCACGCGAGATCCTCCAGATTCACGACGATTTTATTCAGAAAACTTAGAACCTCTTCTTTTCTAGGTCTTTAACGTAAACTTTTTCAAATTTTTTGAGAACTCTTGCTAGCTCAGTTTCAAATTCAACAAAATTTATATACCCAGAACTCCATGCTAGGCCGTGATGTCTATGCTCCAAATACTTTATGCCTTTTTTAAAGAAATAGGGCAGAGTGACATAATTTTTCAGGGGTTTTAAAACAAAAGATGTTGGTTGTATCACCAGAATTTGTCCAACGCCTTAAGTCTGGCGAGAATACGGAGAAAAATATATTATCACAGCTTGATGACGAAATGCAAAAGGTTTTAAAGTTTAAATTAACTGATCACGATAAATGGGTGCAGTACAACCAAGTGTTACAAAGATACCTTCATTTCACAAACCAGGCACGGCAGCCAATCAAAATATTTATTGAAACAAGCAGTAACAGCATATCAAATACCATTATTTTATCTACACTTCCCAAAACTTTTAAGAAAAAAGCTGAAGTTTTCCTACGCATTTTGAGTGCGTCAAACGATGTGAGCTGGGATCACAAGGGTACCGTTACTATAAAGGGTGAAATTTTACCGGCGTCTAACATAGTCGATTTATTTCACGACATTCTGAGGTCTCGAAAAGCTATTAATCCACCCGGACGCCTACAGTTTGCTGATTACATCAAAGGCCTTAACGTTGCTCATGTGCTGCTAGCTAAATCTAAACAGCAAAAGGAGCCAACCCCGACTGGTACTACAGCAAAAACCGAAATAGAAATTGATAACTGCGAGTCCAATTTAGAATATAAATTAAAAACACCAGCTACTCATCCAAGTTCACATCAAAAAGGTGCAGTCAGAAAAACGTCGATTAGGAAGCACTTAAAAAAAAAGCCATTAGAAAAACACCTCTAAGGCAGAGGCATCAACAACAAAAACGAATGGAATTCTGGATTGGGATCATCTTAAACTTTAAAATGCCACAATGAAGTTTGTTCTACGATCCCATGTAAATGAATTCTGATTTTATTACTTGCAGCCTTTCTAATTTGAAATGTTGTGCACCTCAAACTACAGTTTTGTAAATTGGCTAGGGGATTTTTAAAAAATAAGACATTCAGCTTTACATTTATTTATACATTATTAAGTATTATACGAAATAAGAACAATATATTTCTTTATTACAAAGTGTTTGTGTTTTTTATTTCTACTTTGCTTCTGTTTTTCACGAATCTGCAATAATTAAAAATCTAAAAGCTAAAATATTAATATTTCAAGTTATTTTACAGATACAAAGTGTAAAATTTCAAAAAATCAATCTACGATTTCATAATGGCGTGATATAATTTAAAAAATTGTGATTTCTTTTAATTTTGAGCGATGCATTTTATAAAAAAGTGTAAAACATTTGCGAAATTATGCTTAGAGATAGCTCTAAAACTGGTTTTACACCATTTTCGTTATTATAAATCGTTTTCAACGAAATTACGTGTTTTTATTCAAATTTATGTTAATTTGTATCGAACACATATATTTCCATCAAATGTACAAGAACTTCGTAATAAAAATGAACGAGCCTACGTAACTGAAATTTTGTTTATCGAAATGATGGTGGCAGAACATTTTTTCAACGAAATTGCGTGTTTTTATCCAAAGTTATGTTAATTTGTGGTCAACATACATATATTTCCATCAAAAGTACAAGAACTTTTTTCAATGAGAGTTGAATAAAAATACTGTTTTTGTAGAATTTTATGTGACGCGATGTGGAAATTGTAACATTATATCGAAAACCCAACAACAATTTTTAAAATTTAGTCATTCTCAAACATTTCGTCAGTATGGACAGTGTATTCGTAGACCTACAAAGGTTCCGTGGTGACAATAAACAGTTTATTCCGAAAGAAGTGGCGGTTATTTCAGCAGACGGTAATCAGTTAGCAATTTTTGTTTTAAAACCCCCTGCAAATTATGTCACTCTGCCCTATTTCTTTAAAAAAGGCATAAAGTATTTGGAGCATAGACATCACGGCCTAGCATGGAGTTCTGGGTATATAAATATTGTTAAATTTGAAACTGAGCTAGCAAGAGTTCTAAAAAAATTTTAAAAAGTATAAGTTAAAGGCCTAGAAAAAAAGAGGTTCTAAGTTTTCTGAATGAAATCGTCGTGAATCTGGAGGATCTCGAGTGCCCGTCTTTAAAAGTTTTGCGAAAAACTACTGCTGCCGTACGCTGGCTTAATCATAACATCCGCTCGCCGGTGTGTGCACTGGAAAACATACTACTTCTATTCGATTGGAGGCGTAATGAATACACTGGAAGTTCAGAAAATACTGCAAACAATCCCGAGTCTCTTGAATGTGAAACGCTATGTGTTTGCTTCTGATCAACCTCCTACAAGAATTGCAAGACAATTTAGTTTGTAACGACAATTATGTAAAAGCACTATATATCCAGTACTTTAATCAATTTACTCTTTGAAATAAAATAGCCCAAATAGTTTGTAATAAGCAGATATATTGTCCCACAATATTTAATAAATAAAAATGTATTTCACAATATTCGGCTGTTTTATTATACAAATTAAAACAAGCCGGCTACAAATGGTTTATAATATAAGCATATTATGAAAAAGGTTAATACATACAGATGGTAAAGCGCAATCTCTAATTAAATACATGATAATAATACAGACGGAGAAATAATAATATGGTCTGACATGCGTTTTTACAGCAACAGAAGTCAAAAATAAAACATTTGAATAATTCCAAAGCATGCTGGTGCTTGCGTTTTCCGTGCAGGTTCAGACTGCCGGGGAATACGGGTATTTTCAAACAAATTTAATTTAAAATCGACGCAGAAAATTAAAAATTATAGGCGTGGCAATTTCTCAACTATAAATTTTAAAAGCGACAAAATCATATATTCACTGATTTTAAGGAAACGGCTTGCAATTTAATTAAAAACGCCTAATTATAATTTCTTCAGACAAAGTTTAAATTGATATAATGAAATTTGATCATAAATGTAAACAAGCACATAGACCTATAGGCCATCGAGAAAAGTTTGTTTGAATTTTATAGAGGATCCAACAGATGCAGTCCAAATCTCTTGTCCGCGATACGACAGGCAGCGACCTGTTTGGCCAATTGATAAAAATAACATAATTAATTCCATCAAAACCAATTACGAAACCAGTTTTTTAAAATTATCATCAGGCTTCTAATACCATAGACTATGTAATTCCACTGGTATAAATTATAATTTTCAAGAAATATTTAGTTTTAAAATATGGAAGTGTGACGACACTGAGTGAAGCGGCATTTTGCTAAAACCTTAAAATCGAAGGCGCTTCGGTGGCCTAGCGGCATAGATCGATGCAACCCAGATGTGGATACGAACGTAGCGGGTTCAAATCCGAGTCGGCCAGAGATTTTTTTAAATTAAACATCCATTCTGTGAATGCAAGAGAAACAACCAATGCCCCATGAGTACAAGAGAGAGACAGATTTGCCATTTGAAATTCAAAACGGGCGCTGAATTAAAAATTTAAAAATGTGAGAGAGGTGCGCGCGCAGAAAACCAAGATGGCCGACCCCGGAAAGTTTAAATTCAAAAAATGGAACAAAAAATCTGAAAAATTTCAAATTCAAATATTCGCGCGAAAATTGAAATTAAAAATGGCCGCCGCGTAATTCCCTAAAGCAAATTAAAAATGGCCGCTGCGTAATTTAATCAGTAGCTAATGCGTAATTTATTCAGAAGCACATATCAAAATTAATTACAGCAATCCGCGAAATTAATTAGGTCGTTTAATTTGATTCGCGATTTTAATAGACCCAATTAATTTGATATCACAATCAAGGTGCCCCTATACTACTTTGATGTATCACATAATATCTTGATCCTACTGCCAGGGATTGGAACTTGTTCTAGGCGGAGTGATGAGCCACCATCTAGAAGACTGTGGAGTTCAGGATCATCCGTCTGAGATTGAGCGAGTTTTATGAGATCTAGCTGATGGATACTGGTCTCGATCCGAGACATTGTATCTGCCACTATATTAGATTTGCCATCTATTCATGTGTTGAATATCTGTAGTAAATTAAGCTATGAATGAAAGCTGATTGAGTTGAACTGGCGGAAGTTTTTCTCGTTATTGTTGGAAAGCATATGTAAGCGATTTGTGGTCCGTATAAATCGTACAGTGTTGTGCTTCAAGAATGTGCCGAAAATGTTGTACAGCGTTCATATCTAAAAGTTGTTGGTAATAAGCAGGCCAATTTGATTGTTTCTTGTTGAGCTTCAAAGAAAAGAACGCTAACGGATGCCAAGCGTTGTCCACATATTGTTGCAGGCATACACCAAGGGATGTGGAAGAGGCGTTTGTGAAAAGTCCTAGATGTGAGCCGTGAGCGGGATAGATAAGTAATGTAGCTGTGCTGAGGCTCTCTTTACAAGCGATGAAGGCTTGTTCTAAAACTGGTGTCCAGGATACTGGTTGACTACCGATCAAGTTAGCAACTGCGGCGTGGAGGACGGCTTGATTCTCTGACGCAGAGGGTAGGAAACGTCTGAAGAAGTTAATCATTCCCAAGAAGCTTCGTAAACATTTAGCTGTTTTAGGCAACGGGTAGTCTTGGAGTGCTACAACTCGGCCAGGGATAGGGCAGGTTTCCTAGGCGGAAACTTCGTATCCAAGAAATGTAACTTTTGTGTGCGCCTAGAACACATTTGTTAGGATTTACCAATATACCATACTCATTGAGTCGAGTGAAGAGAGTGCGTAAATGCTGTTGATGTTCAGTGGCGTCACGGCTGGAGATAAAATATCGTCGATGTAAGCAAAATAGAAGTAAAATCCTTGTAATACTTCATCGATAAACCGTTGGAATGTCTGACCAGCATTTCGAAGACCAAACGTCACGAATGGAAACTCGAACAATCCAAAAGGGGTCGTAATTGCCGTTTTTGGTATATCGTCCGGGTTCACTGGTATCTGAGTGTAGGCTTTTACCAAGTCGATCGTAGAAAATATTTGGGATCCACGAAGACGATGTGCGAAGTCATGTATGTGTCGCACTAGGTGTCTATCTGGAATTGTGAACGCATTGAGTGATCTGTAATCACCGCATGGGCGCCTGCCTTCGTTCTCAAGATGAAGCGGGGATGCCCAAGGTCCTTCTGAACGTCGGGTTGTACCATTTTGAAGCATAACCTCAAACTCAGTCTTGGCGATCTGTAGGCGGTCGGGAGCAAGACGACGTGGTCTAAAAAAAAACTGGAGGGTCTGGAACTGTCCGAATATAGTGTAAGGTATTATGTCGTACCTCTCTAGGAGTTCCAGAAGGCTTGATACGACTTGGAAATTCAGCCAAGATACTGTAAGAGTCAGTTTCTTGCGCTAACGCCTTAATACTTGAATGATGTTCTTGAAAAGTCTGGCCGGGGACGGTTAAACCTGTAATACCATCCAGAAGGCGTTGGTTGTGACAGTCTGGCAACAAGTTGTAGTACGATAGAAAGTCTGCACCAATGATAGGAACAGAGACGTCTGCTATTACAAAGCGCCAGATGAAATCTCGCCGAAGTCCAAAATTTAGGCGTAGATTTATGATTCCATAGATGTTGATCGTAGTGTTGTTCGCAGCGCTGAGTTTGTAATCTGTGTGTGAACGCTTTTCAGGAAGAAGTTTTGATGGGAAACAACATAAATCGGATCCAGTGTCGACTAAAAACTGGTGCTTGCTTGTCCGATCTGTTACAAGAAGGCGGCTTGAACTCTTCTGACAACCATCCGCCGCCGTTACTAGTTGCCGCTGAAATTTAATGAAAAACTGCATGGACCGGTGCATTATTCGCTAAACTGTTGAATTTTCGATGGTACCAGCATACGTCACCCTTCTGGGAACTTTGAGGTGCTGGTGATTGATATGGTAATACTTCAGCTACCTTGTCAGCTAAATCGGCTAACTTGTCAAAGGCGAGTTTTCTTTGTACCTGTAGAATTGCTTGGAGGTTTGGTGGCAATCGCTGCAGCCATAAAGTACGTAAAATGTTGTATTGTACCTGGATATCTCCTTCGAGGGTTTGCAAGTGCCGAAGAAATTGCGAAGGTCGACGGTCTCCTAATTCGGCATCACTTAGTAATTTTCGTACACGCTGTTCCGCTGACTAAGACATCCTCTTGAGTAGTTATGTTCGTAGGTACAAATAACGATTGTTTGCAGGTGGACTTGTTATAACGTCACTCATTTCTGCATTGCAACGATTGTCCAAGCTTAAAACTACATAATGTACAGTCCTGTGTGATTCCAGAAAAAACGAACTGGGATTCAACTTGAGCGAACCAAATAGCTGGCTGCTCGGGCCAAAACTGTGGAAACTTTGGACTTACTCGGAAAAGACTAGTGTTTTCTCGAGGTTCTGCAGGTGGAATCATTGTTTGTTGGAGCCTTTATTGTTCCTGTTGAAGCTGTCTGAGTTGCTCTTCGAGTTCTTCCATTGCACTATCACATGTGATTGTCAGTGAAGGCCACGAAATTGTTCAAAATGTTTAAGGGAATGCACGATGTACGAAAAAAGGCTGTGTTCTCTTAGGGGTCACCACTATGGAGAAGACGAGCTTATTCTATTAATAATCACGTTTCTCACATCAAATATATTATTCATTAAAAATATATGTTGTAATTAACAAGATAAATCTAACTACTATTGTTTTCTAAGCCCCTCTTTTCGGCCTGCAATTTTGAACGCCACACACACATATGTTTGGATTACCAAACATGGTGGCTTCAAGCGTGTATATTGAGAATAGTTAGGAAGTATATGCAGCTCACAGAAAACGGCAACACTTATAACTTTTATTGACTCAGGTCAGTTATCTGTTATTTACACTCCAGATTCGGCAGGCGGAGCACAATCGCACAAACTCAAACCTGAACTCAATTTGCAGATTACGCTAAAAACAGTAGAATATTTAGAGCTCATTGTGACATATTTCACTAAGACAATCTAATAATCTACCTGGGAAGCTACATCGGAAGTCCCAAGCAAAAGGATTAAAGAACAATGTCCAGTAATAATAAAGAAAAAATAGCTGGAAAAAGGAGATTACATAGAATCTGGCAGCATACTCAAAACCCCTTTGATAAACGACGATACAACTAAGTATCTTTAGAACCCAACAAGCTAAAGAACGAATCGTTGCAAGACTTTCTAGTAAACGTGGATGCTACCCCTGACTCATATTACATGTGGAAAGCAACATACTGTATCAAACGGCAATATCCCCTCATACAAAAAGAAGATGGCCCCTGGGCGAGATCGGACAAACAGGAAGACAAAGCTTTTGCTGCCCAACTTAAATGAGTATTTCAACTACTACCAATAACATTAACTTCTGAAGAGGAAATGGAAATAAGAAAAACCTTAAATGCACCATTTCAAATTTGACCGCTTCCTGACCTATTTACAGCTAACGAAATTCAGGGAATGATCAAACGCAATATAAACCCCAAAAAGTTTCCAGACTTTGACCGTATTACTGGCTAACTGATTAAAGAACTCCCCCGTAAGGGTCTAGTAATGTTAACAATAATACACATCGCTGTACTAAGGCTAGGGCACTTCCCAGCTCAGTGGAAGGTCTCACAAGTGGTTCTAATACCAAAACCAGGAAAACCGCAATACGAAGTCTCCTCTTGTAGGCCCATCAGTCTACTACCTCAACTAGGCAAACTCTTAGAAAAGGTGCTGGCGAAGATGCTCGAGCCAATTATCGAATAAATGAAACTAATCCCGGACCACCAATTCGGTGTTAAGAAAAGCCATTGGACCCCACAGCAAGTGCACAGAATAGTAGATATCATAGACTAAGACTTCGAAGAAAAATAGTACTGCTGAGCAGCATTTTTAAGCGACAGTCAGGCTTTCGATAGAGTGAGGCACGACGGACTTCTATGAAAGTTAAAAAGAGATTAATACCTCACTGTCACTACATTATCTTTAAGTCATTCTTGGATGAAAGGTAGTACTTTCAAGTCAAGTATAGGTAATAAAGTAACAGATCTGAATCCGATTAAAGTAGGCGTCTTCGAATGAAGCATATTAAGCCCAATGCTCTATCTGTTATTCACAGCAGACTTCCCTACGAACAGGCATTCTTTTACTGCAACTTTTGCCGACGATAAGGTAGCATTAGTTAAACACAAATATGCAACAGTAGCCGCCACTCTCCTCCGAAGAAACCTGAATGAAATAGAAAAATGGTCTCTTAAATGGAAGATCAAAATCAACGAAGAGAAGTTTTCACACATTACATTTACCAATGCAAACGCAACCCACCACCAGTCTTGATCAACAACGCCCCATTTTCGTAGGTGCAAGAAGTCAAACTAACTAAGGATGCACTTAGACAAAGGGCTAACGTGGAAAAGTCATGTAAGGAAGAAAAAGAAAACATCGGCCTTAAGTTCAGAAAAGATTACTGTATGTTGGGTTGTAACTCCAAGTTATGTCGTTCAAATAAACTACTATAGTCCATTCATATTAGCAAAATTATAAAAAAGAAATTATAAATTTTTTCCGTTTGGAGGTTCTGTACACCAATGGAAGAGCTTTCAAAAACAAAAGAGTTCCCAAGTCCCAAGTGATTGCTTCACCCCCAAAAACTACCCGTAACACGCAGTGATGTAATTTTTAGCGTTTTTCTCAGAAACCATTGGTCGTACTTATAAAAAATATTCCCTATCAAATTTTCGATAAAAAAGTTTTGCTTGCCAATCGCATTTTTTCCATTGGATTTCGAACAACAAGCGATCAAAGTTGGGGGGTTGCTTTCAGCGTAGATTAGTGACGCCAGTTTTTGGTCACACTACTTCACCCGACCTTACATTTTTTGCATCAACCGTCTTTTCCTACATGGCAAGGATTTATGACAGAAATTACTTCAACTCTGCCATATGTGGGTTCTCGCACTACCTTTTTTAAATCATCCTCCGACCCAGTTAAGTACTATACTAATCGTTTTGACCTACGCAGTAGAGGAAAGCAAAAAAAGTGGGGAATCGACGTGCATCATGACCTTTGACTAACCATTGTATATAAAAGCAAATGACATCGTACTACAAAACAACGCTGAACACGGAAAATTTACGAATGTCGTTCTCACCTTGGGAGGATTTCATCTGTTAATGTCGTTCTTGGAATCAATTGGATTTATTATGGCTGACAATGGACTTACAAAATTATGGTCAACTGTAAGTATACGCCTCTGCATCTGTTCCTAATATACTTTCGGGGCCATGCATACACAAGAGCGATTAGAGCTCATTGTCTTAATTTTTGAGCCATTTACATGATAATATTTGATGAAATTGAAACTTTAGAGGAAGACAAAAACTATATCCAAGTTTTGCTCACTAGCATTAAAGAAAATACTTTAACTTCTGACATCTTAGTAAATGACGACACCATTACAAAAATTGGATTATTGTTTTCAGAAGCAACAAAAGCGAAATTGGAGAAACTGCAAAATTATGGTTACAGTATTTAGAATTAGTGGTCATTGTACTCCATTTTATTCAAGCGAGAATATTTAAACTTCATTAACGTTGCGTTAGAGCCATGTTTCCAATGTTTCATGCAACTGGTCATTTTATGTATGCAAAGTCATGTCAGCTTCATCTACAGGAAATGGATTATCTTAATCAGAATATGAGTAATGAAAAATATCAGCAATTTACACAGAAGGTTTTTCTACAATTATTCGTCGTTCAGAAAAACGTTGGTCCGGAATTTGGTCGGTTATGTCTATTGAACAAACGCTCATGAGAGGCATGAAAAGTTTTGGCGGTCTGGCTCATAAAAGAGGGTTTTCCAGAAAGTGTTCTGAATAAATGGATTCTTGGAATGCCATCTACTCACCACGTATGCGAAGTTGCGGGAAAGTATTGCGGTATCACACCAATCACCACAGATCAGCATGTAGAAAGGAGGGACTCAAGAATACAGACAGACGAACAAGATTGTCGGAAATTTGAACAGTGGCTCCGGAAACCCTCTCCATTCAGTATTATAAGAATCTTGTTTCACTCTCTACTGGCTTTGTTGCCGAGGAGAAAACCAATTGCTATGAAGCGAAAACAGTTGGAGAGAACATTTTGCATATTACCGAAGGCAGTGAATTTGAAATACTAAAATTGAAGCGTGCAAACATAGTAAGGACTATGGCTTCATCAGCTGGAAAAATTACAGTTGGCAATGACATTATTTAAGTCGATTCGACCAAAATTTTCCAACGAATAATATGCATTATCTATTCTCCAGCGGATTTGCGCTCTTGTTTCAAGCATGAACTTCCTTCTGTAACTTTGTCTTTATTTGACAACAATGACAAGAAAAACGCTTTTTGCTCGAAATCCATTGGAGAAAAAGTAATTGGCAATAAAACTTTTTTGTAGAGAACTTTGTAAGGAGCATATTTAGTAAGTATAAAAGTTTCTGTGTAACCAATCGTGTTAAGAGTAGTTTTTGGGGGTGAAGCACCTTGGGACTTGAGAACTCTTTTGTTTTCGAAAGCTCTTCCGTTGGGACGTATAACCTCCAAACGGAAAAACTTTATAATTTTCCTATTCGACCATTCTATGTCTAATATCAATGCACTACTAGTCTATAAATCTGCGTTCAAATCTATTTCGACATACGGTTTTCAGCATTGGGGTACCATAGCCAGTTTAAATAATCGAGAGGTTCTAAAACAAAGTGTTACGTACAATACGTTATTTCATTAGAACCGAGGACATTTTAAGTGACCTCAAGTAAACTCAATAAAAAACGAAATACAGAAGTGCAGTGCTAATTATTTAAACAGACTATCAAATCATCCAAATGCCTACGCGATGAATCTGCTAGACAATTTTGAGCAAACTTATAGACTTAAAATGTTTAAACCTCTAGATTTACCACAAACATACTAAATAAAGTATCTACGGATAGTTCGTACCACACATTTCGTTCTCGGGATATTTCGTCTCCCTACATCTCGTACCCGGAAACTTCGTTCCCAACCGAGCTCAATTTGTCCCTTAGATTATAGGGAGTTGAAAAACGAGTGCATCGATCGGAATATAGTTAAAAAATGAAAGATATTTTAATTAATAATTTATTTATTATAATAAACTTATAAGAACAAAATAAATTGTATTTATTAAAAATGACGGTTTAATCTAAGTATCTTCCTGATATTTAGTATAGGGCCATAATTTCTCATTCTGGACAACTTTTCTTAATAATATTTTGCCGTATTATGAACAAAAAGGGTAGTTTACCTGAAAAGAATATAGTTTTTGCTCAAGGCCGACTTGTTTTTGAAAAACTGACAATTTTCTTAAAATTCTCTACAAACCAAGCAAGAATTATAATTCCTATAACATTTTTATGTAAAACTAAAAATAAAATTTAATTCCCTCTTGTAAACCAAAGCCAGGGACATACTGTAAATAGTTCTTATAAGTTTATTATAATAAATAAATTAATTAAAATATCTTTCATTTTTCTAACTGCATTCCGATCGCTGCAATCGTTTTTCAACACCCTGTTATCTAGGAGACAAATCCAGCTCGCTTGGGAATGAAGTTTCCGGGTACGAGATGTGGGGGAGACGAAATATCCCGGGAACGAAATGTGGGGTACGAAATGTGGGGAACGAACTTTCCGCAACCACTGTTGGCAAAGTAACTAAAGAGAGGCACACAGTGTAGTGCCCCTCCCATGTCACTAGTAATGTCCTGTTACCATACCATTAACGTAACCTCTACTTATTGTATTTAATACAGATTGTAAATAGAAACATATCATTAAACAAACAAAAATCTAAAATAATCATCATGGTGACCTCCTCCATTTTCTGCCTTAATTCATTTACATTTTGTTCTAAGAATATATAAAATAGTTATTTATGCAACAAGTGCATTGTACGCGACATGAAAAGTGCGATAACAATTTTTTTCACGATTTGGCATACACTATTGGATTTTAGACGTTTCTTTCTTATTTCCTAATTATTGCTAGTACAATTCAAGCAACTTCATTTGCTAATTGTTAACTTTATATGAAGTTAACAGGAAAAGAAAAACAAAATCGACATATGGTTACTTTTCAATTATTCAATCTCCATACTTCGAGAAGTCCAAGCGAAACTTTTTGAAAACTTGTTGGATGGTATTTGCGCTTTTAGAAAAGTTGGTTGGAATAATTTATATGCATGAATTTTAACTACAGAACACTTTTATAGTTGTTATTATGAGTAATAATGGACTAGGTGCCGGTTTCCTTGATTAGTATTTACTAAAACAACAGGTAACTGCTAAATGAACTACCTGTCTGTCTATTGATGGCAATGTAAGGGACTACTAGTCAACGCAGTGTTTGCACCTTAATGTTACTTTAATGTTAAGCGAAGCCTAAGATTTGAATTCAAAACAGCTCTGTGGAGATTTGAAAAGCAGTTTGAAGGCTAATCTAGGATAACATGGTCGAGTGGCTGGTTTGAGTTGAGAACTTCTAAGCTATTCAAACTTCAGGCTAATGGCCAACTAAAGTTTTATGGTCAGCCCCCTCAATGGCCCCCACCATCTCGAACCATATCTGTATCGGTTTTACGTTCAGCTCGCCGAGTAGTTCAAAGCGAAAGTATTTCCTGGCATTTCTCGGCCCTTCTTTCCTAATGAAAATGTGTTAATCAGTTCTGCTGCTGCGTCGCTGGTGCGAGCTTGTTTGCACATATACGTAGTTAACCAACTCATTCGAGAAGCAGCCTAGCGCGAAATTTAATGCCGGAGTGGAAATTGTAGACTAACGACCAAAGTTTGAAGAGTGTGCAACGCAGCTTTCGGCTAAATAAAATGTGTAGCAACAAGTTATGTCAAAATGACGTGTTTAGGGAGAATATCAATATGGTTTTCCCTATTTTTACAGTTATGTATTAAGTGTATTTTTTGCAAAATTAAATAAATAGAACATATCTTTTATACAGGAGGAATAAAAAGGAAAGAATGTGACAGCAGTTGTAAATACTAACATGAAAACGTATAACAAGAGCGTTATCTATAAGTGTTTTCCAAATCTTGACACTTATAATGGTCACATACATTTACTTTAATAGTATTTTACAGTAGAAGTCCGTTAGGATAGCCTTTACTGCCGAGCCAGAGAATTTGTGAGACGAGCTCGAAGAGCGAGTCGAATAATACTGGCGAGGCAGTAAAGGCCCTAACGGACGTGTATTGTACAATAGTTTTTGTAATACCTACATACAATTCGGTCATATCTATATTTTTCTAATTTATTTTCATCCAAACGCTAGGTTTGTGTAATGACATTTTAGAATGATTGAGAGTGCGTAGAACGTTGCAACTGTTGTTTATAAATGTCAGTTATTTCCAATTTCGTGTATGATTGTAAGCAGTTTTAAGTTGTAACCAGCTCGTAACTTATGACATCTATAGAAAATGACGAAGATATTCCTAAAGACGTTAAGATTCTGAATGAGCAAGTTATTTTAGCGTATGTTCAGGAGTTATAGCAGTTTTTTGCTCCTTCTTCTATGTGGAGTTGAAGGCTAGCTTGCTGCTGGATTTGTGTGACAAACGTCACTTTGACGTTTGGCACACAGTTTAGCAGGCCGTGGTCTTTACGGACACTTTTTACGGCCGGGCCGTAAAGAGGTTGCTTACGCAGTAGTAAACAGTCCTTAAAGAAATACTAGTGGACCCGTTGCAAAATATTTTGCAACGTGTGGCAGGATCCATTAGGTAAAATTTAAATGTTTATGTTTTTAAAACTACTCACACGTGATATTGTCACATATACTTGACCATAGCTAAATACTGGTTGTGGCAAATACGATATGTTCCCACTTTATCCATAGTTTGTTCTTGTGATTTATGAATTGTTATCACAAATGATAGGTGCACTGAAAATTTTCTTTTCCGAAGGCAAAAAAAAGGTAGTGCAATATTAGAATGTATTGATCTAAACACAGTAATAATACTCTTCTGCCTGGCTTGTGGCTTGTCCATTTAATACTAAATCTAAGCAGTTATAAATAAATTGCGTGCCATTAATCTTATCTCATCTATTAAACCAGTAGATACATTTAAACTTTTCAAAAGAATATCTATTGATTATATTTTTAGTGTTAAGGAATGTGGATATGTGCCACTGAAATTTAACGAATCTATTAATTTCATAGAAAATTTTAAAGTATTGTCATTATGTGATACAATTGTATTTACACTCAAATATTGCTTTTCATATTCAGGCAAGACAGATATAATTTTGTTGCGATTCACGCGAGAGTGGACAAAACTCCAACTTAACTCGCCCCAAGAATATCGGCAACTAAATCCGCCAATCGGCGCGGACTTAAATGTCCAAATATTCGCTTGTAAACCAAAACTCCGCCAAACTGCATGGGGCACACAAATAATCAAAAGCAAACTAACTCCCCATCGGATTATAGAAAGCGAAAATCCGTGCAAGCTGCTAGCTTCGATGTGAAAATGAGACAAAGGCCGAAGTGCCATGAGTTTGCAAAATCCGAGCACCACAAAAAAAAATCGCCAACCTAACAAATTTCGATGGGCGGGAACCGAATATCGGCACTAAAGGTTTGTTCACACAGTATCAGCCGCTAAGAGATCAGTTACACCGTAACACCCTTTGGGGGTGAATTCCAAAAATCCCTGGAAATGATTTGGTCTATTTGTAAGACGATCTAATATGCAAAATTTCAACTTTCTATCTGTAGTAGTTCGCGCGTTAAGGTAATCTTTAAACAAAAAATCTATCTCATTTCAACATTTTGAGGAGATGCATTTGCAAAACCCTGAAAATGGTTTGATATGATTTCTAAAACAAACTAATATGCCGAATTTCGACTTCCTACCTGTATCTCTCTCGTGACGATCTTTAGGAAAACACATCTATCCCATTTAATCCCTTTGAGAGGATACATTTCGAAAAACCCTGAAAATGGCTTGACTTGATGTGTAAAACAAACTACTATACCGAATCAACTTTCTACTTGCAGCAGTTACCGTATTATGGCGATCTTTAGAAAACACATCTACCCCATTTAATCCTTTAGGGAGTTAATTTCGAAAAGCCTGAAATTGATTTGACCTAATTTATAAAACGATTTAATATGCCGAATTTCAATTTTTTGCCTGTAATAATTACTTTGTGGCTATTTTTCAGAAGAACACTTCTGGTCTATTTAACCAGTTTGAGGGGATGCATTTCGAACAACTCTAAAAATTACTTTCGATTAGTAAAACAATCTAAAATGCCGAATTTCAACTTATTGCCTCTAGTAGTTTTCCCGTGGCGTTATTTTGACAAACAGCTTTGTTTCATTTAACTTTGGGGATGAATTATCCAAAACCCTAAAACTGATTTGACCCAATTTGAAAAATGTTCTAATATGCTCAATTTTAAATTCCTATACTTATACTCGTAGTAGTTTCCTTGGAGAGATATTTAGAAAAACAGATTTGTCCCATTTAACCTCTTTCGGGGATGAATTCTGCAAAACCTTGACATCTACTTGATCTGATTTGTAAAACGAACTAATATATCGAATTTCAGCTTCCCACCTGTAGTAGTTTCCTCGTTGTAGATCTTTACAAAAACAGGTCTACCACATTTAGCTTCTTTGGAGGAATGCATTACGAAAAGCCCTGAAAATGGTTTGACCCTACTTCTAAAAAAAAACTGATATGGCGAATTACAACTTCTTACCTTCCCCAGATTCTATTATGTAACGATCTGTGAAGTAGAAGTCAATCCCATCGAATAGAGGGTAAAAGCACTTCTTTGTAGACGATATTGGATGTTTTCCCTTCTGGTTTGAGCACCACTAAGTTGTTTGGAGAACTGACCCCTAAACAGTCTAAATAAAGTTGATGGAGAAAAAAACATTCTTTCCTCAAGTCGACCCCAGCCTGATTCAGCGACTGCCCATGCACCTTATTGATCGTCATGGCAAAGCAGGTTTTTACGGGAAATTGCAGTCTCCTAAATTGAAAAAAATTGTCTGAAGAAATAAGGGTTATTCGAGGAATGAAGACTGTCTTCTCTTCTCCAAAACTGTGTCATCTGCCTCCACCTCAGTGTTAATCGACTGATAAATCTTTTCCTCCGAATGAAAGGCTCTGAGGTGTGTGTTGTTGATTTTTAGTGCCTTTTCATTCTTCAGAGTGATACTCGCCCTTCTTCGAAGCCAGGACACAGGTTTTGCTGTTATGTTCTTGATGTCGGAATATATTATGTTAGTGAGGCTGGATATATCTGTCACGGCTTAACATAGGTTTTCGTTGCCGAGTTTCAAGTTAAGTTTGGAAAATTATTCGGCCTTGGAATATTCTCTCAGGTGAACCCTTACGTAAATTCAAGACAATATGTCCTTATTGTACTGATACTGCATTTTTTAAAATCATTATTATAACACGTATTTGTCTTGAGAGCAACTGCCATTTAAATACCATCGTCGAGCTGATAAAACCACAGTAAATAAAAACTCACTAATGGGACCCGTTGAAAAATATCTTGCAATTTACAAAACTTCTTTGTAGACAATGTTTAACGTATGGCACTATCCATCAGGTAAAATTTGAATTTTTAAGTTTTTAAAACTATTCGCACGTGACATTGCTACATACACTTGACCATAGCTAAATACTGGTTGTGACGAATATTATATATTCCTACTTTATTCAGAGTTTGTCTTTGTGATTTATTAGCTATCATAACCTCATCACACATGCTAGGCGCACAGAGAAAATGGGAAGGGTGACACAAAGAAGAGCTAGAAGAAGGCCGAATAGAATTTTGAAATAATAGATTACAAAAGCGATGAGTGAATGCAACTTATACGAAAGAAACTGTGAGGATGGAAGAGTATGAAAAACAGGTGTCGGACAACGTCGAAAGACGTTTTAACAATATCCGTATGCTTGCACCAACAGGGAATGCAATGAGGCAGTGTGTAAATAAGCACATCCACATAATTATAATGAGCAGAATAAACACCTTACAGCATCTGAGCAATACCGATTTGCTTTAACAGTCATTTTACATGTATTTTGACGTTTGTCTCACGAATCAGCAGACCGTTGATTTCAAATAAACATTTAGTAGCGACAGTAGCCCATTACAATTATCGGCAGAACGCCGCAGGCTGACTGTGAGAATATACCTGGTTTACTGCTACTGCATGGCCGGCTGCAACCACTTGAGAGCTACAATATGATGGTTTTTCTCTAAAAATTACCAATTTATTTGCAATTTAGGAATTTTGTGCACATCTACACGGTAAGGGCTTTCATTTAAAAAAAGAATTATCGAAATCGGCCCGGTGGAAGTCTCAAAATAGATGTCGAAAGAAAACGCTTCATGTTTTAAATATATAGATTTAACAAGTAGGTATTACAAAAACATTTTTACATACTTTGTTACAGTCGAAACCGGTATTACGACAAAAGCGTGGTCACACGTCATGAGGGCCAACTTGTTTGTTAGGTATAGGAATAACTCGATTTTACAATAATGCTACTCGGTACACTACGGGGCAAAAATGCTGGCTAGAAGAATTCACCCTAATCACGCCTCAACGGTTGTGTATCAAAATTGTTGCCCGACTACACTCAGAGAGATAGGTGTGGTTCTATCTAAACAGGCTATTAATTAGGGCAAAGTGCCATTGCAATAGGGGTGGTCATACTCGAGACCAGTAAAAAGAAAGAGGTGTAAGGGCGCCACGTGTTTAAATGGGGTGGAAACAAATTTTTTTCAATACCCTGTATAAATTCGGATTCTAGAGGTTACGCACTATAGGAAGCGCTTCTGCGAGGGCTCTCCCACTGATTTGGGGACCTACCTCTGCTGGTTTAAGCAGTTCCTGTCGATCCGCTTTACATAAGTCTAGGACAAAATACTCAGAATCGTCATAGGACGTATGCAAAAATAATACAGAAACAGATTTAAATTAAGTATACGTCTATTAATGATAACAAGTTGAATGTGCATTTGGGGACTCAATATAGTTTACATCGTGCAATCATTCTTCTTTTTTGCTCATCGTTTAAATAATTTTATCTACGAGCACTACTAAAAGTAGGCCTTTTAGCGCTAGCTTGTTTCACTAAAAGTGACGTTTTATAGTTTAGCGTGGTTAAAGAAATCAGCTGTTTACTTTAAGCGCATGTGTAGTATAAAGTGAAGTAAGGTTATAAAACTACAATTTCGAACTGGAAGTGAAGTTGTAAAGTTGTTCTAGTTACTTCTTGCGTTACAGGTAAAGTGTTTTTGAAATAATTAAAGCATTATGTAATGAATACAGTCGGATGTGTAGTATTAATAATTACCTTTCGTAACTGGCCTTGACAGTACTGGCTCCGCAAACATTCGCCCGCGCGCCATGGCCTACCGTTTATTATGACATAAATTATAAGTGTCGTAGATGCAAACCTTTGTTAGATCGATATTTATGGATTAATAACAGTAAAATTAAAGTCGTAAATAAAATATTGCATGCAACGCGCATTTTCATGTCTCGTGCATAAACGTCAACTTTTAGCACTTGTTGCATAAATAGCTATTTAGGTACTTTAAGTGAACTAAAGTACTCTTTATTTTTTTTACACTTAACTTATCAAACTAAATTTATTACAAATTGACTGATTTTTTAAAAACTTACACTGAGGAACTCAAGTGTAAACTGTTTTGATTCCTCGACTGTACCAACACAACTGGATTAATAGTAATGTAATTATTGGGGTTAATGGGGTTTACTTAAGTATATATGACAATCGGTTTGAGCGACTGAGGGTCACGTCCTCATACAACCAAGAACATCAGTACAGATAAAATTATCTGGCGTTGGTAAACAATCACGGCACAAAAGAAGGTCGTGTTCGTGCAGAGCAATGCAGGTAAAACGTTTAAGCAACGCAGCACTGACGGCGATTTATGCGCCGGGCTACGGGCTACGTCCACGAGACCTAAGCTGAAGCACTTGACTGCGGTAACGGCGTCACGGCGCTCATTGTAAACGAGGTGCGGCATTGTATGCTCTAATGCCACAACGGCTTAATGGCTAGTTAACAGTATTTGTGTTAGAGCGATGGGACCTGGTGAATGAAGTGTAGTTGGAGTCACTTCGCAGAGGGGACGCTGGAGCGTACGACCAGAATAGGATAGTGACGAAAGCCGGTAGCAGCGGTCGCATGCGGGAAGTTTGCGATCAGAAAGGTACCCCAGGGCAAGGATACTCACAGCACGATGCGACAGCATACCAGAACATTGCATGAGAAAGTTCCACGGAAGCACGTAACAATAACTAGTGCCCCGGAACAAAGACTCAGGTATCCTCTAGTCGGTTTTATTTTAAAATCCGTAACAACGGTTAATGCATAGCTTATGTGACGATACGATACAACAAACCACATGATACCATTTATGCTGCACCGAAACGTACAGTCACCTTCCCCGACGGGTTTATCACCGTGTCTTCGTCACTTGGTGCACCACTGAGTTGCTCGGCAGTTAGAACTCGAATACTTGAAGATTCGACGGATTCGACGGCACACGACTCAGTTGAAGGCAACCCTAGGGCCTGACACACACAGCTTGCAACATTTAACGAGGGGGGGGGCTCGAGAACAGGTTCTCCAAAGCTCCCACACCGGGCACTAACGGCCGAAGCTGTGGAGGCTGCTTAACACATAATAATTCGGCTTGGCTACGTAAGGTAAACTGCCACGAAAAAAAGTAGCCGCGCTACCGGAATTGAGGGAGGAGACGCAAGGGCAGGACGCTAGTGCGCTCCGTTTAACTAATAACATGTACACATTTATATTGCATAAAATCACGCCATGGTCGAAGACAGCATTTTGAGCTAAAAACGCTGCTGTAAGAACATATGGTGAACTGCCTGGATAAACGGCAAGCGGGTGACGCAAGTACGTTTGTGCTTTCCCTTTCACTCAAACCGATTCATTCTGACTCCGTTTTCCGGTAGCTTCTTTACGCTAAGCAGTGGGTAGGTGTAAGATCAGAAATAAACTATATTGATAAACGGGAAAGCGGTTGCAAGTAGGCACAGCATTTGAAATGCGCTCTACGGGACTGAGCGTTCTGATTCGGGAAGGAGAGGAATTGTCAGCTGGCCTTAATAACTTAGAAAGTAATTTCATTTTCAAAGAAATTAAAAATAGCATATGGCTTGCTAGAGTTTAGAACACATTTATTGACTTCAACAGACTTAGAAGATATGTCCTACCATGATAATAATTCAAAAATTCTAATTAATTATAATACTAGGTGTATAACTCTTCTGGAAAATTTGGCCGATAATTAACTGTAAGTAGAGTTTCCAAATGTTTTGGGGGTGCGGACCATGCCTGCGCAGTAAACGCGTGTGCCCGATAAACGGCCAACTGACCAGCTGACATACGTAAAATCCACTATCGATTGTAAATTTGTATCGCAATAAAACATTGCTCTAAGGGGTACCGATGGCACGTATACCGATACTTTGAATGTTACACGAATAAAAATTGACGAATGTCAGGAAAAAACTAAATTACGGGAAGCGGAAATAGAAGAATGAGTTAGTAATTTAGCAAAAGAGTACAAGAAACAAATTTACGTAAAAATTCCGTATGGACTTAGATATCGTCCCGTAAAAAGAATAGAAATCATCTGGTAAATAAATCGAGATATGTTAAGCAGCCCTTACTTACCGATCTCGAAAGCAATGTCATATATCCAAAGAACCGATTCCAATATTTGGACAGTCTGACCATATGAAAGGTCACCCGAAGAAAAAAAGACATCTGAAGAGCTAAATGATGCTAAAACACTACCCATCTTTATCTCAGGCGTGTAAAGAATTTAAAAGTTTAATAAAATTCTTAAGAATAACACAAAGATTATACATGTATAGGTAAATATACTCTAAAAATTATTAACACAGATGAATTTGAATTAACAACAAAATGTGTTGGAACCTACAGAGTCGCTGTTTCGGACCTCAAATTACATAATCTAAAGTTTCACACCTATCATTTGAAACAAGATCGCAGTTTACGTGTAGTTACAAAAAATCTGCATGTTACAACGAATACTACAGAAATGATCAATCAATGAAATTGAAGATCTAGGGCATAAAGTCAGAAATATAAGGAACGTTATGAGCAGGAAAACTAACTGCTTTACCGATGATATTTTTCCTCGAGCGTGACGCTCAAGAAAGCAATAAATCAATGTATAACTTAATATACCTTGAACATTTTAGAATTAAAATTGGGTCAGTCCGACAAAGAAGGAGTATACCCCAATGTGCAAATTCTTTACGCCTGGGACACATTATCAGATACTGCACTCACAGTCAAAGATGCATTATACAGATTGTCTGCAGCTACTAGGTACGCATGGTAACCAGTTCAAAATTTTAAGACTAACAAACCATCTCTGTACCTAGTTACCGTTTGTACCTAGTATCTTCAGACAATCTGTATGTGGTAAATTCCATAGTAATAAATTATATGGCGTAACTGAGAGAGTCTAATTGAAATGTGCGCTTTGCAGTAGCAATCATCCCACCAACTATAAATGCTACGAAGTCCATAAAAAACTCCAGCAGAATAAGTATTCTGCTCTGCGGTCGAAGATCTACAACCCAGCAGGCCACATCTACTAATATCAAACATGTTTCTGAAAAAGTTTCTTTCGCTTACGCCTCCAAAAGACATAACTTAGCCAGCAAACATCAATGGAAGATAGTACTAACTCATCTAGTATTAGGCTAGATAAACTTGAACCATTATTCAAAAAAATTCTGAAAGAATGGATACAATGATGACCATCATTACAAAACTGCCCAATAAATTAATAGTACAAAACCTTAACTGCTGTTTGGTATCCTAATGGTCTAGTACAGGGGTCGGCAAACATTTTTTGGCAAGGGCCAGAACGTAAAATTTGTAGGTTTGGCGGGCCAGGTAGTAAACTCGAAGACATTTACAAGGGCAATTCTACTCATAGGGCAACAAAAAACAGGTTTATTTTTCTTATTAAAAAAGCGAATAAAATACTTCCATCCTATAACATAAAATCGTTGGTCTCTTTGGATGTTTCTTTGTTCGCTATCTCCTCCGAAGATACTGCACCGATTAAGTTGTATGATGCCTTAAAATTTTGCAAATTTTTACTTCCTTTTATAATAAAGGAAGTATTGGTTTCTGCCCAAAAATTCAAAATTGAGTTTTCAACAGATCTTCACGTTTTAGAGTCCCCTGAACCCAAAAAACATATTTTTTTCATTGGTCTGTCTGTGTGTCTGTCTGTGTGTCTGTCTGTGTGTCTGTCTGTCTGTGTGTCTGTCTCTCTGTCTGTCTGTATGTCTGTCTGTGAACAGAATATCTCAAAAACGAAAAGAGGTATGGCGTTGAAACGTCATATATAAGTCTTGTGTACTATGTAGATGCGACAGCAAGCGTTTGAAGAAAATCGTATAACCGGAAGTAGATGTTTACTCTTGTGATTTTTCAGTTTTTTCGATGTTTTCAAAAACGGCTCAAACGATTTTTTTAAAACTTCACATTTTTATTACATTTTTAATGTGTATTGAAGTGAGATAGGTGATTTTCCAGTTTAATACTTCTAAAATGGGTTTCTTTTGTTTTTTCTATTTTCTTTATTAACTCCTATTTTAAATAGAACACCCGGTATATTATTACATTTTTGAATTCAACTTACAATTCTAGAGAAAATTTGTCTTTTCACCTAACGCTCTATTTTGTACCGTTTTTGTAGAATTTGTAATTTTTTAAAATTTTTTACAAATGCTAAAAAATTTAAAATCAAATTTTTTGATAATTATAAGATCACCGTAAAAGGAAGTTGTGTGCGTGTATCACACCAGATTTTTAGACATAGATCGTAGGCCGGTTTTATTTTCAAAAAACTACGAAAAAGTTTTAATTTAATTAAATCGTGTAAGTAGCGGAGCGAAGCGCCTGTGGGCGTGGGCTGCGGTGCGGCAGCTGTTGTGGCTGTGGGCTGCACTGCGGCAGCTGTTAGCTCGGGTGATTCACTATATTCATATACCATTATAGCAGCGCCTTGTTCTACCAAGCATAGTTGGTCCAGTGGTAGAACGCTCGCCTGCCACGCGGGCGGCCCGGGTTCGATTCTTGGCCTATGCATTCTTTTCTTAATTTATGTTAATAAACCTCTCTTAAATTAGCGAACCGAAGCGTAGCTCGGGTAATTCACTAGTCTATTAATAAACGTATTACAGAACTGGTTACATTTTGTATTAACGGGATGAATGTAATTGTTTTTTCTGAGATAGTATTTCATCATTTGGAGTTCGAAATTAGTACATCCTATCATTAAATTTGTTTGCAAATGGTCATGTGTTAATAATGATCTGTATTGCGATTTTACATACTTCATTTTCGAAAATGTCCTTTTACATTGGTAAGTAAATCCCCGAGCATATATATATAATTTTAGTTGACCGTATTTATCTTCCGAAAGATATTTATAGAATTGGATTAGATCCATTTCTTTAAATATCATTTTGCAGTTCAATCATTTCCAATTGAAGGTCTGGCGGGAGCTCCTCAATTGTACAGCCAAATAAATTTAAAATAAGGAAATTTCTTTTGCACTTGCATCAAGATCTGAAAAACGCTGTTGTAGGTATCTGTAGTTTAAGTTCAGAAAATACATCCGGCGCGAATGTTTTTGGGAATGAGGATTTCGTTAATATGAAAATTTTTACAGCATGGAAAATGGTCAAACTTGATTAATGTGATTTGTGTTTCAAATAATACAAATTTTTGGCGATATGACTTTACGATAGAGCACTGTTTTTCCCTGTAATTTTAAATTAAATTCGTTAAGATAGCCCATGATGCCTGCAGCAAATGCTAATTTCCATAGCCATTCATTGTTAGATACTAGTGGTTGTGGTCAGTTTTTCTCATTTAGAAAAATGTCTATTACTTCAGTCAGTCCATTTATATATGTCAGTGGTGACAGCGCGTAATTTGATTTATTTTAAGTTTTTTCATGTAAAAACAGTATTAACCTGCGGGCTGGATTCAAAACAGACGGCGGACCGGATATGGCCCGCGGGCCGTAGTTTGCCGACCCCTGGTCCAGTAAATCATGGTCCAGAAGTATCTGTTTTTATAAAGGAACATAAGATCAACATAATGATGATCTCGCAATCCTACTATACTAATCGCAGCTACCTACGTATCCAAGGATACACGATTTACAATTCGAGACATTATAGTCCAAGCAATAAAAGCCCTGATTAGAAAAAATAAATCGTGTAGTTTTGAAATTTGGCATAGTTGTTGGGGGGGGAGTATCCTGTACAACATAATAAAAGTCCCTGAGGGTGGTGGGTGTGCTAAGTGGGGGAGGGGGGTTCAATGTAGGTTTTATCAGTTTTTCGTAAATATTTCAAAAAGTATGAGTTTAAAAAAACACTTTATGTACAAAATTAAACTACATAACATTTCCTACAAAATTATCTGTATCATATTTCTGTAAGGTTAATAGTTTGGAAGTAGGAAAATAGAGAATGACATAGTGTTAAAAATTGGAAACTTCTAAATAAATTGTTACCAAACTCTACAATAAAAAGTATACCTGGAAGTAATTTTCCTAACATTAATCAATCAAAAAAAAAAGTGTTGTCATTGGCCAGTATGACCTATGCTATCAAAGTAAACAATGAGTCAAAGAACCATAATTGTAAAAAAGAGTGATGAGGATGTAGCGGATTTGTTATGTTATGAATTATCCCCACTCCCATTGACTCTCTTCAAGGAGGAATGTGAAAGTCTAAGAAGTCAGCTCTCTATGATATACTTAAGCATTCTGGGGAAAACTGCGCTGTGGTTTTTGATGGCTATGGAGAGCACAAAGCGAGCAGAACAGAGGCGAAGAGGCGCCACGAAAACTTCTGTTGTTATTAATTTTGATGCAAACATGAGTGTAGGCGTTCAACAGGATCATTTTCTGGCAAATGAAAATAACGAAACCAGGCATTCACTTCATCACACAGAAAACGGCTGCAAGAGGAATTGAAACTAATGTCATTACAGGTGATGCTAAATACTACTGTTGCTGTAATAAGGAAAGATGTGGATTTGGTCGTGCTACTGATTACTTTGACACCGTCAGATAGTAACATTTACTTCTCTAAGCCTGACAGGGAAAAGGTAGAATCTAAATAATTTTCAACGAAATAACTGCAAAAACTTTATTTTTCTCAGTGCATCCTCTTTCTTCATACCTTCGGCAGATGCGATACGCCTTCAGCAATTTATTAGAAAAAGCAAAGCAACAATGGCCACACTGTTCAAAAACAAACTAGTCAGATGAGACACATTGCTGAAATATTTTATAACCCCTCATCTACACCCGGTAATGTGTCGCAAGCTGGTGAGAAGATGTTTCTAGCTTTATATGCTGCCAATGCTAGTCAGCGTGATTTGAATAACCACTGGTATTCATCACTCATCAAATTATCAACCAAGGCTAAAGCTGATCTCTCCTCACTTCTCCAACCAGAGACTCAGCGGAGCAACACTCGTTGAGAGTATACTTACAGGTTCAACAGTGGTTCGATAACAGTTTACCTCCTGACCAGTGGGGATGGCCCTGCCGAGAGAATCAATCCCTTTTCTCAGTAACAACAGAGAATCCGGTGAGTCCTGACACCATTCTGAACACCATATTTAGCCGCTGTACAAATGGGTGCGGTGGAAGATGTGGATGCTAAAAAGCAGGCATTACATGCTCATCCGTTTGTGGAATCTGCCACGGTACGTTATCAGCAATAAGAATGAATAAATAAATATCGATTGCCTTAAAAATATTGTATTGGTTAATTGTAACTGAACATTAAAGATATGTTTAAAAAATTATATTTGATTATGCTTACCTACTTCAAGTATCTCATTAATTATTAATTTATACTTAATATTTCAAGTTAAGAACTGCATTATGAACACATTTGTTAGAGTTTTTCAGTTTTAATTTATAAAATATGTAGAATTTGTTAGTATTGTATTGGAGATGATTTTTTTTAAAGTAATACAAGGATTATATTTGTCCAAAATCTCTAAATATAAGTAGTTTTTTACAACTCTTAATAAATGAAAATAATGCAGTCGTTTACGAAAAATACAACGGCTATTAGTTAATGTTCCTCAGACCATGCCATCTAATTTTCTATGTTCAACAATTATAATAACGAGTATTATGTGTAATAGTGAACTGTAGTACTTATTTTTTGTTGAAACTTGTTTTTTGTCATTATAAAGGTGTCATCTACCATGTTTTTATTACCGTCGAAACATGCTATTGTTCAAATAAAACCAATATTACGAGAATTTTAAAAACTATGCTATTCTTTATTTCCCACAGAAATATGATGCACATCATTTTTGTAGGAAATTTTATGTAGTTTATTTTCGTACATAGTGTTTTCTTCTAAAACTCGTAGTTTTTGAGATACTTACGAAAAACTGATAAAAACGACATTTGAACCCCCCTCTCCTCTTAGCACAACCCCCACCCTCGGGGACTTTTAGTATGTTGTTCAGTACGCTCCTCTCTCCCACAGGTCTGCCCAATTTCTAAGCTACACGATTTTTTGTTTTCCTATTTTTCTTTTGTTGCCTGGACTATTATCAGGGTGATAGATGTGCGTCAATCTCAGGCCAAACTACTTCTGTCTGTATTAAGGACATAAATAGTATTATAGCAATATCTGCAGTTTATTGCCCGCCAAGGCACATAGTTCATGAGGAAATATTCACAGAATTCTTCTCCGCCCTTGGTGGTAGATTCATTGCAGCCGGGGATTATAACGCTAAGCATCAGAGCACCCTCGTTTAATAACACACAGAGGGCGTAAACTTGTGAAATGTCTTCACATAAATAATTTAAATATTCTATCAACTGGGAGAAACATATTAGCCCAGTGATATAAATAAAATATTCGATGTAAGTGACTTCTGTGTAATAAAAGGTATTCTTACGGGTTACCCATGAATAAAATCTAGATTTGACTTCTTCAATTAAACTACTACCAGAAAAGGCTATAACAGTGGTTAGAAACGTATTTAATGCAATATTGATAATTGACACTTTCCATTCCAGTGGAAGTTTTCCATGTTCAAGCTTTTTGAAAACTGTTTCTAAAGAGATTGAAACCCCAACTTGATAACCGAGTTCCTGATCACTAATTTGGTTTCCGCGAGGAGCATGGTTCATCGTGTAGTAAAGCAAATTAACAACTCCTTTGAAGCTCAGAGATATTGTTCAGCTGCTTTTCTTAACGTTACTATGGCTTTTGATAAGGTTTGGCACCCAGGACTGCTAAGCAAATTGAAAATTCAATTACCAACAAACCAAACCCGTTTTACCAGATATATTCCCATTCAATCTGGCGTACCCCAGGGCACTGTTTTCGAGTCCTCTACCTGTTGTTCACGGCAGACATACTCGAAACTCCAAACACCTTCACTGCAACATTCACCGATGATACCGCCATACTGCAACTAGCGAGAACAAAACAATTGCGTCTGAAAAACTTCAAGATGCTCTTAATAGGATCGAAATTTGGTTAAAGACTTGGCGAATCAAAGTAAATGAAGCAAAATCCGAGCATGTCACCTTTACCCTTCGGAGAGACATGTCCAGATGGTACCCTCAACGGACATTAACTTTCACTAATCAATAATTCGAAGTACCTCGGTATGCACCTGGACAGACCACTAAATGTTAAAGAACATATTTCTAAGCGAAAAGAACTTTACAAATTATACTGGTTCATCGGACGTAATTCAAAACTTACACTAAACAATAAGATGAATGTGTACAGAGTGATTCTAAAGCCATTATTCACTTATGATGTGCAACTGTGGGGTAACCCGAGAGCTACAAACATTATGGTACTACAACAGTTTCAGTTTTAGAAAAAGCTAAATGTGTGAGTGAGAGGTATCCCTCGCGTTTGGAAGTGCACCCTAATAATTTAGCTGGTAACTTTATTAGACAACAGCCACGTTGTATATCGTCTTAGGCGTTGTGACACCCTGGATATAAGACATAGAGACCAAGTCAATCTGTAACAGTGTAAATTGATCAATTCAGATATGAACCACACACTTGTTTGACCACTCTTGTGATATCAAATTAACGATTACAATATTTATTTATTATCTTTAGGGTATTGATTGATTGGGTTTTAAATAGAAAAAAGGTGATCATTCATTAGCTAGTTATGTACTGAAAAGATTTCGTCACTGACGACCTTGCTCTCAGCTTCGGAAAATCGGCGTGCTTCATGTTCGTGGTCAAATCTACTTTCCTCAACTTTCTTTAGAATAAGCTATCTTACTTTGCTGAATATGCGTACTGTATTTAACTTTACAAAAAATTAAACAGGATATCCAATAATGCTATATTAAACAGGCACGATTTGATTATAATTTGTTACTGCCCAACAGAAGCCTGGATCTGTCTAACGTTACCTTTAAGGAATTCTATTTAAACGTAACATCATGTCAAATTCGAAGCTAGAAAAGGCAATATTGATGAAAAATAGTAATTAGCACGGCCAGACAGAGACGCTTTAAAAATTTGAGTCTATTAAGCGGTCAATAGAGAGCCAGCCAGCTCCGAGCTCGGGTGAGATGTTTGACGAGGAGCACACCAACGTGGACGTCGGATATTTTTGACCCAGCTTTGGATTTGCAGTCATTACTCTCATTACGTCTCATTAGACGGGAAATAATGTGATGGCGCGCGCAGTCTTATTGGATGATTGTGGTATGCGTTATTAATTGAAGTCTGAAATGCTATGATATATCACGGAACGGAGCATTACTAATAATGCAGAATATTTAGAACAATATCAATGTTCAGAGCCAGTTGTTAAATTGATACATCAGATCTTTCAAAAAGTGCAAGTAGAATACGCAACAGTTTATCATATAGTATTGCTTTTGGACAGTTTGTTCTACCAAAGTGTCTCTTAAGATCGTAAGTCCATTGCAATTGTGGCCTGCCTCATGATCTTCGTTCAGAGTATGGGCGTCACTTTTCTATTTTCTTGTTGGCGATAAATCTGGTGGCCTCCATTGTGACCAGCCTATTTTCAGTTGAATTTCTGATCTTATTCGACTGAAGCATTAACCTTGGTTTTGCTTTTATCTCATTCATTTCTTCTACGGCCTTTGAGTGACATACACAATATTTGTATTTGTATCGCTTTTTGGATTTTTGTTATTTTGTCGAAGTTGGCTTTAGTAATGATCCACATTTTAGTTCCAGATGTGACGACTGGCATGATGCAAAAATTGACTACCTTAGACCTTAGGTATAGTGAAAATATATGGTTCTTCAAAACGTAGCAAAATTTTCTGAATGCTGTCCATCCTATTACAACTCTTCTTAGAATTTCAATTGTTTCCTGGTCCCATTTTCTGATATGTTACGTTGCTCGTTAATGTTGTTCATTATTGTTGTTTTAGGCACGTTTATTTTATGCCCTCGTTGTAGCGACGTTCAATCAAGTTTATAATAGTTGGAGCGCGCCCATTCAGAGGCTATTAAAAGCGGCAAATCAAAGTTGGTTAAAACGTTTGCCGTTAATAGCTAGAAAGTTATTACTTCAGTGACTTCAATGTGTCTTCTAAGGATAAGCTAAATAATATGAAGGGAATTGTGAGGAATACAATTTCTTTCAAACTATTTAGCTCATTATACACTTTCCTCACTCTTTTTGTGATGTGGATGGGGTTAGTTTTAAGGTGTTTACATAGAGAATCACTCTCATGGTTGCATTATTGTGTATCATGGTTTGGTTTCTAAATTCTGTTGCTCCCTTGATTAATGCCTCCTCATCTGTCCACAGTACTATGGTGTCGAACGCCTTCTCATAATAGGCAAAAGGTAGATGTAGGGGTAAATTTTATTGACTACTGCTCTTAAGATTCGTAGCGTACTATAACCTTTCCTAAACACTGATTACCCGACTAGTTGATGTTGATAGAATTTATTTGTCAGTCCGATAGTGATAAATCTGGTAAATGTTTTCTATAGCAGTGAGAAGAAAGATGTAGGTCAATAGTCGTCAAGACTTTTTAGGTTTCTCTTCTTGTGCTATCCGTATGGTATTTTTGCTGCACTTTTTTTGCGTCCTCAACCTTAGACCCTATTTTTTTTATCACAGTGGTCTACTGGTTTGCAGTAAAATTGTTTAAAACTAAAACTTGGAATAGATCAGAAAATAAATGAGAAACATACAGAAATGTAAAGATGAAAAGTGAAGGACACTGTATATGACTGAAATAGTCGGATTACTTTCAGTTTCATTCAGTATACTTAACGTACGTTTCTTAACTAGATGTTAAAACTTACTTTTCTTGAAATTTTTACAATGCAAACATGTGATTGTAGCTTTCCCAGGCATTTAATGGAATAAGAAGCTTCGGGGCCGTATAATGTTTTTCCAGGATTTTGCTTTTACGTTCGTACTGCCTGCTGCAAACCTTATCTAAAATCTGGTATTGGCGTCATTAGTTTTACAAAATTTCTCATAATATGAAGCTATGGTTTTTAATAAAAGTTAATGTAACTTTGAGATTATGTAACGAGTCAAAAGTTCGAATTTATTGCGCAGCGATATTCGTCTTGGTGTCCGTACATTGCAGGTGTCCAACTATTCCACCTGTCGCAGCTTGTTAATTTCACACCTTTTGCTTCCCCATTTTTTAATCATAGAGACGCACTGAGTAGTAGCTTTCCTTTGACTAAATTTCCAAATTAAAATTTCTTCCTCACAATTATATGGTTGTGGTTTAAAGGAAACGTGTTTGGAGGATTACTTCTACGTTATTGTGACGAAAATTTTGCGTGACGTTTTTCTTATCTGCCTTAATTCTACCTATGAGGTAAGTTACATCGTGAATCATATCTGTTTTGTAGCTTTGGCCACCGTTCTAACGTTCGCTAAATTTTTAGTTGTTTTTCTTACGTCGATGCTTTCTGTTAGCTGTGATTTGGTACTATAATCTCACCATTTGTGCAACCACATTGTACTTTGATTTCATCTAAGTTATTGGTTGCATGACTTCGACCAACATATCTACTGCCCTTCTCATGTGCTCTGGCACTACTTTGCGAGATTCGGTTCGATTGCCTTCTGTGAGTGCTTTACGACCGGTTACCCGAGTCAATCTAACATGTTAGCCCTTAAGCCAAGTTCGATTGTTGCTAGTTATAAAAAACATCGCACTTTGCTTTGTAATCATAGTAAAGCAAGCTCGCTGCATATTGGCAACTTACGTAACTTTACCGCATCGCTTTACCAAGCAGTATTGCTCTCCAAAGAGGCTCATCCAGCCACCTCTCGTATTTCTTGGCATGTGTAATAATTTACCGTTATTTATAATTATGTGCTACCTGCATCTACTACTTTTTTGGCTGACTATACTGCTGGTTTGCGGTAGTATTTACTTATGCTATATAGTTTTATACCGACTACACCCTATTGTGTTAATATTTGTGATTTTTGAACTGCATGTGCTATATAGTTCCTACAAATCCTTTATCACTTGGCAGTTTGTGAGTTTGTTTGAGATGAGGCAGCTATGTTTTTGAGTTAATGAGTTCTCTCCATCGTAGGCATATTTTTTGTATTAAACACTGATTGGCGCCTTTTGTAGTTTTATTAGATTTAAGCTTTTTTAAAATAACCCACGTCTTCTCTATTGAACTAGTCGAGTCCCAGATATGCCCATGTAGTTACGATAATTGAAAATTAAAAATTGAGAACTTTCGTACCAATCATCAAGATTCGAAGCAGGTGATTCTTAAGTTTTAAAATCTATTTCAACAAAGTAAGATTGCAGTATCGGGTGTCTTTCGTCTGTACTCTTAACACTCGATATAATCCATTTTTGACATTTACTACTTTAAGGCAAATTTCTGTTAATGCCGCATTTTCTGTTCACGTTTAAAAATCACAATTCTCACTGAACACAAAGCAGAAGTCCAAGTTGCAGAAAGTTAGATAGCCTCACTTCATGTTGATGTAGTTCATGATGACGGGAACTATTAAATATAGATTGCATAAGTTGAACGAGTCCTACGCCAATAAAAAAGTTTTGTTTCTTCAAGTTGTTGACGTATCCCCACGAGCTATAAAAGTGGGTTACTCTCAATAAGCTCCATAAAAACCGGGTAAAACCGGACGCACTATTGCTATTTTTACAGTTTCATAAAACTTTAGTTTTTAATATAAACTACAGGAAACAACATTGATTTTATAAGAGATATTAATATTTTAGTCATACAATTCAAGACAAACTTTTAAGTAGGATAGCAGGATAGGAATTACTAATAATTGAAGTTTTCTCCTGTATATCTTTTAATAATAAACAACTTCTGTACGACAGTATTTGGAATTGGATGCACGACCAATACCATCTAGGCTTTCGCCGAGAGCTAACAAAACATTTATTTCGATCATGTCAAAATTCTAGTGAAAATTTAAACGAAGGGATGATTGACAGTGCCGCCATGCTTCCTGAATTTTGTATTAAGCCGCATTGCTACTAAAATTTTTAATCGGCACGCTATCAGTTTGACCCCGAGGACAGCATGAGGTGTAACAGATGTCAGTTTGTAGTGCTATTACAAGATTTATGATGGATCCTTCAGAGTGAAATATAAGCAAGTGGAAGATTTCTATGTTTACTAAATCTTGGAGAGGCTAAAGCTACTGGTGAGGACAGAACGTAATAGTTTTAATTCTAATTATGATTAGTTAATTGTGATTCATTTTGTATCAGGTTATAGGAATTTGTTGAAAACATGATAAATTATATCTTTTCAAGTGTAATATTAATGTGAGTACCTGTGCTGAGTAATGTTTCCACTTTGATTTTTTTTTACGAAAATCTATATAAAATATCAGTTGGCTAGTAATGTCAGAAGCATGAACGTCAACAATAAAATATGGTGTGATACACTCACACAACTTCCTTTTACAATCTTAATCCTACAATTAGCCAAAAATTTGATTTTTAAATTTTAAGCATGTCAAAAATTAAAAAAAATATATAAATTCTACAAAAACGGTACATAATAGAGCGTTAGTTGAAGAGACAAATTTTCTCCAAAATTTTAAGCTGAGTTCAAAAATGTAATAATAATTCAGGTGTTATATTTAAAATAAAAGTTAATAAAAAAAATAGAAAAAAATAAAAATAAACCCATTTTAGAAGTATTCAACTGGAAAATCACCTATAGCACATCCATACACATTAAAAAGTCTGAAAAAAATCGTTAGAGCCGTTTTTGAAAAAATCGACAAAACGGGAAAAATCACAAGAGTAAATACCTACTTCCGGTTATGCGATTTTCTTCTTTTAGTTTTTGAGATATTCTGTTCACAGACACACAGACAGACAGACACACAGAGAGACGCACAGACAGGCAGATAAACAGACAGACCAATAAACAAAAACCTTTTTTTTTTGGTTCAGGGGACTCTGAAACGTGAAGATCTACTAGGATTAACTCACATCTGTTTCATTAGTCTCTCAATGCCCTTCTGAACAGTCCAGTGGAGATTGGCCATTGTGTTTTCAGTTCTGAAGTTTAGTGAAACTGAAGTTGCAAACCGTAGGCGAAGAAAGAATAAATTCTTAACTTGTGTGCTATTGTTTCTTACTTATCTAGAAGAAGATGCGCAGAATAGTTGAACAACCCAGAAGAATTCGGCATTCGACACAGGCCGCGCTTTCGAGAGGATTTAGGAGCTTTCAGAAAACTTGAGGGCGGGCGCCATGCCGATCTTGTCGGCTTCTATTGTGCCCGACTGTGGATCACTGTGAAGAGGAAGTTAATCCACTAAAACATTAAATCTCATGCGAATACTGGAGGAGGTAGTCAACATCAGTCGTCACCTGTTTGAGCTAGAGAAACAAAGAACCCAACCAAAGTTGGATATCGGCAAAAAACAATCAGCGTTAGAAAGAAAATAGTATCACGTAAAAATTAGCTAATCTGACAACAGGCTGAGCTACTACGGAAAGCCCCAATCGAAGATCAGATCAACCAGTCGCTTCTCGACGTGATAAATGGTATGGAAGATGGAGTTACCAACGGAGTTCAGAAAGTCAGCTCAACAAAGTGTCCATAACGCTCCTGTGGAATTTGCTAATTTTCGGCAGATGCTTATGTGGTTCAACACAATCTATGTGCTAAGAATAAGAATTTTATTCAGATGTAATTCCATCTACTCGGCTCGGAAAACAATAACGAGAGGTCTTCCAGTATTCGGCGGGGATCTTAGGGAATGACCAGTCTTCATTTCCTAAAAAAGGCCTGCAATCTATCAAGACTACAAGAAATACTCAAGAGAGGTGCTCATGATAAGCTGTATCACTGATGATAAACACCAAGAATGTGGTCAGAATCATATCAGTACTGAAGAGGTGCTATGGTATACCTAAGTGTTACTAGGATGTATCACCTTAGTATCCCCATGCTAATGGATGAGTTGGCAGAATAATTTTCTTTTGAGAATGAAGAGAATCCCAAATTGTGGTGCCTACCGCACTTTGACGTTATTAATCCGAACAAACCGGGAAAAACCATGTAAAACAAACGAGAAATCTTTCAGCGATTTTCTGGATTTCAAGAACTAGGGGATCTATTTCTGCGGAGATATTAAAGAAACGTTACCGAAATCCGCATACGTACAGAGTATGCGAAGGATTAGATGAATTCTTTATTGTTTGGTGCAGTATGCTCTCCAGTCTGTTGTCTTCAGTGATATTGATAAATCTGCAAGGAGGATCAAGGATATTATCGTAAATATAGAAGGGGTATATTGGACGAAAGTGAAATTGCTGTATGAAGGTGCTTCGAACAGAAGAAAGATTACCACAAGATATTTTCCCCTTTAGCATCAACTTCAAGCAGATGAAGTCAAATATCTTCGCCTCGCAAAGACGCATTCGAATGTGGGCTATTAGCGTTGATCATGTCCGCGTTTTACCCATTGAGATCTATATCAGACTAGATCAGCGAAGTGGGGTTGAATGGGAGGACCAAATTGGAAGTGCCGTGTTGAAACTATGGTTGCAATGGCTGGAATAACTAAAAAATCTGGTGTGATACACGCACACAACTTCCTTTTACAGTGATCTTATAATTGGGAAAAAATTTGATTTTAAATTTTTAAGCATTTGTCAAAATTTTTAAAAAATTACAATTTCTACAAAAACCGTGCAAAATAGAGCGTTAGGTAGAGAGACAAATTTTATCTAAAATTTTAAGTTGAATTCATAAATGTAATAATATACCGCGTGTTCTATTTAAAATAGGAGTTAATAAAAAATATAGAAAAAAAACAAAAGAAACCCAGTTTAGAAGTATTCAACTGGAAAATAACATATCTCACATCAATACGCATTTAAAATGTAATAAAAATGAGAAGTTTGAAAAAAATCGTTAGAGCCGTTTTTGAAAAAATCGAAAAAAACTGAAAAATTACAAGAGTAAACACCTACTTCCGGTTATGCGATTTCCTTCAAAAGCTTGCTGTCGCATCTACATAGCACAGAAAACTTACATATGAAGTTTCAACCCCATACCTCTTTTCGTTTTTGAGATATTCTGTTCACAGGCACACCCATACACACACACACACACACACACACAGACAGACCAATGAAAGAAATATGTTTTTCGGGTTCAGGGGACTCTGAAACGTGAAGATCTGTTGAAAACTCAATTTCGATTTTTTGGGGTGAATCCAATACTTCCTTTATTGTAAAAGGAAGTAAAAATATTAGAAATAAGAATCAATCGATGTTATTTCAAAAACTTACACCAGTGTCGACTTAATTTTTAGCATTTTTCCAAAATGCAATTCAATAGCCAGAAAACTATAAAAATTAAGGAAAGTTACAGACTTTTAGCTATGCCCCGAACGTTGAGCAATTTGCTGGGACTCCCGGGTCGGACTCGGAGCAAAATCGGTTAAACGGCTTCAATGATACACGGCATGTACGGGTACTTTTGCAAAACGTTATCTGAAGAATGGGCAGCTGCAGTTGAAGAATATCTAAGAGCAGACAGCATAAATCCACGTGCGTTAATCTTAAAAAAGTTCTGGGCTTTTCGGAGCGTTGCAAAACGATAGATTGATATATATTGTAATGGTTTATTTCCCACAGCAATTCTGATTACCCAAGTAACAGAATGAATAAGGTCACCATGAGCACAGAATTAAATATTTTATATATTGCAAGATAACCATTTACATTAATAAATGCACTTGATGGGAGCAAGAGTAACTAATCATTTGAAGGAGAAAATTTAACATGAGATAATGCAGGTTTTTAAAACGAGGTTATACGTTGCTACGTCACAGAATCAATCGTATTTAACTGATGCATTCTTGCCATCTTGGTGTTTGAAAATTCAAATTTACTCTATTTTGGCACTGACGGATCACTTGTAGATTGCACTAAATTTAGAGGTTATTTAACTGTCAGTTGGTAATGGTGTATTTGCCTTAATAATTGAGAGTAATTGTCACACAAGGAATTATTTGTCATACAAAGTTTTCTACTTATCTTCTGAACCGACCCCCTGAGTTAAGAATTGTTTCATGTTCAACGAAACTAAGCCCTAATTTATTGCAAATAAGTAAAATAGAGAAAGAGTAATAAACCATTTATTTTTGGTAACTATTATTAAATTCTTTTGATTTGCCCTGAATTTGACAGGCAGCTCTTGATCAAAACTATACAATTCATAAGGTGTAGTAATCCTTGCCATAATTAGAAATTTTATATTTTATTTAAAATCCTACTATTATTATATTTTTAAGTGGGGCTACTATTACAATATAGCTTCGATAACGCTGCCACCATACAAAAAGTCGCGGGACATAGTACAGAATCTTCGTTTAAATGTTTCCTTATGGAAAATTTTTCTTTTTTAACGATTGGTCTTACTGCTCAGAGTTAATATGATGCTGCGTCCGCCGCAAGCTTTATATATTCGTCAAAAATTCCTACCGGAATCTAAATATGTCTGGACTACCTCGGAAAATTTGTGACCAACCGCTTAAAAAAATCTTATCAATATCATCATCTGCTATAAGTAACTTATGTGAAAGTGCTTATTTTGATCAGAGCACGAGTCAGAGCATATTTCAAGATTCTTTTATATTTTCATAGTTTTACAAAGCGAAATTTCATATAATCTCTCTATAGACTACATAATATGTCCATTACAGATTGCTACGCCTCAGTAGTGATGTAAGTTGTAGAACCAGATCTGTAACAGGTGAAATGTTTTTGAAGTGGAGAATTTGGCCAAGGTCGTGGTGAACGGTATGCTCTAGGTTGACCCTTTTGTAACATTTTTTGTCCTTTAAGACGTTTTCACGGCACTTAGACATGAACTGAATGCCTAACTCTATATTCTTTTCGTGTAGTTATTTGACTGTCCAGAGGCGCATCTGCTGCATGTACCAGTTTTTGGGTAGGAGAATGAAAAACTGAACTTGGTTAAGAAATCTTTTGGCATAAACGTTGTCTGGTTTATTCTGTCCGTTGCAAATGGCAATATAAACGAAATACCTGAGTGAAATATTGAGATTTGGGTCCAAATACCTCTTGTGCAGATTATTATTTTTAGAAGAATGGGAATTTACTATGGAAACTGTTTTAATTTGATTTATTACAATCCCATGATCCCTCATTTTATGGGATACATTCATATATAGACCGCGTGCATCTCTAGAGATGGAAGTAATTATTCAGTCAGCCTTTTACTGTTAATGATTTATATTCTTTAATAGCTAATTTGGAAAACATAAACTATTGTTCTACACATAAACATGTGTTCATTCGAAACCTGTGTAATACTTTCAAGTAACAATGCAGTTTTTGAGTTTATATCAAAATCAGTGAAATTCTAAATTTCGTGCGTCTTCGTTCAACTTCATATTGTATTTGTTTGAGCCCGAATGCTTTAATCAGAGCGGAACATCTTTATAGATCACTTTAAGCAGTTGATCATCAAACTTCACCGGCAGGGAACAGACCTTGTCTCTTTTTTTAAAGTTGGTAAGAGACGGTCAAGTTAAGGGTTAGTGAAACTTTACCATGCCTTGCCGCTTTGGCAAATGTATAATGATTTTACCCAGCTTTTTCAAAACGAGGTTACTAAGTTTGAAATTGATCCCACCTTAAAGCACCCTGGAAATTCCATATCGATTTTCGTTGGAATTCAAAGGAACTGCTATCATTATCGATGCTTCGTATCGCAGCAATTCCCCATATCAACTCATCACACATAGACGCTGAATGCTCGTGAAAAATCTTCGAGCTACCGTTGTCCATCCCTAAAACAAATCTTTGGTAAAATCTTCCCTTACACTGCTTGTAGAATCAATGCAACATTCACCATCGACATTTTGGAAAAACCCCAACTTTCATTTTGCAAAGTTCGCTTTTCATCATCCTATTTTGACTGCAAGTTCAGCTAAGATGTTGTGCGACTCAAAACCTTGCAAGTATCTTTAGTTTTTGTTTCTCCGCTGATCAAGGCTGCACTCAGGTAAATCTGATGTATGCGCATTATTTCGTACTGCATTTGCTATATGCCATCAATTTTAAATAAGCTTTGTATACATGGAATAAGAATTTGCATGTATGAATTACCGCCAAACTTGTTGCCATGTTGCCATCTGTTCCGTAGTTGCAGTTGTAAAACCAGTTTTAGAGCATGTCTTCATTCTTAGTGCAGTAACGCGTTCAGCGCTCTGCGCCAACGTATTGATGTTAGGTTACCCTGTGGAATTCTTTCGCAGGCTGTCGACTACCCTTACCGATAACGAGTAGGTTAGTTAGGAATTGTTTTGGGAAACCCGCATGTAATATTATAAATGTTCTTAATAAGGTTCCTTAAAATTTGCTGCTACTATCTTCAGTTGTAAAGCGTAGTGCAGTTCCGCGTGGTTTGCTACTAAGTGAACAAATCTCGGGCAAGTCTCCTTGAGTATTTTTCAACATTGAGATAAGGTTCAAATCTCAAAGCCCTATACATTTTCAATTATCAGGAGGTGGAACCTCCCGCTCCATCGCTGACATTTAAACTACTATAGTGGTATAAACGCTTAAATATTAAACAACAACCAAATCGTTTATATAGGTATTTTCCGTATCTTTCAAGGCTATTTATTTGATCTTTGCAAGTTAGCACCCGTTGAAGGCTCGCCCCGCCACAATTAGCTACCGAGAAACCAATAAACTTGCTATATGTCATAATTTTCGCTTGCGCACCAGTTAGAGTCAAGTTATTGCCACCTAAAGTATGTAGCTTTGCAAACGTTTCCTCGTACGGCTTATTGGCGCCCAATTAAAGAGGTTTTTCTTCTATTGAAATTTTATCCTTCGTTTTGCGAATTATTCTTACCCTCAAGCGAAGGGTTGAGGTTATTTATTTGGCTTATTTATAGAAGATTCGTGGGAATCAAGTTTTTTCCTAACATCATTGATGATTTGAGATTTTACTACGCAGTGTACCCTTCTGGTTAATAGTCATTACGTTTGCAGTTTGTGTCTTAACCGTCTCGTTCGCAGCTCATTGGTGTCTTTCTGTTGTGAGATAATGCAATGCGCCGTTACCGTGATGCGTAGCGCATTCTCTTCACTTGATTTCCCCTTGGTTTAGATTTTGAACTACCGTGAGAAATGTCCGCTCACATGCCTATGATATCGCTCCGTGGGTAATGGCGCTCTTGAGTTCCGCAGCTAACCCGAAGCAAATGGCTGCTCTGGGTTGTAGTATTTTGGCCAATAATGGCTGCCGCCCGCAGCGCCGGGCCGTGCCGTTCTACGCCTTGGATGAGGATGCTCGCAATTATCGTTTTGGGAAGATTAAGAATTATGTGGTAGTGATGCAAAGAAGGCAAACTCGCATTAGAAGGGCGAACCGCTTTACTTAGCATTCGCCATGTGAAAGCGTATTGAAAGTTTAGACATGTTGCCGTAGTTGCGTATTGGGTTTTTTCTGCTAATTTTGTTGGAGGGGCTATGTCATCGAACACCCATTGGTTTGTCATTTAAGACTAGGGTGTACCTGGCAATGAATCATATGATCCCCTTCGCGTGCAACGGCAAAGTCCTCTCGCATGTTCGGAACGCCAATGCAAACAACGCGCTCATCGTCGTCCAGCAATTGATGTACCCTTTTAAACCTGGTATTGCTTCGCAGGTCTATCCTGTCCTCTTGGTGACTTCCCGGGTCACCCACCGGAACTGCGATAATGCTTGTCCATCCACCGAAACCCCAACCAAAGCCGGGATCGCTGACCAGCATACGGCCAACCACTACCACTACGAATCCGTCCTCACTAAGTCAGCCGAGCACCTACATGCCGTGCATGGAAATTCCATGTACCTAGGCTCCCAGGGCTTGAGCTAACTATCCGTAGTATTTGGGTAAACGTTGACGAGTAACCGTTTTAGAATAAACCCTCAACCACACATTTCTGTACTCCGGTTTAGTATTTCTGCCCTACCGTGCACACCTCCTTCGAACGTTTTCAGCCACTGCTGCCAAGCAATACGCCAACGTAATACGCATGTCTCCGTAACTGTGGGACAGGATAGCCTCCGGGAGTTCTAAGGGATAAACCCGTGTAGTCTGCTCCGGAAAAGCTCGTCTCGGACACTAGAACTATGTAACCAGGCCGACACCTCTAACGACGGTCACGACTCATCTCGGAACGTGGACCAGGTTCGTTCCTGGCCCTGCTCCTCAATCGACTGCCCGATTGGTCGCGGATACTAGTGCATCCTGCTACATGTGGCCGACATCTCAAATGACGGCTTTGATCTCTCTCTTTCCCCTCAGGTACAAAGATAATTCTGGCGCGCCACCTCAAACGGTGGCTTTGCGTTCACCTTTAGAATCCGCCCCTTTCTGTTCAACAAGCTGGAACAGCTCCGCCAGGGCAAGGCAAGAGTACGGTCTCGAAAGCATTGAGCTGTGTAAGCCCCCGTCCGTGCTCTGCTGGGTCGCCCTTGTGCCGCCTGCATACGGACTTCACTTTATAAAGCCTACTCGTATTAATCAGACGAGTAACTGTCAAGAGGGGACTTTTTACCATACATATTTGCTGCCATACAGTTCTGCTGTGGCAACATTTCTGCCTGCGGTATCCTCAACGACGGTTGCCCAGCGATACGTCTAGGCAATATGCAAACCCTCGCAGTTGTGGGATAGGGTAGGCTCGCCTTTTACAGACAGCTTTACTGGACAAGCTCCGTGCGGTCTGCTAGGGGTAGTTTGTCTTTGACGTTCTTTAACTCATTTAGAAAGGAGTTAAAGAACACCAAAATTTAATCCAAAAATACAAAATTGATAAATCTAAGATAGTAGAACATGCTTGGAATAACAACCACAAAGTACATTGGCATAACACACAAATTTTATCTAAAGAATCTATATTAACTAAACGTAAAATCAATAAACTGCATATACTTTACTAAGCAAAAACGAATATGTGTCCACACATTCAGTTGATTTAAATACTAGTTGGCTATCAATTCTTAAAGGTGTAATCAAGTAGTCGCCTGTCAGTATTACGTTATTTATTAGGGACGTTGGTCGTGTTCTGATACATCTCCAATAAAAAGCTAAGTTCTTATTAATTTTTAATTTAATTAGTTAATGGTGATAGCGGAAGTAGATGTGTCTCCCGAAACGTTCATGTTTTAATATTTTTCATTTTGTAGTGTGGCGAAACACCCATAAAAGTAAGATGACGAATACGAGTACACGCTACCGGGCCGACACCTGTAGCGACAGGTCAAAATCTCTTCCTCGCGTCGGATACTAAACCAGGACTGGTCCTGGTCCGACATCGACACCTCGAACGGATTCCTCTCGTTTGCTCTTTTGATCCGTCTCTTTCTGTCAATAAGCTAGAACAGCTCCGTCACGGGAAGGCAAGGGTACGGTCTGGAGAACACTGGGCTGTTTAACCGCCCGTCTGTGCTACCCTGAGTTGCCCTTCTGCTTCTGTGCATACTGGGCTCTCTTCGCGTGTGGGTAGGGGACGCACACCTTGGAGCCCATGTCGTCGAGCAGTTCAACCTCGTCAGCCACCATAAATATTTGTTTCTCACATTCGCATAACACTTAAATATGTGCACCTGCGAATGTTCGGCCCCGCTAAACAATCGGCTCTGTAGATCAACTTTTATCGCCAAATTTTCACATCCCTGCCGTGCTGGCTGCCATCTTCGTGGCCGATTGTGCTCCTTTCTCAAACTCCAGTTTCTCTGTCGGCATCTCCACTTTGCTCTGGGATAACTCGATTCCAAGGTCTAGAAAAAGCCCTTCCTTCGCCACATGCAGGTTTTCAGTGAGTTGGAGCTCTAGGAACCTCTCTGCTTTAATCTCCATACTCGCTTTGCTTGCAAGTTGGTAATTTTAATCCTAAATTACGTTCTAGTACCGTACTTTCTGGGTAGCTTCTATAGAGTTCGTAGCCTCTGTACGTTTGTACCTCCCTTCTCCGAGCAGCTAGAGGTTATATATCTTTATAATTAGGACAAAAACTAATATTACTTATATTGATGTACTATCTGAGTGTTTGCTTCACAAATACCAGCATTGAGCATCTCCCCTTTAGTGAGAACAATAAACATTGTTATACAGATTTTGCACTGTAACTAGATTGATGGATTTTTAAAATCTAAAATTGAATGGCAGCAAGCTATAGCTGTAGTCGAATTTTTCGCCTTTAGTCTTGTGTTCAATATAATTTTTTATATCTACCTTGTGTTTGACTGTACTTTTCTTAACCGTATGCAGACGAATTTCTGAGCGAATTAAGCCTTAGTAGGTGAGAAACTATTTGTTAAGTAAAAATTTACAATTTAGTAGCGCCCGATAAATTAGTATTGCATACTTTCTACGAACCTTCCGGAATTAACTGAGAAACTCCCACGTTTTCAGAATAGGCCTGCACCTGTGTCCCAGTGTAGCTAGCTGTGTGCACTTTTGGTTAGTAACTTGTCCTAAATCTTTTTTAAGGTGTAACGCTTTACGACGACGCTCTCCGTGTTCGACTGACCAGTCGGGGAATTGCGCGGCTGTAAGATTTCGTTCACGGATTTGATAATAGTGTAAAACTTGCTTCTCGAAGTCCAGTACCTTGACTTTTGTTCTCAGGCTATTATTATTACTACTGAATTTGAGAACTTTTTTCTTTATCGCTCTTCTCGTTTTCTGTGCTTCTTTTGTGTTCGTTCTGACACTTGAGTACTCAACAGAATTACGGAAAAATACTCTTCCTGGAAGCCGGCTTGTTTCGCACTCAAAAAAAAGGAAAGAAAATAAATTGCCATTATAGTTTGAAGGAGCCCTGCTGCTGCACTCGACGGGATGTTCAGTTTGTGAAGTTGTCCATTAAACCTGTTAGAGGTAGTAAATTGAGAAACAACATTGAGCAACTTTTTTGGGGAATCACCACATTTCGTTTGTACAAATGCTAACTGTTTTCTTTTTTATGTAAAGTACTGCAGCAGATTCATATCACCAGCTGATGTTCGAGATGTAAACTTTTTATTTGACAAAAAAAAATTATACCTTGGTACCATAAATAACTATTATAAATAAGCTAAAAACCATTGTATTAACATCTAAGTTGTAAGAAATGTATGTCACAAAGCAAGTAACATATTTTGTTCTTTTGATATTTTTCTTGTAGAATAAACTACATTATTTTCCTTTTTGTAAACGCAATCCCGGGGAGCCACGTGCTGTGTAGACGAACTAATAATTTGTTGAGGGGTATTTCGCAACACAATAGCGACTCGATGTTTAGACAACGGTTTATACGCTAGATAAGCTAAGTTGCCTTTCCGGAAGTTGTTGCGGGTTCGAGGTATTCGCTGCTCGATAATCTATGCATGTACTGTGGTGAACCGAAATTCGGAGGAAGTTGGACGATTTTTCCCAACCTGCAGGTTAACTGCGAAACTTTAGCCGTGTTTAGTCAGCAGCCCTCGGGATGGGTCAGCGTCGAGAGCCAAACACGGCCTAAAGACCGTGCACTCAAACCAACATACGGTAATTTCCGGGAAATGATATAAATCATTAAGGTTGGTAGCGATCGCAGTAGTTACTTTAAGTTGTTGATATTGCGAACTTCTTGCTCGTCGGCAATGAGCTAGATAGGAGAAATATACATCCGAAATGTAACGTAAACACGCCCTAGACATTATTATTGCGAGGCGCGGTTTTGATAGCCTGCTTACTCTTGTTGTATTATGAGATGTTATTGTACTCGCAGCCACTGCAGTGCTGCACTTCTGAGTAAACACTTTGCAGTGTTTATTTTGGTTTGTGCTACTGCGGGCTGTGATTCTTGCAAATGTTGTGAAGTCGAATGTTAGCTCCTTTGAAATGCGTTTCAGCTGTAATTTAGCCTGAACATTTTGTTTTCCATACGAGCTTATTGGGCAACTTGCCACGAGTATTTCATAAATTCCGCCTTCGAGAAGTTACTCAATTTATTCTTTATGGCATATCTCGTGTTCATGTAGTGTTTTATTAACAAAGTTCTGAATCCGCCGCGCGAAGGAGTAGTGGATTTTCCAATTTAAGATAATACTGACGTCTGGAAGTTTATATTCCAAGAAACTTACAGCTTACAGCAAAAGTACGTGGTATTGTTAAAATCGTGGAAACAGTGCGGATATATAATAGTATTCTGCATCAGTTATTTTAACGTTTTGAAAAATTGTAATTTTTGTGTTTATTGAGAATCCATACCTATTTTTTGGTGTCTCGACAACATATGTTTATATAACATTTATGCTATCGATGAAGAAGAAAAAAATTAAGTTCTTGAAAGCTCATCGGCATTTCGCATTTCTTATAAAAAAAACAGTGGATGAAGATAATCAATCAGGAAGTTATACGGCTGAGCCGTTTCCGTTCCGTTGCTAAAACACATCTGGCCAGGGATGACGTCACAGGATCATGTTGTGGCTTAGAGGAACCTGAGGTGGCGATCTTCATCTTGTGAAGGTTATTCTAGATGTTTTTATTTATATTTCTTGGGGTGTATTTAACCCGAAATTTGTAGTGTATTTGGGTTTTAGTTTATTAGTAGAAAAAAGTCATCTACTTTCCGCGAATTTCAACGGTAAATGTTGAAGGAGTAGATGTTGCCGGTTGACATTTTGGATATTTAACTGCGCTGCATATGTTCACTAGGACGAGTTACCACTCCAGCTTGTTGCTACGCTTCCTTCTAAACAATTAAAGTAGCGGAGTAATGCAACAAGGTAAATTGTATTCAAGAATGTACAACGATTACAATATTACACGTGCTGTGAGAGCGTTGCTAATTTATACCAATACGATGTATTACTTGGATTTAAATAAACACATCTATCTAGTATAAAATATGGATTGGCACGGCTTGTTCAAGTAATATAACTGTAACCATAGTGATTTTAGTAGCCACGGTCACATAAATGTGGTATCAGAGCTCTACAGGACACCACAGTAAAACCAGAGTAAAAAGAGACACGAGTATAGAGAAAATGAAAGTGGTATAGCAGTAAAAACCCCTTTTTATAAAGCCCCAGATGTTGACATTCCTCGCAGAATTATGATCATTTCTGACCCGTTATGGGGCCGTTTGCTACATTACCCCTTGCCACTTATGACTTCACGAAATCATCTTGCATCTCGAAGTAGTCCAGAAAATGAACTCAGCGGCCGGACCTGGTAATGCTCGTCTTGGGAGGGTTGGTCCTGATATTTTTACTTGTATTTCTTGGGGTTGCTGCAGGTTGAGGCGTATTTACCCCGTCAGCTGTAGGTTTTAGTCTATCGATGTAAAAAGTCGTCCGCTTTCCGAAATCTTCAATAGCGAATATTGAAAACTTTTAACTTCTGGTGAAATTTTCGATACTCAGCTACCATGTAAAATCGGTTTCGTATTTTATTTTGCGGGTGACCCTTCTCAGTACGAATATCTGCAACTCTTACTTATTTATATTTCTTTCTTCCTAGCTTCTTAGTTTATCTAAGCAGTTTTTGAGACAGTAGATCTTGGTAGACCTATTCAACCGGGTATTTTACCTGCTTTTGGACTTTGTACCCGCAGAATAAGACCGAATCCGACTTTACACGTCAATAATGTTTGTTAGTACATGTTACCGCTTCCAAGAATTATAAGCATTACTGAACAGTTCCCGACCCCTTGATACATCAGCCCGTGCCAGTGAAAGCTCCTTGATAATTGTTAGGAAAATGTACCCGGGCACTTGAGTTGCTGACCTGGTTGAGTTGATGCAGTTGGGGGCTGTATTTACCCGGTCAGTTGTAGTCTTCAGCCCATCTATGGAAGGAGTCGTCCACCCTGCGCAATTTACAATAGTGAATGTTGAAAACGTATGTGGTTTTTATGAAATTTTTGCATGTTTAACCACTCTTTATGCCCCAATCATGTTCACTAGTACGGGTTACCACTTTTAAGGGTTACTGTTATTGCCGTTATCGACCCGTTGCTATATTATCGCCGTGCCAGTGATGATGTCGTAAAATCATTCTGCGGGTTGGTACTGATGCGAAAAATGTTCTTGAGTACTTTAATTTGTGACCCTTGTCTTTGGAGGGATGTTTCCTATTGATTAAGAAGTATGTTCAACATGTCAAGGATATTTGTAGCTATTTGTTGAAGAAACCCATCTTGAGATTAAAGAGTAGGTTAAAAGTGAAAAATCGTTGACATATATTTCAGCACCTTGTTCCTTCTTCAGTCTGCATAGTTTTAAAAAGTTAATAGCACGTTAAAACCTTAATATAGGTTAGTTAACAATCATTATTTTCTCAAATCTTATTTTCTATCTTGTTCTCTAAGTTTTAAAAGAAAGTAGTTACATCAATTAAATAACATTTTCCTTCTTATCTTTTTATGACAGTCGCTAAATAAGAATAACCAAAAGGGTCTCTGGGTATTTGAGATGAGTAAGTATCTGGTGTCAAGTTAAAGGCTAAATGGAAAATTTAAGTTGAAAAATGAGGACCGTATTATGTATAATATAATTAAATCAGATTCACATTTTTATCAACAATTTTCTTTGTAACTTTTCAACATGGAGCCTTAAATATGGTCCTCATTTTTCAACTTTTGGAAATTTTCCATTTAGCCTTTAACTTAACACAAGATACTTATTCATCTCAAATACACAGCGACCTTTTTGGTTATTCTTATTTAGCGACTGTCATAAAAAGATAAGGAGGAACATGTTATTTTATTGATGTAACCACTTTCTTTTAAAACTTGCAAGATAAAAAAAAAGATTTGAGAAAATTATGATTGTTCACTGACCTATATTATTTTATTTACAGATTTTAAAGTGTTATTAACTTTTTAAAACTATGTAGACTAAAGAAGGCACAAGGTGCTGAAATATTCTTTAATCTCAAGATGGATTTCTTCAACAAATAGCTGCAAATATCCTTAACATGTTCAACATTAAACTACTGCCAGCTACCTATGTAATAATTATTGAGAAGTATTTATTCTGCCATTTGTAGTGTATGTAGGTTTTAGTATATCAATGGAAACAGTCGTCCGCTTTCCACAATTTTCAATCGTGAATTTAAAAAGATATATGCTGCTGGTTGAAATTTTGGATATTTAACTATCCTGTATGAGTCAATTATGCTTACTAGCTCTGGTCACCGCTTTTAAGGATCATAATCATTGCTGAGCCGTTGCCGACTCGTTGCTATATTACCCCCGTATCCAAAATAATCTGACGGCTTTATAGTAGTTTGAAAATATACTCAAGGACCTTAATTGCTTACCCTCGTCTTGGAAGGGATGTTATTAATGTCTTTACTTGTATTTCTTTGGGTTGATGCAAGTTGGGGTGTATTTATTCCGTCATTTGAAGCGTATGCCGGTTTTACTGTATTAATCGTGAATTTTAAACAGATATATATGTTGCTGTTTGAAATGTTTAATATTTATCCTGTATGCGATATTCATTCTAGTACGGGTCAGTAGTTTAATAGATTATGATAATTTCTACGCCCTTGTGGACCTGTTACCACCGTGCCAATGATGTCCCGAAAGCATCTTGCGATATAGTAGTCCCTGGCGCCTGACTTGCTCAGTGTGCCAACAAATTCGAAATAATAAAGTTCGCCCGAGAAGTAAATGGTACGCGATGATGATGATGATGATGATACTTGTTAAAATTAAAGATTATGTGCTTTATTAAGTCAAATGACTGGACTGCTAGTTGCTCGTGAATTTACAATTTTTAAAATAACTGCCCTCGTCATTCCACTTATAAAAGCGGCACGCTGAAGGTTTTATAATTTGTATTCCAATTTACGTTTCTGTGTACGGTTGCAGCAAAACAAAGCGAATACTCGCTTTTAGTAAAAGCATTTAACAGTAATTTAGCGTTTCCGTGCACCGATCCAATTTACTAAACGTTTCATTTTTATTTAAAAAGCAATGCTACTGATATATATTTTAAATTAACGGCATTTGTAGCTATGTTTTACACTTGTACAGAATTTATAGCCGCCATTCCCACTCTTGAAGTACGGCCTCTTGCCTGGTCCAGAAGTCACTAAATTATTACCTAACATCACTTAGGAGGAATGTTTGACCCCCATTAATAGTTTACAATGCCTTTAGGCCCCAATGCATCGCAATTCTATGTCTTGTTAAATAAATTGTTAGGCGCCCACATCTGTGGAAGAACTAGGATAGTTTTACTGCGAAATCAATTTTACTTAGTAATTTACTGCGGAGGTCCAAAAGGAGTTAATGGAGATGCACTGGCATAGCGTTGCGATCAAAGGGCAGGAACTGTGTGTGGATCCTCAAAGATCTACTACTTTTAACTTGTTCCTTTATTGATCACATCATAGCCATTATTTAATCAGTATTTTACATTTTAAGAAATATTTAATACTGGGGACATATCAGAACAGAATGCATATAAAGATGTAACCGATTTTAGTGATCTAAGCTTAACTAGAGTATTAATTTATTATGAGTAAAAGGTATACACTGGATTTATACTTATCTGTTTGTTAAACATGGTATCAACTGATCTTAGGTCAAAACTTTCCGCAATATTTACTTAAGTTACTAATGTAACCTCTTTGGAAGGGCTGCAACCCTAGAAAACACGTTTCCTGGTGGCGCATCGGGATATACCCGGTAAATATACTGGTTTGGAGGAAATCCAATACCTTATGTGGACCAACAGATACAATGGGGAAAATTGGCAGTTTTTCGAATCTAAGCAAGAAAAGGAGCAACAGGTCCTTAGTCCCCAGTAGCTTGAATTCGGAAAGATAGACGAAGTTGCCATCAATCTCTTAGTTTAAGTTGAATACTGAAACTAAAAACAGCAACGTACAATATTGTGGAAGAGCTTCAATATGAATTGAAGGGAATTATAGTTCATTCAAATTCAAGATAAAGCAATATCTGCAACCCAAATTACAAATATCAGCAGTCAGTTGATTACTAATTTGATTTTATTAAAATGTAGATCATGGGATGTACGTAGTATAATATAGAGGTTATAGTTTATGTCAAAGTTGCAATGTTGGAAATTGTAAAATTGTGCGATTACTACCTAAACGAAATCTACTGAATGTGATCTGAAGATAAATTTACCCTCTAAAAATGTTGCAAATTGCCTCCTTAAACAAAGATTCATATTAAAAACACGACACATTGATTATGACATTCATAAAGACAGCAAGAAGGCCATATTTCTCTGATCTAAGTTTTAATAAAATCATATTAGTAATCAACTTACTGCTGATATTTGTAACTTGGGTTGCAGATTTTGCTCTATCTTGAAGCTGAAAGAACTATAGTTGGGAAATTCCTGGACAATCAGAAAGTAGAAAAGAGGATACAGAATGTGTATTTGTAAAATGTTGAGAAAAACTGTTTTATTCAGGAAATAAAAGTAAAAGCAAAAGTACTTACTAGAAATATACAAATATCAGAAGATGGGATACCAAATTTTAGGCCAAAAACAAAACATCGTGAGTATATATATACACATTTGAGGACGGGCTAGCTAACGCTGAAGACGGCGTGCGGTCCTTTACAAAATCTGAAATTTATTCATCAGTGCAAAATAGGGGCATGTGAGTCTTTATACAACAAATGTGGTCAGAAAAAAATAAAAACTCATAAACTTAAAACTTAAACAAAGTTACAGTGATCTGAATTGCAATAAATATTTTAACCAGATCACAACTCAGTTTGCAGTACCCAAACAAACATAATTATTACCAAATGTATTATAGTCAATAATATGGTACTTTAATACAAACGTTTAGTACGGCGCGTGCCCCCAAAAGATCTAAAATATAACAGTCAACTGTATACATACAATAGCACTGAAGTTAAAATCGAAAGCGATGGCGTTAAGGCACAACAAAAAATGGAATGTACAAGAAAAAGGTAAAATTATCACAGAATAAGCAAAGGTAAAGTTCGAGAAACTCTGAAGGAATTCAGTTGAAATACGCTAACATTCGGTACAGCAATAAGGTCTCAATAGCAATGACACAAATTAAACTTCCTAATCAGATTACTAGTACTAGGCATACGTACGTATCAAGCGCTCCTTGGCAATTGCAAAAGTCCACATCGAATTAAGCCGAAGCCGCCTCACGAACGGGACTGGCCGGGGTCTGCTACAACAAAATCCAGCACCAAAGAGATCGAAGAGTAAACCCGGACAACCGGCAGGGACGAAATTAGAACACTGGATCAAAACAGCTAGAAATACCCCGAGAGTTACAACAACTTTAGAAAAATTAAGAAATCAAGCTTAAATGACCACGCGCAACTTACCCTAGAGATCGAAATCGAGTCGACAAAGGACAACCTATCGTTATCATATAGACAGAAAATCGCCAGCAACTAGAGAAGACAATAAAGCACACTCGACACTACAAGGCGGACAAAATCAGAACGACGGCGTTGACAATTTAAATAGATAATGCATCAAACGACTTAGATTTTGTCCTTAACTTCTTCTTCTTGTGGTGTCTATCGGTTTCGGATTTTGGCGATCATTATGGCAATTCGTATTTTATCAGCAGCACCTCTAAATACACCCACGGTTATTGTATTAAACCAAGTTCTTAGGTTTTTTAGCCACGATATGCTCCTGCTTCCGGGTCCCCTTCTTCCTTCCCCCGTAATCGTAACAAATACTAGAAAAAGGGGCCCAGTTCCTGAATCATCGGCTGTAGACGTAATGAATGTTGATGATTTAAGAGCTATGGGTGATGTAGGTGCCTATGCGATGCATGGTCTGTAATATGATCTGGACGAAAAGCAATTGACACCAGACTGGAGAGAATCTACGTTCATACACATTAATAGATAAACTCTACTTGATTATTGCAGAAAGTATAGAATGGTTTCCTTAAATATCATGCAAGTCCTGTTGCATATTGCCCACTAGCGTTTGCAGCCATTTTTTCTAACTCAAATATCAGAGAAACACGCAAGGAAGAATGGGCACACGACAGCAAATTCTTAACACTATAAAGATTACAGCTAAAAGTAATGCTTTTCTGTTTCGTGGACTATCATAAATCTTTCGACCAGGCAAATTGAAACTTGCTTTGGCAAGTCATGAAGAAGATGGGAAAATCTGAACAACATGTGAGAGGTATCCTCTCACATGTTGTTCACTATAAAGACAACCAAACTAAGTGTGAATGCTCTTATCTTCCCCATTGTGGGATGATGAAAAAAGCAGACAGAAAGAGAATAGAGGCTTTTGGGCCATGGGTTAAATGCTGTATAAACCAATCAATATTCGATGGCATTGAAGTCACGGTAAGGCTACTAAAGAAGATACACCATGGAAAATAGAAAAGATAATCATAAAGGGTACGGTAGAGGGAAAACGGCCTCGTGGAGGATCGCCAACTAGCTCAAGACAAATGACTGATGCAAGGTCAATCGCCGCTATAGTTGTCATCACATCCTTCTGAGGATTACGGACATAGATGAAAGAGCTAATAGGCATATTTATAAACATATGTGTGAACGCGGCAAGTGGTAGTCATTCATGTCACCGGTTAGTAGCTTAGGAGATCTTATTTATTCTGTTAATTGCATAGACAGTTCTGACGTTGGCCCTTTTAGAACCAAGCCAATTATTTTAGAGCTGATAAAATCCACTGATGATTCCATAGCAAGCGTTGCGCCCGTAAGCTGTAAGTCCATAAAGTTTCCATAGGATCAAAGGACATTAACTGTGAGTTAGAAAGCAGAACGTCTCAGGTAGCGTTCCTGGCGTATAATGTCAAAAGCAAAAGTTGTCGCGCGGAAGCGAAATAAATTTAAGTTCGTGTAAGTTTATTCCAATCTTGTTAACAGAAACGGCTTCGAAGTTGGCTGGTGCTACACAACCACCCAGAAATTCCATAAAAACCATTAAATTACAGAAGTTCGCGGCCGTCGCACTAAAAGCTTCCTGGTTTTACGCAGAATTCGGTATTCATATTTCCTCGCGCACTGAAGCGAATATTTCATTTCGTTGTATGAAACAATTCTGTTTGCAGCAGGGCAATAACTAACAGCATCCCGACGGTGTGAAGCTCATTTGGGGTGGAAACCAATACCAGGATACGTATTGTGGTAAGTCGTGTCACATTGGGGCGTCGTTCATCACCACGATTTTCCACACCTGTTCAAATAATATTGCAGCTTGCGCCGCGGCTTAGAGCTTTAAAGCGCCCTCGTCGATAAATTCATCGCGGGACATAAATCACTAAAAACGCTGCAAAATACTGCAAAGGGGAAAGTTTGGCCGTCGCTTTCCCGACGCGACTGGCAACTTATGTCGAAGATCGCAGAGGGCTGTTAACTTAGTTGCGGGGGCGTTATTTGTCATTCTATTGCTTGATATTCTTCGCGCGTTAATTTTGCTTCGGATTGTTCGGTATTGACCGCAAACCGCAGCTACTTCCGTGAGTGCTTGGTTCACAAATGTTGTAAAAAGGGGATTACTGATGCCAGTAAAAGAGGATTTGGTGTGATTAAGTAAGCTATCAGGGGGCAAATTAGCGGAACCAGGACGTGTTCTTCGTCTGCTCACTAATGACGGCTAATATAAGAACGGAAGAGCAAGTTTGAGATAAACTTCGTTGAGGAAAGTCTCCAGTGGCTATGGATTACATTTGTTTTTAAATTTAGTACGTTAGGAATAAAGCTTACTGTCGAAGCTATTCTCGAACTTGTTTTTATATTTTCCAAAATATGTGGAAACGACTTTTTGCTTCAATTTTTTTACTGAAATTACTAAAGTAAGGAGATATTTAAATTCTGTAGTGCTTAGCCACTATCTTCGAGCAGGTAGAGAAAATGTCTCGTGTGCAAGCAATTATCGTGTCCTAATTTTAAACAGAGTATACGTTTCTGTGCAACTTTCATTCGGTAAACTTACTATAAAATATCAAAGTAAGGGCAAACAAAATTATCGTACAACAAACATACCTGTTATAAAACAGCACCCATTAGAAGACTACGGTGGAAAAATGGAAATATGGAGAATTTCCGAGCTCTAGTTTCCAACATTCAGTTTGTAATTCCCTCTGGCAGGTTATTATTATAATTATTTGAATTAATTAGTTGAAAGCCAAGGGCCGTGGGGATCTGAGGTTATTAAATCAAACCAATCGGATAAACAAAGTTTATTCTTAATTCTAATATACAAAATTATGTAAATTGTAATATGTATTATGCAAACCAAAAGTATTTGTAATAGTAATTTACGTTACGAGACCGGAAAGTAGTGTTTCGCAGGTTGAACCAACTAGATTCCAGGGCGAGCCGCAGGCAAGTCCTGGAAGCTTGGAGAGACCCGCAAAACACTTTCTGGTCGTGTATCGTACAATATTTTTTTACGTCTTCCGAGTCCATATTTTCAAACTTTAGAAAACTCAAAAAAATGATGACATTAGTATCTACTATTTGACTTATCCAAACAATAACACGCACTTGATTCCATAGTAACGAAGGCATCAGGGACCGGCAATAGTATTTAACATTACAAGCCAGATAAAACTGTTTTTACTGGCGATAGGATTGGGATGACTGGCGAGCCGTTAGGCAAGCCTGTCATATCCTTGAGCCAGTAAAAATGGTTACCTGGTGTGTTTTGTTGAATATTTTATTTGTTTCTCACTTGTAAATAACTAGAAATTTACCATTTATTCAAAATGTCAAACTGACAAGCAACTAAATTCATCAATATGACACATACTACCGAAAACAACAAAATTTACTGGCTTGCACGCTATCATTTATCTATGAGCACGTAAATTTTTTACTGGCTAGCCAGTTAAGAAACATTTTCAAGGTGAATACAGTGACTTGATTAATTGATGTTTACAAGTGAGGAACAAATAATAGTATTTAACATTACTAGCTTGGTAAGGTTTTTACTGGCGAATAGAAGGATATGACTGGCGAGCCAGTTACTTCCTTGAGCCAGTAAAACCTGTTACCTTGCGTGTACTGTTGAATATTTTATTTGTTCCTCACTTGTAAATAACTAGAGATTTGCCATTTATTCGAAATGTCAAACTGACAAGTAACTAAATTCATCAATATGACACATACTACCGAAAACAACTCTGGCTTTGCACGCTATCATTTATTTATGAGTACGCTTGTAAAATTTTACTGTGTAGCCAGTTAAAAATTTACTGGCTAGCCAGTTAAGAAATATTTTCAAGGTGAATACAGTGACTTGATAAATTGATGTTTACAAGTGAGGAACAAATAATAGTATTTAACATTACAAGCCAGGTAAAACAGGTTTTACTGGCGATAGGATTGGGATGACTGCCGAGCCGTCAGGCGAGCCTGTCATATCCTTGAGCCAGTAAAAATGGTTACCTGGCGTGTATTGTTGAATGTTTTATTTGTTCCTCACTTGTAAATAACTAGAAATTTATCATTTATTCAAAATGTCAAACTGACAAGCAACTAAATTAATCAATATGACACATACTAAGGAAGACAACTCTGGCTTTGCACGCTATCATTTATCTATGAGCACGCTTGTAAAATATAACTGGCTAGCCAGTAAAAAATTTACTGGCTAGCCAGTTAAGAAACATTTTTAAGGTGAATACAGTGACTTGATAAATTGATGTTTACAAGTGAGGAACAAATAAAAGCTTTTACCGGTCCCTGATGCCCGTTTTCCGATCTTGAAGAAAAAATTCGCCAGAAACCGCATATTTTCTGGTCGGTCGTAAAAAAATAAATAAGTACAAATGCGATCTTTCTAGGTGCACTCTACGCTTTTGCAGGATAAAATACCTGACGGGGCTGCAACTCAATGTGAATTCTTAGGCGGTTCAACCAGTGGCCTCGAATCTAGCGCTGACACCACTCAAACGTCATCAGCTACAGGTTATAGTCAAATATACCTAACGGCGGCCAAATTCTTATTTTAACGTTCTCGGATTGGGGATGTTTAGTGCTGCAGAAACCCGGAGTGCGGTGTCAATGTCTTCACACTAACCTGGACAATAACTTACGACGGTTTCAAGGCCTGAAGGTCAAGCCGCTGAATGGTACATACGCTGGCATTCTCAAGGTGTCTTTTGTAGGTTTCGCAGCTCGTTCTTGAAACACTGAAAGAGAACCTCCGCAAGTTAGGATAAAATAATTTGCAATTTGCGGTCGGTCCTAAAGCCGGAGACACTTGACGTTCGTGTCGGGTCTGACACCGTTATCGACCTAAGTCGATAGGAATGAGAAAAGGCAGTCTAAGAAACAGTTAACTATCAGAAAATATCTTGTAAGCCTGTCAACGTCATTTCCAGGCCCTCTACCACTTGCAAGTGAGGTTATCAAACGAAACATTCTTTAGGACTGTCAGACATGGTCCTCCAAGCCCACTGCGACTTAAATATCGGGATGTTAGTTATCAAAAGATCACTATCAAGCATGTATACACGATTTTCCACACTCTTTGCGCTTCCAAGTGGGGTTATTGAGGTTTGCTATAGACAGTTTTACTAACCCAGGCAAGAAGAAAAAGTTGACATGTGATAGAAATTCTCGGACAGTTTTACTTCTCAGGAAGAAGCTCGGATCAGAATTAATTTTACGAGTACTCATTTCGCCAGATGAAAGAATCAGTCGGCTATATCTCGAGTTCCGCACCGGCGGCTTCCTGCTTAGCGTCATTAAATTTTCCAGGGCTTAAGACTGCTTCTACTTGAAGCTCGAGTTAAGTCTGGAAGAGAAAAGTAGATAGGTTGAGGCTGCTAGGGCATCGCTCTCTAATACTCGCTCGATGCTTTCTTCCGTTTTGCTTTAGTAGGGGAAACCAAGTAGAGAAAAGAAGACAGTTGCGCAAACTCGCTCATCGGTGGCTCCCACTTAGATCAGCTGGTGCGATCAGCTAAATCTTGCTCCGACTGAATGGCTTGATATAACCTCTTGTGGGAGCAGATGGCTTTTGTGGCAGAGATAGCGCCGTAAAAATTTCAACATGGATTTAACACATATTAATGCAATTTGCAGGGATGCAAAACGTCACAATCCAGTCAATTAGAGAGCTAACCTGTACAAAATACAGCACAGCAAGAAAAAGTTTATTGAAACGTTGCCAATCAGTAAGAACAGTTTTTGGTTACAATTATTTAAAAGACAACGGCTGGAGCGGAAATTACTAATATTCATTTAGCATATAGCAGTCGCGGCTCGTGATTATTGTATTTGGAGGGCTCTTAATTTTTAACTATAACTACATAAATATCATACTTAATCATTCACCAACATTTCGCCGATGCTTTAATCCAAATATAGCAATGATTTTTTATTTTAATAATCCCAAAGCAAATGTCATATGCACGGAATAAGAATTATTCAAACACATTACAAAATCTACATAAATATAAAAAAACAAAACACGATAATATTTAGAAAATACTGAATGAAGCAAACCATGACATCCACATATCCATTAGTTTTTCTTGTAAATGTCCACAGAAAAAGTTTCTTGTAAAATTGGGAGTTCCAACTATATTTGCAGATTGAAATTTATTAGAGGTGTAGGCCGTTTAGGTTTTTTATTTTAGCGTTTTCATCTAACGGTAGAATTTTAAAATTAATTTTGAGAATACTTGGTTATGCTATTTTCCGATTCTTTTTTGTATAAAACTGCATGAAACTCGTCTTAACTGCAACAGATATTAATTTCAAATACGTCCCACAAGAACTCGGCCGCTGCCGTTCCCCCCGATGGTATTACATTTTAGGAGCAATACACTTCCAAATAAGCCCGCGATACTGTCTCGGCTGTAACGTCGTTAGCCGACGTGGTCCGACTTGAACGATCTTTAACAATAAGTAGAAATATTTCGAGCCTCAGTTTTTAAGATTCAGTTAGCCTATTGGATCGTCAAGACACAACACATGTGGGACCAAGAAGTTTACTGAAACTGTACCATTTCGTAACACGAATAATTGATTATATATTTTTATTCTAAGAAGACTGACTTTGAAGGTCAGTAGTAGCTTACTGAACTTTGACCCGTTAATAACATCAGTCCTTGGTTAACCAATATGATGGCCAATCATTCTTAAAAGCAGCAAAGTTGAAGTGTTACTATTTGGTAACATCAGCCCTCGATTAGAATATTTGCAATACGTAACAGCGTGAACTTGAAGGTTAGCAATCGTTCTCCGAGATATAGGTTTCAGCATTGTGTTAGCCAATTGTATAACCAACGGTAAACAAAGCATTGAGAAAAAGTATTTTGAAACATATCCATTTGCTAACACCAGTTTTTGGTTTCATTGATCGTCAGCTTTTGAACTTCAGCAGAAAATTTCCTTAGACAATAGGATCGCATATATATTTATATATATTTCCGAGCCGTAGCTTCCACGATTCAGTTAGCCAACTGGGTCGACAGTTTATTATTAACATTAATTTTTTCAAAAAGTACGGTCTTGGTTTTGAAATTAAATTGAAGCAACGGATGGAGTTTGAAAGCCAGAAAAAAATGTCATCAATTTCCAACATTTCTTTAGTTAATAGGACTGTGAACCTTTATTAAGAAACAGCACACTAAAAAGTAGTTTAGTTAGGCGTGACCATTTGTTAACGTCAGTTCTTAGCGGTTAGCGTTCCTCTAAAACGCAAATGCTATACTTTGAAGGGAAGCAAACATTTTCCAAGTCCCAGTTGGCAAGATTCAGTTACTCAGTTGTAGCGAACACCTTTATCAAGAAACAGAACACTTATGAAGAAAAAGTTTAATAAAACATTATCATATGCTAACGGCACCCGTCGGTTAGCATTGTTTTTCACAAACAACTGACTGGTTTTGCAGCGCAGCAGTAGCAGCACACTAAGCAGAAGAAGTCGAGTGAGGTTTGAGCATTTAGTGGCAACATTTCTTTATTAGACTTTTATCAAAAAGCAACGGTTCTATTTTGAAAGTCAGTAGAAATGTTCTGAGTCTGAGTTTCCACGCTTCGGTTATCAAATAGCACATCTTTTCCAGGATATAGAGCACTTAAAAGTCCTTTTGGTAACACCATTTTGAAGGTCAGAAGAAATGTTCCGACCCGCGGTTTCTAGGGTTCAGTTAGCCGATTGGATTATCAACCTGTATCAAGGAAAACACACCAGGCAGAAGAAAGCTATTGAGACTTGCTTATTTGGTAATACCAATCCATGGATATAGTTTTTAAGCAACGGCCTAATCTAGTCAGTAGAAATTTTCCGAGTCGCATTTCCAAGATTTAGTTAGCTAACTGGATCACCAGCCTGTATTAGGAAACAGCGCATTTAGCAGAAGAAGTCTACTGAGGCTTCGTATGTGGTAACACCAGTTTTTGATGAGAATAAAAAAAAACAACGGCTGAGCTTTGAAGATTAATGGACACGTTGCGAACCGTAGTTTCCAAAATGTGCTTCGCCAATAGGATCTTCAACCGTCATGTAAAATGTATAAAAAAGTTTATTGAAGCATTAGCATTTGTTAATAGATAGTAGCTATAGCCCTTGGTTAGATTTTTTTAAAATAACTGATTTACTATGGAAGGTCAGTAGACAGCATCCAAGCCGCAATTCCCAAGATTCATTCAGCTAATTCAATAACCCATGTTTCCAGAATAGTGCGTCCTAAGAAGAAAAATTGTGCCAGATCGTTACTATTTCGTAGCATCAGTTCCTGGTTTGCATTCTTTTAAAAAGCCACTGCTAGACTTTGAAGGTGAACGGACCTTTTCCGAGTCGCAATTTCCAAGATTTAGTTGCTCAAATGTGTCGCAAACCTTTATCAAGAAAACGAACACTTAAGCAGAAAACGTTTAATAAAATATTACCATATAGTAACACCACCCCTTAGTTCGCATTGTTTTAAGCAACTGCATTTCTTGAATGGCATTAGAAATTTGTATCGAGGATTTTTATTAGGAAGCAGCACACCAACCAGAAGAAATGGAATGAGGTTTCACCATTTGGTAATACCAATCCATGGTTAGATTTTTGTAAAAAAGCGACGGCATAACCTTGAAAGTCAGTAGACATTTTCTGAGGCACAGTTTAAAAGATTTAGTTAGCCAATAGGATTACACCTTTACCAGGAAACACAGCGTTTCAGAAGCGTTATTCTTTTGTAACACTAGTTTTGAGTTAGAACTTTCTTCAAACGTCAACGGCTTAACTTCAAAGATCAGAAGTCATTTTCGAGTTGTAGTCTCTAAGGTTTAGTTAGCTAACTACAAGATCAACCTGTAATAAGGAAAAGTACACTCAGAAGAAGATATCCTTGGATAGATTTTGCAAACGTTCCGATTCGTAGTTTCGAAGATTCAGTTAGCTAACTGAATCACCAGCTTGTTTTACAAAGCAGCACTAAGCACAAGAAGCCTATTGAAGCTTGACCATGGAGTAACACGAGACCTTGATTAAATTTTTTTAAAGCAACGTCTGCATTTTGAGATTAATAGACATTTTGCGAACCTTAGTTTCCAAAATTTCTATAGCCAATAGGATCTTCAACCTTTATGAAATATCTGAAGAAGTTTATTGAAGTATTAGCATTTGTGAACGGCAGTCGTTGGTTACATTCTTTTTTTTTTCTTAAAAAACAACGAATTAACCTGCGAGTATCCAGTTTCCAAAATTCTTGCAGCTAATTGAGTATTCAATTTACAGAAAAGTGCGCCTTAAGAAGAAGAAGAAGTATACTGCAGCGTTACTATTTGGTATCATCAATCTTTGTTTAACATTTGTTTTCAAAATCGACTGGGCCTTGAAGGTCGTAACTATTTTAATAAACAATTATTACATTTAGATCAGGATTTACTTTAAAGGAGTACTAACTATATTAGAAAATAACAATTACAAACTGGTATTGATTATTATATCGTCGACATTTAGCTGACAACAACGGAAGACTATATAATAGGGAGGATCAATTTTCTTCTTTTAAAAGGTTTGGGGTGGGAAAAGTTGTGTAATGGTCTAAAATAAAGAAGCATTTAAAAAGCTAGTATTTCAGGAAAGGTTTTGTTATGGTTAATTATTTAGGCATAAACATATTTTTAAATTTGTAATATATGGCTTTCTCCGGCTTCTTATAACTCGTCTAAATATTTTTTTTATGTTATCCTAGTAGTAAAACAGCTCTTCGCCTATTTTGCACCATAACTATTACGCAAAGTAACTCGGAACTTGTCACGAGTAGGCGGCTGCAATCCAATTCTAACCCTGCCCATCCAGGCACCTCTCCATGTGGCCATTTAATAATTTTATGTCTATATCACTCTTGGATTTGGTATCAAACTTTGGCATTATATTTCTGAATGCTGTTGTACTACCTATGCCGTCATCCCTATTCTTATCCCCGCAGACTGCAAATGATGCTTGTGTCACTAATTTAACATCTCCCGCAAGGTACGGTGTATAGCTAATGCTTTTTTATAATATAGAAGATCCAGCAAATTCTGTCAAACAGGTGACAATATACGATAATTTATTCAAAATGTATCTACGGCATCGGAAAAAATAAATGCGTGCGGTTCAGAAAAATCATATTAAGCCCTGACGTAGCTCTAGATGAGTCGACGTTATGGGCACGGTCGACGTTGCGTCCCTCGTTCCATGTAGGTGTTCTGGAGTCGACAATGCGGCGGCGGCGCTGCAAAGTCTTGAATTTTTCGGGTAATGTCGCGACACTACCGCCGCCATGTACGTAGCGTCATTTTATACGAGTCGGCGTAGTGGGTACGGTCGACGTTGTGTCCCTGAAGACGGGTCGACGATATGGGCACGGTCGACGCTGTGGCCAACAAATCTCCGTCGACGTTGTGGACGTTCAAAATACCAGGTCGACGTTGTTGGCAGTCGACGTTGTGGACACGACTCGTTTCCATAGGTTCCCTCTGGAAAATTACCAATTTGGCATCTTCTGAGAAAGCATCTATCAGGGTGAGCGCTGTAACTGTGCACTCTTGCCAGTTTATCAAATCCGTGTAAATTCGGCATCAAAATTGAATATGAGAACTTCAAATTTCCTAACAATATTCTTTGATGTTTATTATTTTCCTGAATCCCAATTCTCTTATGTGGATCGAAAACGATCAAAATCGATATATTTTGAGGATGCCACAAATCAATTACTGTGTAGGTTACAACTTTTAAATCGTTACTTAAATATGTTGAACAATGAATGTTCAGAAGTGCCTTAAGGTGCAGATTTGACACGAAATAAAACGTTAGCATACACTGTCAGAGTGTGTTCTGTAAGAATCTTAAGAGTGGCAGATGGTTCCTCAATTCCAATATAAGCACATAATACATGATTTGCGGAGTGAGTCTTCCAACGTGAGACATCTTGCCTGGCGAATTATTTTTCAGATGTGAGGCGAGACTTATCGCCTCCGGAAACTGATTTATTATTAAGATACTTAAGTGATGAATTTAACTCTCTAACTGACCTAGTAATCCATAGAAATGGCTTTTATGACCACCTCCAAAATATATTGATTTCGATTATCTTCGATCCACGTGGGCACGTAAGAGAATTGGGATTCAGGAAAAAACAGGTGGATTTTTCTGAGCGCGCCCTTCGGCGAAGTGCGTTGCGTCGCGAGGTGCTTTTGTGTTGAAGTGCTGTCTTTGATTATCTTTGAAATTGGATTAAGTGCCGTCTTTTGATGTTGTGTTGTGGGTGCTTCTTGGAGTCGTGTCGCTGAGAAACCATCCGAGGGAGAATCAGGAATTCTGGCTTTTAGCGGATTTCTTCTGGGGTCTCACGCAATGCTGGCCTGTGTCGAGGAAGGCTTAGCTGGTCGTAAAACTGCATATTGTTGATGGCAGGTTCCATTACTCGCGTCTGTGGAGGATTAATCTTGCCCACTCCCGTTGGTGGTTACCGGCAGCGTTTTGGTTATTTGAAGCCCTGTTCCTGCACCCCGTCGAATACATTAAGCAGTTGCTGTTTCGATGGCCAGCGTCTTCGCTGCACAATCAAGCAACGGCTCCCGGAAACTCTAAATCAGGTACTGTGTTCTTAAACTTTATAGTGAATTTCATTCCGTTCAGTCTTGTGCCATTTTCGATTTGTGTGACGTAGTACGACAGCTGATCGAGATTTAAATTATGTTTGCATGACGAACCTTCAAATTGGCAGCTTGGCTATTTTAGATTTTTGTGGATCGACCAAAACGGAACGATATTAATAGTAGTTTATTTATCTAGAACGAAAAGTGCCATTTTAAAGGACGAGAAAGTTGTGTACCGCCGTGGTGTCAGCCAAGGACGGAATTATTTGCGAGGACCTTTAAAAACGCTTTTCGTTCGTGGTGAATACAACGGTTTATTTCATACTGCAAGTTTAATGAATTTTAAATAAAAAGTTGTAAATCATTTCAGATTTCATGTCAACAACTGACGTATAATTTTACTTCAACTTCAATAGTTTAGTTGTTCTCTGAATGTAATTGTTTGGCAGTGGTCTATTATTATATTTTTTATCGTACTCTCTCCACTGTCTACGGTGTATATCACACGATGTTTCGGGAGTTTTTACTTTAAAGTACTAGGACTTTAATGTCCCATTTTTTGTACCATAAATAAGTTTTTTCTACTCCTGTAACTAAAATGCCATTTAACATACTAACATACACGTCGCTAAGTGACCTTTTAATCATGCCTTCATAACCTATGACTAAAGAGCCTCTTAGTCATGAGCTGAAGTTGGCAAGGATGTTTTAGTCATGGGGTGAAGTTAGGTTCAAATAGTATTTGCTTTATTAGTCACAGCCAAAACTAAAATCAAGTTAGTTTTCAACCGTCACTTTGACGTTTGTCAAGCATAAGTTAACCTAATATAATAAATGTCAAAATTTTAAAGAAATAATATGATGTTATATTCTCTAAATTTGTGGTCGTAGAAAAAGTATAGTATGCAGCTCGTTTTATAAACTTATTAGTCACTCTTTTATTAAACACTCGCTCCGCTGCGCTTCGCTCGTGATTAATAAAACTCGTGACTAAAATGACGTTTATAAAACTTGATACATAATATACTATTAAAGTACTTGAACTTTAATATTTTACTTTAAAGTACTAATACCTTAATGTTCCATTTTTCGTACCATAAATGTCGGAAAAATGTAATTTTTGACATCAGTATAAAATAAAACAACTTATGTAGCTTTTGCGGTATGTTTAACGATTACTGTTTTTAATGTCGTATGTTAACTTTGTTTATGTTCAACCGTTTCGATAATATTAATTTTGAGCATTATTAACCATTTGCATTTAATTTGGTATTTGGATAACGATTTTGTCTGTCTTTTACCGAATATATTTTATTCTAAATTAGTTATGCGATCTTATTGACTATACCTCATGTTGCATGCAAATTTAGTAGTAGATGTGATGTTTTTCTTTTGTAAGGCGTTTTGGGGGAAGCTAAAGGAATACATCTAAAGTCTGTTTAGCGATTCTGCACGCTCGTAGGAATTGAATACTGCAAACACTTTTTCAGGCCCGTTGACTATTTCCACTTTTAAGTGGGCAGATTTACCGACCTAAAAGTGGTGGCGTCTGGCAAACGACGTATTTATTTCGTTTCCGGGTCGTTTTCCTAATTAAGTTTGTAATGAACTTACCTTCTCCTTCTGAGTGTTAGTCGGAAACTTTTGTTACAGCCCATCTTAACGTAATTGGAGCAACGGATCTGTGAATTTTCCGATTGGTGTCATTTGAGGGTAATTAACGGTCGAGTATTTTGGATGTTAAATTCATGTCGTAACGACGTCTTCTCATTGTAACAAGGCTTCCGCTCCAGATTTTTCTAAATATGGCCAAAAATCATAAATAGAATAATTTGAACTGACGATTCACAATAAAGAATCAACCTTTTAGTATACGAGTTTAAATAAGGAAAGGAATAGTTTTTGCATTGTCATTTTAACACTAAAATAGACGTAAGTAGAAATATGTCACAACTAAAGCGATTTTCATGCTTACTTTAAATCAGCACAATAGAGAAAAACCTTTCCCTTTTCAATGCAACAATTGGGCACTTAGGACAGAGTTAGCAGGAAAATGTCTTTCTGTAACGACAAATATAACCAGCTATTTATTTGGTAAATGGTAGATGAACTACCAAACAAATATTCCACATATCAATATTTTGTCATAAAAACATATAATTTTTTTTTGGGCAAGGACGGTTGCGGATTTGAACAGCACATCGCAGTATGCGTCATGCACAACGTAGTCAGCTGTTGCCATTTTTCCTTAGTTACAGATGTGTTTGTAGAAATTCCTTAATATATAAGCTAGAATGCTGTATTTCCATTTGCATTTTCCTAAACCCTATTTTGAAAATACTTCGCTATTATTCTTATTCCAGTATTTAATCGAAATATGGGGGTTAGCCTTTTTATAAATGTAGTTTATATCAAATTAAAGCTTAAACTCTTGAACAACTGGGCCGGTCTATTTGTCATTTATGTTACCATTTCTAATCCTTGCCTTACCTTTTATGCATTCCGTATTCCATTCGAAAATTGTCGGCTGTGGCTCACTTTTATGCAAGTCGTATCTCGTGTTAATTGAACTCGCCTACGTTGAAGGGCTCTAAAGCGTTACTATACGTAATTATAATGCATTATTAATTAGGGTGGTCTGTGTAATCAGCTCGCAGCAAATGGAACCGGCTTAAGCAATGGACAGACCGAGCACAACATTATCATTAATTCAGGAAAATCATGTTGCGGTTTATACGGGTTTTTATTAAGTCGTTGACCTTCTTACACTGATTGCAGAAACTTTAATTTTGTTAAGGAGTTATTGCTTTAGAATTGTGATATATTCATTTAATTTTGAAAACCTAGTCTGTTTGGAGGTCGTAAATATGCCTCCCGTCCATTAGAAATGGAATTCGAAAGTTTTATTTCGTATATTCTTCATAGTGCCAATAAGTTAGTTGCAACCCACCTCAGTGGATCATTATCCAACGCCATCTAGTTACCGAAGCCCAAGATACTAATGTTTTATTTCAGTGCTTTTAACACGTGAGCGCAGGTACACAATTTTAATTATTTTTAGTTCTTTTGTGTATTTTAACATGTCCAATCCAATTATTAAGGTTCTATTAACAATGCTACTACTAATATTAGCATTAAAAGAGCATGGCATTTATTTACCAATCCAATTTGTGCGACAATTGTAACTGCAAATGCACAACAAAACTAGTTTGCCAGTTATCAGACGTGACTTGACATGACTCGGACACAGGTACAAGAAGAAAATTATGTTCCAATGCGAAGAATGTGGTATTTTTTGCCACTAGTGAACATAATTATTTTTATAAATATCATAAAACAATTTTTATAGTTTATAATTAAATTAAAACAATTAAAATGCGTTTTAGCAGCTCTTTATGGCCAGGAACCACAAATTTTGATTTAATATTTATTAAAGTAGAGGTTTCAGTAAGATAGGTGGAGTTTTTCTGGAATAACTTGAAACATATTGTTTTGTTTAGTTTGTAATGGATGCTGCCATTTCCTGAAAAAAAAAACACTCGCTAGAACTAATTTTAGTAATTATAAATATTGCAACAGTAATATCTTATATCACAACAATGTACAGACTCAAAACACGCTCATTTTTCATTTTTGGTATTTTGAAAATCCTTCCTTCAGTGTTAGGGGATTCTACTGAATCTTCAAAATAGATTGGTAGTATGATTTCGGCCGACCATTTTATAGCACTTATCTGGTGAGATTTGTTCCTTCTGGGGCTGTAGATGTGCTCTGGCATTTTCAATTCATATGGATATAATAATTTCGGAATTATTATAATATCTGTTGATCAGCCTTCAGAAATTGTATGTGAGATTGCTGAAATAAAGCTGGTTATGCTAGGATACAAATTGATTTATATGCAATCACCTACACTTGGTCACGCTCCAACTTTGGTACGTTTCTATCGGTCCGTTTTGAATATCGATTTCGATATTGTGTTATTTCATGCCTTTCTCGTACCCCATAGTGGCTCGTTGGTGCCACGCTCTGCATGTCCCCTCCTGGGCCCTGTACAAAATGTGGATCACCAATCCATAGGCGGTTCTGTACCCCTCAGTTCATGCGGCTGCTTCCAAGACTCAAACCACACGACTTCTTCCTCGTGCTATAACTACCTGCGCCACCCTACTTTGCACATTTACTTGGACGGCTTCTCAGCAGGACCCCCAAGCCCGTAACCCTGGATAGCGGCAGCTCTGTTCTGCGGTTTTTAGTCACATTCAACTCACGAAGCAATACGCATACCACGTTTTGGTTTAGAAGTAATAACAATGCGAGGAAGTACTGGGACAAATTAAAACGCTTGTAAAAGCTGAAACACACTGAGTGTGTCATATACCTTGAGCGCATGGTACCATCCGCGTGGTTTTCACATTCCAATAATTTAGATGTCTATGCGACTGTCTCTCTTTATCGCTCTACTCTTATTTTATGTCACTTGATAATTGGATTACGTGTGCTCGTGGCAAAATTTCGAGTAAAAATCGTGCAGTTTGTTTTTTCACTCCATTTATTAAAATAACCATGTTATCTTCTTACAATATCTAAGACTACCTACATAAGTTAAACTAATAATTCTACGACTAGGTTAAGAATCTACAGAATATCGCAGATTATTTTTTGCACCCTTGAATATCATGCAGAGTGATGTACATACTGTAAATAAACATTTAGGTTACATCAATTTCTGGCACTTTCCTTTATTTATTGTTTTTATAAACCAGCTATATAGTTTAGAAATTTACACTGACACCTGTGTGTTTTCTGGTTTGAACTGTCTCAAACCAGTGGTTCTTCCGGACAACACACCCTAATCCTACTCAGGAACTAGCTGGAAAAGTTTGTTACACCACGAAACAATTCCTGGACCACCGTGTTGTAAAGCAATACCGATTATTTTATTTTATTAATTTTTTTCGTGTACAGAAATTCTCCTTGTAGCAATAATCCAACTTGATGCACCAAGAAACGAGGGACCAAAGGATGGAAACTCGAAAATTTTTACAATGTCTTACATGATGCCCTAAAAGGCAATGCGAACGGTGAATTGAAGATGGTGGTAGCTGACTTTAACTAGAAAATAGGAGCTGGCGAAGAAAGTGATTGAGTAGGTAAAAATAGTATTGGTACAAGAAATTTCAAGGAGACAGACTTTCCCAATCTTTAAACTGTCTGCATATAAGGAAATAGTCAACAGTTGACGAGATTTTATCATACTCAAGAATGAACTGAGAATAGTATATTACGCAACAAGTTCAGTAAAACCACTATTGACTTTTCTAACGTGTTGCTTATACTATTTTATCGCATTTCATAAGAAATGTTAAATATTACATTTTTTCATAAAAGTGACACTAAATTTCAAAAAACCAAGCTGAGCAGAGTTCGTTTCTGTGTACAAAAGCACAATAAGCAGCTCCAGTCGATGTTATGCGTTTGGCAGTACCGAAGTGTATTGTTGGTGACACTGTAAGTCAAATTCGAGGTTAGCAGGTTAGGTTTTGCGTAAGTCTGTGTCAAAGCTGACGCAAAACCTAACCTGCTTACCTCGAATTTGACATAGACTTAGAGTGTCACCAACAATACACTTTAGTGCTGCCAAACGTAAAACGAATCGCTGTTGCTATGCAGAAAATTGTTGCTAATGCAAAAACGTACCATATTTCTCAACAATTTTGAATGTAGAAATTTAGTACATTACCAAATGAAATGCGATAAAATATTCTAAAGCATTAAACCATTATCCTGGTGTGGATGCATTTGGACTACAATGCAGTGAAATTGGATTTTAAAATGAGTAGATTTATAAAACACAATATTACAACAAGAAATTAAATATACAGTGTGGTCCATTAAGTGTGCAACAAATGGGACATTTTTTTATTAGTTGTAAAACCGAAATTTAAATACCGCCAAAAGTTAGTGCATGTTCGATAACCATATCAGATGCCCTTAGAATGGCTTCACGTCAAACAATATACAGGGCAGGACAAAAAATATGTAATTCGTTCAAGAATAAAGTTACCTTATTTCAAAAAATATAGCAAAATTTTATTGAGAAAAGTTGTTTAGAATCAAAAGTTATGCTCAAATACAAAGTCATGGCCTCCTATTCAAATTTTGATGCTTTTTTGGTAAAATTTTCTATTATCCCCGTATTATACATATTTTTACAGCCGCTTTATAAATGCACACTGCACTTGTTAAATACTTTCTTGTAATAAGGTTGTGTTGAATTATGACGACGTGCTTAATATAGATTTAATCAACGCCTTTGTGAATGTTCAATAAAATTAAATTCATACCAGTTTAGTCCAAGTTAGTTCTGGAATGTGCGAGTTCAGCCCGAGAAGGAGTTGAATTGTTTTAGGCTCACGAGCTATGTAAACTTTAAAATATGTAAATTTCTTAGCATTAAGTTGTTTAACTACTAATGGTCAATAACAGTATTGGGATTTATGGAATTATATCTCTTGCATTATTCATGAGCATTATTGGGCCATAACAAATATTGCAAATGGAGTTGAGGGGCTTCGAAGGTTTAGAAACGGGAGAGAAACTGAAGTGATATTTAAAGAATTACTTCCAATTAGAAGAAAACGTTTTTAATCAATAACTCACCTGTATTAATATTCAATCTACTAATTACTGGCAGGTGTAAGTTTGTATATCGCCAAACCAGCATATGTTATTTTTAAACTTGCGCTTTGTTGTTCGAATTTAGATAAAGCCGTTATCTAGTTGGAGAAATTTAGTAAGCTAAATCAAGTAAAAAGCGTTAGGCACTATGGCTTCGTTTGATTTCTTGCATTTTGGCTACCTTGGTCCGCACTCTCGCCGTTTTGCAATTATCGAGACGTCATTGAACTCGTTTTAAACAGTCTTGAGTCGCGCGAAATGGATTAACGATCCGTTGTTATACGTAACTAAACCAAGTAGCAGTCAATTGTCTTCGCGCACCTGCAATATATGTGTTCTTTCTCTCGTTCTATTCTGCTTGCATTTTCTACTTAATCGCACTTGTATACTGCCTATTAACTTTTGTTAAGTTTAGGACTAGTGATTTACGATGGGAAAAAATAGTGTTCTAGCTTACTCGAGCTACCGCGGATTTGTGTGGTTTTCTCGAAGATATTTGGGTCTTAATTACCCATTGAATTTGATTGCGGATTGTCTGGCATGGCGATTTAAGTTTTGGAGTTGTAAGCTGAAGGTATGTGTGCACTTTCTCCTGCTCGTTCTCTATTCTAATGATGTAGCCTAGTAATACCTAGAAATTGTTGATAAACCGGATAAACCGATGGATACCATTAGAAAAAGTAAACAGAAAGTTCCCAAAATGCCTGAAAAAATTGTTTATCGAATGCTATTGCTGTGCCATATCAACTCAAAGAGAATATACCAAGAACTTTATCAAAGAAGATTTTCTTCCTAAATGTAATCTGTCATCGAAAGTATAGATCACCTTTTAATTCGTCTTTGTCAACGAAGGGAATTGACGTTTATTTGCCAATAAAGCCCCCAACTAGCAGATGATGCTATAGCTGTTACAAAACGAAAATTGAAAGAATATGATATCATATTCTAAGCGTGTTGTTAGGATAGCTGACAAGCCTGGTGAAATATGTCTTTTTTCCAGTATTATGCAAAAATTATAAAATTCCAGAATTTGTTGCAAGTAATTTTTATAAAACGATGACTTGAAAAAATAACACTATAAAAGTTAAAGATACAAAAAGAATTGCTCGAAAGAGCTTGCATATACAGCTATTTGAGCAACGTATTCATAAAAGTAGTTGCGGCTATATAGCATTAAAGCAATTGACTGTTAACTATGATAGCTATTATGGTTCCGAAATATTACTTCTGATTTCTACGCATTATTGCTGCGAATGTAGCAACTTTACACTTTTTTTGTAAGGTTTGGATTAGCAATTGATATTCCTTTTTAAAACATCTTTCATATGTAGCTTCAGAGTAAGAGTTTCCATTACCTTTCTGAAATTTTTGAGAGTCTTAATAGAATTGCCGAAGTTATAAGGTCTGTTTGAATTGATAACGCATATCATAAAAATCGTCAATAAAATTAATTCAGATTTGGTTTTAGTGGTTTGGTGAATTTTGCAGCGACTGATTATTCAGGAGTTGACAGTAGTTGGAAATAAATCACCCGAAAACTAAGGTATGAAATAGCTAGTTCTACTATCACGTTCCGGCTGTTTCCTTTTGTTTCTTTTTGTCTTCGCTCTTTGCACTAGTAATCCCAAGATACGCTATGCTAGCTGCCTCAAATAAACGAATGTTGAAGTAGCCGCTTGTCACTGTTTCTCCTATCTGTTGGAAAGCAAAATCAAAATAGTTGGCATCGACAGTGCGTTCTGGTAGACTAATTTGGACGTTTCACGCAAGTAGAAGATACACAGGGCAGGTTTCCTTTGGTTTCATAACGTATGGGTCATAAGTTTTGAGAAAAAGTGGCTTTGAAATTTCTGCTCGATTTTGATGTCTCATCTAGTTGTCGTGAAACCGGTAAACAATTCGTGTTTTGTTGTTATTGAGATTAGTTTTCATGTTGTTAAAAGATCTAAAATTAACCATTAATTTTCGTTTGAATAAAATTTCGTTATTTTGTTGACTAAGCATTTTCTCAAAACTTATGACCCATACGTTACTTCCATGTATCGGATGTCGCAACCCGCACTTCATGTTACTAATGAAATTCAGGTTACTCACTACAGATCTTATATTTGATTATAATTTTACTTTACTACAACCAGCAGTCGTTATCCAATTTCACGTAATTATATTTTTTTAACCGCACAGCGATCATGTGAATAACTTTTCTTCCAATGCGATTCCGTCTGCAAATAATCTTAACCTATAGTACGTGTATTTTAAAATGCTAGTTGATGCTTTTTCAATTATGGCCTTTCGACACTTCGCTGAATCAATTCCGAGGGCTCTTATTTAATCAAATCCTTTGTGATGGCATGCTAGCCGTATACTATTGTTTCATGCTCTGCTTATGTATTAGCTCTTGTCTAAATATTTATGTTACAAGTATTTCGGTGTATTAAATCCATCTATTTACTCAACTTCTTGTTGAGATTCGGCACTAGCTGTTGTTCCCTTGAGTGTTCACTATGTATTTGGAGCATATCTTATGTCGCATCTTGAATATTGTATGTGGTTCAGCGATGTGTGTTACGGCAAGCCGCTGAAGCTGGCGCCGAAGGTTTTCGTTATTTGTGACGATTAATTAAATTAGTGAATTATTTTCCACCCACGGGCTCTCTTCAACTTTTGCTTGTGGGCTATTCATTTATAGATTAAGTTTCGGCGTGGATATTCGCCACAAACCTATTTCGTACGTCTGATACACTCACTACATCTGTCATATTTGATTAATTCAATATTTTTGATTTATGCTTCATATTTAATAGGATTCATACTTCCATATATTTTATTCAAATATACGTAACTACCTCACCATTGCATTTTGATGTCTGGTATATGTTTTACGCGATTGTCTGCAAATTTTACCGAACTAATTCGCATTTCCAACTGAAAACGTGGAAAAATATTTCAGCGTTGCCTGGAAAATTTATAGCTGCACAGTAACCTGGTTTCGTAGTCAATCTGGTCTAAATAAAAGCTAAACGCATTTAATATTCAATCTCCGCCATTTATGAGTACACAGAGAGGGATTTGCTTGAAGAACGCCCATGTGCAACAAATTTTATTATTATTCAATTTCATTTTGATTTAACGTGCTCTCATAAAGAGTGCTTCGCTTCCGTGTTCCCATAGGGCCACCTTATCGCTTGCATATTTGTTTATATATTACGGAATGATATTTTATAGATTTAGTCAGTGATTCCCAGGAAACTAAAACGCGATAGTATGAAACGGACCCCGCTGTTTTATTGCGAAAGTTCTTTCTAGGTCATTAATCTTGAGTTACTCACTGTCGTCTTGATTTTAACTAACTGGTAGGTTTGAGCAATACTTGTAAAGCAAGGTTTCAATTGGAACTTGAATTTCATTTAGTGTAAATCATATAGTTCTATATGTGTTATATCTTAAAAACTATCAATTAATTATTAATGCAACAAGTATGCTATATTTCTTTGTAAAAATGTAAACGCGGTAGATCGCCGTGCTATTTTCAGATTATTCGTATCATCAACTAAATTTACCGCTCCCCTTAGAAGTCGTGGAAGAGGCTAGGATGGATCATTTATCAAGATAATTAAAAGAAATTGCTCGAAGATGTTACCTATGGGAGCAACTAACGTAATGAAGAGATTTTTCTGAACAAACTCTTAAAGCATCTTTTTACATTTCTGGGGAAAGTTCCTTATATCACAGTTAAGCCTGGATAACGCAGCTTCCGATTTCATACAATTCAACAGGGAAAAAAACATGGAGTTTTATTATATGATTTAGAAGATATAAGCCTTTTGTTTATTTTTAAATAAATAAAAGTCAGTTTGTCGTAACATATCGAATAATTAAAACGTTTCGCTATTTTTGATAGCTCCATCAGTTGTATTTACAATTACGACAACATTTTTGCATTTCTGATATAAAGAAACAAAAGTTGGATAAAATATTTTAAATTCCTTGACTTTCTTTACTTATAAATTTTCTGGTTAGTTTTTAATAAAACTTTCCATTATAAGAAAGATATATACCGAGGTTTTTTTAACATTTAGTTATTTTCTAAAATTTACATACTTAAAAAATAGTTATTTAATTTGGTACTTCACATTTTTGTTGTAATGCACATTGCAGAAAAACAAGCATATGGAAGTAACCTTGCATTTATCTACATGATTTATTTAAGCTGTAATAGAGTTTTGCATTTAGCCTTTTAGTTAGTCATTCTGTGATTTGATTATGCATATTAATATACTTTTTCGTTGACCGCTAGTTAATTTCAATATTAATGATTTTTTTTCCTAAAGAAGGATAGATTAATAGACGTCATTAATACACTGTTTTTGATTAATACATTCTTTTTCATGAACTAACTGTTTTTGTGATTTTGACGTTTTGATGATAACATAACAATTAAGTAATAATTGAAAACAACTAGCTCAAGACAAATTCTGAATACCGTGAGAAAGTAGGTTTAGTTTGAAGGGTGGTTTTTGCCCTTCAAATGTAACAGTGCTATCCTTATCACCGTGCTTGTACAGAACTATCTTGCATTAATTTCCGAAGTAGTTATGAAGGGCTTGCAACTCTTGTAACGGCATACATGCGTCATGCCGCCTATAAGAGTTCAAGGAAGACTAAAGTTATATGTGTTTTTTATATGGATGATACCAGAGGTCTCACTGAGTTTTGTTCTTCAAACTTTAAATGTTTCCTTTTCCCTTCTTTTCTAACAAGCTTTCGAACAGAGGTTACATCAATACAAAAAGTTTCCGTTTTCAGCCTCTCCGAATTTGAATAACACCGGGTGATCATGAATGGTTGTGATTTTTTTTCGAAGGTTGGTAACGTTTTCAAAATATTACTTTGGCAGACCTGATACTTAAAACAACACATTGGCTTGCGAAATATAAACAAAACGTCATTTTGACATTTATTTATTTATGCATTTTATAAAATAAAAAAATTCTTGTATGAAAATGGTTTTGACTGTAGAATATAATACATTTATTGTAATGTATCCAGAAGAAGAAGTGGATTATCATGTTTTTTTCACAACATTGTAAAAAGAATACGAGTAGTTGAACGCTTTTTCAGTAGTGGTAATGTAGGAATGTAACGGTAGTTACACCAGATGTTGTGGAAAATGTAAACCAAATTATTACCCAAAATCCTACCTTGCCATACGTCGTTTATCCCAAAAATGGGTGGATATGTGATTTGAATAAACCATGACTTTATACCTTTTTCCATCTCTTCCATTTTAGGTCTTTTCTATGGACCCTTCCGAAAAACCTGAAAAATGATTTTCATTTACATCCCTACAAATATTCGGTGGTCCAACAACTCCTATCTCCTGATTTTTTTTCGAAGAATCCAATTTTGTCATTGGTATAACAAAATGTCCGAAATAAAGACATGAAACAACTTGTTTTTTTCTGATGAGGCTTGATTCCATCTTAATGGATATATACATTCTCAAAATTATAGAAGTTGGTCAGCAAATAATCCCTACAATGTTATTGGCGAGCCCCTGCATTCAGTAAAAGTTGGTGTTTGGGTTGCAGTGTCCCGAAAGGCGAATTATTGGCCCAATTTTCTTTAATGAAACAGTTAATGCTGAAAGATACCAAAGACTTCTTCTTGAACTACTTATAAACCAGTTGGACGATGTGGAACTAACAAATGGTTATTTCCAACAGGACTCAGCCGCTGCCAACAAGGCACGGATAACAATTAATTATTTAGAACAGTTTTTCCCAGAGCGATTAATTACAGTAGGATTATGGCCAAGTCGATCACCTGTTATGACCCACTTGATTTCTTTTTATTTCCTTTTTTAAAAAACGTAGTCTTTAGAAATCTAGTTCAGAATTTGCAAGACCTGCAACAAGCAATTGAGCCTGCAGTGGCAAACATAAGACCTGAAATGCTAGGAGACGTTTTTAGTAGTTTTCATAGAAGAATTTACTGTTGTGTACATGAAGATGGACAACATGTCGAACAACTGCTCTAAGCACTTACCTTAACTGCTTTTTAAAATTCATTATTTTTTCAATTTATTCAATAAATGCAAGATTCTTACTCTTGATGTCATTGCTAAGTGCGCACGCCTATATAAATGTCAATTGTGGCGTACGGAGAAAATTATCAGCAGGGTAACGAACATTAATAGTGCCAACCTAATAAAAAAATCACAACCATTTATGATGACCTGGTATATATCCTACAACTTTAGATCCCACCCCTCATACGATTTAATTTTCTCAGCTTTTTAAATTAGCAAAAATAATACTACAAGATCATGCAATTTAAAATCTTTTATAGTATATCTCACGAAATCCTGCTGTGCATTTTCAAACCATAGCATGGGGTCCATCTCGTTAAGTAACTATGGGAATTTGAATTCTACATGACAACCTTACAGGTCAAAACGCCCCATTTTCTTCATCGTGTCACTCGTCACAAGAAACTTATTAAACTGAATTTTTAAGAGAGGTATACAGAGATAGAACCGCGCCGTCAATAAAATAATAGAACAACGAACTGTACACTGATCCCTTTTTATCGTTCGAAATGCGTACACGTACCGTTGACAGAACAATTGACATGTTACACGGCGAACTCGCTCGATCCTGGATTTTGGGGTGGAGCCTACGAAAATGATGGCTCATTACGAGTTTCCCGGCCACCAATAGGAGCCTCAGCCGCCTGGCCACCAACATATAAATATACGCAACTTTCGAAACAATCTTGACTGAATCCCACCGGTTGTTCTACGTACCAAAGACAACTGGACCGCCATGTCTGCCGCCTTCAGAGAGAGAAACATTACCTTCCTGAAGACAAAAAGCACCCAAGGGGGCATCAGTGTCCATCCTGCATCCGGCGATGATTACCGTAGAATTACAAAGTTTCTGACAGAAAAGAGCTTGCCTTTTCACACATTTCAATTGAAGGAGGATAAGCCCCTAAAAGTCGTTATAAGGGGCATCCCTGAACCCATCAAAGAGGCCGAGGTACAGGACGACCTCATCCAATGTGGAATCCCCGTCAAGTCGCTGCACCGCATGCGCCTAGGAAGGGACAGGATACCGATACCACTAGTGTTAGTGCAATTACAGAAGACAGTAAATGCCAAAACCATTTTTGACTTAAAGGAAGTGCTTCACCTCCGGGTAAACATCGAGTCGCCGAGATGTAAGACCGCGGTAGGACAATGCCACAGATGCCAAAAGTTCGGGCACTCACAGCGATGCTGCAGTGCCGCACCCAGGTGCGTAAAGTGCGGTAGTGATCACCACTCGAATGACTGTACTAAACCGAGAGACACACCAGCGACCTGTGTAAACTGTAACGGAGCCCACCCGGCGCACTACAAGGGTTGCAGTGCGTACCTTAAACCTCCTGCACCTAGGGCACCCGCGCACGGCTACGCCAGTGCGGTGAGTAGTGCGACAAACAATGACTCGATCAGTGCTTCAAGTGGCGCTTTAAAAAGAACTGCGTCGTATAGCGCAAAAGTCAGATCTAATGCAACCCCCGTGTATGCAGCCTTGTCGCCAGCAGCTGCTGCCCCTGCACAGCCCAATCCAAACACCACCTTCAGTGAGACCAGCTGTAAGCCCCAATACCTGTCCAGCCTAATTGCGCTGCTTTCTGCCATCGACTTTACCAAGCTGGCAGCAGTGGCGAAAAAAGTTCTCTCCGCCATCAGTGGAGCCACCTCCGGCGCTGAAATGCTTTCCGACCTCCTGAGCTGTGCCCAGAACATCGGCAACCTATTCAAAGCAGTTAATGGATAGACGACCAACACAACCAAACTCGTTGCAGATGGCATACTGGAATGCCAATAGCCTCTCCAATAAGAAAACACGATCTCCAGAAGTTCGCCGACCGCTATGAACTAGACGTCCTACTGATCAATGAAACGCACCTCCGAGCCAGCGGCAATATAAAACTTACCAACTATCAGATATATCGCAACGACAGAATAGATTCCAGGGGCAGGGGCACTACCATCCTTATTGAAAGGTCTATTGAGCACCACGTTCTCGTAACACCTGACCTGTAGAACGCTGAGGCAACTGTCATATGCGTGCAAACCAGAAGCGACGGACCCATCAACTTGGTGGCGGTCTACAACGCTCCGAAACGCAAACTCCTGCAGCAACACCTCGCCTGCTACTTGAAGGTGGCACTCCCACAGTCATAGCCGATGACTTTAACCCCAAGCACGCCTCCTGGAATAGCAGAGTGGAAAACCAAAATGGGCGTATTCTTCATGCGTATACCGAAAACCGAGTCATCGTCGTAGATGGCCTACTCGAACCGACGCACTGCGGTCCCACCGAGAGACCTGATGTACTGGATATCGTGGTTATCAAGGATGTGAATCTCCGCCACCAGATTACCAACATTAGTGAGCTGGACTCAGACCATAACCCGGTGCTCCTTAACCTAAAAGGCGACGGAGACGACCCCGCCAAGGAAGCTACCAACATCACGTGGCCGGCGTTCACCAAGCACCTGGAGCAAACATTTGAAAATATCACCGTGATCCAAACGACTGAGAAGTCCTCACAGTCCGCATGCAGGCCTCCATAGGTTTTGCCACAAACGCTAGGCTAGCGAAATATAGAAGAAACTTCCTCCCGAAGCGCCTCCGTGACCTCATCAAGGAGAAGAACAGGGCTAGAAGAAAAGCACAGAGGACAAAGGACCCAGCCCACTGCCAAAGAGCAAACCGTTTGGCCACTGAGGTAAAAATCGGGCAGCCCAGTTCCAAAACAAACGCTGCGAAGACACGCTAGAATTTCTCGCCACCCAGGACAACTCCCTATGGAGGATGCCCAAAGCGTTACGAACGAAATCGTCACCCCTGCCCTCGATCCATTTCGCAAACGGGCTAGTGTTCAGCAGGCCGAAGCATTCGCCGACAATCTAGAGCAGCAGTGCAGCCCGAATTATCGCGACGTGGACCTGGACCACGTACATCAAACGCACCAGAATGTCAGAGTTTGCCTTAGCCAGGTGGACCAGCACCACCTAGAGCCAGCATCCCCGCAAGAAGTGGGAAACTCTATCACAGTCCTCAAAACAAGGAAAGCCCCAGGCCCAGATGGAATCCCAAACATGGCTCTCAAATGAAGCTACGGCATTTTCCAACCTTAGGGAAATGCGCCGATGTTGTCGTCCTCCACAGGCCAAGCCAATCAAAGAGCTTCCCACCAAATTACCGTCCCATCAGCCTGCTACTAACGCTGGGAAAGCTCGCCGAGGGCATCATACCCAAGCGGCTCAAAGTTGCCTGCCAAGAAATGAATCTAATCCCCGACGAGCAATTTGGCTTCAGGGAACATCACAGCACGATTCACCAGGTTCTGAGGGTAGTGGAACACATCACTGAGGGTTTGAAGAAACAATCCACTGCAGCAGTTTTCCTAGACGTCTTTACGGCATTTGACAAGGTGTGGCACAGGGGCCTTCTGTATAAGATACTAGAAGCAAATATACCACGAGCTCTCTTACCTAAAGAAGCGCTACTTCAGGATCAAGATCAACGGTACCAGATCCTCGCAGCGGAACATCACCGCCGGCGTACCACAGGGGTCCCTGCTGTCACCCCTTCTGTTTACCATCTTTGTGCATAACCTAACCAAGACGCCAAACTCAAAACTGGCCCTCTACGCTGATGATACGGCAGTTCTGACGAGCTCCAAGAGCCCACAACTTGCAACTCGACACCCCCAAGAAGCCATCGATGCACTGGAGAATTGGTTTACCACCTGGAGAATTGAAGTAAACGCGGAGAAGAGCGCCGCCATCTTCTTCACGAAAACAAGATATAACAATGTTCGACCAGGCAATACCTTGGAAGGCGCAAACAAAATACCTTGGAGTCATCCTGGACCCTAAAATGATGTGTGGCCCGCACATCGCGCACTGCACAAACCAGGCCAAGGCAGTCACGGCGAGCTTGTATAGCTTAACCAATAGCAGAAGCAAGCTTAGCCCAGAAAACAAGCTAACCATTTACAAAGCCATCATCAAGCTTGTGATGACGTACGCCGCAACCGTCTGGGGCTATGTAGCGAAGACTCACGTCCAAAAGCTCCAAGTTATTCAGAACAAGGCCCTGAGGGGTGTCGTTGATGCGCTCTTGTACGTTCCCAACCAGCAACTACATGACGATCTCCAACAAATCACGATCGCAGACTTTATCGTGGAAACGGCCACGAAGTTTTATGGCCAGTTCATTTAAATCCAAATCCGTTAATCGGGCAACTGGGCGACTACGATGATGGTGCTCGCCACCGACACAAGCGCCCCAAGATGGTGCTACTGCCCTGAGAATTTAAGGGCAAACTGCCGTTAGCAGCACACAAAATTCCCACGCCAAAGTCCTAAACAGATGAAAGAGGTAAGAGACCCAGTTTCGGTACTCCGGTTGCCAAGAAGTCCATCATCGTCCACTATCTTGACTTCCTGGCAGTCATTAGACTCGGAAGACAGTTACTACTTGGGATTAGACAGATTGAGGCGCAAGTAGTAACAAAGCTCTGATCGTCGCTGCCTTCTGGGTTTCGCCGCTGTGACCGACGTCCGACCACGGGAGATGCCGAGCTAGCCAGCTGCTGTTCCGTGCCGCCGCCAACGTCCGGGCACCTGGAGATCCACGCTAGCGCCGTTCCTCGACGCCGGAGCGCGTCGTAGCCGTCGCTGGAGCGCGACATCATCCCCGCCGCCTGAGAGTGGTCTCACACACTGGATAGTGTTGTGCCTGTGGAACTTTAGTGTAGGACCTTAGTTTAGTTTAGCAAGTAAGTTAGCTTTAAGTTGTCTTAGTCTTAGTGTGTATATATTTTCTCACCATATATTTTCATTGTGTGTATTTTGTGTGTAGCACTGTGACCGTGATTCCACTGCTCGCGGTTTACATCACCTGTGTTACACATACTCTGTATTTATCTTTGTGTCGAGCGTTAAGTGATTGTTGCTCATTAGGTACGTCAGCGTGACGTAATACGCTTTCACTTTCACTTAACGCCCGCTGTTATTTCTGTGCCTATATATGCATTGACGATTTACGTGCTACTGTAATACACGTCTCCACGTGTAACTTCTTACATTTGCATTTATACGCATATCTCCATATACATATAGATTTATCTGTTTATGTGTTTGTTTCGTTTATGTGCTTACTCGTAATAAACACATTCCTTTTATATATACTCTGAGACTCTTAATTGACTCTTGCGCCAACAGTGTACAGTGCAACGCCGGACAGTTTAGTGCCGCGATACTAGGTGGTGACAGATAACAAGAAGCCCCTGCAAATAATTAGCTCTGGCTCTGAGCTACCCTTAAACTGTCACCAGTAACTGGAAAAAGCACCTTATTATGTTACAATGGAACCCCATAGCGAGACGAACTTATGAGCTTTACGTGGGCTAAGCCCAGAGGTCCTTTGGGTAATAGAACACTTTGATGTGGGGAGAAGTCCTAGGACCACCTTGGGACGACTACAGTTGGACACGCTCTAGGCCTTACGAAGCCATTATCCCACTGGATAAATGGTATAGCAATGATCTCAGGTGTATGCTTATCCACTTGAACGGTTAAGGGTACACAATAAAAATGTTGCGATCAATTCAAAATGTTTATTAATGTTGTAGCAATGTTTCTACAGTCAACCGAACTTGGTAGTTTAGTTTCAGTTCAACTATTGTTTAAATCCCACGACATTATAATCACCTGCATATTGTAATGAGAAATAGAATGCATTATAATCGTTTAGAGATTTTGAGACATTTTTGAAGTCTATATTTATTTATTTATTTATTTATTTATTTTTTGGAAAACTTACAGCTAATATACATAAATAGGTATAATCAGCAATAACTAGTAGCCATTTTACAGTTTTCGCCTATAGTTAATAATATAATAATTTTAGGCAACACAAGTTGCAGAAAAATAAAAAACAGATATTAAACTTAAATTGTTAGTTACTCTATAAAACATACTAACTTAAGAACCAAAGAACTCTGATGATACTCGCTTTTTTACCGAAGCAGAATTCGTGAAGAACAAATCAAAATCATAATTTTTGTTTATTTTGTTAAATTTATCGCTAGCTCTGTGGATGAAAGAATTTTGCCTATAGCTTGTTCGTACACTGGGCGTAGACAGGAGAATTGGATTTCTTGTTATGAATACTGGAGTACATAGAGATATTTTGCTTAATAATTGAGGACAATCTATGGAGCCGTTTGCAATATTCATTAAACAAGTAATATTAGTGACGTCCCTGCGTATTGAGAGAGGTAGAATATGATGTCGCTTACACCTTGACAAATAATCAGAATCTCTAACTCGACTTTTAAATTCGATAAAGCGTAAAAACCTTTTTTGGATGTTTTCAATGCGGGAAATATAGATTTCGTATCGAGGATTCCATATTTGCGAGCAGTATTCGAGAAGGCTGCGTACATACGCACAGTAAAGAATTTTTATAGTTTTGACTTGAGAGAAGTCAGCACATGATCTCATGATAAAGCCCAGTGCTTTTGATGCTTTTGAGACGATGTGATCAATGTGCCTGTCAAATAATAATTTTGAATTGTGAATTACACCTAAGTCTTTAATGAATTCAACTCTATTGATAAGTTGGCCTCTGAGATAATAGTTAAAATTCAGAAAGTTTCTTTTTCTAGTAAACGTTATACAGTAACATTTCGACACATTAAGGTCAAGCTTATTATCGAGACAATATTGATCTAGCCTGAGTAAATCGCTTTGAAGGGCAGCTGCATCCGAGGCATTATCTATACGTTTTAAGATTTTCATATCGTCTGCAAATAATATAAATTTGGAGAAAAGAAAGCATTTTCCTATGTCCAAAATAAATAAAATATAGAGTAAAGGGCCCATTAAAGACCCTTGCGGAACTCCTGAAGGGACAGTTGTCCACCCAGATGTGAAACCATTAAGTACTACTGCCTGAGAACGATTTTCAATGTACGACTTAAACCACCTGAAAAGATTTCCGTGAATACCGGCGCTATGAAGTTTATTGAGAAGGATAGTGTGGTCTATCCTATCAAATGCCTTGCTATAGTCCGTGAAGATTGTATCAACTTGGGCCGGAACTGCCATGTTCTCGGATATATACTCATTTGATACTAGCAGATTAGTTACTGTTGAACGCTGCTTAAGAAAGCCGTGTTGTTCAGGACTAAATATTGGTTTCATCGCTGAATATATTTCAGTATAAACGATTCTTTCGAATATTTTGGCAAAAATGCACAATTTTGATATGGGTCTATAATTTTCTATTCTATTTCTAGATTCTTTTTTGTGAATGGGAGAGACGAAAGCCGATTTCCAAACTGAGGGCACGACGCCCTCTTTGATGGATCTATCAAAGAGTATAAAAAGAGGAACGGACAGACTATCAGCACAATTACGAATTAAAATTGGCGAAATGCCGTCGGGTCCAGCAGATTTATTTGTATCTATAGATTTGAGTAGTTTTAGTACTCCATCCTGATGAATTTCAATATTGGAGATGCTAGTAGGACTTATGCTAGGAGGATAATCAACTTGGATGTTATTCGTTGAATTTGTTTCCAAATAGGTGGATTGAAAGTAGGTGGAAAATAAATTACATACGCCCTCCCCCGTTTGTGCCGATTGGTCGCCATACGTCATAACAGCTGGTATTGCATTCGTATTATTTTTACGTTTGATAAATGACCAAAATGCTTTAGGGTTCTCTGAGATAGAAATTTCGATGTTAGCAGTGTAAGACTTGTAACACTGGGATTCTAGACGTTTCGCTCGTTGTCTAAGTAGAGAAAAAGTTGCATAATCGGACAAGTTACCATAGATTTTATATTTACGGAAGTATTTTAATTTTTCTTTCATTATTTTTTTCAGAGGGGAGCTATACCATGGAGGAAACTTATCATTAAACTGCAATTTGTGTTGAATATATTTGTCGCGTAAATCTGAAATAGCAGAATTTAAAAAGTGTAGGGCATCGTCTATAGTTCCCGATGTCAATTTACTTGCCCAATCGATGTTGTTTAAACTTTCATTAATTGCCGCGTAATCACCTGAGTTGTAGAAGTATTTCATTCTACATTGCTTCTTCAAAGATGGTTGACTAATGAGATCGACTTCAATCGACAAGGCTTTGTGATGCGGGTCTTCCGGTACTAACGGGTCACAACAACTACACACTTTCAAATATTCGTTAGAAAATATTAAATCTAAAATTCTGTCGTGCGCGTTTCTAATCCCATTAAACTGGTTAAAGGAGCAAAGATCAATTGTATCTAAAAAATTAGCTTGCGTTTCACCAGTTGAGTTAGAGTAAGTAAACATACCGGTGTCACTTTGCGGGGCCCAATTTATGTTCGGCAGATTAAAATCACCCATTAGGATAAACTTACTGGACGGACTAGATAAAAATATTTCGGAAAGCTTTTCAGAAAAGATTTTTAATTGTATTGCGAAGGAATTCCCCAGGTTCTGAGCACACAGATAGAGAGTACAAATGTGTAGGTCGCAGGATAAGAGCGATGGGCCCAGACGAAAACTTATCGTTACCCAGATGTCTTCAGCGGAGGATCGCCACTCAGGCCTCTCGACCGCAGCAAGTCGCCGGTTCACTGCTAAAATGACTCCGCCGCCGAACGATTGTCCCATAGCAGCATACTTTCTGTCCCGTCTCCAAACTAAATATCTATCGTCAAACAACTCCTCATTTTTGATACCGTCAATAAGCCAACTCTCGGTAATTGAGATAATATCGTAAGAATTCAGTAAAACGTTTCTTAGAAATGTAGTTGTTTTTGTACGCAGCCCTCTCGCATTTTGGTAATAAATGCTAAGAGGGAAGTTGAATGCAGTAATATTGATTAATATCTAAATAATTCAAGAATATTCCCAAATGAAAGATTAACAGCAGGTAATTAAAACATGGAATCCTCATAAGAACGATTGCTAAAGTACAAAGTAGCTGATATATGTATATAAGTTTGCGGCTATTAGCAAGTGAGATAGATATCTGTATTAAATTACTTAAATGAATATTACAAATTGGTGAACTTATTATGACACAACCTACGTCCAACTCAAATAAACATGCAAGAAATCCAGTAAACATTAATACTAATGCGCTTAACACACTGACGCACCCACATATAATAGCCCAATGGTACATCAACATAAGGTACAAATTTATTAGAGAAAAAGTAATATTTAGGGCAGTTAGGCAAACATACATCCAGTTTTTACCCAAGAAATGCGAACATAAAACACAATAGCAAGCGATAAAAAGTAGTTTGGCTCTCAAACTTCTAAGAATCAAGAAAATACCACACATGGCAAAACTTAAATAATTTCTATTATAACGTAAATTTAACTCGAAGACAAATTGTCGCGCACGAATTAGAAAATTTTTTGCAAATCTTCTTCTGCTTTGATAGAAATAATAGGGGAAGTCGCATTTTTTCTTATTAGAAATTTGCAGTGTTTTACCCACACAAACTGAATTTTTTTTTCTTTCGCCGCTAATTTTGTTTTAGTAAGCAGTCTTTTGTTATCTTCGGTAAGATGGTCATTTACAAAAATATTGTTGTTCCCTCTCAGGCCAATGTCCGTTGGTTTAAGTGATTTTATCTTACGTAAAGCCGCTATAAAATCTTCTTTGTCGTAACGCTTGTGAAAATGCACAATGATAGATTTAATTGAATCTGATTGCCTGGAGGGCACCCTGGTGATAAAGTTGATTAACTCCTTATTCAATTGACATTTTCCCAAACCACTTATCTTTTCAACTAATTCATACAGATTTTCTCCTTTGCTATATGGAACACCTTTTATCTCAGCGTTGCTGCTTCTGAGCCACTGCTCTTTATTATTTAGCTGATTTTTTAGTTGGCTAAGTTGCTCCTGCAGAGAAGTTACATCTTTATTACTTTCTTCCAAGTGTAAGACTCTTGCCTCCACCGAATTCAATTTAGTCGAGTGCTCATTTATAGACTCATGTGCAAATTCAACCGATGTTTTGAGTGTCGCTAACTCGGCCTTGACCTCCTTCACATCGTTCACCAGTGTCTCCAGCGGGGCCAGCTTGAGAGATAAGCGCCTGAGTTCCTCCATTATCCCTTCTAACGTGGGTGGCGTCGGCGATGCTGCAGATGCCTTGCACGATGGGCAGCGCCAGGTTGATCTCCTGTCCCCCAGCTTTCTGAAGCCTGCTTCAGTCACACCGGAACATGGATAGTCAAAGTGCTTGTAACAAGCATTACACTTAGGGCCGTCCACCATATCTTCGTTACATCGGCCACACTTAAACATTGCTATGCTGCGTAAAACGCAAATTTAGTTTGCGGAAAGAGCCACGGGCCACACGATGCGTTCGCTTCGCCGAACTGCACTTTCCCTAAGTTTCCTGGTAAATTAGAAACTCGGCAACGTCGCTTTTAATTCGAGCGCTCCGTTATCACATTAATCCAACTGAATTGCGTTAAATTATAACTCGTTACCTGGATTTCTTTGCCTTCTTCACTTCGTGTGACTTCTTGCTACACCAGTGTTACTTTCCAGCACGTGTCTAATTTTAATTAACTTAACAGAGGTACAAAGAGCTATTTTTCCTTGAGTAAACACAAGTAAGAACTCTTTAGCAAGGTTGCCAACAACTATACGACAGCATTTCACTGTTATTGTCGTTTCAATGTTGGAGATATAACCATGTTTTGCAGAAAAGGTTAATAGTAGAATTAACTGAGTGGATAATCAACTAAAGCTCATGCCAAGCATCGGAAGCTTAAAAATTCAGCAAAAATTTAAAGTTCAGTGACAAGTTCCAGTTTTCGTTGATGTTCTGTGGCGCTAGTTTGATAGTTTTGGAAACACTAGATAAGAGACTACAGGTTTAACGGGACGGCGGCTTCAAGCAGACATCACTTATTTGCACATAAAAATTAACCTTTTAAACTCATTCCAAATTGATTTTTGTCGAAATACGTATTTCGCAGTTGTTAGATATTTGTGTGGTGAGGGATTTTACCGAATTAGTGATAAAGTATGAGATACGAATTTTCTACCAAGAAACGACGTCGTTCCTATGTATGTTATATAATTATTCATCGTGGTGGCTACTGTCTGCTATACACATCACCATTCGGATGGTCATAAGGCTTATATTCTAACATGCGAGTCAGAAAAAATATTTATTTACATTACCTTTGAAGTAAATTCTTGTTCTCTTAAGCCTACCTCCAATACCTCTCTGTTGAAAAAAGTTTTAATTGCGTGCATGTTCAAAATTCAAAATTATCGATTATAAAATAGTGGTTTAATCGTTCAACAGATAAAACAAAGTCACTAGCAATCAAGGTTTTCTATTTTTTGAAATAGTTTTATATTATTCTAGTTCGTCAGTTTTTTATATTCTACTGAATTAAGTAGATAATGAAAGTTGTTGCCTGTGAATTTGATTAGAACCCGACGAAGTTGAACATTTATCTGGTGACCCTGACGTGATTTTTAACTGAAAAAGATCGACAGGCTCGGTAAGGCGAGGCCTTCAGTTCGAGCATCTTTTACTAGGACTTGTTCAACGCTGCCTTGCGTGCTAAAGAGTGAGACAGAAACTGCATTTGGAGAAATTGGAGTGATTCAATTAGCAACTCAATTATGATTTATTGAATGAGGGTTGTTCAGATGGTCACTATGCAGCAGAGGTCGACGATGACGAAAAGTACGGATAATCGAACAGTTTTATCCTCTAGTGGGCTATGCAGTTTTAACATTGAAAATGTTTAACGAATTGGAGATGTGACGCTAGTACGGAGCTCTTCTAAAGATTTGTGTGACCTTCGGAAAATGGGCACTTTTCGCGAATTTTTGCAAGTTGTACGTATTGCAGGTCTCATCTTGAAGATCTCGTCAAAGGCGAACTTTCTGGGAAGGTGATGAAAATGTAAGATTCGAGGGGGGCAAAAAACGAGGTTTAAAACGATTTTTTGGACACGAAAGCGTTCGGTGCTGTTACATCGCATACTTTTTGAAAGATCTAAATGTGATTTGGGGCTAGTTAAAAAGAGGATAAACTAACGCTCATCGTACTGGCTGTTTGTTGGAGTCTGCAATGCACATGAGCGAAGTTACAGGGGTAGAAGGCTGAGGTGCATTTGTAGCAAATTGGATGTTCGCATAAACAGGAGGAAAGAAAAAAATGTAAAATTTTGTTTTTGACAGTATGTGGATGAATCTGTGGGGTTTAAGAATTTTGCGACTCGGGTGAATTTAGGGGTTGCAGAATGGAGAAACCGTTATAATTATCAGAAAATTGTGAATAATATTTGCGTGCGATGCGCTGTTTGGACACTTTCTACGGTCGATTTTATTTTTTCAGAGAATTTGGGATGTGGGCATATGGCGGCCCAGGTGAATTTGGGGGTTGTAGTGGTTGCAAAATGGGAAATACGTTATAATTATCAGAAAAAAGTTAAAATCAATATTTGCATAAAATTCGCTGTTTGGAGACTTTCTACGCGTCGATTGTATTTTTTTAAGTGAATTCGTGATGTGGGAATTTTGCGGCCCAGGTGAGTTTAGGGGTGCAAAATGGGGAAAACGTTATAATTATCTGAAAAACCTTAAAATCAATATTTGTGTGAAATTCGCTATTTGCAAACTTTCAACTGCATTGTATTTCTTAAGAAAATTCGGGATGTGGGAATTTTGCAGCCCAAGTGGATTTGGGGGTTGCAAAATGAGGAAAACCGTTATAATTATCAGGAAACATTTAAAATTTATATTTGTGTAAAATACGCTGCTTGGAAGGTTTCTATCGGTCAATTGTATTTTTTAAAAAAATTCGAGATGTGTGAATTTTACGACCCATGTGGATTTGGGGGTTGCAAAGTGGGGAAAACGTGATAATTATCAGAAAAACCTTAAAATCAATATTTCTGTGAAATTCACTGTTTGGAGCCTTTTTACGGATCGATTCTATTGTTGAAGAGAATTCGGGATAGTGGAATTTTGCAGCCAAGGTGGATTTGGTGGTTGCAAAATGGGAAAAACGATATAATTATCCGTAAAATAAATATTTGTTTGAAATTCGCTGGAGATTTTGTGCTGGTCGATTATATATTTGAAGAGAATTCGGAATGTGAGAATTTGGCGGCCCAGGTCTATTTGGGGGTTCCAAAATGGGAATAACGTTATAAAGATCAGAAAAACCTTAAAATCAATATTTCTGTGAAATTCGCAGTTTGGAGACTTTCTACGGATCGATATTTAGGATGTGGGAGTTTTGCTGCCCAGTTAGATTTGAGGGAAACAAAATGGGAAAAACGATATAATTATAGGAAGAAATTAATATTTGTATGAAATGCGCTGCTTGGAGGCTTTCTACTGGTCATGTTTATTTTTTACGAGAATTCGGGATATGGGAATTTTGCAGCCGAGGTGGATTTGGGGTTGCAAAATGGGAAAAACCGTTATAATTATCAGATAATTTTTAAAACTAATATTTGCGTGAATTTCGCCATTTGGAGACTTTCTACTCGACAATTTTAGTTCTTAAGAAAATTCGGGAGGTGGGAATTTTCCGACTCACGTAGATTTGGGGGTTACAAAATGGGGAAAACGTTATAATTATCAGAAAAACCTTTAAATGAATATTTGTGTGAAATTTGCTGTTTGGAGGCTTTCTACGGGTCTATTGTATTTTTTAAGAAAATTCGGGGTTATGGAATTTTGCGGCCCAAGTTGGATTTTGGGGTTAGAAAATGGGGAAAACGTTACAATTATCAGCAAAACCTTAAAATGAATATGTGTGTGAAATTCTCTGTTTGAAAGCTTTCTACTGGTTGACTGTATTTTTTAAGAGAAATTGGAATAGGGTAATTTTGCGTCCATTTGAATTTGGGGGTTGGAAAATGGGAAAACCGTTAAAATAATCAGAAGAACTTTAAAATCAATATTTGTGTGAAATTCGCTGTTTTCTGCCGTTCGATTGTATTTTTGAAGAGAATTATAAATGCGGGAATTTTGCGGCGCAGATGGATTTGGAGGTTGGAAAATTGGGCAAGCAGTTATAATTATAACAAGTCCGAGTCCAGAATTTCGAGACGAGTATGGAAAAGCCACTTTCATACGAGTTTCGTATATTTTTTCGTACACTAGCATACAAAACGGAATAATAAATGTATCCTCTCATCTGAATTTGCCGTAAAATATATTAATTAGAAAGGGACACTTTGCGGTATTTGTACGGCAAAGTAAAATTCGTACGGCAAAGTGCTACTTTGCCGTACGAATACTGCACAATACTACTTTGCCGTACGAATACCGCGAAGTGTTACTTTCTAATTAATCAATTGTACGGCAAAGCAGCTCTTTCAATGCTAGTGTACGAAAAAAACCTTAAAATCAATATTTGTGTGAAATTCGCTGTTTATAGACTTTGTACTGTTCGATTGTATTGTTTAAGAGAGTGTGGTATGTCGTTGTGAGGAGGGAGTTACCTTATTTTCTCAATTTTTAAATAAGGAAAATGTGCATTTTTTTACTCTGGCCTTGCAAGTAAATGACAAATAGCGTGTCGAATTGTATTTTTCTCTAAAAATAATAATAATTTGTGGGTTAAGGTCATTGCTGCGCTGCATTTGTTCGCAGAATGGTAGTGGCCACTGGCAGGTTTGGAATCTCAATGTCAGCTGTTGGTACTAAAACTTAATGCGGGATTGTAATAGAAAAAATTGATGGGGACTTAAAAAATATATACATATACATAATTATGTATATTTGCGGAAAATGCAAAGTGTCTTAGTTTAGACAATGTACTGAACAATTAACATAAAACTAAACATACGTATCGACTAAACAACTTAGAGATCTATTCACATCTAATCCCTCTTTCACACTGCCCTGTTCCTCCTAATGAAAGCATCTTCGCTCCAGTTCTTATATTTGCTATTAAATCACTTTTCATGATTAAACAAAATAAACTATGAACAATAATATGTGGAGCCACCGATCGGATGGCTTGTAGTAATTAGTCCAGTCAAATGGTAGAAAATAGGGGAAAGTTTTGGTGGAGTTTTGACATTTGGTGTCTATATGCTTTTTGAATCGCTGTACACGACTATCAGGTTTTCCAACAAGAATTTTGACCGGCTGAACGATTGGTCCGAGAAAAAAACCTCACTTGCATAAAATGTAGCGAATTGTATCTTCTTTCATTTCAAATGGGTTTAATATTTACGAAATTGGATAGTTTTTGATGAATTTTAGACAAACTAAAAAAAATCTCGTTTTTACACCGTTTTTGCCCAAAAAACTTGTTTCCGCTCAAAAAAATTTTTTTTAAAGCTGATAGTCGTGTACGGCGTCCCAAAAAACATATAGGAATCAAATATTAAAACTCCACCAAAACTTTCTTCTATTTTCTTCCATTTGACTGCAACTATTGGTCGGAGATAAAAACTTCAAGTACATAAAATGTAGAACATTTTATCTTCTTTCATTTCATATAGGATCAACATTTACGAAAAATTGATAGCTTTCGGGTAATTTTAGAAAAACCAAAAACAATCGTTTTTTACACCGTTTTTGCTTAAAAACATGTTTCCGGTCAAAATGTTTGTTGGCAAACCTGATATTCGTGTACAGCTACCCAAAAAACATATAGAACCAGAAATCAAAACTCCACCAAAACGTTCCCCTATTCGCTCTTCTTGAGCACCATTTGACTGGACTATCAGAACTCCTTTAAAACAGCTAATAAATGTAATAATAAAAATTTCTCATATAAGCAATACATCTTCCAAAATTATATACAAATTTGAATGTAATATCGAATTCAACATCTTTATCTAATTGCAAATTAATATTAAAGTGTACATAACGCTTAAAAGGTTCAAAACTGTAGTACGTATTATTTATTAATGATCTGCTATCCAGTAGAACTTTGCAGTAACATTTCACGTAGCGTATAATAAACAATAATAATAGAGATGTGTACAATTTTAAAACTTCTTTTTTATTCCTATCGCTTGTAAAATTTTCAGATTTTGCAAATTTTGTCAGACTTGAAAATTAGCAAAATTGATTTTCAAGGCATTAACGAATGTTGGTAAATTGCAACTTCTGTAAATTTTTTGCTGTCGTTTTAAATGACATTACTGATGTCAATTCCATAGCCCTCTGATCATATATGACAATGATAAATTGGAATATACTGGATTGGAAGCCCAGGATTCTTAATATGGGTAGAATCAAATTGTCAAAATTGGAGCTCAAGAAGACAATGTTGATGCTGTCAATTGTATCTGAGATGTGAGGTAGAGGAAAATATGATAATTTGGAAAAAGTTCGTGTAAGAGTCACAGCAATGGACAACACGGTCAGGGCAGAGAATCAACTGATCTCGTCAACTAAAGAGTTGAACAAATTATCAATTATAAAATTCGGTGACTAACAAATAGTGTTTGATGAATAAAATGAGTTAGCTATTATAGAAGAGGTTACTGAGAAGGAAGTAAAAGATTTTGCCCACAATTTGCCAAATCGGGCTGTGTTAAAAAGTTAATCGCCAGCAATGCGTAGACCTGTGTGTGATGTTTCAACAAGAACAAAAGGAATCTCTTATTTCAACGACTGGAAAATGAGCCGAATTTTATTGAATTTACTCCATCTGTTCTGACAAGATTCCGCCAAAAAGAAAAATTGCCGATATTAAGAGGGCGTTTCTAGTAAACATAGTGAAGAGGAGTGACTGTGGTTCAGATGGTTAAGCAACTATTGAGACATGTTCTTGGTCGGGAGTCTATAAATTATAAAGACATGATTACGATTTTGACCAGGTACCCTTTACCCCATATATGTATTTTCAGGAAGCTAGAACAGTGGCAGTACGGGATTTGAATCAGTTGGAGAGAGGAAAATTATTTACCCTTAGCGATTCAAAGACGAACTAGAACTGAGATTTATGAATAAATATTTGAGTTAATTGGTTCATTGCGATTCTGTAAAAGCTAACCTTTGTGATATTAAATTCGAATATGTAATTCTAGTGGGGAATAATGGCAGCAAAAAAATTAATTGGCCTCCAGGACTTCGCTGCTTTTGTAGCACAAATAACTATACAAATAGATCGTACTGTGAAAACTGTCTGAGGCATAAATATGACTCTGCACTACAGTGCAATGGAAGGCTAGACTTAGACTAACTATGCAAGCCAGTATATGTTTTATGCAGAACCGTTAATTTAAATGTGGAAGCGAAGGGGGAGAAACTTACAAATTCCCAGCGGTGTTGCAGTAAAAGCTTCGCTTTTACCACAATTCATTGCTACGTGAATGCAGACGTTTCACAGCGTTATCAGTTACTCGACTGTAATGATGGAAATACAAAGGACGAAATGGTCCGTCAAAGAATTAGTGCTCGTCGCAACATCAAAAGTTCTTTGTTTAAATGCAGCACCTAACTAGTTCGGCGGAAATAAGATTTTCACTGAGGATCTACGTAATTGCAGCATATGCTTGTAACGTTACTGATTTTCCATTTTTGTGACACTTTGAAGCGCTGCTAGATATGTGATAAACTTGCTTCAATGGCCTGCTCGAAACCTTTTAAGCTTATAAATTGTGCGAAGAAAATGCTTTATGCTTGAGCCTCTTCTCGACTCTCCGCGCGTGTCTCCAGGGGTGCAAATCATAAAACATTCTTATTTGTTTTCTAAAGGGAGTATAACTTAAATTTTTGTGAAATAACTGAGGCACGTATACAATTCACTTCTTTTTCAGCTTGCAGCCATCACTGGTTTTGTCGATGAAATCGCTTTTTTCACTGTAAAGGTGTTTAAAACAGTTTCACTTTGAGATATGCTCTTAGAGAGGATGAAATATTGAGTTATTAATTGCATTTTTGCTGTCCTTAAATGTGATTTTACTTGATGTCAGGCCATCAAAACTTATTTTCTTTAAAATGTAAACGACGTAACGTCTTGCGTTCAAGCTGTCTAAGATCAAAGATTAACTTGATACGGGCCCAGCTGGCATTCGAGAATTTTCTGTAACCTCGTGGGTGTTTAATATAACCGTATTAAATTACATATTCTTTGCTTTTTGCGAAGCGAAATGCAGTCTCCGTTTGAGGAGTATAAGTGAACTCATTCCACGAATATCAAAGCAAGGTAGGCCCACTTCATATGGCGAGTAAACACATTTTCATTAACTTTTTGAGAGCCTTTCCTTGTTGAAACTTTCCCATGATATCACAGGCCAATGAAAACGACACTTTTTAGATTTTATATATACCTACTATATCAGTTTCATTATTTTACAGGCAGTAAATTAGCTTTTGCATGTAGCAAACATAAAGTTATAAAAGCTAAGGTTTGTATTGCGGCATTTTCCCCGTGTCTTATACTCTACTGTATTATGAATTTATATTGCTTTTCGTCTGCTATCTCAATAAATCGTAGACGCACAAAACCTTTTCTTACCTCAGATTAGCAACGGGGAAGTCAATATTGCTCTGGTTGGCCTGCTGGTTGTCACCTAGAATACTGTAATTCTGCCAGAAATGCAATCCAAACAGTTTACACACAAAAACATATAATCCGTAAAAGATACAATAAATGCAGGGAAGTACACTCACATAAAACACAAACAGAATAAACTGTGACGAGACATACAGGTTACACTGTCAACAATGTAAGATTATTATTGTAAATATCTACGGTGTAAGGCTGTTTCTACTCGCTTTTATGTATCTATTAAATATATGTATGAGTTATATTTAATTAGTGACGCCATTCCCAACACAAACCGCTCGAAAAGGTTTCAAGTCTCACCCATAAATTCCTGGAGCCGATCCTGTTTATTTAAGACCCCACAGTGGACTGCTTGCTGAGTCATGCTGTTTTGCGCAGTCTAAGATGGCTTAACTTAGCAGGGACCGCTTTTACGGGTTGCGCAAGATTGCGTTAACCGCTGTTAAACATCTGGTTTCCTCAATTTCACTGGTTCGCATAGTAAATTGGAGTAGTTAATTATAAGAACTAACCTGGCCGTCGTATTTCTGCTTAATGAGCCAGGAGTCCGCTCCGAATACTGTTGGCAGACGCTCGCCAAATATCTCCCTCGCTGACGAGAACTTCCCAGGTGGCTATTTGTTCTCGGAGACGGTATTTCCGCTTGAGATCCACTAGGCATAGGCTGCTGTTAACGCAGGTTCACACAGGTACTTTTTAATGGTTTAATGGTTTTTCGTGGGTTCCTTCGTCTTAGGACGTAACGCGCCTCTTTGCTGATTGAGCGCGACTGTCCCTATACTGTCCATCACGCAGCAGTTGCTTTCTTATTCATAACAGCAACACCTGCAATCTATTGTGTTGACGCGTTCCCTTCCACTCGTGGAATTGGCAATGCGTTTTAAGCTACTTGATACATCATGAAAAATACGGCTTAATTTTATTACTGGCAGAATAAAGGTTAAATAGCAATGTTATTAAATACGAAGGTGGCACGAACCGGCCCCATTACAGGTTATCAAGAACAGAGTTGGAAAACCTAGAAATGCTTATACGAATATGAATGTCAACATATAGCATCCACTACTCCAAATCAACAATCTAGCAAATAACAGTTCTGTGAGAGGTTAATAAATATCTGTTAATTTTACCAAGGGAAAATTTTAACACCGAAGAAATAAGTTACTGAAAACAAGTACACTTGAACTCGGTACTGTGCGGCTGCTTTTGTTTCAACTATCTTGTTTTCCAAAAACGTTGCAGTGCAATAGTAGATCGAACTTTGTCTGCTGCTCTTCGAAATAATTGTGCCGTGCTCTGTCACTGGAGGTAGTTTTTGAGGTGACTTGCAACGACCCAGGTCTGTCTTTCTTACAATATTTCCTTGCACTATCGACTGCATTACTATGAATTTTTTATTGGGCATAACATGACTCAAGCACTCCAGCGTTGTTCTAACAGTATTTATAACTTAATTAGTCGTTCTAGCGGTTCATAGTATGTTTAAAACCCGATGATACGCTCACCTCTCCAGAGCTGCCAGTTTTCTACACGTAGCCTAGATTAGAATTCATGCCTCAGCGAGATAGAAAAAAATAGAGAAACCACAAACTAATTGTTACACTTTAAAAAGGATTTATGAAAAATAATGAAGGAAAAGTGCACCCTGCTAGCAGCAGTGGGACACAAACGCGGTTCTATTCTAAAGGCGTGGATCGTTCAATCTAAATCAATTTAGGAAATACGTCGAACCTAGCTAACTATTATTTGTTGAGTTTAACTGGTTTATCCATTTTTGCTTTGCAGATGATGGGCATTTCGTAACCCAGAAGAGAACCAGTTCGGCATATGAGTGAAATTGGAATCGGTGCAACTGCATACTTATTCTCTATCTGTTAAAGCTTAATTCGCTTATAAATCGCCTGCACGCAGGGGTACAGCGTACAGGCAAACACATTGCGCATATAATAATTTAACGTACAAGGCTACATGAAAACATCAGCTGGAGCTAACCGCTATTCAATTTATTATTATCTAAGAAAATCGCTCTAAACAGTTTGTTACGAGTGAATAGATTCAGAAAATTTTAGAAAGATTATTTGTCTTGGTCTTATTGTTACGTGACGCGTTTACAAATTTAATTTAATTACAAAACGTATTTACAATGTAAAAAAGTAATCAAATTAATTCGGGTTGTTGGATGCACGTCGATTTCCTTCGGACAACCAAGGGAGCACTCCATCGTATCCGGTACTCTTGTCGGAGGCATCAGGACGGCTCTGTACTTCAGGGGGCAGCAACTGCAACTGCCAATGTTAATATGACCGCGTTTGTTAAAGAACACTTTGCGGGTCGGTGTGTGGTTGTTTTGAACGTAGTTAACCATTTGTAAAAGTATTTTCTACAATGACAACCTTGCAGGTTAAAGCACATAATCTTCTTCGTAACATGATTTCAAAAAGAAATTCTCCGACTGCATTTTTGAGAGAGTTAGAAAAAGAACCGCACATCGGTAAGACAATGAGACGATGAACTGCATGCTGATGCTTTTATACAGTTCTAAATGAGTATAGGTATTTTTAAAACAGCTATTTATAACGAGTCGTTTCTGCAGACGTTTTGATTTGAGATACTTTTAAAATAATTAATCCTACTAAATTAACGCTTTACACTGACTGCTATAACATTTCCTAGTTATCACAAACATCACAAAATTTGTGCTTCACTCTATAAGCATAGGACACTAGATCGTAGAATGTGCATTTGTTAGATAAGCTTACAATATCTACCGATGTACTAAAGAGAACGATTTACTTACCGTATCGTAATAATTTTTTTTGTATTGGATATCTGCTATTTGATATGACAATATCGATATTATACTATTTGATTCTGATAATGATTCACTGATTGTTATTACTGCGTGACCTCATATGTCTTAATACATGCCGTGAACTGTAGGGAAAAGGCCTGCTAGGACCAAACAGTGAACAAACAAGCTTAAGATAAGGCGTCTTTGCGGGTTTTATGGTGATTACAGCTGTTGACGCCGATGACAGGAGAAGCCTTGGAACCCCTTTACACGGGTGGTGACCAAGTACTGCGAAGTTTCATGAGCGCCATACGCACGTTGCAGTCCCACCTTTAACCTGCTTTCGCCCCTCAGTAGATTACAGAGGGAGGCCGAATAAGGTATATAAAGGTGTATCTCGTATACAGGCAAAAATCGACTTTTACTACAGTTTGTTACAGGTATAACTCAATTTTACGATAATGGCAGTCGTTGTGTAATAAAATAGTTGTCCGACTACACTCAGGCACATTGGCGTGGTTCTATCTGACCAGGCTGTTAACTAGAGCGAAATACTATTACAATAGGGGTGGTCATACACGAAACCAGTCAAAAGAAGAGGGTGTAAGGGCGCCACGAGTTTAAAAGTGGATGGGAACAGCATTTCTGCAATACCCTGTATAAACTCGAATTACAGGGGATATGCGCTCTCGGCAGCGCTTCTGCGAGAACTCCTCAACTGCTTTGGGGACCTACCTTTGCCGGTTTAAGCAGTTCCCGTCGATCCGATTTACATACGTCTGGACAGCTAAGACAAAATACACAAAATCGTCGTAGGACGCAAGTACAAATCATACAGAAAAAGATGTAAATTAAGTATACGTCTATTAATGATAAGCAAGGCGAGTATACAAACACATTTGGATAAATAGTAATTTAATTATTAGGGTTAGTGGGGTTATATTTAAGTATTTATGACAATCGGTTTAAGCGCGACTGAGGGCCACGTTCACATATAACAAATAACATCAGTACAGATAAAATTCTCTGGCGTACGTAATCATTTGCGACACATCAGAACAACATAGAGCAGTGCAGTTAAAACGTTTAAGCAATGCAGCACTGACGGAGTTATGCGCCGAGCTATTTTTAAACACAAGCGCGTAATAAGATAAACGAGACCTGAGCTGAAGCACTTGACTACGGTAATGGCGTCACGGCGAGCACTTCAAACTGCCGGGGTACGGCACTGTATGATCTAATGATACAACAACTTAAAAGCTAGTTAACAGTACCTGTGGAGGAGCGACGGGACCTGGAGAATAAGGTGTAGTTGGCGTCACCGCGCAGAGCGAACGACCAGAAGAGGATTGCGTCGAAAGCCGGTAGCAGGTGCCCCATGGAAAGGGTACTCACAACACGATGGCGACAGCATACCAGAATCTTGCATGAGGAAGTACCACGAGACTACGTAACAACAACTACTGTCCCGAAACAAAGACTTAGGTATCCTCGAACCGGTTTCTTCTTTATATCCGTCCAACGGTTAATACAAAACTTATGCTGTGATACGATACTACAAACCGAATGATACAATTTATGCTGGACCGAAACGTACGGTCACCTTCCCCGACGGATCTATCTCTGCGTCTTCGTCACTTGGTGCACCGCTAATTTTCTCGGTAGTTACGAGGATGTGCTGAAAAGTTTCTGGCTTTATATAGAAAGAAACGTGCTAGCGAAATATGAAACACATTTTTTTCAACGTACTACACCCTCAGGCTAACACATTTAGCACAACGCTTCCCCAATTTTCTTAACCCCTCCAAATAGAAGTGGAGCGGTTGCCCCTCCAAAAACGACTCCGTAGCTGAGATAACTTTCTCATTGGAGCCAAACTTAGTACCCTTCAGGTGTGTCTTTAGCTGTTGGAAGAGGTGGTAGTCCGAAGGGGCTAGATCTGGAGAATAGGGCGAGTCGTTCAGCAATTCCAAGCCAATTTGGTTGATTTTCGTCAGGGTGTGGTGAGCGATATGGGCCGATGCATTGTCCTGAAAAAACAAGACACCCCGAGTCAACTCGGCGATTCTGCTTCAACGCCTCCTTCAATTTGTCCAAGAGAGACGTGTAGTATTGGGAGTTCATCGTACACCCCTTTGGTAAATAATGGATAAAGGTAACACCGTCCTTATCCTGAAAAACTGACGCCAACACTTTCGCCGCCGACTTCTGGACCTTGAACTTCTGTGGCCTCGGAGAACCTTTGTGACGCCACGTTTCATCCATTGTCACTAAACGGACTAAAATGTCCTCAGTTCCTACTTTAAACCGGTTGAGAATGGCATGTCAAGCATCAACTCGGTAGCGGTTTTGATCAGCATTCAGAAATTTAGGGATATACTTTGCTGACAGCTTACGCATGTCCAAAATATTTTGTATGATATGGGACACTCTTTCCCGGGAAATGTTCAGCATCTTCGCTATTAGTTTAGCCGAAATGCGCCGGTCTTACAAAATCAGGTCGTGAACAGCGTCGATGTTGCCTTTAAGTATCTCTTCATGCACTTCCTTTGTTCCTTTTCCCTGTAAGAACAGGAATTTCAAGATTCTGCGTTGCTCACTTTTCTCGAACACCGGTATAGGCCATGTCTGTTTTGTAAATGCGTGGAATAAAAACTCTCTCACGTACGACTTTGTTACTGTGCATGCGCGCTACTGAATAGTTAAACGTGCTGCAGTATTGTTTACACGGGCCTGACTTACTCGATTAGCACCAAAGCCATGTACTTTTAAGCTCAACCTCGTATAACTGCTACCACTATAAGAAGTTTCTGGGGCATAAATATGACTATGCACTACAGAGCAATGAAACTTTAGACTAAATATACAAGAAAGTAGAAATTTAAATGTGGAAGCGAAGAGATGAAATAGGAGAAACTTACAAATTCCCAGTGCTGCTGCAGTAAAAGCTTTGTTGTTACCACAATTCAATGCTATTTGAACGTAGACGTTTCACAGAGTTATCAGTTACTCGACTGTAACGATGGAAATACAAAGGACGAAGTGTTCCGTCAAAGAATTAGTGCACGTCGCAACATCAAAAGTTCTTTGTTTAAATGCAGCATCCAACTAGTTCGACGGAAGTAGAATGTTACCACAGGGGTCTAATTGCAGAGTCACTGAATTTATTTTTCTGGCACTTTGAAGCGCTACTAGATATGTAATAACTTTAATTCAGTGACCTGCTCGAAATCTTTTAAGCTTATAAATTGCCCGAAAAATGCTTTATAGGTGAGCCTTTTCTCGACTTTCCGTCTTATTTGTTTTATAAAAGGAATATAACTTAAATTTCTGTGAAATAACAGGAATTTACGCAATGAATTTTTTTAAACCTGCAGTAGGCAGTAAATGAGTTTATTCGCAACCATATATGTAATGTTAACATTACTGACCTCATTTGAGTGTGGGAAGTCGTACATTTCCGCTCGCTACTTCCCGCACTCACTTCCCGCACCCAAGTGCGGGAAGTACATTCCCGACCGCTGTGTAGGTAGGAACACTGGGAATCTCGTTCATCCATTCATGCGCGTCACAACCTGTCGTATCATAATATAATAATTTTTCCAATTATTGTTTAGAATAAAGTGGTTGCGAATAAAATAGTATACATACCACGGTGAAAAGTTTCATTCCTGCCGAGAGATTAAGTAGTTAACCGAGACCTCGGTATGTAATATACTATTATTCATAACCATATGTGTAATTACGTCGTTACAGACTTTTAAAAAGTTGGAAAATGAGCCATTGCCAACTTTTACTTCCCACCCCGGGCGAGAAGTAGATTACCATGACTGCGGGTAAAACGTAATTCATTCCCAACCGATGTCATGACAACAGATTTTCGCCGCACTGTACATTATTTGCTTAGTGTCAGTTTCGAAGAACTGTAAAATAAATGTTTCCAATTATAATTTTTTTAGAATTGTTTAGAATAATGTTATTGTGCTTAAAATAGTACACATACCACAGTGAAAAGTTTCATTCCTGTCTCGATATAAAGTTAACCTCGACGCTTCGTGTCTCGGTTAACTACTTAATTTCTCGACAGCAATGAAACACTTTCCACCTCGGTATGTAATATATTATTTTCCCTGTAACAAACATACATTTATAAAAGCTAAGCTGATTAAAAACAGAGTTGAAAAACAGAAAACATAAACGTTAAGATATACGATCCACCACCACCAAATCATGAATCGAGTGATGAACAATTCTGCGCGGAGTTAATAAACACCTCTTAACTTCATCATAACCAAATTAGTATGCCAAGAAAATAAGTTACTGAAAACAAGTATAAAAGAACTTTGCACTATACGGCTGTTTCTTTTCTTCTTCAACTATTAGGATTCTAAAAAGGTTGGCAATTGATAGCAGATTAAACTTCTGCCTGCTTCCCTTCCAAATATTTATATAGTGCTTAATTATTAGTGTTAGTTCTTTGAGACAAGATGATTAACGACGACCTGGGACTCTCTTTCCTTCAATATTTGCTTGTACTATTGACTACATTAGCGTGTATTTTTCATTCGGCATAACATGACTAAGGTACCCTAGTGTTCTTCCCCTAACAGGATTGATATCTTCGGTTGCAGTACTTCGTCGTTGGTTGGTCTAACGGTTTATGGTATTTTACAACCGTCTCGGTTCGACCCTATGTCTCGACGCCATAGAAAATAATATACATACAATTTTATATTAAATTCATAACACTGCAATACAGTCCATTCGGAGGCAGACGAAAATGACTACTATTTAATTATTACTATCTTTGAAAATGGCCCTAAGATGATACGGTTGCGAAATATAATTTTCAAGCATTTTAGGCTGGTCAACCCAAAGCCCTTGTTTGAGGAACAAGCACTCGAATAACACACACACCTAATAATCACATTCGATTTACGTCTAATTATAAAGGTAAGGAAGCTTTGGCTACTAGAAGAAGAGATATAAACGTGCAGGAACTACAAGCTCTGTAAAAGCTACCCTAAGACGACAACAATTATAGTTTAGTACAGTGTTAACAATATCAAAATGGATACAAGGAGAGTATGCAGCTTAACGGTCAGCTGCTCCAACTCCCTGAAGATTAATCTGGGGTGATTAGAGGGTTTTCGCTTAACCGAGGGCACGACTGACCCACGAAGATGGTCGTCGTGATGACAGAGATATGGGTATTTCGACCTGAGGCACGACTGATCAACGGAGATGGTCGCCGGGGCGAAAGAAATGTGGCCGTTGCAAGATAAACGATAATCCAAGGAGATGTTCACATAACGTATTGTGCCTTTGAGAGAATTCGAGTACAGTGGTTGCTAGGCACTTAACCCACGATAAATAAACCACTCAACATGTTTAAGCAGCTTGAAGTTCAATACAAATTCGAATTATGCGCATGCAGCAGAACTGATTAACTTCATTGCGTCATTACGTTCGCCCCTGTGGACGACAATCTGGTCCTGAGACGAAAGCTTAACTGCCGCGGAGAAAGGAATTAAAATGCAGCTTGCATTATATATGCTAGAGTACGGCCAAACTTCTATTGCAAGCTTCAGTGGCTTGAACGGGTAGAATGAAACTTAACCACTGCAGTCTAAATACGATAAAGATTTGCCACAGAAAATTTACATAACAAACGTGACATCACGTTAAGTTCATTATCTTCCCGGTAACAATGGACTTACAACGGGACAGCTTCGGCTGTCCGCTGGTTACTCCACCGGTACCTATGCTAAATATACCGTTTCAATTGTTACATTGTGCTTGCCTGCGTTGTGTACAAAAATATCCAGCTGCATTCGTAAGCTTTTTAAACCCCAAGTAGGTGAGTTATTGCTGCAATTAAGACTTTCTTACGTTGCCGTGAATGTCTCCGTCTGAGTTGAGAAACGCCGAACTCAACTTTTAGCTACAGCAGTCGACTTAGAAACCAGTCGTGTGAAGTTTTGGCTTTGTTACTTGCAGTAATGTATTTTAGAGTGTAACAAGTTGTGTGGAAATGTCCATGGTCAGAAAACTTCTCAGAGCTTCTACCAGACATGAAACATATGGCATTTTCTAGCAGTTTCACGATGCTGAGAATTTGATCGCGGGTACTCTTACTTTGAACAAATCTAATTTTTCGGCGGGAGAAACCGTGTATATTCAAATCAGGACCTTTCAGTTAAAAATAAAAAGAGCAAGTAGCTTGGCGTCCTTATTTTTCTGACCTGCCAAGTAGATTTTTGTGGTGTGAAAGTATTCTAAGGTATTTTTGTGTCGCCCATTCTCTTAATATCCAAATGAACGAGCATATCTAAAACGACATACAAAGAAATAGTAAATGACTACTTGTTATTCAGTTTCAGAAGTTTTCAGCCAAGCCGAACTATATTTGAGCCGCCGAACAGGTAGAGTGAAACAGTCAACCCAAATAACATATTACAAAGGTCACTCGATAATGTTTTAATATATAATTACTAAAAGGAAGAGAGATGGCGGACCCCTTATAATTTAGAACTAATTTCATTTGACATTAAATAACTTTTTGTGGTGAAGCAAATATCGAGAGATAAAAAAAACTAATCCTAATGAATAATATGTTGGTGGCACTGTAAAGTATATAGTCAAATTTGAGGTTAGCAGGTTAAGGTCGTAGGTCAGAGTCTGTGTCAAAACTGACGCAAAATCTAACCTAATAACCTCGAATTTGACATAGACTTACAGTGCCACCAACATATTATTCATACGTTTGAATTTTCACAGCCCCCTGAGCATAAGTTTTTTGGATCTCTCAATATTGTGCATCATAACCACTAAAAATTATTTAATGTCAAATGAAGTTAGTTCTAATTATAAGGGTCGCTAGTTCTGATCCTTTTATTAATTATAATTAAAATATTAATTGACTGACCTTTGTATATGTTATTTGGGTTGCCTGCTCCACTCTATCTGTTCGGCGGGTCAAGTATAGTGTGGAGTTCTTAATCATTAAAATTATTTTATAAGGTTCTCTTGATATATCTCCGTCAGATTTTTTTGTCTTGGAAATTTTTTCGAGATGATAAACGTAAGTAGGAATCTCGGTAGACCCACAAAGGTGTTGAAATAAGAAATATGAACAGATCAAATGCTTACTAGACATAGGATAGAAATAAGGATTTTTTGTCAGGAATATTCTAAAAAGCAACAGTTATCAACAAGGCAATGTTCACATCATTCGTACGTTTTGGCTATTAAACGCTATTGTGATATTCACAACTATATCTATATTCTATTATTAAATTAAAAGAAAGTATTCAAATTTCTAATGCCAAAAAACTACATCTGTGATTGGCTAAGACTGAGTTGGTTTTACTATAGAGCTAAGTAGGTTTTATTTTGACACATGCTTTGACGTACCAACTGTTTGAAAGCGCTTCCAACGCTGATTTGCAGTTTTTGTGTTTCCTAATCTCTTTCGGTATGTAATTTATGCATAAATGACTAATTTGAAATTCAACAAAACACATTCAAGTTTACACTTTTAAGTGCAGTGTTGACATTATCAATAAAATAATTCAAAATTACGGTCAACATTTTTTAGTGTATTTTTCTGGTGATATTTTCTAGTGTAAATACCATCTTCCTAGTTTTAAAAACAGAATATACAGAAATCTATATTTACCGGTAATGACTACTCAAAGAATCAATTTGTGTACTGATATTTCCTCACAGTACTCCCTATATATCCTTTCCAGCCATATATTAAAAAGATCTTTTACATCAAAATAACCTGCTATCGAATAAATAGTGTATTGTTTTGTTATGATTAAAAATGGCAGCTTTGATTTGACAAGCACATGGTTGCATTTTGAGAGGCGAAGCGTAGCCTAGCGAAATATACTTAAAATTTGTGAATTATTTGATTGTTTTTGACGTTTCCATTTAAAAAGAATTGAAACTACTTTACTGCCTTCATAGGCGACAAAATAGAACTTATTTTTAGTTCATAGGAAGTAATAGTTGTTTGTATACCAAATACCAAGGCACTGTAGTTTAATTTTTTAGGCGACCGCACAGTTTTTAGGCTGGAAAGTAGATATTTCTTTACAGAAGGGTTTTGAAATTTTTTCCTTGTACAGGCCTATTTTGGTTTGCAATATTTGTTGACTGTAGACTAAAAAAATTCAAATATAAATATCTTTAGAGTTTTACGAAGGTGTAATTCTTGTTTGTTATTGTATTGTAATGTTTCAATATTTAGATCAAATTAAGAAGAAACGCAGGTGCCTAAAAAATGTGTAGTAAGTCATCCGGAAACGCCCTTTAAAGGACCTGTAGGCTTTCAAGCCCCGCCTTCGTTATTGGCCTTGTAACTTGCCTACGCTTCCTGTGAAGATGATCTTTCCGGGACTCGTTACGGTATAACTGCGAATCGCATTTTGATCGAATGCGAATTTTAGTTGCAGACATCCGTAGGGCCGTAGGGCAAGTAAACCACATGAGGGATAAAAAGGAATTTCAGTGCCGAGGGACACATTAACCTGAGAAATTGTGAAATATTTTTTTAATCAACTCTTATATGTTATGTTGGGGTTTTTTTGTCATTCATCTGTTACCCCGCCACCTACAAATAGCTGCAAAACAATGAATTACCGATTTCTCCTATTTTAATGACGATTTCGACGTTTTCGACTCCAGCTTTAAAAAAATAATATATTGTTTTAATAGGATTAAAAATGGCACTTTGTTTGAAGCGTAGCGTAGCCGAGTGATCGCAAAAATTGCAATTCGAACAGAGCGACTTTTAATCCGAATAATACATACTATTTTTTCTTAAGCCTATAAAAGTAAAAAATATTAAACATTTTAGATGATTGATTGCTTTTGGCGTTTCTCATTTAAAAATCATCATGACAAATGCATCCATAGGTGACCAGTTAAAACATACTTTTAGTTTCTAGGACGTAATACTACTACCATGCAATGAGGGAGAGTAATTGCACCTAAGCAAACCGAGTTGCATATACTATTTTTTCACGTTGCAGGAAGATTTAAAACGAAAAACCTGTATTTTTAAACGTCATTTATTGACATTTTAGTTACAATTATTTTAAAATTACTAGCCTATGGTAAATTTTAAAGTTGGTGGCTCTGTAAGTCATTATGACAAGAGCTCACAATTATGTCAAATTCGAGGGTAGCAGGTTAGGTTTTGCGTCAGTTTGTGTTAAAACTGACGCAAAACCTAACCTGATAACTTCGAATTTGACATAATTGTGGACTCTTGTTGCTCAGTCATAATGAAAGCTCCCTAGAAACATTTCCCCTCTCTAGGGAGTAATTCATTATTTCTCTCACGATTTTGGTATCGTAGAAACCGAGTTTTTCTCCCAGACGTGAAAAAGTACTCTTTCCGTCAACCGCCCTATAAAATGTGATTTTACGGACGCTTTTACGTATGAAAACTGTCACTTTTTTGGACACCATTAAGTTTTCGTCCGCAAACACTTTTCGTCCGCAAATGCTTTTCGTCCGCGAATGCTTTTCGTCCGTAAACACTTTACGGCCGCACTTTACAGCAGCAAACGCTTTTCGTCCGTAAACACTTTTCGTCCGCAAACGCTTTTTGTCCGCAAACGTTTTTCGTCCTCAACAACTTTTAATTCGGACTCCACTTTAATTTTTTTTTAAATTATGACGGTCGACGGAAAAATTTAATATGCACCTCGGACGAAAACTGCTTTTTATGGCCTTGCCTGATCGCTTGCCTCGACTATCGCCTCGGTCAGCAATTGCAGGCATCGTCCATAAAAAGCCAATTTTTCGTCCTAGATGCATAAATAACTATTATCTGCAAACGTCACAAAAGTGACAACTTATGTGTCTTTATTGACAAGGTAAAGGTGTCACTGATAAAATAGCGACTTTTGCGTACTTCTATCTGCCTAAGCACACAAAATCGTTGCTCTCTTTCTTTCTTTCTATGTTTGTTCGATATTTCATCCGAAGATACTGGACCGATTAAATTGAATGATGGCTTAATTTTTAGTTGCATATACTGTAATTATTTTGAAAATTTTAAGTACTTTCAAAGCAGAACAGCATAAAAAACGCATCTGTTTAATTTTTTTTGTCGAATATTGGTAGTTTTAAAGATTAAGCATTCACGGTAATCCATGCTAACCTTTGAATAGAAAATGCAAATGCAAATTCTTTTTCGTCAATTCTTAGAACGGTCTAGAGATTATAGCCCAGGTATACTTATGTTTTGGTCAAGGCAAATGAATGAAGCTTTATATTGAGCCGTTCTATGCTTCACTATACACTCTTGCGTAATGGATGATATTGTTTTGACATTTAACTAGAGAATTGAGTAAAAGGGGCTTAGTGTTGAACGATAAAATATGTTTTTGGAAAACTCTACTAATCCTTTTCTTGCCACCTCTTTAAGTTTCATTTTATAGTAGTGCTACAAGTTTAGTTCTCCAACATCTCTCTACAGTCAACTTTAAAATATCATCCACAAAACATCAAAGCCCAAATTAACATTTAAAATGAGAAAAGATGAAATATCTTCAAGTGTAGTTCTAAACCAGTTTGTGCTTGATTTTGAATACTTTACCACTAATAGTATTCTGCTATTTTGTAAATTTTGCGTAGTTGAAATTATTGTAGCTTCAAAAAAATTTCAAGTTACTAGGCATATGCAAACAGAAAAACATCTGAGTAAGAAAAGCAAAAAAAAAACCTGCTAATAAACAACAACAATGCCAAAATCAGGACCACACCATTCTAAGTTTAATTATGCTTTATGTAAAGTCTGTATTTCTGTCCATATATCTTTATCCAAGTTACAAAACCCAACACTCACAGTATTTCTAGAGAAGTACATGAAGCGAGAGATTCCTCAGGAATCAACGTTAATAAAAATTTACGTTCCTGACTTACACAGTGCTACATTGCCTAAATTAGGGAAGGGGCATATTTAAGTGCATAATTTCATGCATATATCCCAATTTTTAATTTCATACTTATCCTAAGCCTGTTTATATGCCTCTCTCGCTGCGCTTGCTGGGCCATAAACTGGGGCTCGTCCAAAAAAGTCCTTGATTTCGTACTTATAACATAAATAGCTATTAATCCAAGGAACCAACTATTGCATAGAAACATACACGTTTTCTGTCAGCAAAAGAAACGTCAACTTGAATGACAAATTTTGGAATTAAAAATAATTACTTTGAAGACAACTTCAGAAAAAAATGTTTTACCGTCGGGCGAATTTTTACATGGTTGCGGTACAAAGATGTAGAAGTGCTACAAAGTTACGTTAAAGATAATGTGTGAGTAACGATCTTTAAAATACCGTGCAATGCATTATTATTTAAGAGCAAGCCAGACTACCCACCCCTAGTTTTTTTAGCTAACGAGTTTATATTACGTCTAGTAGATAACAATAATTAAATTTTAATTGCACCGGTTGGCGAGCTTTAATGGATATATCACATTACAGCACGTGCTATCGACTATTCTTATTAAGTTGGCTTATATGCTATATTGTAGATACCAGATTTCCTGAATTTCATGACAGCATTGCTTCAGCTACCCTGCTGGGAGTTTCAAGTATTCCAAGGCGAGGTTTCCAGCTAGCCTCTTTAATTTGGAGCTTTGAAAAATGTGCGGAACTGAAGCGATCCACAGATATATTCTGTTTTTGTTTTCTCTTCAGATATGATTGATTCTACTTACCTTATTACAGACATTTCAGGTTGCGTGATGGATTGCGCTTTTACTTGCAAGGCGAGTAAAATGTATCAAGAGCTCCGCAGTATATATTTACGGGAAAACGCTTTGCTTGAGCGCACCCTTTTTAGTTTTCTCGTATGCTTCTACGTGAGAGTTTGCTATCTTTAAACTGTTGGTGCAGCGTAATCGTATTATGTTATTCTCGTATAATTTATGCATATATTATAAATGCACCAAAATTTAAATATATTCTGTTAATGAAGACGTGTTGAGACACAGCAGAAAGATGTAATATTGCGCCGATAACTATGGGCGAGAGTAATATTTATTTCAATATTTATATTTTTTTACTGGACGTCAAAATAGAGTCACGTCATAGGGGTACGTTAATAGTATATTATTATATGAGCGATTATGACAGCCATTATTCACGAAGATGACATTTGCGCCACAAGCCGAAGGCGCGTGGCGCAAGTCATCTGAGTGAATAATGGTCATAATCGCGAATATAATACGATATTTTATCTACTCCTATGCAATAGGAGACTTGTGTTCATATTTCCGAATTTTGAAATTTGTGACAGCTGTTAACTGCAAAAGTCATTGAATAATAAGAATGAATTTTGTGATTGGCTACAACCTATTGAATAATGAAAATAGAATTTTCTGATTGGTTGCAACTTGCAAACTATTGAATAATGAAAATAGAATTTTATGATTGGCTGCAAACTGTGAATTATGAATCATAATTAATGGTCATTGTACAGTAGGAGTAGATAAAAATTGTTATGTGCCACTTGATATTTCAGTCTAGATATGATATGTGAAACCTTCCAGTAGGATAGACTTTTCTCTCGGTTGCAGGAAAGCTGCCCGGCCAAGGAACTTACCTGGTCGTTGCAATGCCACTTTAATCTCGAGCGTGCATTGGCCGGTCCGAAAAAAGTCGCTTCTGTAAGTACAAGAGTCTCTCGGCCAAGTCGGTGGGAGTAGGATAGAGAACTGGTGGTCGCCACTAAAAAATGCAGGATGTATGACGGAAACAGCCACACTGATGCGATGGTGAATGGTAGGAAAAAGTCTTAATTTAACTCGCTGATTCAGTACGCCGAGGCTCTTGAAGGAGTGCCCATTAGATCCTTGTTTGTGCGCAAACATACTCAACTCACATGATAATCAGCTGTTGACTTAAATCTTTTGGCCAACAAAAAGCTATATAAACGATCTTATACGAACGAATATGTAAAGTAGCCCAACAAACTGCTTTTTTGCCACTAAACACCTGCTTATTTATTTATTTATTTTTTTTGAAAGTTGTAGGTTTCATTTACTTGTATCCTTTGCCTATTAGCCCAGGCATAATAGATATCTAGGTACCTCAAATAACATTTAGTCCTAATTTTTGTCAAAAATGTTCCTTAGTACTCTAGGAACGGCCGCTTAAAGGTCCCCGCTTCTGGAATACCGGCGTTGTAGTACTTGGAGTAGTTAAAAACACTTCTTGCTTTGATAAAATACTTTTTTTTTGTTTTGAACATGGCAAAATATAATTAAAAACAGTTGTTTACAATCCAAGTTGTGGCCTTATGCAAAATTTAAAAAAATATTGAATGACTTATGAAACCCTGTTTATTAGATTCATAAATGTAGGCCAATATTTGTGAATTTTACAGCGGGCTATAATTTTACATTCTAAGCCTAGTTTATAATAGCAAAATCACGGAAGCAATACAAAATTCAAAGGACCTTGAAACAAGCACTCTAGAATAAAACGGCCAATAGAACAGAAATCCATTTAATGACAACTAATTACGTAAATACGTATAACAAATTTATAAAAAATATTAGCATAAACTTATAATTAAGACATCAACTGCAGTAATCTTTTAAAATTTATTGACTCAAAAAGTAGTAAACATCCTTTAATTGGTATAAACAGATTTGTATGTGATAGTGAGAAAACGGCTCACACTTCGGCATTTGCAAATGTACACAGTTATTGTATAGTAAGGTGTTATAAAACAACAAGTACACGAGTGTGGTTGAATACTTATCTATGTACAAGAGTTCTCGCGCGGAACTAAGCAATCAGGCGGCACTATCATCACTGTCGAGTTCGCTCCAGTGGCCGGAGTCCACAATGTGCTTGAATAAGTCCGGCGTCTGATGCATTTCCGGTCATATCTCAAGTATTGTGTCCGGTTCCGCCAAACTGTCCGAGAGCGAGTGGCTGCTGCCCGGAATCGGTTCCGGCAGTCCGTCGTCCAACACTTCGGTCACTTCTTCGAACCGGCTGCTGCAATCATAAACACTTGTTACGAAAACGACCAGCGCAGCTTATGCAAGCAAGCTTTAAATCGTCAGCAGTTAAGCAAACAGTTAGAGTCAGGAAATGTAGACCCGTTACATTGTATTTGATTCCAGAGCTGGCATTTTACATCATTTCCTAACGTTTACTTAGCCGTTTTTTCTGGTTTTCACTTATGAAAAGTATCGACAGTGAGCAAAAGCTTACTAAATTGTTCCGAGTGACTATAAATGATTGAATTTTTTTTTATTAGGTTGGCACTGTTTATGTTGGTGGAACTGTAAGTCTATGTCAAATGTGAGGTTAGCAGGTTAGGTTTTGCGTCAGTTTTGACATAGAATGACGCAAAACCTAACCTGCGAACATTGAATTTGACATAGACTTACATAAACACTACCAACCTAAGAAAAAAAATTCAATCATTTATAGTCACCCGGTATATATAACGATACAAACATTTGGAATTAAATTACTTGTAATAAATAACGCTTATCAGTCTGAAATTTAATGACAAGTAAGCATATTTAAAACACTTACGCCCGTATTCATAGTCGTTCGTCAGCGGATCGCCGGCGACTCGCCAGAGTTTCATTATGTATGTTGGAGGCACTGTACGTCTATGCCAAATTCGAGGTTAGCAGGTTAGATTTTGTGTCAGTTTCTGTCAAAACTGACTGAAAACCTAACCTGATCACCTCGAATTTGACATAGACGTACAGTGTCGCCAACATACTATTCATAACGAAACTCCGGCGAGTCGCTGGCGATCCGCTGGCGAACGACTATGAATACGGGTGTTAGCGTACTTTCTAAATAATTATAGAATTGTAGTCAAACACAAACTCCAATCTGAGGGGTTGATAGGTGAACTGAGTAGCTCACTGTTGGGCCCACGCCCGGATATATAAGGAGAATCATCTTCAGACAAAGTTAGTTCTCTCAAGGAGATTGACCTGACCAAGGAGGTAGGCGGACAAATAAGGCCAATAGTTGGTGAAAGGACAATAAAGGAAGATGTGCAAGAGACCATTCAATAAATACTGAATGAAAAAGTAGAAGAAAATGAAACTGATGTAAATACCCTGAAAGCAGGAAGACAATAATACCGAAGAAAAGGGAACGACGAGACAGATCCCGAAGGGTAGCGGTAAGACTAAGAAAGAAGCTGACTGCAACAAAGCTTAAAATTCTACAATGCTACCTGAACAGAAATGGAACTGCACACGATCCTCTTCGGAAAACTGTGCTGGACCATAATATCAATGTAGTGATTGCTTTCAAATCCAACATTACTATGACAAGAAGTGGGCCATACTTTACAGATTGCGAATACAGTGTAAGAATTCAAGCAATTGTAAAACAAAAAAAATTATAATAAGTGGGGTATAAGTAAAAGACATTTATGGATTGAAACAAGAAAGATAGTCATCCATTTGTGATATATATCTCTGAATATAGATATAACAGAATACGAAGACTATTAAACAACTGAAAAGCAGTATGAAGAAACATACAAGTAAGGCCAATATTGGTAAGCGGAGACTTTAACTCCAAATCATCAACATGGGGTTCGCCACATAGATGAAGACATAAGAGTGACTGAGTGACTATTCCAACAAAACCTTCATATAATAAACGAGGAAATTAAGCCTACTCATTTCGACGGATAGGTGCCACATCACACATGGATATAACTTTTTGCACAACAAGTATTGTCAAGCAGATTAGTAATTGAAGAGTGACACCTTTAAACGGACGGGATCGAGCCAAATGACTGTATGAAGACAATTATACAAATACCAAACCTTCTTAAAAAACGGCCAGGTGTATATTGCTGGACGACAGAGGTGGCTGAACTCAAAAGAATACGTCTGCAGAAAGTAAGAGCTATGGTATTATGGTTAGAGCAAATATCGAGGAAAATAAAACGATAGTGGATAAAGAAAAACTTAGAAAAGAGTGTGAAAAAGAAAAAGAAGAACTTAGGAAATCAATCACTGTGGTGAAGAAAAACGAATGGAAACAAAAATTGTACAAAAGCAAGCAAGATCGTATCAGGACGGTGATAGAAAATAATGCGTAAAAAACTACTCTCAACTCAGAATAAATGCTGCAGAATGAATAGACACAGGCAAAGTAACGATTCCCACAAGAAAAAATAATAGACTGGAATCACACCGAGCCAGACGGGGAGCCGGTAGAGGTATAAAAAGTACTGGCGGAAAAGTGCCCCCACCCCCCCACCATACTGCATGAAGTTCATTAATAGATTACTGAAAAACGATAATTTTCTAAGACGTGGAATACAGCTCGATCGGTTCTAATACAATAGGAAAAGAAATAAGAAAATGCTGAAACAACATATACGTAAATATACACATGTTAAAACCGAAAAAGAGAATCTACCCTCGACGTCATGTATTCCGAGCAAAAAGTAGCGTAAGAAATCAACAGGAGAAACTATAAAAACAGAAAACTTTGCATTGTCGACCCCTTCGACGTACAAAGTGCCTTCAATTCGGTTAGCACATCTAGTCAAACTGGTGTTCAGCTATCTTAGCGAGAGAGAAATTATTGTCCTAAAGACATTCTAAATGGATGTAACCAGATGAGCTCCGTAGGGGTCCGTATTTGGACCTCTGCAGCGGAGCATCTTCCACGACCAGTTATTGAGACTGCGGATGCCGAGGGAATAGCACTGATAGGCTATGCGGATGATCTGACAGTGACTGAAAAAGGCAAGAAAGAAGAGTAGATCATATTTAAAATAAATCTAGCGATACGAAAGGCGAGTCAGTGAAAGAACACGAAAGAACTAAAATGATTGGTCTCTGAAAAACATAAGCTAGCATGCTAATACAGAGGAGATTGATAACAGGGATGGAAGTCGCAGTAGAAGACGCTACAATAAACACAACAGAGGCATTGGTGGATCTTGAAAGAGTAATGGCATCGGAAGCTTCATAAGCAGAAACCTATAGCTTATAGCATCGACGGTATATTTCACACTAGTCTACGCTGCACCCATATGGAGATCAAACGAGAAAACTGATTAAGGAGGTATAGCTATGGGTGACAAAAAGACACGGGGAGGTGGACTATCATGTTACACAAATATTAACAGGATTTGGATATTTCCGACAGTATTTGTTATGTTTTTAAGAGAGCAGGTAGCCCCGTGGGGCGATAGAGACGGCACAGGTCACGTTTTTGGAGTGCTATGTATTGCACAAAAAAGAAAAATGAAATCACGGTGCGTCGGGGTAAAAAGTGAAAACATTGTACAACTGGTGTTAAGAAAGGAGGATTTTTGAAACAATAGAGAAACAACCATCAGAGTAATAATGAACAACACAAGAAAATATGATAGATTACTAACGATAGCCGCGAAAATGGAGAGTCTAAATAGAAATCTACCCAGTAATAAACTAATGATTAAAAAAGCAAATATTTATGTTGGCTATATGAAATATTATGTCCTGGAATAAGAGGATCAGAAAATAATACACAAAATATATATAAATATATCGACATTTATGCACTGGCGGAAATAAGAAGAAAAGAAAACGAAAATCGTCAATTCGGGGGAAGTGCGGCAGTAGTGAGCCATAATAGCTATTTATGTATCAAGCACGCAAAATATAGTTTTAGGGGACGAATCGTAATTTAATGAGAGAAATACCCTAAAACTATTTTGCGTACGTGTTGCATACAGGATTTTTTTGGCACGAGTTCGCTATACCACCAAATTGATTTTTAAAAATTGGTTTTTAAATAGCGGCATGTCAAAAATTACCTTGGTCAAGGGTGGTCAGGATTTAAAAATAATATGTTGGAGCTAGTTGGTGACGTAGGTCTATGTGAAATTCGAGGTTATCAGGTTGGGTTTTGCGTCAGTCTGTGTCAAAACTGACGCAAAACCTAATCTGATAACCTGGAACTTGACATAGACTTGCAGTGCCACCAACGTATTATTCATAGGTTTGAATGTACAACATGTTCATTGAAAAAGTCCATAAGGGGCGGCTGTGGAAATTCAAACGTATGAATAATATGTTGGTGGCACTGTTAGTCTATGTCAAATTCTAGGTTACCAGGTTAGGTTTTGCGTCAGTCTGTGTCAATACTGACGCAAAACCCAACCTGCTAACCTCGAATTTGACACAGTATGGTTTCGTATTGTATTGTTAATGAAAAAAACCTCTAAAGTGTTGCAATGGCAACATTAGAGTACTAGGTCCCTAAAGATCCATTTCGCGGTGTGTTTTAGTTCGCAAAATTCGCAAAAGTCATTTTAGAGAACGAATGCATAAAATATTTTAAATGCACATCGAAGATATACGTAATATACAAAAATAAGCGAACAAGTATTGAGAAAACAAAAATATTATACACATCATTAACATACTATATGCCCCTGTTATGGAAAAACTCAGTGCCGAAAGAGAGAATCCCTACAAAACAGTGTAAAATTAAATAGAGGTAGTACCACAAGACCATTCTGGTACACTAATAACGGGTTTACGGTTTTACGAAGAAGTGGAAAACGAAAATTGCTCATTGATTTCTGCTGTCAGAACAAAATTGACTTTCCACCATTTCCTTTAATCGTAATGAAAAGTATAAAGTAGTACGACAAAACGCGTAAGAACAAATAACATCCTAGATAATATTAATAGTATAAATAGAACCATAGCCTCAAAACACATTTTGGACATACATTTTGCAAATATGGGCATTGGGCGTTGACCACAGCCTAGTCCTGTGGAAAGTAAGGTTAATAAACTTCCCATATAACAAAATCAGATAATCAAAGAAGTATAGAAAATGAAATGAAAAAGTTCAAAATGCGAGCACTCGAGAACTATGTAAACAAACGCCGAGAAAGAAAATAAACAAAATAAAAGTTAGTGAAATGGAAGAAGCTTGGAAAAAATTAATAACTAATATAATGACAGCAGCACTCAAAGAATGTGGATCGAGAAAAGTTATCAATTGTAAGAAATAAAAACACCATGGTTTCCGAAAGAAAGAAAACAACTAAGCAACAAAAAGAAGAAAGCCTATACGAAGTATAAAACCACAAGGGTGCTAGAGCATTATTAACAGGGCATACAAATAAACGTAAAATAGATCATGGAAGTGCCCAAGAAGAAACCAAATGTTTATTATATCCATAACTATTAAGACATAAATTGGAGAGGGATTTAAGTATCCAGGCATCGACCTATCTGATGAGTGGGGCATATACAAAAAAGTAAAACACCAAACAAAGGCGCTGTAGCATTCCGATGTGTATGGGACGTGATGTGAAACAACAAAGGAGCAAGATACACCACCATGCCGTAAGACCATGTATTTAGCAGAAACAATAGCTGATACTAGCGGAGGAAGACGAAAAGTAAACATGACAGTAATGAGAGCGTTGAGAGAAAGAGTTGGAAAACCTTTAACAGATGGAGGGGCAAGTGATAAAATACCCCAACAATGCAATATACGAAACATTTTGCACGATTACGTGGTATAGCACAGGTGCCAATTTTTAACCTCGGGTGATGCCATGTGTTTTTAAATTTACCACTTTCCCGAAATATGGTGTTTGTAATCACCAGACCATGAGTGCATTTGGAGAGAAGCAGTTCGTCGTCGGAAGAAAAAAGTCTAAATTTTCCAGACAACCATGACTTCCAGACAGTAACATTTATTTATGCTCTGAGTCGCAAAAAGTGGTTCTAAATTCCGGAGAACAGCGATTATATGCTAACAGAGTCACTTATAAGAACTCCTTGCAAGCAATATCGTTAAACTATCCTGAATATGGATTGCCACTATTCTAGAACAGGGTCTCTATAAAGAACTAGACCATCTTTTTTTCGCACGGATGAAAATGGAATACAAGATAAGGTAGAAGATTTAACGGAAAGCCAAGATGATCAGAATATAGAAAAAAAAAGAAAACTATGACATGAGGTATAAACCGAAAACGAGGCAAAGATAAAATTAAAGGGGTGAGGCCTGCATCCAACATGGAGTAATATAGACAGATAGATCAGTCCTGTAAAAAGCTAAATAATGTCAAAACAATTTAATTTACGTTGATGATTGTGTAACAATCGCCCAAAACCTATTTCGTATCTTCAATCTGACGACATTTGGAGTAGCCACTTTGATTACGTATTGGTTATAATAAAAACCAAGCAAAAATAAACAAATGCTTAACGGAGGATATTTACAAATTGAGTACTGAAAGCAACTAGACATATTACAAAGGAATGAAAGAGATTAAATACTGATTTGACGAAAACATCATCACATCGTTAAGAACAGAAAAGACATAAGGTAAAACGAGGAATTTATAAAAAAGCAAGTTTAAACTTAGGAAAGACACACAACTGGGAAGAAACAGATAATAACAGATAGACCAATCAAACTTAAGAATTTATAGAAATTCAACAAAAGAAAGTATGTAGTAACATTAAATACGAATGAATGAAAGATAACCAAAGACAAACATAGTTTAAGATTCAGAAGATAAAAGAAAAGCGAATAACCCATTTTCAATTTATTTTGTACAAGAAAAAATACGAATAATATCATTACAAAAGTAACCCAGAAAACCAACTGGAAGAACCAACATATGTGAAACTGACATGAATGATAAATGGAATAAATAAGAGAAAGATATATGCATTAACACAAAATATACGAGCAAAAAAGAAGAATGCCAGCATAATGAAAACGCGGTACAATTCTACTGTTATTGAAGAAGGGAGACCGAAAATTATATATCAACTCTAGAAGCATCACTCTGCCAAATACATACAGGAGAAGACATTTAATAGTATAATGCTGATTTCGAGTAGATAAACAGTTGATACAATTATACATGTGAACCCGATCATCAAAAACTATTAACACTACAGGGTAGAAGTATATCTTTCTAATTTTTTATTTTTAAAAACCTCAGCGGGACCGGGAATCTAATTCGAGACCCTTAGATCAGTAGTCAGGATGTTTATCAGTGAACTACCGAGCCCGGCTAGATATAATTTAATAAAATGAGAATATCGCAGGAAATAAAGGAGATGAAAAAACTGAATACACCACAGAAACTAATACGACTAATACAAAAGACGAGGAAGAGCTCGAACGCAGCAGTAAAAATGCAAAAAGGGGAAACACTACGGCCTACCCACATGTATGAACTACTGCCGATGTGAATGTAGGTCCGACTACAATTACTACAGACGTAAACTACCAACAATGTGAATTACCACCGTCTTTCCACAGATGTGGATTTACATCCGACTGGAACTGCCACCGACTTGGATTACTACAAACTTGCATAATTTTTTGAAAATTACATATATAAAATACGGCCGAACTAATCGTTTACATTTGGCTTACCACGGAGTTTAATATTACTAACATCTTAAAGTAGCAGTGAGGCAAAACACCTCTCACTGCATCCAATAGCAGTTGCTGCACCACATCTTATATAAACGACTACGAACTTGCACTTCTTCTTATATTAGTAATTTGGCATCAACTATAGTATGGCGTATTAATATTAATATACCTTTTACAACTTTATTTCACACTTCTGAAATCAAATTTCAAATCAATGAAAACAGCGATTTGCACAAACGAAATCTAAATGTTATTATTCTTAACATGGTTGTAATGCTTTAAATCGTGTATCACAGGGATCTACGTTTTACTAAGCTTAAAGCCATCTTCCCTGTTGATATTATTTGCATGTTTTTCTATTTATATAGCTTCACGTATCACTCGCGGGAGGTAGTGAGGTATTCTAGCAAGTACTCTGACGTGCTCAAATTCTATAGTGTGCCCATTTGTAAACGTATGCTCAGCTACGGCTGATTTTGTGATGCGTTTGTGTTTGCAATCGCCTTTATGTTCTTGAAGTCTTAGATCAACTGAACGACCAGTCTGTCCCATGGAACTCGAGCCGCAAGAACAAGGAATGCGATATACGCCAGCGGTTTTTAAACTTGGAATCTTGTCTTTTACCGATCTGAAGCCGTTACCCAATGTTTCCTTGCTCGTAAACACAGTTTTGATGTTGCATCGTTGCAGGATACGTCCTATCTTATCAGTCGAGCCTTTAACGTAAGGTAGAAACGCTAAGCCTTCCAGAGGTGGGGATTCTTCTTTAGCCTTTTGTGTCATAGTCTTGTCTAGTGCTTTTCGTATGGCGGTAGTTGTGTATCCGTTCTTTTGTAAAGAGTCAAAGAGATGTATCTTTTCTCTCTCTAGATTTTCTTCATCTGAGATACGAACGGCTCTTGTCGCCAAAGTCTGGAGAACTGTTGCTTTTTGCATTGGATGATGGTGTGAGTCAGCATTTAGATATCTGTCCGTGTGTGTTTTCTTTCTATAGACTGCATGTCCTAAACTGCCATCTGATTTATTGTGAATTGTATGTTGGGATGTACAGAATTCAGGTGTTTTAGAAATAGATTCAATGTCTGGCGTCCATAAGACCAGATGACAAAGGTATCATCTACATATATATCAACCAGCAAGTCGGTTTTAGCTGCGCTTTTTCGAGAGCCTTGGTTTCAAAAGCCTATATGTAGATATTAGCGATAACAGGTGATAGCGGTGAAATCATAGTCGCTCCTTCGACTTGTTCGTATATTTTATTGTTCCAACTGAAGTAAGTGTTTTTCAGGCAAATTTCGACAAGTTGAACTTGGTCTGTAGGCAAGAGATCTTTGAGCATTACTAGCACCTCATCAACCGGCACTTTCGTGAAGAGTGATACTACGTCGAAGCTGACTAAGAGATCATCTTTGTTTTAACTCGTTCGCCAGTTTTATGTGTAGGGTGTACAGCCTTGATCATGTGCTATCTAATTCCTGTCTAACTCTTTGTATTTCGGATACACGATCTAAAGCATTACAACCACTGTGCGTCATACGGTCAAGCCCCACGGATTACGTTGCACTCGGACGACCAACCAGCGTTACGCCACTCCGCGCGCCTGGCACGGAGGACTATAAATAGCTCCACACCGACCTTCGCTTCTTAGTGCGACTTTTACTCTGATGATGCAAGTTTTGCGAAACGTTAGTGAATATGGATGCACAAACAGCAAAACGGCCAAATCTGCCTAAGTATCCTCGTTCTCAAGATACTCGAACAACACGAGCCACCAAAGAGCATAACCATCGCGCGGGTTTTTGCTCGACTTCTCAAGGTGCAAGGCACATTAAGCCAGAAAATTCTGGGTGTTCATATACAAATACTACGCGGTCTAAGCCCAAATTCCATGTTACGAAGAATAATTCGAGTAACCGCGAAAGCATCAAACAGTATATGAAATCTAAATGTACCTTTACGAAAAATTATTTCACTCAAATTAAATCTAAATTTTCATTTATCAAAATCGATTTCACACAAAATGAAAACAGTCGTGAATACCAATTTCAAAGCTCACTCAGCAAGGCCAATTTTGAAACCCGAAGAAGACATCGAATTGTAGGTCTTTCTTCTTATTTATATCTACTAGGTTTCATTGAACTCTTAAGGAGTTAGTTTAGGTTCAAATACGAATACAAAACAGAACGCCAAACATTTTAAATTATTTTCGTTTCAGCAATCAGACAATCATTGTATTAAAAGTATGCCATTAAATGGTTCTTACGGCTTTTGCGTTTTTAGTAAATATTAATTCTTAATTTTTTGGATTTCATTCAAAAGTAACTTGAAATCAGTTTCCATGACTTTGAAATCTATTTTAGCGAAGTAGGGATATCGTTCGCCAATTAATTGCACGCAGAGTGTGATAGGAACGCCCCTCGCTTAAGCAACATGTCATGGTCCAAAAGTAAATCGGTAGTACTTCGGTTCGATAGTGTTTCAGTTCGGTGGAACATTCTACAAATTTGCTTCTGTTGGCAGTAAATACATATGGTCTTCTTTTCAGCCCGGAATCATCCACTCCTGGATATAGGCCTCTTCCAAATCTTTCCACACTTCTCTATTATAGGCTGTTTGTATCCAGTTCTTCCCTGCTATTTTCTGGATATCGTCTCTCCATCTCTTCTGGGGTCTCCCAACACTTCTCTTTGTCTCTCTTGGTCGCCAGACTATCAGTTTGTTGGTCCATTTGCTCTTTTCCTGTCGAGCTATATGGCCAGCCCATCGCCACTTCAACTGTGCTGTTCTTCTTGTCACATCTGTGATTCCTGTTCTTCTTCTGATCTCTTCATTTGGCACTCGATTTAACAAACTAATTCCGAGCATGATCCTTTCCATTGCTCGCTGCGTTACTTGGAGGATGTGTAGGGATTTCCGTGTTAACGCCATTGTTTCTAAGCCATATGTAAGAACTGGCAATATACATTGATCGTAGACTTTTCGTTTCAGATTTATTGGTATATCATTTGATGCTAGAATGAACCTGAGTTTACCAAAAGCTGCCCAACAGAGTCCCTTTCTTCGAGAAATCTCGGCAGTTTGGTTTTCTTTGCCCAATTGAATTCTATGTCCAAGGTATATGTATTCGAATACATTTTCTAGGGTGTGGTTTTCAATGGTTATTTGTATTTGTTCGGGACTCATTATTTTGGTTTTACTCAGGTTCATTTGTAATCCGATTTGGGTCGACGCTTGATTCAGTTCTTCTAACATTGTTTTTAGTTCTCCAGCTGAGGTGCTAATCAGAATTACATCATCTGCAAATCTCAAGTGATTGAGTCTTACTCCATCAATATTAATACCTTTACATTGCCAGTCCACCTTTTTAAAAACATCCTCCAAGGCTAACGTGAACAACTTCGGAGAGATCGTGTCCCCTTGTCGTATTCCTCGTTGAATTTGAATTTTATTGGTCTTCATGTCTTCTTCCAGTGTAATTGTCATAGTTGCCGTGTCATAAATATATTTTATGAGGGTTGAGTATCTAGTGTCAATTCTTGCGTTATCTAGTGCTTTCAGGATTGCCCACGTTTCCACCGAGTCGAATGCCTTCTGGTAGTCAACGAAAGCCAAATATAATGGTATATTGTATTCCGTCGTTTTTTCGATTAACGTGCGTATACTTTGCAGATGATCCATTGTACTGAATCCCTTACGGAATCCCGCCTGCTCTGGAGATTGGTATGAGTCCAGTTTGTCTGTCAGTCTATTTGTTATTATTTTTGTTAGTAGCTTATATAAGTGGGATAGTAAGCTAATCGGACGATAGTTCTCTAAGTTGTTTTTATCTCCTTTTTTAAATAGCACGATGACCTCTGCATTTTGCCAAGACTCTGGAATTTTCCCCTCTATTAAGCACTTATTTAATAGGATTTTTACACTTTCTCTTAGTTCGTCTCCTCCCATTTTTATCATCTCACTAGTAACCCGATCTTCGCCTGGACATTTTCCATTTTTCATTTGTTTCAGTGCAATCCATAATTCATCACTATCTATTTCGGGAATCTCTTCTGATCCCACATTCTGAATGTTTTGTCTCGTGTATTGCTGTACTTGGTACTTTGGACTATAGAGTTGTTTGTAAAAATCTTGTACCACGTCCACTATTTCTTTCCGACTTGTCACCAAAATGCCCTGTTTGCTTCTTAACTTGTTGATTTGTGTTTTTCCTCTCGACCGATTGGTTTTCAAAACTTTCATGTTTTTATTGTTTTCAATAGTTTCTTTTACGAGTTTTGTGTTATAATCTCTTAAATCTTTCCTTATATTCTTATTTATTTCTTTATTTAGTTTTTTATATTGTTGGTCTTCTCTGTTCATGTTTCTTCTTCTTGCCATCAATTTTTCTGTGTCTGAACTAATTTTCTTGTTTTTGTTTTTGTGTTTTGCACAAGCTTCTTTTGTTGCTACATGTATGCTGTTAGTTATATATTCTGAAAGTTCATTTATTTCCATTTTTATTAGATTTTCTTTGTCTCTCAATTTTTTGCCCATTCGGTGTTGGAATTTTTCTTTGTTTTCTGTTATTATCTCTGTCGTTGGAGCTTTTTGTTTCCTCAGTATTTTGTTTCTTTCAACCTTAGTGTTAATACTCAACATTGTTCTAACAATTCGGTGGTCGCTGTTCGTGTCAAAACGATTTAAAACTGTAACATCTCGACATATGGCTTTATTGTTGGTGATGATATAATCTATTTCATTTTTTACTGTGCCTGTGGGGCTTTTCCAGGTCCATCTCCTTTTTAATGGCTTTTTGAAGAAAGAGTTCATGCAGAATAGATTTTCACCTTTACAATAGTCCACAAGCATTTGTCCTCTGTTATTTCTGACTCCTACTCCATATTTGCCTACATGTGGGAGGTCATTGTCACTGTTATTTTGTCCTACTTTGGCATACATATGGTAGTAGTTCGTATTGGTGGTATTCGACTTGGCGGTTGTTTTGACGCGCAGCTAAAGTCAGTCGGCGGTAATCCAAATTGTGACGTTTCACGTAGTTGTTATAAGATCGGCGGTAGTCCACATTGGTGGTACCCTTAGTTAACATAGTCCTAGAAACATGGTAAGGATAACATATCACCATCACAAATAAGAGATCCAATTGATAGCATATGCAGATGCCAAATAACCATGTTATCATTTTAAGAAGCCAAAGAAAATAGAGACTCTGAATATAAGAAAAGAAGAATATAAAAGAGAAAGCAAGGGTTTAGATCCTCAAACAATAAAAAAATGAGAAAAACAAATAATAAAAATAAAAACACCAAGTAGAGATAAACTATTTAATTATACTCGTACTTATGAGGTTGTGAATTTTTGAACAGGAAATACTAGTTATACTGGAACCTAATAAATTTAAAAAAAACTGAATATTGAGGCAATATAAATAATGAGCAAAAGAGGAAACAAAAATAGCAAATATAGCAAAAGAAAACAAAGCAGAAAGAAATAGACGGTGATGAGAAGAAACGAGTACAAAATGGTCAAGACGTTAGTGGAAACAGAGACTAACCAAAAGACCAAAAAATAAACCAAAAAAGGCAAGGAAACATTAAGTAATGCAGCTGAAATCGCATGGAAGTAAAATTTTGAAAATTGAAAAAAGAAAAAAATCTATGAAAAAGAGACATAAGGAAACAACGGAATGGTTCTCTCTCAGTAGAGAGATGGAGAACTCCTTAAAAGGTTCAATAATCTGAATCTTAAAGCTACTTCAGCCAAGTTGATGATCGTGTTGGCGTTGGCGCGTAAGCATCGAGTAAAGCGCATTTTCCAAATCAAATTAACGCCCGAAGAAAACATAAATCTTTGCTGACTTAGCAACTTAGCCTAGCTATTTTATTCCCGGTGCGTACCTTTCAAAGCTGTCGATGTCACCATTTAAGAGCCTGTCTTTGCGTTTTCGCCTTCTCCTCCCCTTGAAGGACAACAGGAGGTGAAATACGGCGAGGGCGATCAGCTGCCCGCCCGCAACATAGGCGAGCCAAAGTTTGTGGGGCCACACGAGAGGGATCGCCCCTAAGGATCCGTACACAAGGGTCTTCCTCCAGCCATTCACCCATACGACACCTTGCCAGCATCGCCACATCCTGTTGTTCTCGGTCCTGAAACACGTAAATTTACAGCCCTTTCAGGAGGCGGCTCGCAAGCACCGGCGAAAAATTCGAATTATCGATTACACATTAGTCACGTAGGGCGCAAGTTTCCGAAACAAAATTCCGCCAATTTGCAGCATGTGCAGGAAATTGCATTGCGATCGGATTCTTCCTGTTGTCGAGTTATTTAATCAAGCGCCCTGCAAGTTGCTGCCTCACCGCTAATTAGCCGCCGCAATGAATCAGATATTGAATTCTGGACTAAATACGATTTCACATTTGAATTGGTAGTTGTAATGGAACTCGTGTGTGCGATTGAGTATTAGTCTTACAAAAAATAAAAATTATTACTAAAGTGAAGGCCTAGGAAAGACATGCATTGAAAATTGTTGAATACTTAATTTCCTATCATTTACGTCATCGCAGTCAATAAATAAATTTTCAATGCTACATTTTCAAAACAAACGAATATAACACGTGATTCAAAAAATCTGGTGTGACACACGCACATAATTTCCTTTTACAGTGATCTTATAATTAGCCAAAAAATGATTTTTAATTTTTAAGAATTTGTCAAAATTTTTGAAACCGTACAAAATAGAGCGTTAGTGCAAGAGACAAATTTTCTCTAAAATTTTAAGCTGAATTAAAAAATTTAATAATATATCGGGTGTTCTATTTAAAATAGGAGTTAACAAAAAATAGAGAAAAAACAAAAGAAACCCATTTTAGAAGTATTCAACTGGAAAATCACATCTCTCACATCAATACACATTAAAAATCTAATAAAAATGTAAAGTTTGAAAAAATCGTTACAGCCATTTTCGAAAAAATCGAAAAAAAACTGAAAAATCACAGGAATAAACTACCTACTTCCGGTTATGAGATTTTATTCAAAAGCTTACTGTCGCATTTACATAGTATGTAAAACTTATATATGAAGTTTCAACGCCATACCTTTTTTCGTTTTTGAGATATTCTGTTCACAGGCACACAGGCAGACAGACATACAGACAGACAGACCAATGAACAAAAACATGTTTTTTGGGTTCAGGGGACTCTAAAACGTGAAGATCTGTTGAAAACTCAATTTTGAATTTTTGGGGTGAATCCAATACTTTGTTTATCGTAAAAGGAAGTAAAAAGTGTTCATCAGAATGACCTTAGACAAAATCACATATGTCGAAGCTTACATTTGGAACATGTGAACTACTTAATGTTGAATCTACTCTATCAGAGTAAACTCAATCACAATTGATTTTTTTGACTGCTCTACGTTCCTAACTACATTTCTAACATGCGTCGTATTTTATGATCAGTGAAAATCATTACATAAAATAGACACCATTAAAGCGTGGCCTTCCCATTTTCCGGATTTCGACTCGCCGGAATTCGTTTTGCCCGATAATTATTTCACCGGAAGGCTAGTCGCCGGATTGTAGGGTGCGTGTCATATAACGAAATTCGGCAAAGTACTGTGTCTCGTTCTAGCCTGCTTAGGTTAGTTGCAGTCTTTGCGGTGTTTCCCCACGATCAGCATAGTGTCCTCGATCTTGATATCCGGAGAAATGCATTCCGCCCAAAAAACTTCCGGCGAATCGAATTCCGGCGTGACGGATTCCGGCGAATCAAATTCCGACGAAAAGAATCCGGCGAATGGAAACGGAGCCCATTAAAGGGCTTGTCTCAAAAGCGGTTTGGAACTTGTCAATTTAAGAGTGGGAGTGAGTATTAATTAAAATTACGTACTTTCTGAATTAAAGTGGCCTTTGATTTCCAACATTTCATGAATGTACTTCTGAAATTCATCTTTGTCTAGGAATGTACTTACAAAAAGTTACTAAAGCTAATAGGTTAAAGGTGTGACATTTACTTAGCATCTGTGATAACTCATAAGTATTATAAATAACTACTATGAAAGATATTATACAAATACTCTGGTGGATATTATTGATGCAGGTATCTTTATTACATTTTATAAAAGTTCCGGCGAAAATTTCCGGAAAATATCTACTTTGACACTGAAATAATGAGAAATTTTAGTTGTCATTGAATGTCATTTTTAAATTCAAAGGTAGGGAAACCGTTGCAAAACAAAATACAGAATCCTCAGTACAAAAGTTGTATACATATGCCAACTTCAAAAACATGAAAATGTGTTTGTGTTTAGTGAATGGCCTATACAGCTTATGTAAATTTTTTTATCCTTGGCCCTCTTTGATGAAGTTTTTGTTTAATCAGGGGTTATAATTATTATAAATTACTGTAGAAACCTGATCTAGCATCATTTCCCTCGTCTCCATTCGAATACAGCTAACCATGTTCACATCTTGGTAACTTGTAATGTTATTGTTAGTATGACGAAAACTACTAAGAAATGACGTATTGATACTTATAATTTAATATGTAGCTACTTCATTGTCACGTAATTAAATAGAGGGCGAGCTATAATACATTAATTAACCGAACAAAAGTAAAAGTTGATCAACAGCGCTGGATATGCCGTAAAAGTTAAATAACAACAAAACGCTTTTTACAGTTTTTGTGCAAACAATAATATAGGGAAACTCTACAAGTACCTATTTTGAAAAATTAAGGTGCAACATAAAATATTAGTTTTATGGTTACTAGAAAATAGACAAACGTTATACCTTGCTTGTTTATTGGTAATCTCCCCTTTTTTCTAGTATAGTACAGTACAATTAGAAAAAACGGACGAAACCCAGTTATTAAAAAAAGAAAAGCTAAAACCCTTTCTAAAATCATCAATTATCAAGTCAGAAAAAGTTCCGAGAAATCCCATGTCGGGTTTTCGCAATGGCGCAATTTATCATATTATGCAGCTAACTGTCTTGGAACGCTGATATAACTACTTTTGAAGTAACTTCCTTATTTTACATTCCATGGCCATAGACACATTTGCTTTTAGAGTGAATTCGCGATAGTCTGTTTTCCATTTGAAGTAACGGTAAAAGATGCCAATAATAGGAGGTCGCGGGTCTCCAGCCTAAGAGACCAAGTAGTTATGGCCCGGAAAGTACGCCCCTGCAGAGGTGACTGAGTAGCAACCGCTAAAAACTGAAACTGAACTTATTGATTCACCTCATTTTCTTATATACATTTTTACTTTTCCTTACTTCGGAAAATAATTTAGAGTAATCATGATTTTTTCAACTCGAAATTTTTGTACAAATATTTGTTTTCGTGTCCTCTCATTTTGAAAAAGTGGTTTTTGGAGGGATGTCTGTCTGTCAGTCTGTCTGTGTCCTCTCTTTAGACGATTTAATTAATCGACCTTATTATTTATACTTTAAGTTCTAATATAAATTCGGAGCTCCCATTAAATATTCGTTGAAATCGGGTAACCGGAAGTGGTATTTTACTTTTATTTTTGTTTTCGTTTTCCGAGGAAATTGTGTGTTTGATAAAAATTAAACTTTATACAACAAGATCATATAACTATATTGTGCAATTATCTGCAGCTTTTGTTTAAAAAGTATTTGTGAGAAGTACTGTTTTTAGAAAAATTGGAAAATTTGTTTTAAGAAAAAAATCTTCAGTCAGGAAATTAATATAGGTAGTTTCTAACTCTATTACATATTACGCAGTTGGCTATACCTTTTGACAAAAAAGTTTTTTTGTAAGTATAGTTTTTGGAAAAAGTACCGCAATGGCGCCGAGCAACCGTCAGCTGCGGCTTCGACCCATATAGAAACGGTGTTTCAGCAGTATTAACAAAAGTGAAGTGAATTTTGAAAATGGAATAATAGTTGTGGAATAAAATTCACAGAGAGAGACATTTACTTATGAGAATAGAGTATAATTAATAAAGTACCAAGTCCAAAACTTTTGAACAGAATCGGCGAAATTGATAACTTAACCTCCACACTAGCTGACGTCACGATCCCTCCCACTGACGTCACACCAACAGGACAGCTACGATTGGACCATCCAAAACTTTAGTTGTAAACAACCTAAAGCAGGGCCTACACGTGCGAATATTTAATTTAAAGTTAAAAATCCAAACGAGTGAATATATTAACTCGCGAATGGAAGGCGAAGATATAGAAAAGACATTACAGAAAATGTTAATGAATATTCAGCAGATACAAGCAGAAATACTATTAGAACTACAAAAAAGTCAGAAGGAAATGCTAAGTAGCGCAAATGAACTAAATAATATCAGAGAAGTGATGATGTTAGAGATGAGGAAATTCATAAGGAAAGAAACGCATTATATATATAAAAATATTAAGATTGGAGGAAAAATTGCAAAACCAAAGAACATTCAGGGTCAAGCCAAAAACAACATATACCGCAAAATAAATTATGCGATTGCAAAATTGGGGTTCATAGCAGATACGAAAAGGAGACCTGAAGAATCAGAGCTACAGAAACGAATATCAGAGCAGATGAGAAAAGAAGAAATAACATGAAAATTTTTGAAACAATCGGAAAACTAAATGTTTACAAAAATAATGGAAAGAAAAAATTTTGAAAACTGTTATATTACCTAATTATATAACACTCTTAAACGTTTCCTTTGTTGACAATTTTTCAAAAAAGAAATAAAGAAATATTATCAAACATTTGGAGACCAAGTAATACTCGATGACTTAATTATTAAAAATTAAACACGAAACGATTTATTAGCAAACGATTCAGTTCATTTACACGGTGTAGATAGAATATGCCGAATAGTATAATACCAGGAGGAAATTAGTACTCGTGCCGAGTAGAATTGCTAACTTGCGTGTACACCACATTTTTGAGTTAATTAATATAATAGTTGTTTAAAAATGTTCAAAATACGCTGGATATTTAATAAGCTTCAACTTGCAGCCAAAATGCATTTTGTACCAATACGTCAAATTTTTTAACGACGTGCAAAGTAGTTAAAATAGACAAGTGTAACTGTTCATTACTTAACAAAAAATCTGTAAAAGACTTTACCCAGAACTTCCCTCGTTGACATTGTGACACTGAATAATTTTAAAATCCGAATTAAGTTAGGAGTAAAAATATCTTCACGTTGCTAATAAATTAAATACATTTTCAAATAAAAAAAGACCTTATACCGGTGGTCGAATTCGAATGGCAGGCGCACCGCGTGTGTAGCTCACAACGTTTAGTAGGATATCGTAAGGGACTGGGAAATTTCTACCTGCGCCACGGAGGACCGACCTCCCGAATTCCTACGTCCCTACGCGCTGATTTGTGCCTCGTTTTTGTATTGTAAAAAAATATTCTGTATCTGTTGGTTCCCATTTTTGGTAAGAATACAGTCTGCACTATGTACAAATTATTACTTGTATCTATTACTAAGTTGAATGAAAAATAAACAAAATTTTATTATTTTAAGTTACTCACCCTGTATATATATGCTAAATATCGTCTTCCTCCAACAAATAGTTTTTGAGTTATACCGCCAACAGGCAGACAGACAGACAAACGGAATTGAGAAAACCTGTTTTTCGTCATCTAGAGACCCTGAAACGTGAAGATCTGACGAAACCTCAAAATGAGATTTTTTCGTGATAACAATACTTCCTCTTTCACACGAGGGAAGTAAAAATGTGTGTGACCACTTACTTAAATTATTGTTGTTTTTCGCGTCATTTTATTAGGCAATCTTTAACGAAGGGTACAGTTTCTACTTTGGTTGTAGGTATTTGAAACTAATATGTTTGGCTCAGCAGTCTTATATTTCAACATTTTCCTTTGTCTTTGATTTACGCACATGTCTTTGCGCTCTCAAAGTCAGTAGACACATTATTTAGTACAAAATGGCTTCATCATTGCGTCATTATTTGAATGATGATGAGCTTGAGACATTGCTGTATGATTCTGATCACGAAAACTTGCAATGTTCTCTTAGAAGATGACGGCAATTATCTGTGCGATTCAAATTCGGAAGGTGCCTACCATTTTAATATGGATGTAAGCAAAAAAATACTGGATGAAGATAATGTTACTTCGTCTTCAGAATCGAAGAAAAATGAGATTGAAAAATTAGATGTGCCGCTAATATTGTTGCTGGCCAGCCTGCACTTAATAATTACAGTGAAGATGCTTCTTCTACCCGTGAAAGTGTTTGTTGTTACCTACTCCAGAAATTTTAGGACAAATCTGTATTTACACTAATATGGATGCTCTAAAAGTCCATCTATCCAACAATCTGCAAGCAATTTCGAAAATATTACGTAGGGAAGAACTAGACGCCTTTTTAGGACTTTTTATTCTATGCGGTGTTAGGCCTGATAACATGGTTACTCTCGACGAATGGCTTGTTACCTTTAGAGGCAAGTGTCCCTTTTGCCAGTATATGAAAAATCAAAACCAGAGCGGATTTAACATTTGGGTTGCCTGCTATTCTAAAATTTTCTTTGCATGTAATCTTCAAGTTTATGTGTGTGGAAACGTCAATAGGATACGAGAAACTACTCAAGGTCTAAGAGTAGTAAAATATTTGATCTCCTTTGTAAGGTACCAGGCGAGGTACATTCATCAATACTTTTTTACAAATTCTTTTCTCAATTAACAATTTGTGGAACCATGCGCAAAAGGCATATAGGTACCTAAAAGTTTTGTTGGTAACCCATTTTAGAAGTATTCAACTGGAAAATCACCTCTCTCACATCAATACACATTAAAAACCTAATAAAAATGTAAAGTTTGAAAAAAATCGTTGCAGCCGTTTTCGAAAAAATCGAAAAAAACTGAAAAAATCACAAGAATAAACACCTAATTCCGGTTATGAGATTTTCTTCAAAAGCTTGCTTTCGCATTTACATAGTGTGAAAAACTTATATATGAAGTTTCAACGCCATACCGGTTTTGGTTTTTGAGATATTCTGCTCACAGGCACACAGGCAGACAGACATACAGACAGACAGACCAATGAACAAAAACATGTTTTTTGGGTTCAGGGAACTCTAAAACGTGAAGATATGTTGTGTCATCAGAATGACCTTAGACAAAATCACATATGTCGCAGCTTGCATTTGGAACATGTGAACTACTTAATGTTGAATCTACTCTATCAGAGTAAACTCAATCACAATCAATTTTTTTTACTGTTCCACGTTCCTAACTTCTTTTCTAACATGCATCGTATTTTATGATCAGTGAAACCATGCGAGGTACATTCATCAATACTTTTTTACAAATTATTTTCTCAATTAACAATTTGTGGAACCATGCGCAAAAAGCATATAGGTACCTAAAAGTTTTGTTGGTAATTGAGAACAAACACGAATATTTCGCAATGTTTGCTTTTATTGATACTCTTACACTGACATCGTATATTTCGAACAAAATGTGTTGTTTTACTATCATTCTAGCATTATCAAGTTTTTAGTGATCCTTTCGCACTTAAAAGGAAACTGCAGATTATTCTAAACTCTAATGCCACAACAGAAGGTGTGCATCCGTGCATACTATAGACCAGTGGTTCCCAAACTTATTTGGCCTACCGCCCCCTTTTCAGAAAAAAAAATTACTCAGCGCCTCCTGGATATCTACATTCTTTAAGCGAACAAACAAATCTTTTCTGAACTCTTTATTATAATGGTATTTACTTTCTAGATGGTGTATTAACGGGTGTGATAAAGTAAAATTAAAGAAACGGAAAATAAACAGACTGAATAAATAAAGTAACAAATTGTATGAAGAAGAATAAGAACATTTAATAATGGTAAATAGTCTCCATCGAATAAATGAATCCGTAACTTGCATTTTGTGTGTTTATTTGGAAAATAATCTTACACTATGTTGCACAACAGATGAAATATGTACGAATGGTTTTTTTAAATCTTCTTATCTTCTCTTCCTTCTTTAAGCTTTCACCGTCCTCCAAATGCACCCGAGGATCGCCCCCCCCCCCTGCATCGTTCCAGCGCCCCCCAAAGGGCGATATGGCCCACTTTGGGAATCACTGCTATAGACCAACTAAAAAGAGTACTAGTCTTCGTGCTATACCAGAAAATGGGTAATTAAAATATTTTAAAATGTTCTCGACATTTCACCTCTGCATGCATATATAATTTACAAATAAAAAAATAAGCTGTGGTCGCTACACGGCTTTTCCTTATTGCTAGTAAAACTAAATTTTGCATTTAAAAAATAGATATTTATGCATTAAGGGTGATATGAATATGTTTTTTCCCTGAGGTTGACATGTGTTACAGACCTCGGGCCAGAGGCCGAAGGTAAAGAACATGAATATCTCCCGTGGTGCAAACAATATTTTATCTACTAGCATATTCGTAAAATAGTATGAAATTTCCAAATGTCATAATATTTAAAATTAGAATATGTAAGTAACATCAAGGATTGCCTCATTGTATGGTTGCTAAGACGTTAATTGTAGTTGCATTGTTACCATGAGTTTAAGGGAGAAATAATTTGACAAGTCCCTTGGGAGTTATGAGTAGCTTTTCATATTTTGTTTCTATGACGAAAATGTACAATGTCATGTTGCTAGTAGATAATATATATTTCTTACAAAAATACATTTTAAACAAAAGTTATAGATAATTGCATAATATATAATCTTGATCAAGAAAATTAAATTTTTATTAAAAAATTAATAAACATTTTCCAGAAAACGGAAAACCTAAGGATAAGGAGTAGAATAGGGGCCGCTTACCCCCACTCCTTTTAATTCGATTAAGCCACGCCCCTTTAATTCGCGGATTCGCGGTTTAATTCGCGGATTTATTCGCGGATTTCGCGGTTTTATTCGCGGATTGACCTAATTAATTTCGCGGTTTGATCTAATTAATTTCGCGGTTTGATCTAATTAATCACATATGAAGTTTGATATGTAATTTACATATGTGCTACTGATTAAATTACGCATTAGATTTTTTAATTTGCTTCTGGAATTACACGGCGGCCATCTTGGATTTCTGGCGGGAATATTTGAAATTTGAATTTTTACCGATTTTTTCTAAGTTTAATTTTTTGAATTTGAATTTCCCGGGGGTGTCGGCCATCTTGGTGCGCGCGCACTTCTCACGGCGGTTGTTTTTAATTTTGAATTTTTGCGGAAATATTTGAATTTCAAACTGGTAGATCTATTTCGCTCTTCGAAGCTGCTGTCTCTCTCTTGCATTCACTCGTGGAAATATTTAAATTTAAAAAATCTATTTGCGGCGGACCCGAGTGGGAATCGAACCCTAGTTTTCTGGTTAACAGTCTTAGCACCTTACCGTTGTGCTATCGAGGCGACTTGGAAATATAGGATTTGAACAAGACGTCATTTCGCAGCTGTGCCGTCACACCGTTCGAGTTGAAACAAATTATTTTTTCGAATATATAAAATATAAGAACGGAATTGTGCCGTCTAGGGCCTTAGAAACTTGTTAATAATTTTAAAAAATTGACTTTGTAACTAGTTTTGCTGTAATTAATTTAATATGAGTGACGCTATCTCACTCAGTCCCATTGATTTTCTACAGCTTTCTCTTTTCCATCCCGTTTGCTACCTATGCGTAATTACAAAAGACGTTATCGCTCCAGGCAGACTTTCTATTTAGCCGGCGATTGTGTAGGGCTTTTAACCGTTGCATAGAATTCCAAAGTTTTATATAACGTGCCTAAACAGGATTGTTTAGAAGACTGTAATTATAATTAGCATCGTAATGGAATGCACCAAGATTTAAATCAGCATGCATTGTTCGTCTGGATCGAGCAGTACGTACTCCAACGGTTTCTAGTCTTGCTTGGTTGACAGACGACAGAATGCACGGTTACCGGTCAGCGCAGCCAACGGCTTGGCGCTAAAATCCCTGTGACACAAAATCTAGTGGGATAAGCTTGCCTGGTTAATAAACCACTCTAGTTCGTATGATTTTTGTCGCTTTTAAAAATAAATAGACATTATTTTTTTCGTGCTTGAGTTTTATAATTACGCTGAGCCCTTTGTGGCTTGATTACGTCATGCCGAAGCCTGCTAGTTTAAAAATTAAATGGGGGATAAGAGGTAAAGCCAGATCGTAAATATAAAAACGAGTTACAAATTTGATTTTAATATATTCCTGAAATACTAAGTATGAAAAAGTCTTGGTTTTAAAGGTTTGAACATTGTACCACTTAGCTGTTCTAACATTATACTTCCATATACATATTATAAATAAATTTTAAATGTTATTTTCGACTGAGTTTTAGCTTCTTATAAATTACAACAGTGCCCTCGCCCATATAAAATAAGACATACGCATTAAATAAATGTTTTTATTGTATAAGAATGGTTGTCCCCCATAATTTTGAATAAAAATCACACAATTTCGTTGAAAAATGTTCTGTTTCACTTACAATTTTACAAAACTGACATCACGTTACTTGAAATTATACAAAAAACGACATTTTTAGCCAATAAGCGATAAAAAATACGACATCCCACATCATTTCACTTAAAAATTATCACGTTTCGTCTTACAAAACGCTTTATAATAAAGAAAATGATGTAAAAACAGTTGTAAGAGTTATTTCTAAGCATAATTTTGCAAATGTTGTACACTTTTTCTCTAACTTGTGGCAGTTTTAGCAAGATTTGAATAAAAAACAGCCATTTCTGCAGCAATTTTAGTAAGATCTGAATAAAAACATGCAATTTCCAAAGCATTTCGTTTAAAATGTTAGAAAACCGACATCATCTCCCATGAAAATTTATAAAAATCGGCATCTTGTCACATTAAATTCTGTAAAAACGACAAAAACAATATTTTTTTCACAACTTTCATTGAAAAATAGTAAAATTTTACGAAAATACGTCTGTGCTGGCGACAAATGAAAATAAATTTGAATAGAAACACGCAAAAATTACGAAAAGACGTATGTGTTGACCCCCCAAAGTAACAAAAATTTGAATACGGAACCCTATTTTATAAGTAAACGTCTGAAATTGTGTCATTATATCGATAAAAACTGCATTTTAGTTTAAAAAATTCCAATATAAATGCAAACGGAGGAAAATAAAAACGCAATTAACCACAAAGTAACATAATTTTGAATAAAAAAACACAATTTCGTTGGAAAAATGTTCTGTTTCACTTAAAATTTTACAAAAACTGACATCATGTCACTTGAAATTATACAAAAAACGACATTTTTATCCAATAAGCGATAAAAAAATACGCCGTCTCACATAAATTTTAGAAAATCGACAGCATCTCCCATGAAAATTTATAAAAATCGGCATCTTGTCACATTAAATTCTGTAATAACGACAAAAACAATATTTTTTTACAACTTTCATTAAAAAATAGTAAAATTTTACGAAAATACGTCTGTGCTGGCGGCAAATGAAAATAAATTTGAATAGAAACACGCAAAAATTACGAAAAGACGTATGTGTGGACCCCCCAAAGTAACAAAAATTTGAATAAAATCACACAATCATACAGCATCTCACATAAATTTTCGCAAATATCGACATCATGTCACATAAATTATACAAAAACTGTCATCACGTCACTTGAAATTATACAAAAAACGATATTTTATTCAACACACGATGAAAATTGAACAAAAATCACGCAATTACAAGCCATCTCACATAAATTTTCACAAAAATCGACATCATGTTACATAAACTATGCATAATTTTGCAAATGTTTTACACTTTTTATAAAATGCATCGCTCAAAATTAAAAGAAATAGCAATTTCGTTGAAAAAATCTACTACCACAATCATTTCGATAAACAAAATTCAAAAAATCTTATACTTTTGACGGAAATATATGTATGTTGACCACAAATTAACATAATTTTTAAATAAAAACGCGCAATTCGTTGAAAAAAAATATTCTGACACCACCAAAACACGCAATTTCATTGAAAAATATATATATGTTGTCCACAAATTAACATAAAGTTGAATAAAAACACGTAATTTTGTTGAAAAAATGTTCTGGCCCCTTCATTTCACTTAAAATTTTACAAAACTGCCATCATAACACTTGAAATTATACAAAATATATGTATGTTGATCACAAATTAACATAAACCTGAATAAAACACACAATTTCGTTGAAAAATTTGCAAATGTTTTACACTTTTTTATAAAATGTATCGCACAAAATTAAAAGAAATCACAATTTTCAAAATTATATCACGCTATTATGAAATCGTAGATTGATTTTTTGAAATTTTACACTTTGTAACTGTAAAATAACTACAAATACTAATATTTTAGCTTTAGACTTTGTAATTATTGCAGATTCGAGAAAAAAAAACAAAGCAGAGTGGAAATAAAAAACATAAACACTTTGTAATAAACAAATATATTGTTCTTATTTCTTATAATACTTAATAATATAAATATAAATGTACAGCAGAATGTCTTATTTCTAAAAATTCGCTAGCAATTTACAAAACTGTAGTTTGAGGTGCACGACATTTCAAATTAAAAAGACTGCAAGTAATAAAATCAGAAATTCATTGTGTAATTTTAAAGTTTAAGATGCACCCAATCTAGAATTCCCTTCGTTTTTGGTGTTGATGACATCTGCCTTAGAGGCATTTTTCTAACGACCCTTTTTTGGAGGCGTTTCCTTATCGGCGTTCTTCTGACTGAACCTTTTTGATGTGGACTTGGATGAGTAGATGGTGTTTTTAATTTATATTCTAAATCGGACTCGCAGTTATCAGTTTCCATTTCGGTTTTTCCTGTAGTATCAGTCGGGGTTGGCTTCTTTTGCTGTTTAGGTTTAGCTAGCAGCACATTAGCAACGTTAAGGTCTTTGATGTACTCAGCAAACTGTAGGCGTCCGGGTGGATTAATAGTTTTTCGAGGCCGCAGAGTGTCATGAATTAAATCGACTATGTTAGACGCCGGTAAAATTTCACCCTTTATAGTAACGGTGCCCTTGTAATCCCAGCTCACATCGCTTGAGGTACTCAAAATGCGTAGGAAAACTTCAGCTTTTTTCTTAAAAGTTTTGGGAAGTGTAGATAAAATAACGGCATTTGATAGGCTGTCACTGGTTGTTTCAATAGGTATTTTGATTGGCTGCCGCGCCTGGTTTGTGAAATGAAGGAATCGTTGTAAAACCTGATTGTACTGGATCCATTTATCGTGATCAGTTAATTTGGACTTTAAAACTTTTTGCATTTCGTCATCAAGCTGTGATAATATATTTTTCTCCGCATCATCGCCAGACTTAAGACGTTGGACAAATTCCGGCGATACAATCAACATCTTCCGCTCTTTGTCCATTTTAGTCGAAAAGGAGCTCAGTCGTTTGTTCTAGTAGAGCCGTCGTGAATAAACTAGCTTAAAACCAAGACTTTCATAATAAATATATAAAAAAAATATGACAGGTACGGGAATCGAACCCGTATTCTCTCTCGAGATCAGAACTTGAATCTGACGCCTTAACCATTCGGCCAACCTGCCTCCCTATATAAACGAGCACTCTCTGCATAATTAAGAAAACATATAGTTTAAAAAGCCTTCTGCATGCAATTTCAAACAATATTTCATATAAATTAAGCCATGTACAAATTTCTAAATCGGTTTTGATATACATTTTATCGAAAGATTGGACCCTCAGCTACCGTTTTATTATTTGTCGTGATGCGTCATCGATGAATTTTACAAGAGCCAGCTTGTCTGCGATGTGACGTAATGTATCCACCCCTTTTTATTTTAAAATTCTATAAAAACAGAGGCCCGACTGATGCCGCACTAACACGTTTTAAACCATTGTACTCTGTTACCTGATGCGGCAGCAGTTTGGACCTCTGATTTTATAGAATTTTAAAATAAAAAGGTATGGAGACATTACCTACGTCACATCGCAGACAGGCTGGCTCTTGTAAAATTCATCGATGACGCATCACGACAAATAATAAAACGGTAGCTGAGGGTCCAATCTTTCGATAAAATATATATCAAAACCTGATTAAGAAATTTGTACATGGCTTAATTTATATGAAATATTGTTTGAAATTGCATGCAGAAGGCTATTTAAACTATATATTTTCTTAATTATGCAGAGAGTGCTCGTTTATATAGGGAGGCAGGTTGGCCGAATGGTTAAGGCGTCAGATTCAAGTTCTGATCTCGAGAGAGAATACGGGTTCGATTCCCGTACCTGTCATATTTTTTTTATATATTTATTATGAAAGTCTTGATTTTAAGCTAGTTTATTCACGACGGCTCTACTAGAACAAACGACTGAGCTCCTTTTCGACTAAAATGGACAAAGAGCGGAAGATGTTGATTGTATCGCCGGAATTTGTCCAACGTCTTAAGTCTGGCGATGATGCGGAGAAAAATATATTATCACAGCTTGATGACGAAATGCAAAAAGTTTTAAAGTCCAAATTAACTGATCACGATAAATGGATCCAGTACAATCAGGTTTTACAACGATTCCTTCATTTCACAAACCAGGCGCGGCAGCCAATCAAAATACCTATTGAAACAACCAGTGACAGCCTATCAAATGCCGTTATTTTATCTACACTTCCCAAAACTTTTAAGAAAAAAGCTGAAGTTTTCCTACGCATTTTGAGTACCTCAAGCGATGTGAGCTGGGATTACAAGGGCACCGTTACTATAAAGGGTGAAATTTTACCGGCGTCTAACATAGTCGATTTAATTCATGACACTCTGCGGCCTCGAAAAACTATTAATCCACCCGGACGCCTACAGTTTGCTGAGTACATCAAAGACCTTAACGTTGCTAATGTGCTGCTAGCTAAACCTAAACAGCAAAAGAAGCCAACCCCGACTGATACTACAGGAAAAACCGAAATGGAAACTGATAACTGCGAGTCCGATTTAGAATATAAATTAAAAACACCATCTACTCATCCAAGTCCACATCAAAAAGGTTCAGTCAGAAGAACGCCGATAAGGAAACGCCTCCAAAAAAGGGTCGTTAGAAAAATGCCTCTAAGGCAGATGTCATCAACACCAAAAACGAAGGGAATTCTAGATTGGGTGCATCTTAAACTTTAAAATTACACAATGAATTTCTGATTTTATTACTTGCAGTCTTTTTAATTTGAAATGTCGTGCACCTCAAACTACAGTTTTGTAAATTGCTAGCGAATTTTTAGAAATAAGACATTCTGCTGTACATTTATATTTATATTATTAAGTATTATAAGAAATAAGAACAATATATTTGTTTATTACAAAGTGTTTATGTTTTTTATTTCCACTCTGCTTTGTTTTTTTTTCTCGAATCTGCAATAATTACAAAGTCTAAAGCTAAAATATTAGTATTTGTAGTTATTTTACAGTTACAAAGTGTAAAATTTCAAAAAATCAATCTACGATTTCATAATAGCGTGATATAATTTTGAAAATTGTGATTTCTTTTAATTTTGTGCGATACATTTTATAAAAAAGTGTAAAACATTTGCAAATTTTTCAACGAAATTGTGTGTTTTATTCAGGTTTATGTTAATTTGTGATCAACATACATATATTTTGTATAATTTCAAGTGTTATGATGGCAGTTTTGTAAAATTTTAAGTGAAATGAAGGGGCCAGAACATTTTTTCAACAAAATTACGTGTTTTTATTCAACTTTATGTTAATTTGTGGACAACATATATATATTTTTCAATGAAATTGCGTGTTTTGGTGGTGTCAGAATATTTTTTTTCAACGAATTGCGCGTTTTTATTTAAAAATTATGTTAATTTGTGGTCAACATACATATATTTCCGTCAAAAGTATAAGATTTTTTGAATTTTGTTTATCGAAATGATTGTGGTAGTAGATTTTTTCAACGAAATTGCTATTTCTTTTAATTTTGAGCGATGCATTTTATAAAAAGTGTAAAACATTTGCAAAATTATGCATAGTTTATGTAACATGATGTCGATTTTTGTGAAAATTTATGTGAGATGGCTTGTAATTGCGTGATTTTTGTTCAATTTTCATCGTGTGTTGAATAAAATATCGTTTTTTGTATAATTTCAAGTGACGTGATGACAGTTTTTGTATAATTTATGTGACATGATGTCGATATTTGCGAAAATTTATGTGAGATGCTGTATGATTGTGTGATTTTATTCAAATTTTTGTTACTTTGGGGGGTCCACACATACGTCTTTTCGTAATTTTTGCGTGTTTCTATTCAAATTTATTTTCATTTGCCGCCAGCACAGACGTATTTTCGTAAAATTTTACTATTTTTTAATGAAAGTTGTAAAAAAATATTGTTTTTGTCGTTATTACAGAATTTAATGTGACAAGATGCCGATTTTTATAAATTTTCATGGGAGATGCTGTCGATTTTCTAAAATTTATGTGAGACGGCGTATTTTTTTATCGCTTATTGGATAAAAATGTCGTTTTTTGTATAATTTCAAGTGACATGATGTCAGTTTTTGTAAAATTTTAAGTGAAACAGAACATTTTTCCAACGAAATTGTGTTTTTTTATTCAAAATTATGTTACTTTGTGGTTAATTGCGTTTTTATTTTCCTCCGTTTGCATTTATATTGGAATTTTTTAAACTAAAATGCAGTTTTTATCGATATAATGACACAATTTCAGACGTTTACTTATAAAATAGGGTTCCGTATTCAAATTTTTGTTACTTTGGGGGGTCAACACATACGTCTTTTCGTAATTTTTGCGTGTTTCTATTCAAATTTATTTTCATTTGTCGCCAGCACAGACGTATTTTCGTAAAATTTTACTATTTTTCAATGAAAGTTGTGAAAAAAATATTGTTTTTGTCGTTTTTACAGAATTTAATGTGACAAGATGCCGATTTTTATAAATTTTCATGGGAGATGATGTCGGTTTTCTAACATTTTAAACGAAATGCTTTGGAAATTGCATGTTTTTATTCAGATCTTACTAAAATTGCTGCAGAAATGGCTGTTTTTTATTCAAATCTTGCTAAAACTGCCACAAGTTAGAGAAAAAGTGTACAACATTTGCAAAATTATGCTTAGAAATAACTCTTACAACTGTTTTTACATCATTTTCTTTATTATAAAGCGTTTTGTAAGACGAAACGTGATAATTTTTAAGTGAAATGATGTGGGATGTCGTATTTTTTATCGCTTATTGGCTAAAAATGTCGTTTTTTGTATAATTTCAAGTAACGTGATGTCAGTTTTGTAAAATTGTAAGTGAAACAGAACATTTTTCAACGAAATTGTGTGATTTTTATTCAAAATTATGGGGGACAACCATTCTTATACAATAAAAACATTTATTTAATGCGTATGTCTTATTTTATATGGGCGAGGGCACTGTTGTAATTTATAAGAAGCTAAAACTCAGTCGAAAATAACATTTAAAATTTATTTATAATATGTATATGGAAGTATAATGTTAGAACAGCTAAGTGGTACAATGTTCAAACCTTTAAAACCAAGACTTTTTCATACTTAGTATTTCAGGAATATATTAAAATCAAATTTGTAACTCGTTTTTATATTTACGATCTGGCTTTACCTCTTATCCCCCATTTAATTTTTAAACTAGCAGGCTTCGGCATGACGTAATCAAGCCACAAAGGGCTCAGCGTAATTATAAAACTCAAGCACGAAAAAAATAATGTCTATTTATTTTTAAAAGCGACAAAAATCATACGAACTAGAGTGGTTTATTAACCAGGCAAGCTTATCCCACTAGATTTTGTGTCACAGGGATTTTAGCGCCAAGCCGTTGGCTGCGCTGACCGGTAACCGTGCATTCTGTCGTCTGTCAACCAAGCAAGACTAGAAACCGTTGGAGTACGTACTGCTCGATCCAGACGAACAATGCATGCTGATTTAAATCTTGGTGCATTCCATTACGATGCTAATTATAATTACAGTCTTCTAAACAATCCTGTTTAGGCACGTTATATAAAACTTTGGAATTCTATGCAACGGTTAAAAGCCCTACACAATCGCCGGCTAAATAGAAAGTCTGCCTGGAGCGATAACGTCTTTTGTAATTACGCATAGGTAGCAAACGGGATGGAAAAGAGAAAGCTGTAGAAAATCAATGGGACTGAGTGAGATAGCGTCACTCATATTAAATTAATTACAGCAAAACTAGTTACAAAGTCAATTTTTTAAAATTATTAACAAGTTTCTAAGGCCCTAGACGGCACAATTCCGTTCTTATATTTTATATATTCGAAAAAATAATTTGTTTCAACTCGAACGGTGTGACGGCACAGCTGCGAAATGACGTCTTGTTCAAATCCTATATTTCCAAGTCGCCTCGATAGCACAACGGTAAGGTGCTAAGACTGTTAACCAGAAAACTAGGGTTCGATTCCCACTCGGGTCCGCCGCAAATAGATTTTTTAAATTTAAATATTTCCACGAGTGAATGCAAGAGAGAGACAGCAGCTTCGAAGAGCGAAATAGATCTACCAGTTTGAAATTCAAATATTTCCGCAAAAATTCAAAATTAAAAACAACCGCCGTGAGAAGTGCGCGCGCACCAAGATGGCCGACACCCCCGGGAAATTCAAATTCAAAAAATTAAACTTAGAAAAAATCGGTAAAAATTCAAATTTCAAATATTCCCGCCAGAAATCCAAGATGGCCGCCGTGTAATTCCAGAAGCAAATTAAAAAATCTAATGCGTAATTTAATCAGTAGCACATATGTAAATTACATATCAAACTTCATATGTGATTAATTAGATCAAACCGCGAAATTAATTAGATCAAACCGCGAAATTAATTAGGTCAATCCGCGAATAAAACCGCGAAATCCGCGAATAAATCCGCGAATTAAACCGCGAATCCGCGAATTAAAGGGGCGTGGCTTAATCGAATTAAAAGGAGTGGGGGTAAGCGGCCCCTATTCTACTATAAGGTATTGCTTTTGGTTGGCCGTCGATTGATTAAACCATCCGAGCTATATGGAGGACACAGACATACTGACATGCTCACAGACTCATTAACTGATAGACGGACATCACTTCGAAAATCAGTTTTCTGAATCAGGGGACGCAAAAATCTGGAGTTCTAAAAAAATCACTATACTATTACTATTTACTAAAAATGAAGTAAATGTAATTATATCCCGTCGTCAATTACTTCGACACGAAGTGTACGAAGTATTGAAATTCCCTCATATCGCAAACCACTCTGAGTCAAATATCTCTAAAATTCGTGCCAACCGACTGACTAATGAACCCACCATAACAAATCTCCATCTCGGCTGTGCCGATCTTTTGATGAAAATCCCAGACCACTAGATCCTTCCCCCGTATTGGGGGGGGGGGGGCTAAACGTGCTGTGCGGGGTATGTATGTTCGTATGTGTACACGATTCCGGTCGCCAGGACCCTTCCTGAAGTCTTGGATCGTTTTTATACGATAGGTTCTCCGAAAATGAAGGCAACATCAACTTTTGAGGTATGGTCGTCGGCAAAAATATTTTTTTAGGTTTTTTTTTTGATAAATAACTGGTTCATAACATTTTATTGTATTAGCGAAACGGAGTGATGTTGAGTGTCGAAGTATTCTTGGAAAGCACGGAAGGGCGCTTTTCTTGGGTGGGGGGTACCGTATATTTTCTTCTTAGGTTTATGAAAGAACTTTTACTTCCATGTATGCCTAAATGATCTCAAACATTCCAATAGATTGCAGAGACAGAATGTAATATGCTTAAACGATATATTAACATACAAAATTTGTAAATCTATTTTTTTAAATATATGTTGACTGTTATGGAAGAATTTGGGTTGCACCTGCCAGCAGTATTGCTTGTAGATAGTCAATACTTTTGCAAATAGGAACGATGTGCAGTATCTCTACATAAACTGTAAAAAACCGACCATCAGTGTGCTGGTTGTAAAACATGGATTTGTAAGATCGACGTGAAAAGCAAATGAGCATTGTAAAGAAGCGCTTTTGTTAACATTTCCTTTGCAAATTTATCAGCGCGTGGAGTCCAACTTCAACTCCAACTCCTGATATTTTAGTAGGTTGAATCTGACTCAGATTGTAGTAAGTACATCTTGACTGCCTTGTTCCAAATATTCTTGCAGCTTGACTATCGGCTAATGCCGGGCATATAATTTAATAAGAATTTCGATATTTCAGTGCTTTTATATTTCACGTAGTACGTCTGCTTGAATCAAATAGCGCATTTTTCATGCAATGTATACAGCACTTTCCCTGGGGACATTTATCATGAATAGACATTAATTCAAATTGTGCAACTTTGAGACGCAAGTTATGAAAGCTGTAGCACTTCTATAAATATAAAAAGGATTTATATTATTTACTAGTCTCATGGACATGTTTCTTAAATAAAATATTTAGCTGTATAATATTAAATTTATTTTATTTTCTTCACAGAGCCCAACTAGCTATGTACGCGGGCTCGAAAGAGAAAACGATATGATGAACCAGCTAGAAAATGATTCAGGAAAGGGAAAACGTCACTATTAATAATTAGTTTCACCTTTCTATACGATCCACAGGGCTAGGAAGCGTGAACATTCTAAAATAGTCTCGGGGACAAATTATCTGAAAATTCGCAGCATGAATGAGGCATAATTTGTAGTTGAACTTTCAGCGACAGTGCCGCACATTATTTTAATGTGACCATTCTTTTCTGACGTTTTTATAGGGCCATTAAAGTGCTCTCATTTTTAGGTTAACGCAATGAAGTGGAGATAGAATGTTAATTTTGAAAAATCGCCTGCAAGACCATAAAAACTGTAATGGACGGCCCTTAATTGGCAATTTAATTGTAACGACGTTTATTGTGCACCCCGTTACGCCACCGAAATTTATGTATGTCCAGCATTACTACTTGTGCTTTGTGCGGGTTCTACTATGTAGAACGATGCTGATATGATTAAACTATGTAGCTATTAAAATCGTGTACTCGAACGTCCGTGGGTTTAATTTTAAATATCTCATGTAATTTTTTGTAGGTTAAAAGATCTTGCATTATTATAAAAACAAAAATAATACAATTAAATTACAGTTATTGCGCTAAGATATCCGTCGTTCCGAAGCCAGGAAGAAAATTAAAGCCTCTATGAATTCCTAGTTCATAATAAATAATTGGCAATACAGTAATATACGAACTAAATCCAATCTATAAAAGCTTAATAGAAGATTAATATGTTCGAAATCAACTGGAAATTTCAATTATAAAACCTATCCACGTTGATTATACGTATTAGTGAAAATATCCAATAAAGGCTGTTGGTTTACTGCACACAAATATTAATATCATTAGCTTGCTACTGTAAAAAGAAGGTTCCATATTGAGAACAGTAATACTAAGCTATGTTTTTTTAATAAAAAGATTAGATATCTACGTGATTTCCATGTTAAATTACTTAAAATAGGAAAAACGTTTTTCAAAGCCCTGCAGCTAGATCAAGAAGCCATTTTTGTATTTAACTTGATATGAACCGTTAAACAGATCGAATAAAAACAAAGGAAACGTACGCCGCCCGAAAGGCGCCCGAAGAACAAAGAATATTACATCTGTTTAACAAACCGCCGCGATCCTACGCAGAAGTATCTTTCAAAACCCTAAAATCATAAAAATAAGTGTCCTTACAACGAATTTCTAAAGTGCAGCAAGATTGCAACCATAAACTTTATTGGAGCCGGCCGGCCAAGAAAGGTGACAGCCAGCGAAATACGCCTCACGAATGTTTGCAGATTAAATTAAGAATTTTTCACTAAAACGCCCTTAAAACAGAGTGCGCTCTGTTTTAATCACACATAAAGGATACCAGAAGATAGGAAAAATTAACCGCTACCTATTAAAACAAACCACAGAGCGCTAGCACATATACAGGTGGAGAAAAAGCAATTTTTCCATCAGGCAGCCAAACACGCGCCCGGGAGAGCGGCCGAGAGTTCAGCGGCCCGAGGAAAGGCATATTGTGACGAAGAAATCAGGGGCCACGACCGAGTACAGCGGGCAAAGATGCAGATTACAAATTAAATTTTAATTAACGGAAGGAAGCGGCCCAGAAAAGCGAAATTGGTCTCAAAAATCTTATAAAAATAGCGCGCAACCGATCAAAGCATAATAAACTTTTTAACACACGCCATAAGAATAATACTTAATTAAGCTTTACGCGGAACATTGCATTAAAAATTCCAAGTTGAGCTAATTTTTACTCAAAACATAGCAAATTGGGTGTCGTTAGAATCGGCATTTCATCAACTATTGATTGCGACTCAAACCAAGTCGATAATTGATCACGCCGCTCAATTAAATGCTATAATTTCAAAATATATCGAAATCGGGCAAAACATCCCTTCTACTTCGACCAATGAGCGTCGAGATCGCGTTGGACAAAGGACTGGCTCCTTTAAATAGTCAGACGCTGGCAGTAAGAAATCACTCAGCCAAGGAGAGTCCACCAGCAGCCACTTCAGCTTCCAGGACCACCAGCAGCCACTTCAGCTCCAGGACCACCAGCCGTTTCATCTACTGGACTTAGCTGTCTGCCGTCTTCGTGGGACTTGGGATTCGAGCCACTTCAGCTTCCAGGACCAGCTAGCAGCTCCAGCCTCTCCAGAGCCTATCACCCTCGGGGACTTAGAACCCATCCTACGCATTGGACTCTGCTGTCTGCCGTCCTCGTGGGACTTGGGATTCGAGCCACTTCAGCTTCCAGGACCAGCTAGCAGCTCCAGCCTCTCCAGAGCCTATCACCCTCGTGGACTTAGAACCCATCCTACGCATTGGACTCTGCTGTCTGCCGTCCTCGTGGGACTTGGGATTCGAGCCACTTCAGCTTCCAGGACCAGCTAGCAGCTCCAGCCTCTCCAGAGCCTATCACCCTCGTGGACTTAGAACCCATCCTACGCATTGGACTCTGCTGTCTGCCGTCTTCGTGGGACTTGGGATTCGAGCCACTTCAGCTTCCAGGACCAGCTAGCAGCTCCAGAGCCAATCCTACGCATTGGACTCTGCTGCCTGCCGTCTTTGGAAAGCCACTTTCGCCAGCCGCCGCCTCCGCCAAGGAGATCCGCACTGCCGCCGACGTTGCCGCCGCCGCTGCTGCAACCGCAGAAGGAAGCCGCCAGCCGCCGCCTCCGCCCAGGAGATCAGCACTGCCGCCGACGTTGCCGCCGCCGCTGCTCACAGCCCGCCGCCCCGTCGCCAGTCGCCACCGCCGCCGCTGCCACCGCAGAAGGAAGCCGCCAGCCGCCGCCTCCGCCCAGGAGATCCGCACTGCCGCCGACGTTGCCGCCGCCGCTGCTCACAGCCCGCCGCCCCGTCGCCAGTCGCCACCGCCGCCGCTGCCACCGCAGAAGGAAGCCGCCAGCCGCCGCCTCCGCCCAGGAGATCCGCACTGCCGCCGACGTTGCCGCCGCCGCTGCTCACAGCCCGCCGCCCCGTCGCCAGTCGCCACCGCCGCCGCTGCAACCGCAGGAGGAAGCCGCCGGCCCCGCCTCCGAAGGACCACACCCGCTTCCAATCGCGGATGCCAATCCGCCATTTTCTTTTCTTTTTCTGTATATAAATGTTACCTAGTTATAAGCTTATTTGTATGTGTAAATATAATAAACTTTGTTCCAATCAAATCCAGTGTCTAGCTGAGGGTAACGCCCAACCACCCCTTCTTACGCCGACGCCATTGCAGTAACCCTACCGCTGAGCATAGACGTAGGCTTGTTAAACTTTATATGATTTCTTCCGATTTCTAAGTAATACTCGGCTTAGAAGCGTCTAGGACTATTTTTCATATCTTATGTACATAAGAATAGTCCATAATTTTTTATTGTGTTTAACATAGTATGACTTGGTTGAGAAATAGAAAATGTGTTTTTTTTTCGAAATCGAGGTACCTATTTGAGATCATCAATCTCAAATGCTAGATGCAAAATATAATAGATCAAAAACGAATAAACCAAATTTTGCTGGATTGTTGCACAATTAAAATTTTTTGCAAAAATGGAGTGTAACAACAAGGCTGGCATTAAATTACACCTCAATACATTGAAATGACTGTAAGTAACCTTTTACCCCCAAATTGCTTTAAATTGTTGTATTTTACAATTTAAATTTTAACTAAACAGCGGGACGTCCAGCCATTCTACATTCGATTTTCGTTTTAAATTAGCTCTGTGCCGTTAAACGCAGAAGCAGACGCAAACGCATGAGAGAGGCAAACGAAAGCAATATACGGTTATCGCCAAACCGCAATTTTTTCCAATGTTAACTCAACTTTTAGAGTAATACCTTAGTCATCTGTGCACTTAAATTAACTGTCATATTTTTCGCTATTATCTAACGTCAAAAATCAGTTATTTGACAACTTGCTCCGTCATTTGAATGATTTTGAAGAAGAAATAGTTGTCGATAACCTAATGAGAGACATGGTAATAAGAGCGATTGCTACATAGTTTAATATAAATAGAAATATAATTTATTTGTTAAATATATTAGAAAATTGCGAACTTCTATGCCAGATAGATTACATACAGAGCGTGGTATTGATATTATAAAATATTAATGGAATGTTTGTTGTTATATTTTCCCTGTTTGTAAATTTTATTATTTATATTATAATCATATCTCTTTCGAATTGTAATTTATATAACACAGTAACAAAATTAGAGGTAACTGTAATTTAAGAACATGGGTATACCAAAATGTAAAAATATTGTCACTAGTCTATTTAGGTGTACCTGATTTTTTTGGCGAAAACTGTACATAAGTGAGCCAGATTGCGGAGGTAATGTTTATAATTATGTACAAAACAGGCAAAATATGTTATGAACGAATCCAGAACTAATATGATCACTGAAATCGCATGCTATTATTATGGTCGATTTTAACGTTAAGATATGGACAGGGGATGTTAATTATGCCTCCCAATTCTGCTAACAAGAAAACCATTCTTTAAGTTACACCCTAGGTGGTTTTATCAATAGAAATCCCTTTAAGGTGTCGTGGTCATAAGGAAAATTACATGTGTTGCTGATATTGGCTCTTATCACAACCCCTTGATTGGCAACTTCAAGTTGTAACATTTCAAAACCAAAGTAATCTAACCCCACGTGAGATAGGGCTGATATAAAATCGACATTGGTAAACGCAGGTCTCAGGAGCTCCACCAGTCACCACCGTCCTTGCTTAGTTGAAATAAGCGAGGCGAGGTGATCGTGTTATTGCTTCATTTTCACGAAACGCGTTCATGCAAGAGAAGTTGAACTGTACGAGTAAGCCTTTACCATGACTTGAACCAATCATGTCCCGCTAGAGTTAGTCGAACTGCTATTCGCACTTTTACGGTGGATTAACTACCCTTCTTCCATACAACGTTCAGCGTTGACTGCGGTCGCGAGCGGACATACAAACCTGATATAGTGAACAGTGGTGTGCCAGTGGCTGGTGACTTTTAATATTAAATTTCACCACGCCATTATGGCTTGTGTAAAATGCAATGGTGAATTTAAGAGAAATGAGAAGAGTTTGAGCTGTAATGGCTGGTGTGATCAAACCTTTCATCCCAAGTGTGTAAAAATAAGTGATGAAATGTATAAGAATATTACAGAAGTAAACAACATTTTTTGGTGCTGCGACAACTGCTGTAACATGAAGCAATTTTCGATGAGAATAATGGTTGCGGATATGAGAGCGGCGCTGCAGGGATGGCGAAAAGATCTGGACAAGTGTGCTGATGGGGTGAAGAGGCAGGAAACAGCAATATCGACGCTGACGGATACGGTACGGGAAAAATATGAGGAAATAAATAGCAGTATAAAAAAAATTGCAGAGAACGAAAATCCAAACAAAGCCTCGTATGCAGACAAGTTGAAAATTAAAAAGAACGAACCTGTGTTGGTAGTAAAACCAAAAAATGAGGGACAAAAGAGTGGTGTCACCAAAGAGGCCATTAAATGTAGCATTGATCCCACAACTATCGCAATCTCGGGAGTAAAACATGCTAGCCGGGGTGGAATTATTATTGAATGCAAAAACCAGGAGGCAGTATCCAAACTTAAGGAAGAAGCGGAAACGAAACTTGGGAGCAATTACAATATTAGTGTGCCAAAAAAACGCAAACCGCGTATAAAAATTGTAGGAATGTCCAACAAAATGACGGTAACCGAAATTGAAACCAAAATCTTGGCCCAAAATCATTTCTTAGAGCAAGGAAAGGCTAATCTTAGTGTAGTACATGTAGGGGACATGAAAAACAGAAAAACGCCTTGTTATTTTGCGTATTGTGAACTAGAGCCCGAAAGTTACAATAAAATACTACAGGAAGGGAAAGTTAACATTGAATGGGACAGGTGCAAGGTATTTGATGCTGTTACGGTCACCAGATGCTTTAAATGTAATGGATATAACCACAGAGCAAAAGAATGCAAGAAGGAGCTGACCTGCCCTAAATGTGCTGGCGCACACAATATTAGTGAATGCAAAGCCGATAAGGAGGAAATTAAATGCGTGAACTGTAAAGAAGCAGTAAATAAACTAAAGCTAAAGATTGATATACACCACGAAGCATGGAATACGGAATCAGTGGCGTAACTTCAAATTTTGGGCCCGGGGGCCGAGATCTTCACCGGGCCCCTTAATTGCCAAGTGTAAGTCCTATTCCTGCCAAAGCATTTTTGGTTATCATTTTTTAATTATTTTTTTTTAATTCATAAACAGAAACATCAAAGCAAAATGAATAATAGCGAGATACGCGTTTTTGATTGAAAATAATAATAATAATAAATATAAATCCTGTAAGCATACGCACTAAAGAAACAAACAAAGACATAATTATATACCGATCACACCGGACTTCCAACGTTGCAAGACCTGTATGTCAGACCGCGACCGAAAATGCCCTGTTAGCACTATTTATTAGGTACCTGTATTATTAATTTATTAGGGTATTGGGTATCAATTAATCTGAGATGACTGCGAAGTACGTGCATGTGCAAGACGTGGTGCATCGGGTGTACAGAAATTATTTTATTTTAAATTTATACCAAACACCCAAACAGATAACTTTTTGACATGTTTTAGATTTCTCAGAGGGTTTCTTGTTTTTCCCGGACTCATTGAAACTTTATACGGTACCGAGATTGAACCTGCCGGGCTTTAAACTTCAGGAGGCCCGTTGGGCCTCCTGAAAAGTTCAGGGCCCGGGAGCCGCTGCCCCCTTTGCCCCTTTCGGTAGTTACGCCACTGTACGGAATGCCCTGTTTACAAGCGGAAATTGGAAATTGAGAGAAACAAAGTCAATTTTTTAGAATAACTAAATCCGGCACCACGCAAAACAAAATACTCTACTTAAATATTCAAAGTTTACTGGCTAATTTCGAACAATTGGAGGCGTTAATCGAGATATACAACCCGTCTATAGTAATGCTATGTGAAACATGTGTAACAGAAGAAATTAATCAATGTGAAATCGCTGTTTCGGGATATTCTATTATCCAGTGCGCCTCGGATTCGAGACATACAGGGGGTGTTCTTATGTACATCAGAAATGGTATTAAATACATGAATATTCAGCGCAGTATGTTACGGAAAAATGCGTGGATTTTAAGTGTCAAAATATCGAAAGGATTTTCGAAAGGTACATATACGCTGATTTATCACAGCCCAAATTCCAGTGATGCTGAATTCCTTGAATATTTTGAATCATGGTGTGACCACTTCCTCGTTCACCAAAATTTAAACACTATTATCGGCGATTTCAATATCGATATGTCGACACAATACACATACAGCAAAAGATTGCAAAGGTTGATTTCATACTTGGGAATGCAGCAGTTAGTAAACACATATACAAGAGTGACCCCGATATCAAAGACAACAATCGGCCTAGTGATATCTAACGCTATGAATATCTCCGTAAACATACTAGATTGCAAAATTGCTGATCATGAAACCTTGGAAATTGTCCAGGAAGCGGAAACGCGTGAAAATGTTATCCAGCAAAAAATGGTTATTGACAAATCTGCTTACTCGGATATAACATATCGAAACAAACTAGGACAGTATGAGTGGGTCAACACTGAAACCCTTAACTTAAATGAAAAAGCAATTTTCCTAGTCGACAAAATGAAGATATGTTATAATGCTTTAATTAGTCAGAAAACAATCAATATAAATAAACATAATCCCTGGTTTACTACCGAATTAAAAAATATGCAAAAACAACGTAATGATTCGTATAAAATTGCTAAATGCAATAATTCTGCTGCAGACTGGAGTTCCTACACAAATATTAAAAACAACTATAACCGTACATTAAAAATTTGTAAAAACAAATATTACGAAAAACAGATTGATTTATCCAAAGGATCATCTAAACTAATGTGGAAAAAACTGAAACAACTTATCAAGAACGAAAATGCAAACAGTGCTGAGTTTGTCGAGTTTGATAACAACAAATTGACTGAACCTAAAAAGATTGCGGAGCAGTTTAATAAATATTTCGTGGATAGTGTTCATGACATTCACATAAGTATTGGGCCAGCTAATGGTGAAATAAATTTAGGCGATATTGGAAACAATACCACAAGCATATTTAGATTTAAACCAATTACCTTGGAAAAATTACAGAAAGTGGTTTTAAAAATGAGTAACAAATCTAGTACTGATGGTATTAACCCTAAATTAATTTGTGACGCTTTACCAGTGATAGGAGAGATGCTGTTGCAGATTATTAATGAATCGTTTGCAACTGGGATTTTTCCTGAAATTTGGAAAACGGCGATTGTTAGTCCAATACCCAAAGTAAACGGAACAAAAAATAGTTCAGAATTCAGACCAATCAATATGTTACCTGCGTTCGAAAAAATCATAGAACATATAGCTAAGGAACAACTAGAAAATTATTTAGAGGAAAATAGAATCCTAATTAGTGAACAATCAGGTTTCCGAAAAGATCACTCTTGTGAAACTTCATTAAATTTAGTTTTAGTGAACTGGAAAGAGGATATAGAACATGAAAAAAAATAGTAGCAGCGTTCATAGACCTGAAAAGAGCATTTGAAACAATCGACAGAGATCTGCTCTTAACAAAAATGGAAAAATACGGAATAAAGGGATTCGAATTAAAATGGTTCAAGAATTATCTATGTGGCCGGCAGCAAATTACTAGATACGAAGGTGAAGATTCTCGAGCAGTTGAAGTGTGTTTAGGGGTTCCTCAAGGCTCAATTTTAGGACCTCTTTTGTTTATCCTCTACATTAATGATATAAACTCAGCAGTGCGAGGTTGTCAATATAACTTATTCGCAGATGACACTCTGGTAACTAGTGCCGATATAAATGTGAACGATGCAGTAAATAAATTAAATAGTGACCTCAAAAATATATCTAAATGGCTAAAATTGAACAAGCTTAAGTTAAATACATCTAAAACAAAAGCAATGATTATCAGTAGCGGACAATTATTAACCAATACGATAACTAGTGTAATTGTTGACGATGTAGTAATTGAATATGTCCCTAAAATAAAATATCTTGGAATTGTAATAGATAATAGGCTATCTTTTAAGGAACATGTGGATTTTGTTGTAGGTAAAACGGCTAAAAAAATAGGTTTCTTTGGGCGAATCAGTTCCAAATTAAACTTGTGGTCGAGGATACTTGTTTACAAAACAATTATTGCACCACATTTTGAATACTGTGCGAGCGTGTTATTTATAGCCAACGAAGGTGAATTGCAGCGTCTACAAAAACTGCAAAATAGAGCAATGCGTATTATTCTATTTTGTAATAAACGAACCAGCATCAATTTAATGTTGGAAACGCTTCAATGGCTTAGTATTAAACAGCGAATTTATTTTAATACGTTAATTCTGATCTTTAAAATTGTTAATAACAAATTACCTGCATATTTAAATAAATTTATTGTATACAATAGAGATATACATAGTTATGAGACAAGAAGTGTAAATAATTTTAGATTACCTACAACAACGAAAGCGTGTTCACAAAAAAATCTATATTACAAAGGTTTAAAATTATATAATGAAATGCCTGATGAAGCGAAACAGGCAACAAATGTATCCCACTTTAAAAGGTTATGTTCTAACTATGCCAAATCTGTTTGTAAATGAATTATGTGTCTTTTTTTGTAAACATCTATCTTGATGAATAAATTTACTTACTTACTTACTACATGTGTCACACGGTTTGGCCTAGTTGACTGAGAGGAAGTAACCTGTATCATACCAACACTCAGTTCTATAAATTGTTGGCACATAGCTTGGTCAAGCCACTCTATTTGTTGATCATCCCTTCGATACCGCCTGGGTTTATAAATTGTTGGACGCGGCTTGACCGAGGGACTCTATTTGTAAGTCATACCTGTAGATACTGATACTTGCAATCTGTGTTACACGACTTGGCCGAGTTGACTGGGGCGAACCAAACATCTCCCTAATAATTAACTGCCGTTTTCCAAATTATTATCTCTCTAATTCAATAGCAAAACCAGCCTGTTAAAACCAAACTCCTGCCAGGAGCCCGTTAATGCAAAATTTGCCAATTCAAGTGCTAGTTACAAGCACTCGGAATACGATGTCGAGAAACGTCACTCTAAAGCTCCTCGAAGACCAGCACCAGCAGAATTCCGCCAAAGATCAAGCTAAAATAGCCTGAACCTGAGTTTTGAGAAATTTTTGCTAAATTTCAACAAAGCCCAGTAAAATTGCTTAGTTGAAAAACTTCAATTTGGCCGATCGCGAAGCTCAGAGTGTCGGCATTTAAGATTTGAAGCATATCCGACGTCCTTTTCGAGCTCAAAGACGTAAGTATCATAAATTCGCTGAGGCGGCGTTCCCGCTCTTACAATACCAGCAGCTACCAGTAACCTTATTGTTATTCCCGCTTTTAGCACTATCGTTCCTGCAGCCTGCAGAATCACGGGACGGAAGAGCTTCGATATCTATGTATTTAACTAAAATATTTTTTACAGTTCGCGTGTGAGCTAGGCCATTTCCCGGAGATTATCGCTGACGTTAACATCATCTGCAGAAGGCTGCTGGGCAGCGCTAGTTGTGGGTTAAAGGCGACTCGGCTGACGTGCCAGAACTATTTGTTTAATTTTTCTTTGTCTTGGATGAAGTTGTATTCACTTTATTTTCATTAGTGTGTATGTAAAATAGGTTTAAGCAATAAAGTGTTGTACATAACGATTCTCAAGCTAGACAGTTTGGTGTTAAGAGAAAGAAAGAAAGAAAGAAAGAAAAGATTATAGAAAGGCCGTCACAAGGTAGCAGAAGAGCGGGATCGACTCGAAAGGCATTAAGATAATAAAATAACTTAAAGAAATCAGTATTTATGTACAAAATATGATACATTTTAACATCGATAGAAGAGACATTAAATGAGTGTCGCGCTTTCAATATATTGAGTTTCAAACAAAATACGTTACACCCATTTAAAATGTAGGAATTCTTTAGGAGGCCAATCAAGATAATTGATTAAGTATTGATTCAAGATACACAAATAAGGATTATACATTTTACTAATCTGTTGCACCACCCCGGTATCTCAGCAAATAAGATAACCAACTGAGTCTTGTAAAAGCTAATACCAGGCAACTTGGAGATTATGTCGTAGCTCTGCAAGCGTTTGTAGAGGCTCTGGTAAAGTAGGCATCTCCCTTCCTATCATGTTTCAAACATGTTCAATAGGTGACAAATTTGTAGATTCAGTGCGCTACGGGGAAAGTTGTTGTTTATAACTCTTATTCGTTTGTTTTTTTTAACTTAATCAATTATCTTGTTTGACTTCCTAAAGGTTATATAAAAAAAGTCGAAGTAGTGTCAGAATTTTAAATGAGTGTAACTTCTTTTTTTGTGTATTTAGTGTATTTAGGGGCCACTCTGTTCAGGGATGGGATTCCAATAAAGAAGTAACGCTTCGATCTGGCTATAAAAATACCACTTTTCTTGTGATAAATGACTTACACAGTCGCCAAGTATCAAACAGTAAAATGCGGTGTTCTAAAAAATATAATATAGCAAATGAACAAAAGACTGCCAACATGCAATGAAGCACATGGTACTGAAAGAAGGATATGTCAATTTGAAATAAAGAGGTGCGTATGTAGTATTTACCATGAAGAGGTCGTAAAGTGTTAAGCTAAGAAGTAGCAGCTGAAGGTGTTGAACGCAGTCGCCCGAAACACCCTGTATAGTAAGGAAGCAATTTGTAATGTATCTGAATTTACAAATCCATATTTGCAGAGCAGCCCCAATTCCTGGAGCCTAAGTTGCTGATACACGGAAAACTTTTCTGGGTCAATTGAGTTATTTGGCGAATAGTAGCGGTATGTGGAGACCCACAAAATCTACTCTTAGCTATTAGATTAACTTATCGGAAAGTTTATCCGCGACGGATAGTGCTCAAATTTCCCTGCGCCACTAGATAATGAAAATACCTCTCGCTAATCCCGTTTGTTCCCACTACTGGAGAGGTGCCGGTCCTTATTCGGCGCGAAATCGCCCAATAAAACTTAATCTCGAACTACTGAAGCTCACACACATCAGAAAGATACGTGACGGTGCATAGCCCGCAGTGCTAAGCTATTCCTTCTGCTGATATTAACTTTGTTTTGAGGAGTTACATAACTAGGGCAATGAGGCTACGGTACGTAAAGCAGCAAAGGTGTGAAGCCGTGAAGAATGCACTTATCTCGAGTAAGTGGCAGGCTTTATTTCCCGAGATTTTGTAATCGGTTATTTATTTGGGTTCCATCCAAGTTCCTTCAATTACTGTCACTCGATGTGCCGCATACTTCAAATTTTAAGCAAACGTTGTCTTGTACTAAAGATATTTATAAATATCACTACCTACGTATAAATAACATAAATCAACCGGCTTACTTTTTTTAAGTTATCTTAGTCGACGTATGTATGTTTTCGTAGGTTTGTGTTTTCGTTGTTTCGTGTTGTATCTTTCCGTTTATGCATGGATGGATATTAATCTTCTACCATGTTATTAGATCCATTTTGGAATATGTGTTCAATTTAACACATATATTTATTTATTTATCAATACATGTTGTTTATGATGATTAGCATCTTGAACTTGTTGAATTTTATGTTTTACTGTTACTGCATTATGGTATAAAATTCATAATTTACTGCTAGAGTCTCAGACTGTTTCAAAATTATGAAAATATTGTGTCCCACTTTTTTTGTCATTCAGTGTATATTAGCCGTACTCCTAAAATTGCTATCTCACGATTGTGGTAAAAAAACTCTATCTAAAATCCGAGTTCTGTGTTTATTATCAGAGAGTCCGTGATATGCGGACCAAGATGTCGGCATTTTATTTAAATATTTTATCACCATCGGTGTTGTTATCGACTATTTACCAAATTAATTTGAGTATCGTTAAGAGCTTTATTACCCCACTCATTGCGGGAATGGATATTATCGCACTCAGTGTGGTTATAGATGACTACCGCACTCAGAATTTGGCTCGCCGCCTCGTTCTGGCAATCAAACTCTGAGATCTCTTATATTTATTTCGTATTGTTACGCATCTTTTCGGTTCTGATGTCTTTGGCTGCTCAGTTTGTATTTCGCGAGCTAGCGCCACGTCTACTTCCTGGGCCTTCCTGCGAACGTTTGATATAGCTCGCGATTGTCTCGAAGGTCCCTTTTTTACCTCGATCGGCGAAACAAGATGAAGTCGGTTTAGCAGTATTGAAATTTCGGAGGATTGATGGGCTTCCGTTAGTTTCTCGTTGTGTAAAGTTCGCCTACGTTGTTAAAGCAGTTTCAAGTCCCCGAATTTCATTATTAGGGAAGCTACCATTTAGGGGAGTTTTTACGCTACCGAGTGTTTCGCACATGCTTGGAATTTTGTCCAGGCAGGCTAAACGAGTACATGAGCATACATTACTGGAAGACAATATCCTGCAACACCAGTTCGGATTTAGGCAAGAACACCCAACTCTACAACAATGCCATAGAATAGTGGACGTGATAAATAAATCGATGGAAGAAGAAAAATACTGCTGTGCCGTTTTCCTAGACGTCAAACAGGTGTTCGATAAAGTTTGGTATCCTGGGCTGCTTTACAAAATAAAAAATCCTTTCCTCATCAGCATTTCCTACTTCTTAAATCATACCTTTCAAATTGTTTCTTTCAAGTAAGGTTTGGCAGTAAAGTGTCTGTAATAAAGCACATTAACTCTGGTGTCCCACAAGGCAGCGTACTTGGCCCCCTCCTCTATCTGGTATACACTGCTGATCTGCCCATGTCAGAGAGAACAATGACAGCAACGTTTGCGGACATGTACAAGACCACATAAACTTAATTATCACCTGGATGGAAATATGGAGCATAAGGGTGAATGAAACTAAACCAGTTCAAATAACTTTTACTTTAAGTAGATGAAAATTCCCGCCTGTAATAATAAACAATAACGAAATACCGCAGTCAACCGAGATAAGATACCTTGGTATGCATCTGGACACAAGGCTCACGTGGAAAATACACATAACAAAGAAAAGAAAGGAAATGGACCTCAAGCTCAAAAAACTGTACTGGATTATCGGTAGAAATTCTCGTCTCTCGATTGAAAATAAACTATTAATATACAAGACAGCTATCAAACCAGTATGGACCTATGGGATTGAACCATGGGGGTGCTCCAGCTCCTCCAATGTAGACGTCTTACAACGGTTTCAATCAAAAACCTTGCGTATCATAGCTGACGCTCCATGGTACGTGTCAAATCGTACCCTTCATAAGGATATAAAAATACCATATGTCAAAGATGTTAAAACTCAATATGCCAACAATCATTTACGCAAACTACAAGTTCATCCAAATGAAAGTATCCGCCCTCTTCTGGAGAATGACTAGTACAGACCTTTACAAAGAAAGTGGCCAACAAATATGGCAGGGTAGACTCAGAAAGAGCGCTAAATGTGACATCATAAATAGTATTTAGTTGTAGATATACAAATGTTATTATTTTATTGTAAGGTAACACCACTCACTGGTGTTATTCTTAGCATGCAATGTACATAGCCCACAAACTAGCTTATGGAATTTATTTTTGTACTGTTGTATGTTTATTCCGATTGCTAATAAACTTTACAAAAAAAATTAACTGTAATTTTTATCCGAGGTACCTCATATTCTTATTGATAAATTATTACTAATCGTAGCATATAATTTGTGACAACCGCGATTCTGATCTGAATATATATATTGCGATCTTCTTACTGTGATTATTCTAAAATTACACTGTGGTTATGCCAGTTATGAGAGTTTGATTTAGTTACGGCTACATGCCTTATTAGAAGCTTTTTTTCAGGAACTGTATTTGTGTCTAAGCTATTTGAGTTTACCAATTCTCGTTTGAACACCTGGTGTACTCGTCGTTATTTGATAAAAATTCGATGGCCCGCTGAGCATTTATTTCTTGTTTTGTTCTACCGACCTTAAAAGACCTGTACACCTTCTTCGACTGAGCTAGCGGCCGGCAATTGCACCCGAGTATACATAAGTAAATTTTATGGAAGATTGACCAACAAATTAAAATTAGCTAACACTCTTTTCGTTAAGATGCTTATAATCAAACTAGTATCGTTAATATCTGTTAGTGAAGCATATGGCATTATAGTGGTGATTACCGATTCCTGGCTTACTGAGCCCATTAAAAACCAAGAATTTATGGATGATAGATATACAGTTTTTAGAAAAGACACATCAATTAATTCTTTTGTTAAATTAGATGGTGGTGGTGTCCTAATTGACATTAAAAAAAATTGGCGAGTTTGTTGTGGAAGTTAGTCCAGGTGATAGGGACAAAATCTGGTTATTTTTTTTACTATTAGTAGTAAGAAGTTTATTTTTTGTGCCGTTGATTTTCCACCTGGCACTGCCTACTAGAAATTCGTTAATCACTGTGTGTTACTCGAAACGTTTGTAAGTGAATCCGATGGTTCATTAATGTATGAGGTGACTATAACCTGCGAAATATTCAGTGACAAGTAAAGTAGGAATTAGGTGGTTTATCTGCTGTTCACCTTCAAAATATTACTGATCAGCTTATATACAGGGTGTATAAAAAATACGTTCGGATATTTCGAATTTACCCATTTATAGAGCTGACCAATACAAACAAAAAGGTCCTAATAAACATGAGTCCGAAACGCTAGGTTTCCGAGATACTGAGGAATATTTTTGGTCTATACGTGAAAGATAACCTCTCGAAAATGACTTCCTTTATAGTCTTCGAGTGAAAGACTTTTTTTTTACTAAATTTTGCATAACTTTGGTAAGCCTATTTGGCTCCCGTGTACGAATTGAGCCTCAAATATTCTACTGTGGTGACCGGAGAGTTCGGGGTTTATTAGCATAAGCACGGTCCTTTAGGAAGCCCCAAAGAAAAAAATCTGGAGCTCTTAAATCGGGCGAACCTGGTTGCCACTTGAAAGCAAACTGCTTTGAAATTACACGCATTTCAAAAGTTTCTCCCAAAACATGCATAGTGCATAGTCATAAGAGTAGTCGCTCCATCTTGTTGCCACCATATCCCTAGAATACCCTCAACAGTTAAACTAACAAAATGCTCTACTTTTTCCCTATATCTGACAGCGATAGCCATTCCTGCACTACTGCTTTCATCCTCGAAAGAATAATGTCCAAACCACCTTACTGATGGGGTATCTGCGGAATGTGATCTTTTCAGCTCGTGTCAAGTCACTCACCGCGCCATCTTGCTGAAAACGTTAATTAGTCGGAGTACTGCAGATTTAGAGACGGTTTCCTGACTTGAAAATGACGGGTACATGCTCCTTCAGTAAGCACAATAAAGCATCTATTTTGTTCCTTTGAACCTATTTGAATTTTTCCATAATGAATTGCCAAACATCGAACTTCAAAAAGTTGACAAGTAAATACAAAATGATTGACAAACAGAATACTTATTCAAGTGTACAATGGTAGCGCAACTTATGGACCACCCGTGTATGACCTTCCTCTATAAAATTTAATTTTTATTATAATTTTTCCAGGAAACGGAGAAAAACGGATTAGTGTACCAACTCAGGTTTCTCGATTTTAACCTAAAATCACTGGGATCTTCGTATTTATATTGAAACCAATATTTCCGCAAAAATCTCGAGTTCGAACATGTTCACGATTATTAAACTTGATTTTACTTCCTTAAAGAAAGGGAAACTGGACTTTATATATCTATGAAAAAGTGTAGACTATTCTCATTAAGACTAAAGTGGGAAATTTAATATCTCAATATTTTTTCAGTATCGCTTCCAATTTCCACTACGCGTAAAATGCTTTCGGACGAAATGAATAATACCAAGAGGTGATGTATGTATTTTCACTAGATATAAATTACTGCAACTGCATATAATCTCTATTAACATATCTAGGAATGTTAGGAGTATCAGAACTGCCGCAGATATTATTTTGAAATCCGAGCTCGTAGAGCGAGTTTGTTCAATAGTTTATCGGTTTCAGTATGGTAATGGTTGTTGTGTACGGTAAAGGTATATTACCGTGCAGATACAGTTGTTTTAGTATGGTAATGGTTGCCATGTACGGTAAAGCTATATTAACTTACACATACAGTTATGACCAGCCTACTTTTGTATATGTAAACAAAGGCTTAATATCCTGAAACCGGTAAAATAATTTACAGTCTCATTTCTTATGGCCTCAATGTTTTTTTTTATAAATGTACCTCGTTGTACTATGACGGAAATACAGATACAGATACTTATACTGTATGCATTTACGATATTTGTTTAATATCTCCCTTCTCGCATGGTCACCACAATTGCAACTCGCAAAACCGCATTTACTGTTTGACAGTTTATAATGCGTATTTCAAAACCACCCTGTATGTTATATTGAGTTTGTTCTCTAGAAGTTACACAGTAGGTTGTAACTCGTTAACATAACAATGTTTGGAAATATTCTTTAAGAAGCAAAGATCTGTGTTTTAAGTTAGAAGAGGCAATATCAATTGGAATTGTGGAAGTGAAAAATAGGCTGCAAACTTATTTTCGACAAAATCGAATTAATAAGATAATTCCAGTATAAGGACACATCTTTAAACGGCACCAAGAGCACTAGTTTGACAAAGTTTTTAAAATGTGGCAATAAATCCGCCGGGTTTCCGAGTGCGGTCTATTTGTAGGAAATTTGTCCGCGCAGAATACATTAACGCCGTAATTTACGATTTCCTCGTAATTATATAGGTGGGTAGATTTTACATCATCCGCGGCGGCTGTGAAGTATGGGACCGAACTTTGGACGTTCGACCCCAATGTTATCGCTAAGCACTCGAGAAGGCCTTGGTGCACGAGAGAGCATGCCGATAGCTAAAAACTTCCGGCTGCAGGAATATATTGTTGCCTTTTGGGATTTGTTAGGTCTGAATCTCCGAACAGCATCAGACTGTTTGTGAACGAGGTCATCGGGGAAATCTCTGTCTGTCAATTTCGCGTTACACTCCATTTTTACCGTTATTTTGCTTTTGGCTGTCCTTTGGGATTCGCATTAATGAGAAAATTTGGGAAACTGCGTTTACCGATATTGATGTGGGTTGATAAGACGCTCGGGTGTCAGCTTAGGCTCTGAAATTCGCAGTTATCTGTGACGTTTAGAAACTGTTAAGGGGATTTAGCTATTGTTTATTATCACTAGGTTCAAAAACATTTTGTATATAACATTTTTACTATAACTAAAGTTTAAGACAATATAAAAATTAGGTAAATATAAAAACTAACGAAAACGGTCGACTACTGAAAGATTTTATACAGTAAGGAAATATCAAATTCAAAAGCCCATACACTTTGAGCACAAAACATCTACAAAGGTACTTGGATTTCTCCGAATGGCAGAATCATAAACCAAATAAATCACATGATAATAGGAAATAAGAGAGAAAATTCCATTACAGCTGTTAGAACGTATAGAGACCTGGTTGCAGACATTGATCATTTAGTAGTATTGAAGATGTTGGGGAAAGCAACAGACAGGGAACTTAACCCAACCTAACCTACACGGGTTATCTAACCGTATCTAACCCAAATTGATTCAAGCGTCACGTACATTTTTTTTTAAATTAGGCATCACAATGGCAACCAAAAACGCGGGTGGACCTTCTAAGTACACATCACATCAAGCCAGTGTAATTTGGCGAATTACGTCACGTCAAATTACCATCTTCAGGAAGAAACGACCGTCGTTGTGATTCGCGCAAGTGGGTGCCCAATTCTTCCAATTTAGTATTATGTTCCGACAACTTCAAGTACCACACAGTAATCGTTGCCTTCGATGGAACAATACTAAAGCAAATCGTAGACATAATCGAAACGCCACCTAACAAAGAAAGATAGAAATTTCGAAAAAAACAGGTTCACGGATTTCCAGAAAAAACAGTTGTGGACGTTATTATAACGGAGCTGGAGTTGCCGTATAGCTTTTACGGAAGATCAAGTCAAAAATTGAGCAGACTTACATCTTATGAACTGTATGGCTTCAGCGGTGGCTCCTTATGTACTAGCCAAAAAGTGTGGGTTTAAACCCTCAGCAACTCCAAGGGCCTTAATGCCTAAAAATTCCTAAAAGAAAAGAAGCTGATAACGAACCGGAAATTATAGAAACCGGTAGCTCGAGTATCTCGGCGATTTCCAAAAAATCATCCACGAAAAAAATAAAGAAGAACACTCTATCTGACGGCGTATCGTCGTTACAGCAGCAAATCGCTGAATTAACGGTAAAAGTCGACCGACTTGCACGCCACAAAAGACATTGAGGTACGTGTTCGCGTTCCCGTCGTGAAATACTTTGTATACCACGAACTTTTCAAGTAATCCCAGCTATTAGACGCAGCAGGAGGCTAGTGGAGAGCCTGTTGAGTTCCGGTTCCGGATCGCTCACTTCCTAGATTTTTCTTACAAATTAAATTATATATTTTTTCCTCTAAACTGCTTTTTTGAGTTTCCTTATATGGCACTTGGTTTTCGTAACTCTACTCAGACATTTAAGTGTTTTATGGATGTTAGTATATAAGGATAGAACTTTTGCTATTGTTATGGTTTAGTTATTTTTGTTGCTCCGTCCAATGAGCACATTCACTTGGAGAACCCACGACACATTCACTTGGAGAACCCACGACAAGTTTTTCGGTTACTCGATAAGAACGGCTTGGCGGAACACCTGTAAATATATACTAAGTTCTACGCAGGTCGACTATTTAGAATACCATCTCCTCCGAAGCAAAATCAACCCCGTAACCAGCCAAAATAGAAGCGATCGGTAATTAAAAACCCCACAACTGTAGTGGACTTTTGTAGAAGAATGCATTTCTATGGAAGTTTTATTAAAATTGCATTTCAAACGGTTTCATATTGTTAAATTATAAAGGAATTAAAACCAGATTCAATTAACAAAAGACATATAATCGCCGAAAAATTAATACAGATTTCTTTCAAAGGTGATTTTAGCTTCGAAGCGCCGCTGTTCGAATTCAAGCAGCGAATGTCCCCGTCTCGATCATGCCGTGTCCAAAGGGCCGCTTCCCTGCACGTGTAGATCCCTAACAGTGCCCAATTGTTCTCGCCTTGGTGCCATTCCGGGTGACTGCCACTGCACCCCATTAGCGCCGGGAAGGAATTTTGGGACCAACTCGCGGGGTCAGAAACGTGCTTAGCAACCAATTCTTAACACGGCCTTTCCTGACGGAACTGAGTGTCCTCACTCGGGTAACACGGCACGGAAGTCTGAAACTTGTACAGAATGTCTGAGACAGAGCACCTTGACAAATAAAATAGAATAAAAAATGAACACGGCAGGTTGCACTCCTTAGGTAACAGCAATCCAACCTATACCCTAATGAGAATACAATACACTGGGCCCAGTTTATTATTAATTAATAAAAAGTTGAAAAAAAGTAAAATATCTACATATAATAATTAAAAATTTGGTCACGTCACCAGTAGCCTTGCGCCCGCATACCTCAGTGACCCCAGGCATATGATGTGAATACCACTACCATTCGACCACAATGTGTTCCCGCCAAAACAGAACTATGTGTTACCTGTACTTGACCACAAAGTGTTACCGCCGAAGCCCATAGCAAGATAATCACAAAATACCCCTGACCCTTACCATCACTCTCCATTATCACCCGACTCTCCTACTCGAATCGGATCCATGGCCTGATGTTATCCACACCAGCCACGCTGTGATACCTCAACTGAGAGCGACTACTGCCTGGGATGTCTGACACTTCATATCGGTCGTTTCCCAACACCCTTGAAATCCGGAAAGGACCTCGCCATCTCGGTTGTAGCTTATGGCTTGTCCCCGTAGCAGGAGTACTCGTAATTCGCAGCAGTACCAGTTCCCCTACGAGGTACGGACGAGACTGACTCCTTTTCTGGTCAAACCTCCGCTTTTGTTCGTCCTGATAGCGATTCATGTGTCCTTCCATTCGTGCTCGGATTTCTGTCACGTCGACCACCTCCTCTGTGTTAGTCACAAGTTGTGCCTGTGAAATAACTCTATACCCCATTAAAGCTTCGCTTGGCGTCACGCCAATCGCCTGATTAAGTGTACCATTTAACCCTATCTGAATATTATTAATGTTCTCGTCCCATTTCTTTTCAGCTTTATTTGCTCCTATGGTAGCTAACGAGTCTGTTATAGTTTTGTTATAGCGCTCAACCTGACCGTTTCCGCGAGGCATAGCCACTGCATTTAAATGATGTTTAATTCCAACTTTCAAACAGAAATCTTTGAATTCATTACTCGTAAATGAAGTTCCACTATCACTTATCAGCCTATTGGGGACTCCGAACACTTTAATCATATCATCGAGAACCCGTATTGTAGATTTAGAGTTAGTGTTTTTTACTGCATAAATTAGGATAAATTTTGTAAAGGCGTCTATTATAACAAGAACATGTGTATTACCTGTCGTGCTCCTGATAAAAGGCCCTAAATGATCGATGTGAATAGTGTGAAATGGTTTTGGAATTTTTTTTAATAGGGTGCAATTCTCCCTGCGGTTTACCTGAAGGTGATTTAAAATATAAACAATTTAAGCAATTTTTCACATACTTCTTAATAAATCTACGCTGTGAAATGGTTTTGGAATTTTTTTAACAGGGTGCAATTCTCCCTGCGGTTTACCTGAAGGTGATTTAAAATATAAACAATTTAAGCAGTTTTTCACATACTTCTTAATAAATCTACGCATCTTCGGAAACCAATATTGACTTGCGACCAACTCATAAGTTTTTGCAAAAGCAAAATGGCCATTTCTACATATAAATTTTGCTACTTGTTAATTTAGTGGTAGCATTCCACAAATTGTTCTAATCGCAATTGCTTTACTATGGGTACAGTTATTGTAATTACATTATTTGCGAGCTACAGTGGCGTAACGCTTCATGAACCAATTTCAATTAAATTGGCGTCATTATAATAAGAAATGAAATAATTGGCATTCAATTATTCATTTAAGACAATTGTATTTAGGTAGTTATTCCTAAAACCTCTGGGGTGTGATCCAACACCCACATCGCCTCCCATAAATATGCCACTGGCCAGTTATAATTTACATCTGCTAATGGCTACCAAATGTATCAATGGTTAGATAAATTCGAACAAGCTGAACGAATTTACGTTTAGTAACAAAGTAGCTTTATAGTAACAGTGGTTTTGTAACTTATTTTCAATTCCCACATTAATAATTCCTTATTGACGAATCCGAGTTATTAACTGTTTTTGCAGTGTAAACACATATTTGCCTGTAACATTATCAACACTGACGGTAAATAAAATTGATCAACAACCTTCTTTTTTTTAGGTTTTGAGCACCCTTTGACAGAGATGCCATTCACCTGTTATCAGGTGGTTGGACGTACATATGATTACGCAATTTTATTTAAGTAGCGACCTGTTACGGAGCACATCCGTAAACACCACAAGCAAATACTCCAAGCACACAAATGTAAACAAATACGAATTATTAATGTCTTATAATTATGTACATCGTTCAATATCGACATTAATTAAACACACATTTTCGCTTGTTTTGGGGCTACCCATCGTAACCCGTGCGAAGTTATTTTGTACACTATTCCCCCTTTTAATGCATAGTTTTGAAATACATCTTTATTATTAGGAGTAACATTTCCAGTCTCAAGAGTTGATTTAATGTATTAAGTACTTTTGTCATATTGTTGGGCTTCAACAACCAATATCAGATAAATTTTTAGCTGTACATTCGGAAAATTCGTTTAAGATATCCAAAAGTGTCTGTAGTATTTCTGGTTGTTCGATACCACATTAACCACAATGTTATTAATAGAATTGATAACAAAATTAGAGGTGTTATTGTCTTGAAAAAGTAAAGTGTTGCCAGTTTTCGAATAACACACATCATATAATTCAGTAAAATTTTGTCCAATCAAAACCTCTACACCTATTACACATTCTTCGATTATGTATAATTCGATTTCCCTAATGACGCCATCGATTTTTATTTCTGTACGTGTGAACAAAGTAGGTTTTAGTTGTTGACCGAAAGCAGTGGACAAAACAATTACGCAATCGAGTGGCTTTAAAGTTAACAAGAATTTTTTTGATAACATGTTCTTAAATTACTTTTCCCTTTATCCCTTTTAAATACGCCTACCTCATTCTTTTTATCATCTAACTTTTTAAAGTGGCTCGCTAATACTGCAGGATCTCGAATTCCCGCCGTTTCCACAGAAAATTTGATTATCTTTTACCTGGAGCTGGTGTGCAAACTTGGCCATACCTTCAACGATGGCATCGCCTAATTGTGACACTGTTGTCACACTTTCCGACGACCTCCTCATCCGTTCACGAGCTTCGCCGCAAGAGCGCCTCGATACCTCCAGGTGTCCCGAGGTCTCCGATCGACGGGATGACGATCCAGTACCACCTGCCTGAGAACGTCCAGCGACCGACCGCTCCGAAAAGGCCCTTCGCCGCTTTCCAAGATCAGCTCCTGGACTTCGGGTTCGGGGTCGGCGAGCCCGGTGCTGTCGCTCCACAGAACGCCGCCGGCTGGTCGACCGCCGAGTACCGGCACGCCGCTCCTCTCCATTTACGACGGCCCTTCCTGGTTCAGCCATAATTCACTATCTCACTAAGTATCGCGCGCGCAAACAAATACGACTGCTACCTAAGTAGATATGATCTTTATCCCACTTCTGATGTTAAATTATAAAGGAATTAAAACCAGATTCAATTAACAAAAGACATATAATCGCCGAAAAATTAATACAGATTTCTTTCAAAGGTGATTTTAGCTTCGAAGCGCCGCTGTTCGAATTCAAGCAGCGAATGTCCCCGTCTCGATCATGCCGTGTCCAAAGGGCCGCTTCCCTGCACGTGTAGATCCCTAACAGTGCCCAATTGTTCTCGCCTTGGTGCCATTCCGGGTGACTGCCACTGCACCCCATTAGCGCCGGGAAGGAATTTTGGGACCAACTCGCGGGGTCAGAAACGTGCTTAGCAACCAATTCTTAACAATATTATACTGAAACCCTTAAAAGGCCTTACAAAGCTATTTCTGTCATACTACTACTAAGAGCTTTTACAAAGAACAATGGCAATAAATACATGCATGCTATAGAACCTTTTTTTAATAATATTCGTCACGTATAATACTTCATAAAAATAAATATTAAACAATGTAAAACAATTGTTATTAAAAGATGCACTGTGACGGATATTATTAAAAAAAGTTTGATAGCATGTATGTATTTATGTATGTATATGGGCTTATCTGGCTGTCATTTCAAATACAACTAGCGATACCTACATATAGGTATCTTAAAACAAGAATTACTTCCCGCTACACCTAGATGCCTACATCATTGCACAATCGAATGAGATCAAGGAAATTATAAACAGATTTGTCGATCTTTTTTTGTTGTGTGCTTTGAGTGCGTTAGTTTTGATAAAACCTGGTTTCTGATACTAGAAGACAGTATTTATTGGTAGTAATAACACGAACTACGACTGCGACTATTTGTTAAAATAGTTTGGAAATCCTTGTAAGGTTAGCCTTTGAATGCACGCGCCAGGGGGTTCCCCGTGCGTTATTATATTGTCGAACGTATCCGCGCGATACACCACAGAAAGTACTCAGATGTGATCGAGGACAGACGTACTTACGGTGTGTTATTTTCCCCGTTGAACATAGTCGTTCGGGAAGGCCTATCGTGCCGGTTAGGTAAATCACGACCTTGACGGGTATTCCAAGTTTCCAAGCTTACAAGTTTAGAATACAAGTAGCGTCCCACTTTTGAGTTTAGATAGTTGGGTGCCTTCAAAGGACGGACCATCTTGTACCTTTCCCCTACGTTCTGTTTAGTGATAATGTTATCGACGATCTTTATATTAATCTATCGTTTCGTACCCCTTTGGCATTCCGAATAGTTCTGGAACATTTTTCGTTCAACGCAAGATAGAGCCTTTTGACGGATTTTTTAGTCGACCGCGTCGTCGTTCTCATATTGTCCGCCTTTGTCGTGGCGAGAGCGTTTTCTTGCTTTCGAAACTCGCCAGTGATTTCCTGTACACTTTGGTCATAATTTTCATAATTACCGAGCTGTTTCGGTTGGTATCGACCATGTTTTCCCTTAACAAAATGTATTATCCGTTTGATTTCGTCATGCCTTCGTTCCGTGTCGTGCACGTGCTGTCAGAGGTGAATGTAATACTTCCGTAAACTGGCTTTCGAAAGGCGGCTTTGGTCTATTTCGGCGTGGCTAGGAGGGAGTCATACGTACAGTTCTGTATTGTACGTAGTTGCTTTTGATTTTATTGCTGCACCAATTTTCCAGTAGTTCTGTCAGCATCTCGTCAGGGTCCCTCGGATTTTAGTTTATTAGTTTGTAATTATTTGAGCTGTGGTCCTGTACGTTGAATCTTGAGTTGTGCTGATGCGTCTGATGAGTTGCGCCTCAAGCCTCATCGATTTAACTTGCTTTAATAATGTCACTCACTGGTAAACATTTATACATTTGACTGTTATATTTTTAGAACTTATGTTTATTGGGTGAACCCGGCGTAGGTACTTAACGTTTGTTCCAAGTGCCACATTATTACTCTACACTTTACTTTGATTATGTGCGCGTTCATTATTGTAAAATGAGTGACGACCTGGTTGAGGTATTATTGCATTTTAGATTATGGTGTTTGTGAGTTCTCGTTTCTATCTGAGTATATTTGTAGTATAAAGATTCATTGGCGTCCCTTTTCTACTGATGAATAAATTTAACCCTTTGTGAAGAACCTCGAGTCGTCTTCACTGTTTAGATAGCCGCCCCGCAAATGTACCCAGGTAGTCACGATGCGATGATTTGATTTTGACGTTAAATCTGGTAGCACATTGCTGACTGACCATCGATATTCTCAAGTTACCGTTGTGCATTCTTCGAAAGCGAAGTTCTGGAAAACATCTTCCCCCACATCTCATCTAACGTTGTAAAATTCCAGTTCCTGGAGCTATCTATCTACTATATGGATTCCGTTTCGAGTTCCATTTTGCGAAATCCGCCATTAATAGATCAACTTTGGCGGCAGAGTATGCAATTTTTACATCTGTTCAGCGTGCGTTTATGTAGCTAGACTACGCTGGTGTAAATTATTAATAATTTTTATTTGCTTTCAAAGTAAGATATTTTTATGGAATAAGTTTTGGGGCATATCCTCGTTCGTAGTGCACTAACGCACGCCGAAATAACATCAATATTGTTTTCCGTGCGGAATTCTTCCGCCTATCGTGTCGGCTAGGTTTATTAATGATGCACAGTTGCAAATATTAGAAATTGGTTGGAAGCCCTAGTTGCGGTCTGAGCTGCAGGACTGATCCTTTCAAACGTACTATGAATGTTCTTTCGACAGATTTCTTTAAACTTTTCTGTATAATTTTCATTTGTAAAGCGTGGTGAAGTTGCGCTTGTTTTGTACCTAAGTAAATACACTTCTCCAATAAATTAACGCACCAAAAAAAAGTAGCCAAAAGTTTAAAGTTAATTATTGTCGAAACCACTTATCCGATTTGGACGATTTTTTTTTGAATGACACGTCGTCTCTTTCAGAAAGTTAGTCTACTACTCTATTCGCATATAAACTTATTTTTTTATAAATACCGGGTGTAACAATTATAACGTGTCTTTTCCATAAAATTTATAACACCCTGTGGGGTTCAACAGCTACAATATCAAGTTATAATTCAAAGCAAATTATAGCCTTATCTTTTTATAACATTTTGTTTTTTGATTCACTCTTTTATCTTAGCTACTGCAAGAAAAACACAATTTTATAGCATAACATGTTTTTATGGAGAACTACATTTAACAACAACAAAAAGAAATAAAAATGTAAGGAAAAATTGTAAACGAAAGTCTCAGTAGCGAGTATTTCCGCCTCTGGCACGAATAACTTCTTGGCAACGACGGCCCATACTTAAAATAAGGGACCGTATATCATTTTGATCCAGTTCTTCCCATATTTGAATCAGTCTCCGCCCTACGTCTTCCAACGTGTTTAACTGGTTACGTTCCTCTTGTAATCTCCTTCCAAGAGTATCCCAGAGATTCTCTATGGGATTCATATCCGGACTTCGAGCTGGTCATGCCATGGTATTGATTCCTACTTCTGCGAGATAATTGGTTACAACTCGAGCAACGTGAGGCCTGGCATTATCGTGCATCAACAAAAATCCTTGTCCTATATATGGCGCAAATGGCATTACATGTTAATCTAGAACCTCCAATATGTACCTTTCAGCTGTAAGGCTTCCATTATTTATGACCACAAGTTCCGTGCGACCAGTCAAAGAAATACCTCCCCAGACCATCACAGATCCTCCTCCAAATAATATGGTATTTGAAAAATTGCACTGAGCATACCGTTCGTTATACGCGCATACGCCTGTCATTATTGTACAAACAAAAACGGGACTCATCAGTAAATAATACCTGTTGCCATTCCGCCTCTAACCAGTTATGATGCTCCCTGGCAAAATTTAGCCTCGCTCTCCGATGATCTCTAGTTAAAGCTGGACCTCGAGCAGCAATTCTAGGTCTCAAATTATGTTCTCTTAGTCGACTACGAATGGTTTCTCCACAAACCTGTAAGCCACTGGCATCTCGTAACTGAGTTTGAAGGGTACGTGCTGTTAAAACGTTGTCTTAACGCTGAAATTCTTAAAATCGCTCATGAATCGGGGTTGTTATTCTACTCCTTCTTTGTCCCGGTCTGCGACCATGACTTCCAGTCTCTCTGTATTTTTCTATGACTCGTGAAATGGTTGTATGACATACATTAAATCGTAGACCATTCTTCGGTAATTCCAACCTTCCTCAAACAGAACTAATGCTTGAGCACATTCTTCGCGAGTAAGATTACGTGTTTCACGTTGCATAATAACAAAATTAAAGATTTTGCAAAAAGAAAAAAATGTTAAGGGCTAACACCGTAAACACACTTCTATCAACTGCTTTTTCATAGCTGTATTTACCTGATGACAATTACTGTTTCTTTCTGTTTTTCCATAGCCTGCAACTTTAGTGCATTTAATGCAAATTAAAGTCAATAAAAACATGTTATGCTATAAAATTGTGTTACTCTTGCAGTGGATAAGATAAAAGCGTGAATCAAAAAACAAACTGTTATAAAAAGATAAGGCTATAATTTGCTTTGAATTATAACTTGATATTGTAACTGTTGAACCCCACAGGGTGTTATAAATTTTATGGAAAAAACACGTTATAATTGTTACACCCGGTATTTATAAAAAAATAAGTTTCTATGTAAATAGAGTAGTACACTAACATTCTGAAAGAGTCGACGTGTCATTCAAAAAAAAAAATCTTCCAAATCGGATAAGTGGTTTCGACAATAATTAACTTTAAACTTTTAGCTACTTTTTTTTGGTGCGTTAATTTATTGGAGAAGTGTATTTCCACATCGACAGAAATAAAGAAATGTCCAAATCTAGGATTTTAGCCGCGTACATATTTTCCATTACTAAAATGTCCTCTACGGTATAATTAATTTAACACTTGTGAGCAAACGCCAGTATTTATTTGAATATAAATCATTATTTGTCCATTTTTTTAGTCTTCTAATGTAAATAATTGTTACTTGTCGATGTCTTCCGCAAACCCTTTTCAGGCGAATTGGTCCCTATTCTCTTGTTTTGATATACTAAGAGCCGATTTCATAATCAATTTTAAAGGTTCACTTAACTAAAGTGATATTAGAATGTGCACAGTGACATGTGTTGCATATTGCATCATGCACAATCTAACATTACTTTAGTTAAAATAAGATTTAAATTGATTATGAAATCGGGCCTAACTCTCTCTATATTTCCTGTCTTGAATTATGTAATTACTTACTCTACTTTTCGCCTTCTTCTAGTGTCTACTGATTTCCAGACCTTTCTAGACCTTCCTTACTTCGTAACAAATGCCTCCCAATTAGTCATTATTTAAAAGTATCTTCAAAATCTTTTCGTACACGAGAAAAATAGAAAAAGTCCGTTTTGAAAACTGCTAATTATTTAATTCTGAAATTTTAACCACATCTAACAACTTTTCTTCCGCCAAGTCGTTCATCGTTGTTTCAGCTTCATAATCCCCTTCTTATAGAACTTCGGTATTTGAACCTATAACCATGAAATCACTACACACTTTAAGCTATTGTCGTTTCTGAAATACTATCCATTAAGGTGGGTTTAAAATTTCCCGAATAGAAAGAAATCCGAAGGTGCGAGATCGGGCTACTAGGCTGGGTGTGGAAACATGTTAAGACCAGTTGAGCTGCCTTTGATGCCGCCGTAACGCATTTGCGCGATGACGCATTGTCGTGATGTAGGAGCACTTCTTTTCACAGTCGTCCACGCCGTTTCTTTATTTCTGTATATCTTGTGTTAGTATTTACTATTTTTGTTGTACCATACACTTTCTTCGCAGCTGGTTTTACCTTGATTTTAAAACTATTCGTTTTCCAGTCCTTCCATTTTGTCCTTTCGTTTCAGTGATTTTCCTTAAATTCTCACCTTTTAATTCATGCTTACTAATTTCGTCTTTAATTATTCTTCTTCTTTTTATCTGTTGAATATTACTAGTCATAAGTAGCTAGTTGGGACGAGTTTTTATTTCTGGTGCTTTTTAACCATAACAGCTTTTACATTATTTTTTTTTTGATTTTCTGGGGATAGGTGATTACAGATCTTGTGTTTCAGTTTGGTTGTTTACGAATATATTCACGTAGAAGTTTATATTGAAATTTGAAATATGCTATTTTTAAACTGTTCGGTTATTGTAACGAATAATATCTTGGTTTTAAACTTGTTTATATGGAATAATTAAACATGTCAAATGAGAAAAGAAACAAATTCCTGCAATACGAATCCAGTGTCTCATGCACTAAGCTTAATAATTGAATTGCTAAGAGGATTTTCAATATATAGTTAATAAGTTTTAGTACTTTGCATGTGTCAATAACCGAAATTGAAGAGCATTTTCCGTCTTTGAGTCATAAGCCAGAACGATCATTTACACTGTTTAAAGACGATAGCATTATCGTATCCGACTTGAGCCCAAGCTGTTATTATTCTGCTGCTGCTATTAAACAGGGATTAATTTCAGAAACTTGGTCGTAATTTTGGGCATTATAGCCGTAGTTACGTTTCCATTGTGTTTGTGTATCAAGATCAAATCTATTACAACAATGGGCAGTAATTGTATTTATCGGCCTTCTCCAATACAACCCGGCAACATTGTTAGAGCGTGATAAATTGTACCCACAAACGTACAGGTTTCAATCGCATGAATCAGTGGCACGAAGCTCATCAGAATGTATGCGGAAGGAACTGGATGCTTTAAAAAAAAATCCAGTATTAGCGGCGAAACTGAAACTGGACCTTCCAATGTACTGTAATTTGATTGGCTGTAGGGATATCTCTGTGGTGAAAAGGCAAAAGGGTATAAGTCAAAAATGATCATTTTACAGGAACATTAAAAAACTATTTTGCTGGAGATTTGAGAACAACATTTAATTCTTTTCGCTGGTAATCAAAAGAATCGAGTCGATTTATTGACTACAGCTTGCTTTGCTATTGATTCTGAAACTGTTTCTACTAGAAAATAAATAAATACGAAACTTATAGCTTATAGCATTTTCTTTTATTCATTTTATGAAATAGCAAAAGGGTATAAGTTGACATATAGCTTTTTGCAATTTCCCGGAATATGTATTTTCTGATAAAAAATTACTATGACAAAACAGCATATGTAGACATAAACTAAACAAGAATATGTGGGTCGAATAATGTGAGGTTATTTGTAAATTTACCGGTTAAGTTCTTGTTACAGCACTTCTACAAAACTATGTACGCACGATAGAGTGTGTCCATTTTGGCACTTATTCGTTAAACTACACTATAATAACTAATAATAACAATGGAAAACTGGACCGCTAAAACACGCTATTGCACCTGCATGGAAATGCACTCGTAGTATAAGTGTACATAAGTTATTTGTTTCCAACAGAAACGGAAAGTTATGAAAGGGCAAAAAGGTATAAGTTAACATATGCTGTCCTGGCGTTGCAGATAACTTTACGAAAAGCTTTGACTCGGGGTATTAGTACACATGTATCTATTTGCCATTGACTAAATTTGTTTTTTATCAATTTTTAGTGAATTTTCAGAAAATAAGTCTACATATCCCATTTAGAAAACTTGCTGTAACAATGCGGTTATGGTATGTAGACTTATATCCTCTTGTATTTAGATGCCCGATATTGCTCTGGACACGCGGCATCAATAAAATAAAAAATAAGATAAGTCGACTTATACCCTTATGCCTTTTTGCCACAGATCTGCATTTCTAATTCAGCAATGAAAACTAAATACAATTCTCTCTTCTTTTATCATGTTTTCTGTACACAACAAATTAAAGTAAATTCTTTTTCGATAAAAACTACATTTAATGTTGATGAAAGTAAAATCTCTATAAGAAAGTACCATTGCGTATGTATAGCAGAGTTTGAGAAAAATACTCGCTTTTTTTTCTCCTTTCTCTACACGAGGTCGTGGACATGGCAACCACGCTTGTATCGGGATCTGCTTAGGTCATTTACTGGGTGCTCTTCAAACCGTGATTGTCATTCGTTTGACGTCAACGCATATCTATTTTAATCTATTGTCGGTATAAAGTATCAAAACAAAATTAAGGACTTCAAATAACCTAACAAGCTAGACATGCTTGCTCTGATTTTTAACGCACCAGCATCGACAGACCGAATTCATTCTCGCAATTTTTCTCTACAGCTCTTCTACGGCACGAAACTATATTTTCTGCTGTAAGTTAATGGGTAATTTGAGACCCTATCCTAAATTTTTCCTGCTTAAATTGCAACCAATTTAAAAAATTGCGTGCACTCTGGAGTGCAGCTAGACACGGTGTAAAATCAAACCCAGAGATCATCTAAACATATGCGTTTTAGCAGTGTTTATATTTATTCTCCTTCTTTTTTCTCAACGTCTGACACTCTGGCCATGGTTGGTTTAATCACTTTTTCCTATGCTCTACCCATTATATTTGTATGCACTATCAAATTTTTCAATGTTCCGATTACATCTCTCCACTTTATCATCGTAATTTTATTATACTTTCACCATCGTTTTCGTACTCTCTTTTTTTTACTTTTGTTTTGTAACAGCTTTAAAGTAGCTTTATTCCATATTTTTTACAGTACCTTGAGCAACTATAATGTCGGTCTGTGTATCGGGTTGTCTGTATGTATGTATAGTTTTTGATAATTTTTGGGTTTCGAAATTGGCTCTTTTAAATGTTTGTGTAACTTCAGAGTAAAAGCATTTTCTAGTTTCCAATTTTTGACAATTTTACTTCCGAGATGCTTTCTTGTGGCTCCACATACAAAGCTGATTTATAGCGAAAAGTAATAATAATTAGGTGCAGAGTTGTTGTAATGAATTATTGAGCCACTATACCTGGCTGTTTAATACAGCATCTTCATACTATTTTGGAAGTAAAGCCACCTGTAATAGGCGCTCGGAGTGTAATGGTATGCACTATACCTTTACCTTCACATAGTCTGACGTTTGGTTATATTTATTTGTAAGCACTTTCTTTTCTTTTCTCGTTTTTCAGGTAACTCTGATATTCTCTATGTCAATTGTGAGGGACTCCTAATCATTTTTGATAGCGGAAAACCGCAGCACCTGGTGAAACAATTACGTTCCAGCTTTATTACGGTGTCTACGATATTTCGCCGAAAATGGTCTATGATTGATGATCGAGTTCTTCTGTTTTACTCTAGTTTTTAAATACTCGAGCGTGCAGTTACCATTCTTGCGTGTTTTGTTGAGATTTGGGACCATATAGATTGTTGCATATGCTTGGGGGATTATTTATTTACTGTTATTTAGTAAAGTAATAAAGCAGTAAAGTAATTTTAAAATTACTTTACTAAATAACCGTAGAAGTACGTAGTAGTTAATTAACTTTATTATATACACCTTATCTTTGCATTTCGTCAACATGGCGCTTGATAATTGGTCCTCGTTCTTAAATTCTTGGAATTTTCCTATTGACCTTTAATTAAAACACCAGACAATCATCCCCCTTTTTAGCACTCCCTTTGCTCTAATTTTAACGATTTTAATATGTAAGGAGGAAAATGATATTTTCAACGTAAACACTGCCTTTTTTATAAATATGCAAGATTTTAATGTGTTGTTTTTAACCTGTTTATATATGTAGACTGAAGAAGGCACTAAGTGCTGAAATATATTTCTACCTCACAATATTGACCAGTTCTTTCACCTCAGGAAGGCCTTTCAACTGTAAATAGCTGCTAATGAGTCCTTTAACATGTTTTAATGTTGCCGTTAGTACTTACAAATTCGGCTAGATTATCCGTTTTATATTATTTATAATATAAATAACAATGCCAGGTGGTATTTGTGCAATATACAGGACGTTAATTAAGTACGTAGACAAACTTTAATGGAAGATTCCTTGATCAATTCTAAGATGAAAAGTTCATACAAATATGAGACCTAAACGGCTTCGTTTTCAAGATACAGGGTGTTGAAGTGTAAACAAAACTTTATTTTTTTCAAAAATCTAGAAAACGCCTACAGGTATTCTAATGAAACTTGGTGTAGGATAGTATTTCATAAAGTGGCATCGTTTGGTCAAAATAAATTTATTTTCAACAGTGGCGTGCATCAGTTACCTTATTTTAGAAAAATCTGGTACGCCACTGTTTTTTAGTCAATACGATAAGTTTTGTTAGCTTGTATGTATCTTTTAATTTTTTGATAGAATAAACCTTTTTATAAAAAACGGAAAAATATGTACCTAACAGCAATTTCGTTCATTGGATTTTAAGGGAACTTAACGGCTTCGTTATCAAAATACAGTTTAAAGCAGTAATTTACGATACAAGTGCGTAAAGCTACTCTTTAGGCACGAGTGGGGTAGAGTTAAAACGGGAGTGACTAAAGATGCTTTACGCATGTGTATCGTACAATATTTTATCTACGATAGAATTTAGAAAACACGGTAAATATAAAAAAAGTTAAATGTAAATTAGAATTACCAGCAACCGGTCGTAATCTCAGTATTTTAATACTTTTAAAAAACGTTGCTACTGACAGCGTGCCTAATGAAATCTTTTAAACATGTTACTACTGACGACGTAAACTAATGAAAACATGTTATTAAACAGTCGTTTTACAAACTTAAAACTGTCAACTAAAAGGCAATTTTACACACTGTCGTAGATAAAGAATATGATTTAATAACAAACAATCTTATAATAGCTACAAAACCTTTGACTAAAAATAAGTGGCTTGCCAGATTTTTCTAAAATAACGTAACTAAGGTGGCCCCGTTGCACGGAACTGGTGGAAATAAATTAAATGTATTTTGACCAAACAATGCCACTTTTCATTAGAATACCTCTTGACGTTTTCCAGAATTTAAAAAAAAAAGTAATTTTTGTTAAGCTTCAACACCCTGTATCTCGAAAACGAAGCCGTTTAGGTCCCATGTTTGTATAAAGTTTTTATCTTAAATTGATCAAGGAACTACTCCTTAAAGTTTGTCTACGTACTTAATTAACACCCTGTATAATTGCAACAATTACAGCGTTTCATAGTGCTCCAATTCATTTTTTCGGTTTCCAAAAGATAGTGATCGTGACAGTTTGGTTGATAAGCCAGTTGAACTCAAACTATGCGAAGAACGTTTTAACATTTACGTTGACTCATACTTTAATGTTATGATTAATTAATTGCTTTATGAAACGTACAAATGACTTGGGTGAAAAATCTCTAAGAAGGAAAGAAAATAAAAAAGCAAATAAAATTATGCGTATTTAGGTTATTTGGATTTCGTAACAAAATGTACTTGTGTTGTACACAATAAATATATTTAAAATCCCTTGTATTTTTCTATTCTGTTGTAATCTAAGTAATTCACAAAAAGTAATATTTATTTAAACTTAATTAAAATCCTTTACCTGTAATTAGTGGTATCAAATACTTCCATACTTTATTGCTGTATTGTGAAAAGGATACTAATGAGTGTTTTACATGCACTACATTCGGTTTCAAGAGTTTGTTATAAATAAATATGTTTAAAAACACATTTTCGAAACGTCTCAAAGTCTGCATTGCTTTTATAATAGCAAGATTTGAAATTCTCGGGCGTTTGCCACACCGCATAGATACACGTCGCCACTGTTTCTGTTCTGTTTCTATTCGCACTACTGCACATGCTATTAATATACAGCTGTCCAATATTACCCTTGAGAGTAATTGGTTAAAACAATGGATTGGTAGCTTAATCAGTACCTCAGTGAGTCTATTGTTAAAAATCTAAACAGGGCAAAATAAACGAACAATGGCAGGTTATAAAATAACTTTAAATGGCAAATGGTTATGAAAAGATATATTTAATGTCTGCCAACAATCCATTTATATTACTTTTATCAGATCTTAACATTAACAAAATCCTTATTTACAAAACTGTTTAGCATTTTCTATGAGGAATAATTTAAATGAGCAAAACATATTTTTGCGCACCAAGTTTTTGTGGCAGTTTTAATTATTGGAAATTAAAATAAAATATTTGTGGTGCTATTACCAGGAATATCTTTGCCGAGCACCAAAAATATTTTTCAGCTTCAAGAAAATGTACTTTTGTCACCAGAAATGTTAAGTGTCTGCCAAACCGAGTAAAATAGCACCAGAAAAACTAACTGAACACCAGAAATAATAAAAGTGCAGCAGAAATACTAAGCGATCTTCAGATATAATGTTTGACATCCAATATTATTAAACAAGCTTATAAAGGAGAAGTCGAAAACACAAAATAATTAATGATGACTGAGCATTATCAATATTAATATAAATTACCTCTTGACCTTCAGCATCCTCAGGAAATCAGTGACTTCGTCAATTGTTCCCCTTCTCAGAAGAATGATCCTACTCAATTATTATATTTTTACGAAAATCGAAATGACAACACTATTAAATTTCTCCACAATCAGTAAATATACAAGCTGTTGTCTTATCATTTTACCATACTTAGCACACATTTTAAAGTTTTCTTTGTCTAACAAGATATTTTCAAATTGCTGGAAAATAGGCCTCATATTCTCTATTCTAAAAGTAAAAAATCCTCCCCACTATATGGATCTACGTTCACTTAGTTTATTACTAGTATTTTCTAAAATATTGGAAAGAAATGTGTCAAGATAGCTGAGATTCCACTTGAATAAATACGATAATATTTCTGCACATCAACTAGGATTCACACAAGATAATCGTTGTGCAATTGCTCTGTTAAAGGTGACTGACGACTTGATAACTGTTTGCAACCACAACAAAATGTCAATTTTAACATTACTCGACTGCAGCAAAGCTTTCGATACTTGGAATTACGAAATCCTGTTGGCCATTTTACATTTCATTGGTCTGAGATCTAATTCTATCGACATGCTTCTTAACTATTTAACTGATCCCCAGCGAATTGCCCAGTGGCTCTTCTAAAATGGTTATCATCAAATAATGCACCGTCAAAGAGTTCTATTTTGGGGCTTTTACTGTTCATCATTTATAGGCTTGCTTTAGTAATTGCATCAAAACCTGCAAAGTTAAAACATATGCTGATGACACTCAGTTGTATCATTCATTTACTTTAAAGGATTATCAGAACGCATTGGATTCTTTTCAGAGAAACTTTCAACAGATCATTCGCTAACTCTTAATTCTTCTAAATCAGTTGTATTATTGTTATTTGGTAATAAAGAAGCTGTACAATTCTTAAATAATTGCATATGCCTAACCATTAACAATATTTTAACAACTATAAGTCAAGTTTCAAGTTTAATTATTCCTAAATAGTTCTAAAGCTATTCCTACAACATATTAAACTTAGAGTTATTTTGTTTGCCTATCCTGAATTCTCAAAGTGTCTCCAAATTATTTGGGCAAGCCGATTATTTTTTCTGCCATCTGCCAATATGTGCTGCTACAGAAGGGCATCCATAGTAAAATATGTTTGTGAAGCTAAATGTTCCATTTATTTTGGGTTTTTGACTGGCATCTTAGATTGAGAAATCAATATCGTCTTGTGACTTCGTTCCTGGGAATCGTATGTTGTGCCAGAAGGAAGTATTTCTCATAACTTTCTCAAAATCAAACATATTCTGGATTTGTACCTGACAGCTGTATGTTACGATTTTGGAAAATGGAGCAGAACACCTCCACAGTAAGCTTCATTTTGTATTCTTGGTTCCGATTCCATGTGTTTTATTTTTCACTTCTATCTAGTTACGGGGGACACATTTTTTCGTGTGAGCAAGGGCCTCCTTGTCGTTTGACGATTATATTTGTGTAAGAGGTTCGACGTCAGTTTACTCTTGAAGCCCCATAACCGTACTGTACATTGCCAGCAGATGAAGATTGCAACGTGGAACAGCCGATCAAACCTTGAGCAAACACCTGGCTTTCTTAAGGCTTTATGACAGGGTTTTGCTTCTGATACTCGTGCTTACTACCTGATGGTCGGTTGTAGAAAGTCTGTTTTAATCTACTCTGTTTTCCCTGCGCTAAAACATTGGATCTCGACATAACTTGCAATAGGAAATTCTTTTTAATTTATTAGTGTTTCGTGTTAGTGGTGGTGTATTCGGCTAATACCAGTTAGACTTCGTATTTAGATAATTATAACATAATATAAAACTTACATATGTATGGCAATTATTTTGAAATATTTGAGACACTGTTTATGTACGATAATTTCTGCAATGCCAAGGTTACACCTTCATTGGAATTTTGTACCATCAAAATTAGTATTATTTAATTTTTGGACCTTGTGAAGTAGTACTGCATGTACTGTGAGGTTTAAAGTTTGGATTTTCACTTTATATTAGTGACCGATCAATTCGGTTGAATTAAGTTTCATTATTCCCTTATTTGCAAGACATTGAGCTAATAATTATCTTTACCAGATGTGTTGAAACCCATAAGAATTTAATTAATTACTAAGCATATTCCGAGTTATATAATGCCCTATTCTGAACCAAGATCTTGGGGTCTGTATGATCTACCGGTTGATTATGAATAAAATGAAAATATTTTTCCATTTATGAGTATTGGATCAAATTTAATCACAACCCAAAATTTAGGCTTTAATAACAGTTATGCCCTTTACGAGGTATTTGTTGGTAATGTAAATTGCTAAATCTCACCGCTATTTTTTTTTCAAAATTATTTATACTAAATATTCATAACTTTTGATTATATACCTATATGAACTTTTAAAGCGGCTCTCTTTCTCTACTAAGATATTTGATCTGGTATGCCGTGCTTTGTGTATGTACTACCGAGTATTCTTTTGTAATGATACTGCCCTGACATTTATGCCTAAGAATTTAATTTATGCCCTTGCTGGTCTTTCTCTTTTTCAGGGATTGGATTGGCATTTCGGCGTGTACTTTTTATTTGATTAGCAAAGTACTAGGGTTAGTCTCTCGTTCAGCCCACGACAAGCTCTAGCTGAGAAGCCAGCTGTCTTTGCTATTCTTCTAGATATCTGTCATAGTAACGTAAAAACTATTATTGTCAAAATTAGAGATGATAGGAATTCGTGGGAACTGTTATGAATATCTAAGAGATACTTAGAGGACCGTACTCGTTAGAAGTGGAGATGCTGTGAGCTCAAAAACACTAATAACATTCGGTGTCCCCCAAGGCAGCGTGTTGGGTCCAACCTTTTCTCCGATTTACGTAAATGATGTACTGAGTAAAAACTAGACTGTATTGCAATATCTTATATAGACACAGTTTTATTTTTCACGGATACGAACTGGGACGCTCTGCATTTCTTTAAACTATACAGTGGTTTTACAACAATCCCTTAACGATAAATTTAGACAAAACAAAGTGTGGGCCGCTTATATGTTATAGTAATAAGTTACCTACATATAAACAAATACAAATTAATAGTGACATGCTTCCAATAGTTAGTATATAAGATACCTAGGAATTCTGCTTGACTGTCATTTATGGGAACATCACACATTATATTCTACGACAAAAATTAGGAAACTGTTCTATCCCTTTACAGCAATACGCCAGTTTTTGGATAGTAAACATTTTAAAATAATATACAATTCTTTGGCACATTTGATTTTATAATATGGCATTATCGGCTGGAGTGGACTCCAAAATTGAAATTTATAGAAGCCGCAAATTACTCAGAAAGCTATATTAAAAATTTTACTAAACGAACCAGCAATGTACCCTTCTGCTAGAGTTTTTCAGGAATTAAGGACTTGCATATTAAAGAGAACAATTTATTAATACAGTTTCACTAAATTTTCACACTAAATAAAAATTTCCAATTCATCAATACTCTACCAGGGATGTAGAACAATAGGTGATCTCAACTGCAAATAAATTAATTGGTGGTAAATGTGCCATATTTCTATCTCCACTATATATAATTTACTTCTCTTTGGGATTTAAAATATTAATAAATTAGACTATGTTTAATTAATTATACACTGTTTGCTTCAATTATTTAAACAATAAACGGTTCCGCTTCAATTCTGTAAACAAAACTCTTTGAGGTTTATTCAAGATCTAACGGAAAATTATCTAAAGTACATTTAGTTTAGGAATTAATCGAATGTGGCTACGATCGGAATTTTACGAACTTACGATGGAATCTTGTATCATGATACCGAAGTTATTGACACAATTATTTTCCTTTCTGAAGTTTTGCTTAAATGGATCGGTTAACCGACACAGTCGTCAATATAAGATCGTTGCTATGTCTATTAGCTTTGTTTATGCTGTTAGTAGGTATAGAACAGACGCTGTCTCCTCTAATTATATGTAATGCTTTTCCTTAAAACCATTAATTACTCTTTTAGTAGCACAAAGCGGTGCTACATCGCAAGATTGACGCATCAGGTTCGAGATGTGATGTTTCATTGTGCGAGTTATAACCATACAAATTTACTTAACTGCTCAATGCTGCTGAAATATGAATATATGTTCTTAACATTTTGCACACGAAAATGGAAGGTATTGCTTAACATAAAGACATTCACAAACTGAAGATTACATCTACAAAGTGTACCTTTCACACATCGACCTTTGAGAAACGTTTATATTACAAAGTCGGCGTTAATTAAGGCTTCTTGCTTATGCGTCAAAGGAAAAGCACCTATCTTTGTAAAATGTCACTGGATATAAGTTACAAATACGCATCACCAGAACATCGTTTAAGCAGTTGCTGTAAAATGAGAAAGGTTGTGGAAGTGCAGCTTGTAAACTGCAGGTGAATAGTGCTTCTTTATACTGAAACTAATGCTGAAATTATATATTTCTGTATACAGCCAACTCAGAAAGCAAGACGATGTTCAGAAATAAACCGTAACACAGGTAGATGCCCTGTTTTTGAGATCATGATAAATTCTGAAAAATTTAATAACAGTTTCATTATGTAGCTATGCTGACATGCATAGTTATCTCTGCATCACAATTTAAATAGCTAACTACGTTCGGACTCAAAGTTCAACGCTACGAATGACGGTTAAAGAACGTCAGTTTTTTAAATGGAACGCCATGTGTATTATTAAATATTTTAATTACTTAATTAAATCAGTTTTAAAAAGTAGAAAATTACTCTTATTTAATAAGCTAATCAATAAAATATTCTCAATAGAAACGAGATGTATGTGATAATGAACATTTATCTTAGAAGCCAATGAAAATAGACTTTTACAACGCTGCTGTACAACGAAAGTAAGAAAAAGTCATCCACAGAGGATGCAACATAAGAAAATTAAAAGAAAAAAGAAGATAAGAAATAATCACTTCTACAAATCATTTTTAAAACAATGTGTTAGCCATTGTTTACAGTGCCCCATATAGTGTTTTATTTTTTAAATTTAGTACAAGTAAGAAGCGATTTTTAATAACTATTCAAGTTCATTCTTCCCAACAATAGGTCCCGGGTGGTGTAGCTTGAACAAGCGTCCACGTTCGATCAGCAATGTTAAGCAACGCTCTTTCTGGTCAGAACTTGGGTGGGAGTTCCACGGCTGCATCTCTCGGCGCCTCGTGATACGGCTGTTACGGAAATAGTTGGTCCCGGCGGTCATAACAACATCATGACAGTCGTTAGCGAGGTTGGAAGTCCCCATAAATGCACAGCGACGCCTATAATTGGCCTAACGGCTGTTGGCTGAGTGCGAAATAAATAAATAAACATAGAATTTCGGATTAGACCGCGTAGTATTTGTGGATAAACACCCAGAATCTCCTGGCTTAATGTGTTTTGCACCTTGTGAACTCGATCAAGAAATCGCGCGATGGCCATGCTCTTTGGTGGCTCATGTTGTTTGAGTACCTTGAGAACGAGGATAGTTAGGCAGATTTGGCCTTGTTGCTGTTTGTGCATCTATATTCACTAAAGTTTCGTAAGACCTTGCAGCTTGCATCATGAGAGTGAAAGTCGTACTAAGAACTGAATGTCGGTGTGGAGCTATTTATAGTCCTCTGTGCCAGGCGCGCGGAGTGACGTAACGCTGATTGGTCGTTCAAGTGCAACCTAGATCGTTTATCACATGAATCCACATTTTACTAAGCTTAAAACCATCTTTTCTGTTTATATTATTTGGATGTTTTTCTATTTCTATGGCTTCAAGTATCACTCGCGGGAAGTAGTGAGGTATTCTGGCAAGTACTCTGGCTTGCTCAAATTCTAAAGTGTGCCCATTTGTAAACGCCCGCTCAGCTACGCTGATTTTGTGATGCGTTTGTGTTTCCAATCGATTTTATGTTCTTGAAGTCAACGGAACGATCAATGAGTGATACGTGAATCCATAGAAATAGAAAAATATCCAAATAATATAAACAGGGAAGATGGTTTTAAGCTTAGTAAAACATGGACTCCTGTGGTACACGATCTAAAGCATTACAACGACTGTGCGTCATACGGCCATCCCTGCGGATTAGGTTGCACTTGAACGACCAAGCAGCGTTGAGTCACTCCGCTCGCCTGACACAGAGGACTATAAATAGCTTCACGCCGACCTTCAGCTCTCCCTGGCCGTCTGCTGTGATTTTAGGAGGTATTCCTAAGTTAACAGAGTACCATCTCTGAGGCGAATGCCGGAGCCGTACTCCACCTTTCCTGGCCTTTCTTGCACCCTCTCCACCCCTCCTTTCTCTCACCCATTCTATAATTCCCGTTCTTGGCTGAAAAGGGACTGCCCCCAGTTAGGGAAATTAAAATAACCCTGAACCTTTACCTTTTACCGTTTTACCTTCAGTTCTTAGTACGACTTTCACTCTGATGATGCAAGCTGCGAGGTCTTGCAAAGCGTTAGTGAATATGGATGCACAAACAGCAACAGGGCCAAATCTGCCTAGGTATCCTCGTTCTCAAGGTACTCAAACAACATTAGCCACCAAAGAGCATGGCCATCGGGCGGTTTCTTGTTCGAGTTCACAAGGTGCAAGGCACATTAAGCCAGAGAATGCTGAGTGTTTATCCACAAATACTAGACGGTCTAAGGCGAAATTCTATGTTAAGAAGAATAATTCGAGTAACCGCGAAAGTCTCAAACAGTATATTCAAGTTCACCCAAGCAACGCCATATTCAGTTCGAGAATGAGAACAAGAATTGAAGACAATCTTTTCTAAAAGTCTGCCTCAATAAAGGCGTCAAGACTAGAAGTACATACTGGACCAAACCGATAATGGTAAAGTTTAAAACAATGTTAAAAGTGGTCATTGGATTTCGAATAAACTGATCGTTAATTTAATTTTAAAATACTTAAACAAGACAATACTAAAAATATATTTTTTATATAAGAAATGAGGAAGATTCTGGTTTTAGTCACCTGTGCGAAAAGAGTGACTTGTAGTTATCCTATTGCACGGATTCAAGATATTCAGTAGTGAACCACTAAATCACTGCATCAATGCCATAGACTATTTAAGATATTTAAAAAAAATACATTTTCAACAATAAATCTAGAAATTTTTTTAACCTATTCCAATTCTATTAATTTTTATGAAGAAACTGACTTGATGTTGTGTTATTGCACGAGGTCAATAAGTGCAATCCTCTTTGTGCAACCATTCCACTACTGAAATAACGCTATAGAAAAATCGACAACGAATATGTTCAAATAAGAAATATCAAGAATCGGGCCATTCACAGGAACACCACACAGGAAAACTGCGAATTACAACGCCGATTCAGGATATATTTGTAAGGCTAAGGGCATTAGGAGAACCTTCAATAAATGCAACTGCTCTGGTTAGTGCTGTACAAAACACACATGATGTAAATGTTTCCAGTCAAACTGTCACGAACAAATTACATGAAGCCAATCTTCGTCCTCGTCGCCCTTTAAGATGCCCAGCAATATTATTCGCGGTAATCGAAAAGCTCGAAATGTGTGGTGTGCAGAACATGAAAATTTTAATCAGCAACAATGGCGCACAGTTCTCTGTATCGACGAGTCCCGGTTTGAGCTCTGTTCCGACACAAGAAGAACTCGTGTTTGGAGAGAATCTGGCAATGAACAACGGCTACGAAATGTTCAGCAAGTAAAAAAATCCAAGCCGGGACGATCATGGTATGGGGAGGAGTAATGACTAGCAGAAGAACAGAGCTCGTTTTAATTAACGGATCATTAACGGCAGATACATATCGGGTTAACATGCAGCCTGTTGTCCTTCCTATAGCTTAAGAACTTCATCCAGATTTTCGTCTGATGCATGATAATGCAAGATGTCATGTTGCTGCTAACGTTTCCCAGTGACTGGAAACGCACAATGTATCCATTTTACTATGGGCTGCACAGTCGTCAGACCTAAATTCCATTGAGCATGTTTGGGATATGCTAAAAAAAAGAGTTCTTGTTGATATCGAAAATGTGCAGAACATCTGCCATACCGCAAGAAGAAATTGACAATCTGATACTGTCAATGCCGAGAAGATGCCGAACAGTTTTAAATGCAAGAGGAGGTAACACTAGTTGCTAAATGGCGTTTGAATGTTTAATTTCATGTGCAGAATTAGATATTAAGCAAAAATTTAAAATTACAAATTAAGTTAATAGTGTTTTATTTCGTTGGTTTTGCTTTTAAGCAATTTAAACAGCCAGTCTTATAAAGGCCAATAATCTGACGTTTAATCTAAGTTTATCGTTTAGGTATCCAAATACCTACTTTTATGTGCAAGCGTAATTATACGCCACTATGATTTAATACAGCGGCGGGTGTGCTGGCCGCGAGATAGCCGTGGCGAATTATTGACGGCGGCCTCTCGGGCGTGGTAAGTTGATGGCGGCGACTCGGCCGCGGCCACTTGTCCCAGTTCGAACTATTCAATACAAGGCAATAAACAGGTGGACAATGAAAAAAACATGTTAAACAAAATATCCAAAATACTATGCTTCTTAACATGGAATTTCGGCTTAGACCGCGTAGTATTTGTATATGAACACCCAGCAAAATCCAAAATACTTTTTGAAATATTCTGGTTATAGTGACTTGAATGAAGAAAGTAAATTGTTCTTATATATCTCTCTTTTTAACCTTGGTCTATGTACTGTTGGATATAGGTCTTTTCCAGCTTCTTCCACTTCTGTCTATCCTGGGCTACTTGAAACCATTTTTTTCCTGCCGTTTGTTTGATGTCGTCAATCCATCGTCTTTGCAATCTTTCTGCGCTCCTCTTAGATAATCTTGGTCTTCATCAAACGATTTTGTGTCCCATCGATTTGGATCTTCACGAACTACATGTCCAATCCATTTCCATTTCATCTTTAATATTCTCTCGGATATATCGGTCTTTTTTGTTTTGCGTCTAATTTCTTCGTGTCTTATTCTGTCCCGAAGACTCCTAACATTGTTCTCTCCATAGCTCTATGGGAAGTGCTAAATTTAATCATGCTGTTCTTAGTAAGCGTCATCGTCTCTACACCATATGTGGCAACATGAAGTACACAGGTGTTATACATTTTCCTTTTTAGGCAAAGAGGGAGATCACAATTTCTCATTATGTGATTTAGTTTCCCAAAGGCTGCTGCCCAAATCAGGCTTATTTGGCGTGAAACCTCAACGGTTTGGTTTTCTTTTGTGTATCACATATATGTACTTCTAAACTGTCTCTAGAGTGGTGTTGGCAATCGTAATGTTTAATTTATCTGTAATGGTAAAAGTTAAACCTACATCAGGAATAGTGATCCTGCCCGTGCAAGCTCTTGATCTCTCCCACATTCTGTGCCCGGGAAAAATCATGTCCCTATCTTAATCCCACCAACCACCCTATTTTGTTTTTCCCTTATTTCCAACATCGTAGCACTTGCCAACCCGCACGGCCAGCGTGTTGAGTTATGGCCAACAACCTTCCAGAAAGCATGATGATCTTATATAATTACAAAGAATCAAGAAGTACAATTTTCGTAACAGACCAATCGATAATTATTTTTAGAAGAGTTTAAAAAACTATTTAAAGGATTTTGTGACAGCTATAAAGAGAGTGACTTGATGTTACGTCATTGCGCAATGCCAAGAAAACAACGTTCTCTACTCAACTACTCAATCGACGTCATAGAGAAGCCAATATTACAAAATATATAAAGCTCTTCCAATGATTTCGCTTTTAGTAAAGCGAATGAACAAAGTGACTTTATGTTATGTCCTTACAAGAAGTCAAAAAGTAAACCAATTATTAGTCAAGTATTCGTCTAATTAAATAATGCTATCGACAAGTCGACAATAGAAGAACTAATCTTACATAAAAAATTTACAAAATTATACAAAGAATTTTCTATGAAAAGAGTGGCCTAATGTTACATGGTTGTACATTGTACAAAGCTCAATCGACGCTATAGAAAATAGCTTTCAGTAAAGAATTCATTAAATTCTTTAAAAGATTGCGGTGTTAGTGACTTGAATAAAAAATCGACGTGATTTCATGTCATTGCTCGTCAAGAAGAAGAATCCTCTTTACTCAATTATTCAACTACTAAATTAACCTTATACGCAAGTCGACAATGAAAAGAATATTTTTAAAGAAAAAATCCTCAAAAATTATTTTAAATATTTTGATTTTCGTAACCTCTATCAAGAAAGTGAGTTGATGTTTCGTCATAGTACAAATCCATTAAGTACAGTGTTACCTCCTCAACTATTTAATTAGTCAATGAACCATATATACCAGTCAACAATGAACAGAAAATTCAAAGAACTAAAAACATTGCGGTTGATGATACTGATTTTAATAACGCCTGAAAAATCTAATGTAATTATATGAAGCTAAGAAGTACAACCTTCACTACTTAGCTATTCAATTAAAACTATAGTCAAGTCGACAATGAGTAAACTAGTTTTAAATAAGAAATCCACAAACAAGATTTTGTTTTTAGCGACTTCTATGAAGAAACTGACTTTATGTTATATGTATAATTGCACGAAGCAAAAAAATGCTGAAACGTGTTTAAATGCTGCCAGATTTAGTAACTAGCACTTTAGTGATTTGATGTTATCTCTTTGGATAAAGCCAATAGGTACAGTGTTCACTACTTGACTATTCAACTACTCAATTAAAGCTATATACAGTTTGTCCGCGGATTGAGCTCACATAAGGTGTAAATAATAAAAAATATTCGACTTCGAAGCTGATATTCTAGGATTCGCTTCTGCTTGTTCTCAAACCAATATTTTGAGAGAATCAATCAAATTAATTTATATACAAGGTGTTTTCGAATCGATTTGTAAAAAATGTCTAAAAGTAAACTACAAAATCAAAATAGGTTGATTTGCCTGAAAGTTGACAGTCTGCCATTACTCTTAATTCTAAACAACTTTTCTTAATATTTTTTTTGTTATCTCTTCTAATAAAGGTAGTTTACTCTTGGCCATTTTTTAAAAATCGATTTGAAAAACACCCTGTATATTAATTTATTTGATTCTTGTCAACAATAAAAAACTACATTTTATACAAAACATCGATAATAGTACATTACGCAACAAGTTTAGAAAAGTGATGTTTTACTGAACAACTAATTTTTTGTGACGTGTTGCGTATACTATTTTATCGAATTTCATAAGAAATGTAAAATGGTATGAAATTTTTACATAAAAGTGACATTAAGTGTCAAAACATAACCAAGTTGAGCAGAACTCGTTTCTACGTACTAAAGCACAATAAGCAGCTCCAGTTGATGTTATGCATTTGGCAGTACTGAAGTGTATTGGTGGTGACACTATAAGACTATTTCAAATTCGAGGTTAGCAGGTTAGGTTTTGCGTCTGTTTTGACACAGAACGTACCACATTTCTCAACGATTTTGAATTTGGAAATGTAGTACATTACCAAATTAAATGCGATAAAAATCTTTCAAATATTACGGTTTCAGTGACTTGCATGAAGAACGTAACTTGGTGTCACCTTGTTGCATGAATTCGAGAAGTACAGCGTTCACTATTTCACTATTCAAGTATTTACTCAGCGCTTTAGACAGGTCAACAATGAAAAACTACATTTTAAAGAAAAGGTCGACTAAAGTCTTTAAACTATTACTTACCCTTTCAATGATTTTCATAAAGCCAAGAAGTACAGCGATGACTATCCATGCATTCAACTACTTAATCAATAGTCAAAAAGTAAACCAATTATTAGTCAAGTATTCGTCTAATTAAATAATGCTATCGACAAGTCGACAATAAAAGAACTAATCTTACATAAAAAAAATTCTAAATTATACAAATAATTTTCTATGAAAAGAGTGGCCTAATGTTACATGGTTGTACATTGTACAAAGCTCAATCGACGCTATAGAAAATAGCTTTCAGTAAAGAATTCATTAAATTCTTTAAAAGATTGTGGTGTTAGTGACTTGAATAAAAAAAATCGACGTGATTTCATGTCATTGCACGTCAAGAAGAAGAATCCTCTTTACTCAATTATTCAACTACTAAATTAACCTTATACGCAAGTCGACAATGAAAAGAATATTTTTAAACATATTTAAACAAGAAATCCACAGGGCTCTTTAAATGATTATGGCTGTATTGACTGGTATGAAGGAAGTGACCTAATGTAACACTGCACTAGACCAAGAAGTAAAACCTCCACGAACTACTCAATTATACAGGGTGTCCCTAAAAAGGAGGTTAATCCGTGAACCACATATTCCTTGAGCAAAACTATGACGATTTAACTCAACTTACCTATATACAAAGTTGCTTAGTTTAGCCGCTAGAGGGCTTTAAAAACGATTAACATTTTCAAATTTTTTCAAATAAGTCGAAAAATCTTTGATAGATTTTATTCATTTTTTTGGCCATGCGTTTGTACCACAGCTTTTTGAAGAATAAACCCTAATTTCAAAAATTATAGGGTGTTTAAAAACTTCGTCACAATAAATTATCCATCCATATTTTTTTAACCCCCTGTATAATCACTACCAATGTTTCTTTCTGAATAATTACTTTAATTTAGAAGTTATTTCTTTTCTTACAAAATTTTAGTTGGGTGAACGGCTTAGCCACAGAAATATTTTCTAAATCAATACAAGCCTATAGTTCATTCAAATTCAAGATAGAGCAAAATCTGCAACCCAAATTACAAATATCAGCAGTAAGTTGATTACTAATATGATTTTATTAAAATTTAGATCAGAGAGATATGGCTTTGTTGATGTCTTGATGAGTGCCAAAATGAAATTGGAGGTTAGCAGGTTAGGATTTGCGTCAGTTCGTGTCAAAACTGACGCAAAACCTAACCTTCTAACCTCGAATTTGATTTTGACACTCATCAAGACGGCAACAAAGCCATAACTCTCTGATCTAAATTTTAATAAAATCAAATTAGTAATCAACTGACCGCTGATATTTGTAACTTGGGTTGCAGATTTTGCTCTATCTTGAATGTGAATGAACTATAGTGTTACGTTACAATTACTGATTCAGGCTTGTAGAAATTTAGAAAATATTTTTTGTGGCTAAACCGTTCACCCAACTACAATTTTGCAAGAGAGGAAATAGCTTCTAAATTAAAGTAGCTATTCACAAAAAAACATTGGTAGTGATTATACAGGGGGTTAAAACAATATGGGTGGAAAAATTTATTGTGACAACGGTTTTAAACACCCTGCAATTTTCAAAATTAAGGTTTATTCCACAAAGAGCTGTAGTTTACTGGTGCAAACGCATGGCCAAAAAATTTATAAATCTATTAAAAAAATTCGACTTACTTGAAAAAATTTAAAAAAGCTAATCATTTTTGAAGACCTCTAGCGGCTAAACTAAGCAACTTCGTATATAGGTAAGTTGGGTTAAATCATGATATTTTTGCTCAAGAAATATGTGGTTAACAGATTGACCTCCTTTTTAGGGACACCCTGTATAAGCAACGCTATACACCCGACTACCTCTTGACTACGTTTTGAATAAGAAATCCGCAAAAGTTGCTACGTTTATATAGCGTAACGCTTTTTAGTCTTTTTGGATTTTCTTTTCTGCATTTTGGACCACCCTGTCTGAACGCCGCAATTCTGAAATCGTAAACTAGTTTTGGTCTTTCTTGAAGCGCCGAACTCGAAATATCGATCCGTTGTGATGCGCTTCTGGGCAATTATTCGTGTTGCCGCTGCTTCTGTAGCGATTTGTATTTAATTTTACCTTGTTGTGGCCTCTCTTTCTACTTGGATCTTTCAATCTGTTCGCATGCAGAAAAATTCGTGGCTAACGTTGGCCTATTTGGGAGGCCACTTACTATTGATATGGCTGAAGAAAGTTGGTGTTATTTTTTTGGTGTTCACTCGCATACCGCGGATTTATAAAGATCGTACTTGTCGAAGATTATAGATCGTACTCGTCGAAGATTATTGTGTTGAGTTTGCCCAAAGCGTTAGTCGCGGATTCAACTGGGAGCTTTTAGGTATATGCGCGTTTTCTCTTTTTTATTCTCGGATGTAATTACGCACTCCTACTTTTAGTTTTTAGTTTTTGGAGTAGATCTTGACAACGTAAAATTTGGGATCTGTTAGCTAGTATTAGCTAACGAATTAACAGTTCCTACTGAGCTTTCACGTCCTGGTTGCCAAAACTCCCTATTGCGGCCGCGCTTCGGTTACTTCGGGATTATAATCGCCCGCAGAATTTTGCTCCGTCAACGCCGCCATGCGGTTCTGGGAGTATTAATACACGATCTCGTGTCGAGCAACGAACTTCTGTAGCATCACCTTTTAGTTAGCTAGAGATCAAGGATACATTTACCGGCTATAAGTTGCTTGCCTGTAACATCATCGTAAAGATTTCTTGCTTCAACATTGTAATTTGGCATGCTACGATTTGCTTACTTCCGGCATCGCCCCGTGATGGTGTAGTAGTATCCTAATTTGTGCTTATTTGCTACGTCTTTGTAATTAGCATACCTTTTTGTGCCTGTTTGCTAATTCTTTGTAATTTTGCATTATTTACGATAGAACCCCGATTTGCTTACTTCCGGCATGGCCCCGTGCTGGTGTATTAGTACCCTAAGTTGTGCTTGTTTGCTACGTCTTTGTAATTAGCATACCTTTTTGTGCCTGTTTGCTAATTCTTGGTAATTTGGCATTATTTAAGATAGAACCCCGGTAATTTGTGGCTACAATAGAGCGCGCCCCGTTTGTAGTTTTCGACTCATGATATAAAGTCACTCCTGGAAGCGATACGATTGCTGATTCTAAAATTATGTAACATTCTGTATTGTGCGTATTATCTTTAACTAATATAGACCTTGTTAATGATTATTAATCTTTTGTGTTTGGCTAATGCAAGCTATTGAGGTATTGTTTCCTTTCGAAATCTGTTTCAGGTTGTAGGATATCGACTACGCGTGATACCTTAGTGACTTTAAGAGTTTTCGCAAGCTTATGGTTTTATTGGTTGTATAAGGGCTCTTTGGCGGCCCCTGGAATACCTTTTACTATCAATAGAAGGGTAAGAACCTCTGCTTTTTCCACTGTAACTAGTCGAAGGTTCTATGTCCCCTGAACAATCGTTTGGTACTATTTGAAGCTGGTATTAGTAATCGAAACACTTTAGTAGCAAAGTCTTTAACCCGAGTGTGGTCGCGCGTCCTAAACTTTCGTTAGTGGTCGCACCTCGGTTGATTCAACCGCAGTTAGTTTTTTTAAATGATGTTTGCTTTCACTGATTTTTTTCCATAAATGAATGTTTGGTACCACTTCGTTGTGACGATATGGAACTGCTTCCGTCACACGATAAATTGTCGTCTTCCTTATTAACATAAAAATAAAACCACAAAATACTTTTCAAGGAACAATCAAAATTTTATTTACATTGATTTTGAATACGACAAGATGTCCAAAAACATAAAGGGTAGAATTCGACAAAGTAATTTTAGAGATTATCTAAATGCAGCAATACTTAACAGTAACCCCTTTAATTTTGAGAAAGAAGGTGTAAGGAAGCAAATTTAAATTTTTAATTTATCTTAAAACTGCAGGAAGGTAATTAAGTATAACGCGATGTACATTTTTAATACGTTATTTACGTTATGTAGAAGTTTATTATTCCACAATTAAGTTAGCATAATGAGAGCTTGCAAATTCCCAAAGGATGATATTCTTGCAATGCCTTTTGGCTCCGTTCGCATAAGTATTTTAATATTTAATTTGGCCCCTTAATTAAGTGAAAAATGGGGTAAGATCAAAAATACAGAGTTAATTATCTCAAGATTGGACTCTGTAATGAATACCACAAACGGTGAAATGCTAAATTTCAGTTTGCTGGCCGCTTTGTGCCCATCTCTCCAAGCGAAATAAGAATATTCGAATTTGTTATTCGATCGTTAAGTCCTGGAAGCGAAAGAAACTTTTCCCGGGGAGCTATACGAAAGATACGGGCAGCAACCCAAAGAAGTTCGCATTGTGAACTTTCAAATGAACGTGGCCGCATTTATATTCCACGTCGACGGAACCGAATGGAAAGGTGAGAAAAGTTGGAATCAAGTCATTTCTGAAGCCATTTTTCCGGACCGTGTTGTGTATTCCCGCGAAAGAGACGGTGACGGAGGACATCGGTCTACATTATTTACCTGACACATAGTTGCAGGAACAGCGTTATCACCCAGGTTATTTCCAGCCAGAAGACCAGGACGGACGATGCTCTGAAACAAACAGATCACGTGTGAGTTTGAAGCACCTTCGGGAGTGGCATAAATATGTATCGTGCGATAAGTCTGATAAATTTTCCCCTTTGTTTTGTTCTGATACTCTCTTAAATTCGACTGAAGTACGGGTATATTGACGAATTAAAAATGTATTGTATTGAAAATTACTTCAGATGTGCATTAGGACTAATAGATAAGTTTATTAACAATATTTGGTACATTGATTGAAAAACCACATTTTTAAAATTTTAAGTCACATTATCATATACAACAGGTTTCTAATTTAATACTCGTACCTAAAACACCTTTTTTGCTTACTCTACCAGATATAGACATACGTATACAGAATTGATCTATGACTACTTTAAGCGTTAGCTATAGTTGCACGGTCACGCCATGCAAGGGTGCAAGGAGAACAAAGCATCTTGGTTGTAAAATTCTAGGGCAGCATAAAACCCGAGTAAAGTATATTTATATACACATTTACAAGTATATTTAAAGTTATCTAAATAATACATAACACCTGATAATATAAACTTCACATAACGATTATGAAATACAATAAAAATATTGAAATGAATGTAAACATAAATGTAAATTCTGTGATGACCATATACTTCTACAGGGAGTGTTCCCGGATGGCGGATGAGAAAAAGCTTTGCAGACAGGGTTCTTCTGAATATTTATAACAAGCAGGCGTGGACCAAAAAGCTAATTGTCCAGAGGTAACGGGGCCCTCGCAGCTGTGTTAGTCACCCTCACGAGGTAACAAAATTTAGAGACCGTAATTACGGCTGCCTTCGACTTGGAGAGGTATCTGGGACACCGAGCAAGCGCAAAACAAGAACGTGAATAGAAACGTTAAAAAAATGGGAACGATCAAAGAAAGGTGAAAATAATGGTAGTTGATCAAAATAAAGTCTGGTATTGGAGAGGAGACGCGACACAGAATCAGGGAGGAACAGGCGAAATATTAAGATACCGGTGGCGTTTATGACCCAAGACATGATGTCGCTGCCAATATTTCTGCCACTATAGTAGTGAAAATATGTTACTGCGCTCGTTATTACTATCTGTACAGCCGTCTCCAGCCCCGGTAGTTTGTTCCTTCAACATCAGGTGTTGCGCGAAAAGTACAGTGGATGAACTTATTCGCCTAATGAACCTTTACCTTTACATAGTTGTTTGCTTGAAAGTGATGGTGAGGTCAGCACAGAAGGAGTCGAGGAAGTGGAAAGTTATACTCGTATTGCGTATAAATGTTAACTTTAATAAAGGGTATCATACTTCTACATTGATTCTTAAGAACTAATTGCATATTTTTACCTATTTTTCAAAAAACTTGTTTCGACTTGTTAGTGGACAAATCTAAACCCAAATCAATTTGGGTGTTACCACCACGGAGCTAGAAGGATTTCTAAACGTGTTGCTAATAATGGAATCTTTTGTTTGTTTGTCGCAATTGAAGAAATACTGGTTAATAGGCCCAAATTTTTACAGTGACAAGGTTCGTATGTTTTCGGTGAAGCGATCAATAAAAATATTGCTATTTATACACACCAATGACATTTCCAAAATGGCTCCAGGTGATTCAACTGGATACGACCAATTTTACATTTTGTTTAAATTTTACATCGTTAGAATAATTTAAAATTCAAGTTAGCGCCCATATTTAGCGAGTGGGGGAAGAAATAAGAGGTAACATTCTGTTCGTTCGTCCGCGTACTGATCGAAGTCAGTTTTATACTCGCGTTCAAGTAGAGCTTTCTGGCAAAGTGGTGGTTTTTAGGCGTACTTTACGTCCTCTAGCGTGGATGTGCTTGTTAGTTCTAAACTTGACCAAGAGCTCTGAAGCAGCGACTTGTTCTTGAAAATAGCACTTTGCTAAAGCTTTGTTGTGCCGTTCAGGCAGATTACGACAAACTTTCGAGTTTAATTGAATTTACAAAACGCAGGGTATCACTTTTAAGAATTTTTGATTACTGCTTCATCCCGAACTATCGTGAAGATCTACTGTGCACCTTCTAGTCAAATGTAAGTAATTACTGACTCCTTGCACCGCATTCTTTCCGCACATCTGAAATTTGTTAGCCAGGGCCGACTGACGCCCGATAGTCATTTTTCCAAGCCAGCAAATTCTGCCTCCAGTAAGCGCTGGATCTGGTCTGGCCCCGAGTATCGAACTACACCCACCTAAGTGTCTATGATTAATATTATAGCAGATGGGTTACCTACCGTTATTTCTATAACTATTTTTATTTTTGACAAGTAGATCACCGCTTTAAAATAAGTTTTGGGTCTTATCTCCGACATAGCAGAGCAACTCCTTTGGTACTTTGCCCTACGTATAGCAATATTGTTTTCATTACGGCATTTGTTGTAAAAATTATTGCTGTCCTGACCTTTAGCTGGTGCCAGCCGTTTCCACTGTTACGAATGTTATTTAAATTATGAAGCTTTTTTAAGGAATCGAACTTATTGTTTGTTAAGGCCCCAGCCCTCAGTTGGGCCCGCTGAGATGTAACTTTGTGGGCATGGTTTTTAAATAGTAAATTACTGGTTGACTATAATTGTGTACTGCAGTGCAGCTGAGCCTATTTTACAGATAAAGCATTTAAGCAACTCGGATTAAGATAACTTTGAAGTACTGAGCTGAGCACATCAGCAGCATAAATTTTTAAGTCACTGCTGTGGTTTTTCCTGGTACAACTTCTAGGACTTTTTTGTCCTTCCCCACATAACCAGGGTGATGCCTAAACAATAATAAACGCTAATTTGTTTTTACTGATTCGAATTTTATACGTAAACCCCTACGCTCGCAGCATCAAGCTATGTCCATTTTTTTACTGAAGTTAGTCGTGTGCAGTTTTCAAACATGTTACAGGTAATAATTAGCTTTTTCACCTGTAATTACGTGCGAAGCAGAAACATATTTGAGAATGAAAGCTGCCACGTCATCGAGTGGCGAAATAGCAAAGGCATAGTTTGGAGGGCTGCGGGAGTCCAGGTCTAGGTATCACGCAACCAGAATTCGGCAAGCATCACTCAAAGTGGGCGAATCAGACCAAGTTAGGTTAATTGCAAGTGGTTATTACTGTCGCTGCCTAGGCGGAGTGATTTCTTACCCGCCAAAGTATGCGCAAGCTTTCTTGTTTTCAGTGCGAATTATTTATACAGCTGTCGGCTAGGCGATTGGTACAGGCCAGCTGCTGGGTTAATTTTAACAGGAGCTATTCTTAATCACACCTTAGATAAGTAAATTAAGAGAAATGTCATTACTATTGAGCTAGCTGGTAATAAGAAACTAATTTACGGAGGTATCGTAAAAACAATCGTATTGCAATTTGGCCCCCAACAAAGAGGTTTCGAACAATCGTGTTATAGTGTACGTCCAACTCTGCACCGATTTGGAGTAACGATGACGATGATCTTCGTTATTACATATCATAATAATTTCTATTTCCACAAAATGTAATTCATCTTCTTCTTCCTCTTCTTCTTCCTTTAATGGAGGCTAAATGCGTACCTTTCAAACTAAACTGCCGGCTTCTTCTGGTGTACATGTCCAGCGATCTCTCCACCATTAAACGGCCTCCTGTAGTGTAACTAGCATAAATATTATTAATCTCACTGTATATAGAATATTAATATTATAATTGCTTAGTAATAGGTTGCGCAATGAGTTGTTTGAAAGGCTGTGTTTCCGCGGAATGTGAGGAATGTGGGACTGGGGGACTGGTAATAATTGTGAAATGTATGTCGATTGTGTGAATGCATTAGTTATTTAAGGATACATTAACTTTGCACTTTGAACATGTAACATCTATATTATACATTAAATGTCTAAAATTCAACTATGGTTTTGGTTGTAACCTCGATTTAATGAAATCGAATCTAAAGTGATTGCGATTACAGCACACTCCTTTGAGCTTTTTTGTAGCTCTTTTTTGTCAGCCGCTCGTTGTTCATTCGGTTGCCATGCTTGTTTCAGTGGTTTCGTCTAGCTATTATCTTTTGTGCTATGCTTTGAATGAATTTAACACGTGATTTCTTTTCGGCAAGTATCTACATATTTCCTTTTATTTAACTCTATCATAGGTCTTTGATAGATGTATCAAATACGGGAATTCAATGAACCACCAAGAGGTCACCTCGGATATAAATGATCTAACAGGTGAGTTCACCGCTATTTTCTCAAATAATTCACTCAAAATAAATCTTACCAATGGACTATACAAATTTTGTTGCATACTACAACGAAAATAATATCGACTTCTACACCTATCGCTATCAACATCAGTAGTCATTAAAAATGTACCACCCTCAATATCAGAAAAAGAAATTCGAGAAGAATTAGATAAACACAAGCTTCCTATAATTAAAGTATGCAGACTTTACAACAGGAAAAGGGTGTGCGGTGCAATTTACCGCAAATAAACAGGCACAAGAAATGTACAAAATAATCAAATTACAATATTCAATTGTTACTGTAGAACCACGAAGACCCCCAAGAAGTACTCCTCAAATACCACCGGGCCACCTATAGGCTTATAAAAACTAATTGTAGGCTCTCCGAGATGTATAAAATGTCAAGGTCATACATATTCGAGCTACAACGGAAAAAAGGCTATCCTAAATGTGCAAACTGTGGAGGACACCATCCTGCTTCTTATGGTGCCAATCCGTTCCGGACGTTGGCGATCATTAGGGCAATTCGTACTTTGTCCACCGCAGCTCTGAAGAGTCCGACCGTTAAACCACGTTCTCAAGTTCTTCAGCCACGACATTCTTCTTCTCCCAGGGCCTCTCTTTCCTTCCACCTTTCCTTGAAGAATCAGTTGAAGGAGCTCATATCGCTGTCCATTTCTCATAATGTGCCCTAAGTATTCCAGCTTATGCGTTTTTATCTTTAGTATTAGTTCTTTTTCTTTACCCATTCTTTCAAGAACAGTTTGATTAGTGGTATGATCTGTCCACGGGATTTTTAAAATACGTCGGTATAGCCACATTTCAAATGCTTCAAGTTTCTTACAAGAAGCCCCGGTCAAGATCCAAAACTCTGCTCCATATAGCAATACCGAAAAGACGTAGCATCTCAATAGTCTGATTTTGGTTGGTAAAGATAAATCGTGACATCTGAATACTTTTGACATCTTCAGAAATGCGGCTCTGGATTTTTCTATCCTGCTTTTTATTTCTAATGAGTGGTCCCAATTTTCATTAATTGTTGTTCCTAAATATATGTACTTTTGCACTCTTTCTATTGGTTGGGTATTCATTATAAGTTGGCCAGGATGATTATTATTTTTAGAGATTACCATATATTTTGTTTTCTTTAAATTAAGTGAAAGTCCGTTTGTCTGACTGGATTCTACTATTCTCTTCATCCTGCCAACTTTAAAGGCTGCGAATTCTATATCGATACTTTACAGTCACAAAATTCTAGAATTAGATCAAGAAGAGCAAGCAATAATCAAAATGCGATAGGACAAAAAAGACAAAAATATTTGCACACGCCCTTAAATATATCCTATCAGTCCAACATCCTCGAAATCTCTCCAACATCAACCTTTCACCAAATTCAAATCCTCACTTCAATCTTAAACTTTGTCCAACCCTATATTGAACAAATAAAAAATTTCCTTATAACAAACCTCTTACGAACCTTTCAAAATGGACCCTACTCCAACACGTTTCTATAACCTCAAGTTTCTAAACTGGAATGCATGTGGTATTAAATCGCAACTCTATACATTGATAGCCTTTTTAGCAGGATAAAAAATAGGTACAGCATGTATCATAGAAATGTATCTTGCACCTAAAAAGCTCTTGTCAATTCCTGGATATAAAATCTATCAAACCTCCCACTTCTCCAAACCATCTATTTTTTTTACAGAAACCCGCACACCAATTCCAACTAATGATATTAAACCTACCAGCCTTAACAAACTTTCACAAATAATTAAAACCCTTTCAACCAAAAAAATCTTCTGGTCAGGATCAAATTGCAAACACAGTGCTCAAAAATTTAACTCAAAAATACCTGGCGTGTTTCGCAAGTTTGTTCAATGCGTGCCGTAGACACACATTTAAATTTTTCATAAACCTGGAAAATGTGTACACACCATTGGTATGGTTGTATGCTATGGAGAAACTCGTCTATGTCAAACTTCAACAAAAATCAGGTTCTTCAGAACAAAGCGCTCAAGATAATCGTGGGATGTCCCCTGGTTCATATCTAACAATCAACTTCATTGTGACTTAGGGATTGATACAATCCATCAATATATTCAGAAAGTAACCGCCAATTTCCATGCCAACAATATCAACTGCCACGGTGTCGTTATCTATAAAATCGGAAGAAAGCAAATACTTGCGACACTGAAACGCCAACTACAGCAAGATATATAGATAACAAGTAGAGATAGCGAAAGCGACTAGAATTCCACCAATCGTCGAAACAACCGGTATACGCTGTATCTGGGCTATGTGCAAATTGTTACTTTTATCTGTATCTCAGTTAAAGTAAAAATAAAAATATTATTAGTGATGGGACTCGAAATTCAGCGCCCGCGAACGAACGTTTCATTTATCAGCGGTAGTTTACGAATTAAGCACGCATACGCTGTCTGACTCACCAAGACACTTCGAATTCCTTCGATGCAGCTATATTTAACATAACGCACATATTCGTTGCTCCTCTTGATCTCACACAACATTTATCCTGTATCTGTTGGGTCCCATTTTTGGCAACAATAAAGCCTGCGCTTTGTACAGATTACTACTTTTAAATATTTCTAAGTTAAAGCAAAAATTTTAACAAAATTAATAGATATTGTTAAACTGAAATTATTTTTCCGTGCATATTTTATTATCAAGATCGTATGTTTGTTGTATCTATCTTTTCTAATGTCCTGTGCCTCTCTACTTTTTAGTTTTCTAAATTCGGTTGTTGGAAAATGGTATTAAACTTTCTATTCGTGCAAATGTGTATCAAATTACTCGTTTATATGGTAAATGACTACTCGTATGCTGTTATTTCGAGAATTATTACTATTATAAATTGTAAAACCGCGTACTATTACTAGAAATAATCTTCCTACTCATTTCGAAATTATTAGTGTTAATGCTTAATGTTTCAGAACAAGCCAATGTAAGGTTAAGCGTTATTGTGTAATGCAGCAACCTACCGAATAAAAGCCAACATAAAACTTCTGCAAGCACTAGGACGTAAAATATTCGGAGAGCTCTCCCTTCGTGGCCGCTTATATACTTGTACTCGTTGGGATTTGAATTCGATTCACAGACCGTGGCAGATGGTGCCTTATAAATCAAAAACGTGTCTTGACCAACAAGAGGGTCATTTGCTAAAGTTGGCTCGCATTCGGCCCATTTTATAAATCTGTCTGCGAGAACTGCTACTAATTTGATATTATTGCGGCATAATGCATAGCCATTCGACTTTCCCAGCGTTCCTAAAACTGCTGTAAAATTTTATGGCACTGATTTAGAATTTATGGAATTTCGCATACTTCGAGAGAATTGACGTTTTATTTCTTATTCTCTTAAATATGTAATATTGGACACTCAACTGCTGTAATGTAACAAAGTTGAACCAATTTCAAATGTTATTAAACATTACCTTCAGTTGCGCGATGAGTTCTACATACATATTTGCGAGTATTATATACATCTGTCACATGACTACACCAATTATTCAGCTCCATTTGAGTACTTTCAATTAATCCACAGCCACTTGCATCGATAACGTTTGTTATATGAAATTTTTGACGAAATATAAAATACATCGCCTTACTCCTCTTTTGAAATTTTGTTCAATGATTTATACAACAGTCAAAATATATTTAATTCATACATTTTCACCGGTAATTCTAATAATAATAATTGCTATCTGTAGTCTTGCATATTGCTCTTAAAAAAGTTCAAATCTCTGTAAGAATTTCCGGTAAAAAAGAATAAGTACAACATGCTACCGTTAATACGATATGATAGCAAAAATTTTAGAAGTGAAAAATCCACAAAATGAGAAGACTGATGCCCTATCTTTTTATGTGAAAAAACAAAAAATACATTATTAAATCACCATTGGAACAATTTGGAACAGTCTATTAATAGATGTACATTCGAGTTGTTAGAAAATACATACTTAGTTCTAAATTTAGTAGTAAACGATTAGAATATAAATAATAAGTTAATAAGCACTGTTGGAAACCGCTTTCGAAACAATTAAAGCAACTTTATTGTCAATAGTATCCCAAGCATAAAATTTTGTTGATGTATCGTAGAATTGTGTCCCGTCCGCTATTGCTTCATCTCGACCCCATTCTCGTATCAGCGAAATCGAATTGAAACTTTTCAGATTCTGCTTGCCTAGAGAGGACCAGCAATTATAGTTCAATTAAGGGCGCAACGGACTTGACTTTAGTCTCATACCGACAGTTTTTACTACATTTGTAATCTGTAAAATGCATCTGTGTTAGTGTGTAATAATATTGCATGTAAATGTTGAAAGTCTCCCGTCTTGGTGTGCTAATGGCTATTTGGCACCGGTGGCTGACGTTCTGTCTATCCATCACGACTATTTTCTTTAGTCTGTATTTGCACCATAGCTTTTAAATAGAACCGTATTAGGTAAAGGTCTAGTAATTTCTTGCAAAGTAACGGGGAAGTAACGTAGCTTATTACAGAAAAATAAGAGCAAAGTAAGTTCGATTCCCAAACACGCTCATTTTCCAAAGCCGTGATCAAGGTTTACACGATGAAATCTTGTGACTGATGTCTCATCATGTTGATGCCTGACAAGTAAAAAAGCATATTTTATCAGTTATTTCTAATTTCATTTTCGAGCATCTCTTCTGTTAGTTTCAGACCACGCCCATCGCGCTAGTTAACCGGGGCAACCCTGTAAGCTTGCTGCATGTAGTAAGCGAGCTTTATCCTGCGGCGATAAACAAAGTTTTCAAATAAGAAACGTTGAAGAGACATACTGGGAAAATATCTGTAGCAATATAAGTAGTGGCTAAAATGGGTGATAAAATCACATATGCTTGATAATGAACTGAAAGCGGGTTGTCAAAATTAGACCATACTTGATGAGAACAGGAATATTAGTACAGTTACTTAAAATAAGTGATAGAAAGAAACCGGAGAATTACAGGAAATTATAGTAACAGTAATCACCACAAATATAAATGACATAATAGACAAAGACAAACAACCAGACTCACTCTAGGCGTGAAGGTCTCGCCGAGACGGCATATTTGTAGTGAAATAAATAAGCAAAAAGGCACTAGAATTTAATAAAATAGTGGTTTGAGAAAAGCCTTCGATAGTTCGACTTCAGCTTAACGATATATTAAACATTATACATATTAGAACGAAAAATACACACTATAAGGTATCATTATAGAAGACAATTAAATCAAAATTGTGGAGTATTCCAATGCAAAAAGACATTCGACAAGAATATTCGCTCAAAAGTAATGGACAAAAGACATAGGAGGCAAATATTAAAACGGTGGAAAGCCAAAACGATCTTCAACGACTTCTACATAAGTACAAAATTAAGGACAAACTTTATATAAGAATTGCAAATTAAATAAAAAATCCGTCGAAACGACTTTTTTTAAAAACACTTTTATTTTACAACGGCAATGCTACACGTTGGAGCTCAAATATACAGTCAGACAATTTCTTACATCTAACATGTGAACTAGGAACTAGGTAACTAGTACCTAGGCGACTAAGAGCTGAGAGCTAAAGATAAAATATCATGCACTAGCTTATATAGCCTTTCTAATCAACTGATTTGCGTAATCTAAAATCGGAGAACAAATATAAAAAGCGCAGAAAGGTATCCGGATCTGTTAGTTTATTAATTTAGATAAATAAATAGCTAAATATAGAAACCAAAAACTGGATCTATATAAATGTTGCAAATACATAGCATCATAGCATAAGGCGCCGAAGCAAAACCAGAGAGTTCAAATCGAATCTAATGCTAAAAATGGAGAAAGTTTCGATCCTCAGAAACACAATGAACAAGATTCAGTTAGATATATCAAGAAATATGGATATTACAGAAATGTGTAGTATTACATATACTGGTGATCGCAAGATATCAGTAGAATAAAATCATCAACAAAATTAACAGTGCCGGGACAGTAACAATAACTCACCCAGGAAAATATGGAGCAAGAGCTGAAGTTGAACTCGTATATTTCGAATTTGAAAAATAAATGACTATAACTATAACTGGCTGTTGTACAGGAAAGTCTCCTCGTAACGGGTAAGTTGTGCCCTTAATTAACTGTAACCTGACACGTAGATTTTCCAGTTAGAGCTGGATTTACTGGTTGCTGGACTCAACTGTCTCTACCAAACTAAGCATTATGGTTTTATGCCTTTCTGAGGCTCTATGTCAGGACTACTTTTTTGTGAATTTATAAAGGGCTGCGCGAAATTTCGTTATGCACAGAGGTGAGTATTATTGGTTGTTTTGTTTATCGTCGAAAGTGCTTGCGAATGGGAGTTTCAAAGGCCGATTCTGACGTACAAATTCGAAGCATATTATTCATGCGTAAATTGAATTTTGTGCAGATGCTGACGTCATAACATGGACAAAGATTTGAAAAAATTTTTTGGCTTAGCCTAATTGTTTCACCATTTATCCAATTATTTCAGGCTTAACCTGTATATTTTTAGTTGAATTATAAATCCTTTTGCATTTCAAATTCTTCAATTTTCCAAACCAACGCATTTTGTGCCTGTGTCAAGTTCTTTTCGTTTGCACAATGCCCTCTCGACCTCCGCTATCTCTTATCAGAGTCCGAGTCTTCCTATGGGCTCGAAATTTTCGTACCTGGCACTTGCTGTCTTCGCTTGAGCCCGCCGATATCGGCGCGGCTGAGGTTTGATTTTAATTATGTCAAATTACCTGCGCTCAACCAATTTTAATGAGCAGTGTGTTTCCTAAGGGCTGATTATGATCAGGTACGATTGCGCTTTTCTGTCGTATTATCCCCATAGTAATTATATTTTTCTTAGCTCTTAATTACCAGTTTCATACACGAGTTTTTCTCGGAGGCCAAGCCTTATCGCACTTTCAACACCTGCTGGCGCTCTGCTTAGTTGCTGCCATTCGAGGGTGCTTTTGCTGTATTCCATTATGGTAGCAGATCACGACCAACTTATTTTAAACAACAGGGTGTAGCAACCCCCAGCCGGCGTTCGCCTGTTAACCGTTTTTGCACGTTGGTGAAGCGAGGTTAGTTTGTGCTATTCCGAGATATATCGTATCTTCAATACCTGTGTTTTACATTTATACATTTTAAAACCGTAAATATTTGAAATTTAATAGCATACGTTCCGCAATTATTAACATGTAATGTAACATTCAATTTCATACATACTCTTATTTTAATATTTAAATTTTTATGCTTATATCTAATTATGCTATATTTAAAGTTGCTATTTTGATGTGTATTTCGACCCTCTGTAAAAGGTACAGTCACGTTTTTTTATTTCAATAGCCTAAACAGAAGGTATTATTAAATGATTGAGGTATGCATATCCCATGAATAATTTGAATTTAGAGTTATTAAAATAACCCGAAAGGGGTTTTTAATTTTATGCGTGTCGCAACCTTCAGTTCACGTACACAATGTTGTTATAAAATTGTTTGCATTTTAATTATTCTGATAATTTATTACTGACACTACAAGTCTTTTTTATTGCTTATTAATTAAACGCTAGTCACTTGTAGTTTATTTTTCTTATTATTTGAAATCTTTTGATTTCTGGCGCCCATTTCCATTTCCATTTCCTTTCCTTTTTTGAAGACATTCCAGGGTACATAGCTGATGATTTGAACCTACGACCTAAGGCCGCCGATATTTGAGCTAGTTCGGCCACTGCGGTGAGTAAAGAGTTTTTTAGAGCTGCCGTGGTGTATAAACGGCAGGGGGGTTGATCTGCGATTTTTTTACTACCATCAATTATTTTAATTAGTCAATCGCAGGTCGGCTTCTTTATTGTTTCAAATTGCCAAGAAGTGCACTTTCACACTAACGAGATTACTGGACGTTATTATCGCCAGAACAAAGCTAATGAAATTTACAGGTCGCAATTCTAGTGAAAAGAAGAGGAAGATAACGATTTAAAGCCACGTCAATGTAAGTCACATTCCTCATAAATACTAAAATATTATACGATGGTACTTTCTGTTTCTATTTTTTGTATCCCGCGTTCCGTTTATCTATTTAGACATACTTGTTGATGCTTGTAATCTTCTCGCCAGCTCTGCAGCAGCAGTATACGCATCCTACTTTGTAAGGAATTAGTGACATGTTGACTTCTTTACAGAGAGAGATATTGTTGCACAGACAAACCCAATTTTGATTTAATTACTTTAAATATTTTATTATTACCAAAATGTAAATGCTTTCTATTTTATGAAATTAATGGGAACGTAGTTTACTGGTGTCTTTGTGTATACGACTTTATCCATTTATAAATAAATATGCAATAGATAATATTTTTCTAATGTTATTGCAATCTTGCTTTCTCGATCACTGTTACTTGATCTGAGAAGAATTGTATTCACTTAGAACGGGCGTAAGGTTTTATCTGCCGCGAAAGCATGCTAACTTTTAGTTTAAATATAAAACGCCAAAGTGCAAATACACGTATCTATCAATAATTAATTATAACTTCACCTAGCAACAATTTGTGCTTTAGCGAATGGTTTCGAACCTACTTGAGTATATTGGCTATTTACAGGGGCGAAAGGAAAATAATGTTTTTTAAAACGACAAGCTGTATGAATACTTTATACGAATAGCAACAAAGCAAAAAGGAAAGCCGTTCGCGCCTCGTCTAAAATGGAAAATATAGATACACTTTCCACTCGATGCATAATAAAAGTAACGCAGCTATTCGCGTCTAAACCACTCGCTTGCGAGAATTCCCATCATGGACCATTAGCAAAAACAAAAACACAAAAGCTCCTTTATTCTTTCAGCGAGTTCGCCGAAAAAATTCCCGCTAAAATTCTCAGCGGGAGCGAATAAGGGGAGATAGAGATATAAAATATATTGGCCTCCAAGCAATGAAGTAGAACGCCCACATACGCATGCGAATGTCCGGGATAAGCAGCAATATGGAACACATCGGGGATTCCTAAATTAAACACACAGGGTCTGTGCGTCAAAAAATTTAAATTGCACTGGATATTGCGCTTTTTCATTTTTCATGTTGTCACGTTACTAGTAAATATTTTTTACAGCCCCTGCCGTGAGGAATACCCAAAAGTGTCCGTGCGCTGTATTTTTGAATACCTGCTTTGAAAGATAAATTCCTTTAGAACTTCTCGTGCTATTGTTTTTGTTAAATTCAACTAGGCTAGAATTTAGCAAGATAATGTTCATACTTAATTTTAACGTTTTTACCAAAACTTTTTACTGCTTTAGCAATACTCTCTCAGTTAGCTATTCCAGTAGAAAAATTGAAATGCCTATTTAGTTAAATAGTAAACAGTTTCAGTAAATTACGTTCGAGATATAACTACCGCAACAGCCTTGCAGCAGCTTACGGTGCGATATCTCAAAGAATGCCAACATCCGGGATGTTTCAGTTCTGCAGCCAGCACGTTGGAATCCGTCGCAAAATGTCGACATCTGTGACCGTTCATTGTCTGGAAAACCAAAGACTGCCAAATTCCGAACAACAAACAATGGGCAGAACTGTATAAAAGGGTTTACGAAGTTGCGTTTTCTGCACATCCATCTGGCGTATACACTATAAAAAAAAATCACATGGTATCCAACAACCTCCTAGTTTTCAACAGCACTTCCAGCACAGACATTGGCACCTTTTCAGGTGAACACGCAAGCATATGAGTGCCGTCGCAATGCCCGAAAACTAATTGCTTAGAGAGTAGCCGTTTAACGAATTTTCTAAACAAGCAATTAATCCAAGAATGATAGTCATCAGGTTAGAGATCATCCCGCCAGTGCAACAGGCCTCAGTCAACATCGAGCATCTGCTGGTGCAATTGCGCGTCTGTCGGCATTATCCAAGCAGGTGAAGCACTCTACGGTACACCGGATTATCATCTGAGCAAAGACGAATAGCAATTCATGCTGGACAAGGTAACTCCTGTCCATTTAACAGCAACTGGTCTGTCGCGGTACATTTAACCCAAGAGGAATGACGGTTGGAGACCCGCGGTTATTACCACTCTTTTCATGTCAGGACACTTCCGGACCCAATCTTTACGGCTGAAAATCTTTATCAACTATCAACTTGATGTAAGATTTTAACCAAGTACCAGTCCATTCCGACGATGTACATAAAGCCGACGTAATAACTGTCTTCGGGTTGTCTGATATTCCTTTTACTAGTTTTGGTTTGGTTATGATAACTTGAATATGTGTATTGTGTCCTTGTATGTATCGTTTAGATACCGGGTTGCGATAAATATCTGAGATCCCGGTAGCCATGGAATTAGCTACTTATAAGTGTTGGTTAGCATTATATTTCAATTACGATAAGTATTGGTACCTATGTATTGTAATAAAATGCAATAAGAGGAGGACAATGTTCACTGGATACTGCAGTTTAGCCTACGACTCGATTATAAAAAACTCCTGTTCTAACTCCATTACTTATTGCAATCTGTAATAATTTTTGACAGATCGGAATTTTAGTTGTGATGACATTAATGACAGGTTAGTTGGATTCATTACTTTAATAAAGCGGTGTTGATTCCAAAGGTAATGTGATATCAGATATTTATGGCCACCCGGTATATGACATCGTGGGTTCTCTTTCCTTATGGAATTTGCGACTAAAGAAAAAGCGAAGAACTACCACAGACGATTTATTGCTAAAATTGATAAACTGTACTTTCCAATGATCCAACGCTTCATTTTGAAGTTGCCAATTTCTAGATATCTTCCACCAGAATAATTAAAATTTAGCAGCTTACCAACAATCCTGTAGCAAAGAACTTGTTTTATGAGGTGAGCCTTACGCTTGTCCCTTGCCAAGAAGACGAGAGACGGATTCTTCCAGTTGTAGAGTTAATCGGGGATAGTCCAACTAAGGGTTTGTGTGTTTGCGATGTGCTGTACTGTTCTGTCAACGTAATTGCTTAGTGAAGCGTTACCACACTGCTTTGGCCAATTAACGACCAATGTCGGATCTACCCACTTTTCCCAAAACGCAGGCTGGTAATCATAAAATTGTCTTGAAATACCGTGAAAATATCATATAGATCTCTGATTAGATTTAAAGAACCGCTATTGTTATCCGTCGCCTTGTATCGTAGCCGTTCCCTGGAAAACCTTTAAACTACGTTGCTCCTGTTTTCCTAACAAAGTTTTGGAGAAAATCTTCTCCTACGTAGAGTCTAGTATTGACACTATTTTTTGCCGTGAATGCCCTAGAAACTCTTAATTTAATTCCGTTTTCGAGCTCGTCTTCATCATACAACTTTGGTGGCGAGATCGAGAAACATTTTTGCGACACTTGAAATCTGCAATTTCCCTTAATATTCGAATTGCCAGAAGTTAAACTGCCGCTAATTTATGCATGTTTCTTATTTTACGCTGCATGTATAATTTACCGCTAATTTAAGAAGTGCCAGAATAAGACTTTTTCCATGCAAATTATACTCAAATTTTTTGTGCGTTTATGCGTCATCTATACATTCTGTGAAAGAAGGACATGTTTCCGTCAGCAATGCATTAGCACCTTCTGTGCTCTGTAACAGTATATCAATATTCCGACCCCATGTGGAATTCTTTCTCAGGCAGGTATAATTCTTAGGAATTGTTTTGGACATCCTTTGATATGGTCACAGTGGCAAAGTTAACCAGTTTAAATCTATTGTTATAAATTTTCTGTCAATAATGACTTGGAAATCATTTTTATTTGGAAAATGTAGTACAGTTCTGTTTAGTTTTTTGTCAAGTGCACATTTTCAGAAATCCAGAAATAAGATGAGGTCAAATCTCTCAAAACCGTGAGCAAGGTTTTTTCGTGGTGAAACCTTAGAATTATATCAGCAGCTAATGGGTTATTATGGTAGTGCTCTAAATTAAAAGGAATTTATCCCCGTAATACGCTACCTTCTAAGGCAGGGCTGTCCAGCATGTGGCCCGACTGGATATTTTTGCGACCCGCGGATCTATAGATACTCTACTTTCAGAAAACATGAATTTGGAATATACATTATAAATTATTGAAAACAATACAACATAGGTACATAAGACAAAGTCACAAAAATATGTATATCATTAGTAAAAGGATTTTCGCTTTATCTGGAAACATTGTGTTAAGAAACAGTCCCGTCCACCTTCAATGCAAGGCTTGTCTGGCAGTTACCACCAATGCGAATAGTCCTGTGGCGATCAGACACCTGTTTTTGATTGTTTTTTTAATAGTGTTTAGTTCTTCAAGTTGTTAGTTGTGGTTAATTAATGATCACTTTGACAGTTCTTACTTATCAACAAAGTAATTTTATCTAGCTTATTTATCTTTATACTTAAACTTACATTAATTGATGCACATTTTTTCTTTTGTCGGTATCTCAAGAACGAAAAGGAATTGACCTAAATTGTAAATGAATTTTTTTGTTTAGAATCACCTCTAGAACACATGGTGTAAGTTTGTCGGTTACCTCAGGGAACACTCTGTATATCTCTTATGTTTCAATGCTTTTTGTAATGTAACCTAAGCTTCTTGATGAAATAAAAATGAGTATTCAAATATACACATTTTATATTTATTACAAATCACTCACAAAACCGCATACGACACATTTTATGATGCGGCCCCATAACCTTTAATTTTTTTACAGTGGCCATTGAGCCACTTGAAGTTGGACAGCCCTGTTCTAAGATACAATTGATTTGAGTATCGCTAGCGAGCCCTCTCTTATTTTAGTTTGAAATAGGCTACTGAGAACTTTAAGCTTGTTATTTCTTCAAAAAATAATGGATTATTGTTAGGTGTATGTTCGCTAATGTTTATTTGACGTTTTCTTAATTAACTTTCTAATATTTTTACTCATCCTTTTAGAACATATATTGCTAGCTTAATTCTTTGTGTTGTATTCTTTAGATATTTACGCCATAAATATTTCTTCCAGAATAATTCCTTTTTTTTAGTTATTTCTACTGCCCCTGTTCCACCACGCCGTTTGATCTTTCTTTTCTCATAACTTGTTTTAGCCACATGTTTCTTTTGCAGCTAGGAGCAATATATATTTAAATTCCATTTATGGCACTTCTATTTCCTCAGTGAGGACAATTTTTCTCTATCGCGTACTACTGGTTTCAATAATTGGATTCTATGATAAATCGGAATACACCATTCATTGACACCAATGCCAATCATTGGTAAATCACAATTTTGCGAACGAATAGTTGGCACTCCAAGAAAATGACTAAACTTGGAAATTATAGCACTTGTTTTAAAAGAATTATGGCAAACAAAGCTTATGCTCCAAAATACAAATAACAGAGTGGCCACAAAGTAAAAGAATTCTTAAGAAAATCATAAGAAACTTACCTTAAGTCACGACGCTCTAAGACGAACACTTGTCAAAAACATCAACTATCAAATTAACGCCTGCGTCGGTTGTGCAACACGTCATTGACGTTTGCTCATTGTGCAAAAATTACTTCATGTAGAAAACAAGCGCATTTCTACTTAATTACAGCAAAAACAAAAGAAGGTGTCAATCATCGGGGGCCTGCCAACAATACCCCCCGTTACCTTAGACCCGTATCTTCACCGAGACAATACAATTCTTTACACTAAGTTGGAAACAGCCCAGGATATCCAAACCAGGGAGCTTGATGCCTCCAACCCGCCGCCAATCAAACTCGCGCTGTGAGACCGCTGACGTTCGCGCATCCAACTAGATTTGAATCCGGCACCCGATCTGAAAAACTCAAAGGGGCCTTAGGCCTCCAGAACCTGGGGACCGAAACCGCGCTCTGAGACCGCCGTTTCCGCCGCTAAAAGGGCTTTGTCTGGGAATACAATCCTACCTTTTGGTTTCTCAACCCCAAGATCGCCAGACAGTCATTAGTTTTGAGCTCTCTCCGTGTACTCTTTTGGGACGACATTCAGTGTACGCGAGGTGCACATTTCTCCACGTGACCGTCATTCGGACTGTAACATGACTGGTATTTCTTTCCTCTGTAACTCCGGCACTAAGGAATCAAAGCAAAGGCCCTGACGCCTAGCTAAAATGAAGTATATCTACATAACCGCAGTTTTCGTCGAAAATAGCTTTGAGGGTTAACTCACTTGACTGAAATGATTCTCTACACACTGATTCACTAATACAAACCCGCTTGGAGGGCTGAACTTCTCCCTGGGGGCCCTATCAGAGACTAAAACCACCATTAAAATACCTAACAAATCAGAAATCAAACTGCCATCTTTGTACACTATTCTTCCTGTTACAGATAAATACACCAGTTCCGGTCTTTGCCGCTACACAACTTCGACCTGTGGCCAATCAATAGACTAGTTGCAGACGCTATCAGTCGTCTCTCTTCACGCGGCTACTGGACTGCTAACTTATCCACAATCCCGAAGGAAGCAATTTATTGTATTATCTCAATGAATTGTACAAATCGTTTATTAGTTTAAAAAAACATCTTATTTGTATGGAAGAATAAATTAAATATATGTATTTTCGTTTTTCTTTGTTACTACTCGAATATTTAAATGAACTCTCGCTCTCTGGAGCGTAAAGTAATTAGACGATGTGATTTGACAAAATTTAGTAGAGCAGAAGCTTTGAAAATAAAAAATATTACAAAAAACAATTATACGTCGCATTTGATCTTCTTGAGCAATTTCGTTTACTTTATAAATTTCCGTTGGTACAAAGTACTCCGTTCTTTCCTATTTCCCCCGTTTCTCTAGGACGTATTTTAAGTTCTTCTTTCCTAGCAACACATGAGCAATTACTCTCTATTTAGAACATCTCTGGTGTAGGTGCGCAAGCTTCTAAGTTGGAAATATTCTATATTCAAAACGTAACCCAAGCATACATTTATTAATCTTCAATAATTCATCACCCATTATTTATCTTTATTATCAGTGTTATCGTCTTTGTTTGGCCCATATACAATTACCATTAATACCTTTTCGATTAAATGTTTCATATATGTGTTCCGTGTTTTTTGTGCATGAAAATGCTAAAATGTGCAAATTTAGCCGCAATTTTTCTCTTTGAAGTACGCACAAAAGGATATGATTTCAAATAAATCACATGTAAGACAAGGACTTATATTGACGCATGAGATAAAAATAAGTTTGGTGAGTCACATATTTAATCATGAGGTTAAACTACAGCTCATTATGATTCAGATTAATTTGACACGATACGTAAGAATCTAAAAGTATGTGCTGGGTGTTAAAATATACATTTCTCTAAAATGCTTGCCTTGGTAAACCTAATGTCGAACTTCTAATCTAGTTTAGGTTAAGAATAATACTAATGGTATGGTTCATCCTCTATTATAATGCTGCTGGCAACGTCAAGATTCATGGCAACCGAATCTTCCACTTCTTGCTATATCGTTTTTAATGTAGAGTCAACTGTGTTCACTTTCTTCCTCTACGACACCCTATCAGAATTTTAACTATCCGTTCCACGGTTGGGAGTGCAGCAAATTGAAATGTGGTAACTTTTATAATTTCTTTTTAGTTGCTTAATCCCCTTCCTACCTTGCAGGCGGTAAGTGAGACATATTTCCATAGTCATCTTTAATTCACACCCTTTTATTTAGATGTGGTAGTGGTGTTGGGTCAAGGAGGCCCAACCCCCGAATCCGTGGATTGACTAGTGTGCGTTCACTGCGCGTAGAACTTAAATTATATTTCTTGGCACATCAGTGCTTCGACAGACTAATGGATATACTAAATTGGCAATTTTCGAGTGAGAAATTTGTTTCTCAAAACGTTTACTTAGACAATGGAATCATTCGTGGAAGTTGCAATAAGGGTTTATTAAAATTTAATCCAAAGTTCAAAGTTCCCCTTCTCAATTTAGGACCTACAGTGAAAATTGCCTTTAAAACAAAGCCGGTTTGAAGGATATTAGCTGCTAATTTTAGTCAGGCTCTCTCATTTAGCATATTAATCAGAAGCACGATTAATATCCCAGAAGTTAAATATTATCTTGCCGGCGCAAGATTTTGCACGTGTATGTGCTTCTGTATTTCTTAAATATTCAGTAGGGTTCCTTATACTCAGCTATCAATTAACAAATACTCAGTCACTATCATATGGAATAGTGTTTAATTATTATGTTTTAAATGCGTTTTGATATTAGTTAGTCGCGCATGATTCATAAGTACAAATTTAACAAAAACATTTGTCAACAAATGTGTATTTTATATGCTTGACAAATGTAATGCACTCACTGATGTCATTGAAAACAGCCCTAAAACAATAGAGTGGTTTCTCAATTGGTTGCTCTAAGCGACAAGTTTCAAAGTCTCTCAATCTTCCGATACTATCCAAAAAACTCATATTACCGTTTAAAACTAATTGTGTTTGTTACTAAACTCTGAACAACTCATCGCATAGAATAACAAGAACGATTTCAAATATTTACTAGACTTATATGTTTGCTTGACCCTTGAAGAGTGAGTATTGCCTAAGCTGCTTTGCTCGTTCAAGATAAACAAGGCCAACGTTATAATCGCGCCACCGCGAAATCAGTATATTCTGGCGATAAAGAAATAAGTGAACTGTTTTATGTGCGATTACCAAAAATTATTTGTATTTAACAACAAGCTGTAAGTAACTATTCTAAATTAATTATGAAGCGGTATCTTGTGCTGTTGTAAGCAAGGGGTAAGCAAATAGACAGTAAATTGAATAAACCATCGCAAGCAATGAACACAAAGTTAAAAAAAATTAAAGCAGACACGAATGGATGGAAGTTACTAGCTGTTTAACCTTCGCTTAAACATATATTTTATTATTTAGGGAATGCAGTATGTACCACAAGTAGTGAAGTTCTGTAATAGCATTTATTGTTGTTTAGCCGTCTAGTTTCAACAGTGTAGGTTGTGATACAGAACTTAATATTGTAATTCGAGCCGGATCGCGTGCAGAAATATTAGTCAGCCTTCTAGGTCATTCCAGAACGACCTCGGTGATTAATGCGCGTGATCAGCATTTTAGAAGGCCGTTCGCGACCGTGGGGTGATATGACACGTCAGCATTTTTAGAATAGTCGAGTTATATCGCGAAGCCTCCAGAAGGAATCACCCGGCGATATATAAGCAAGCTCAGCGGAAGAACGGACAGTTCAAATCTAGCTTTAAAGTGCGCGATGCTTGCCATATAAATTGTTCGTGTTTAAGTCGTGTGTAAATAAATAAAGTGTTTTTGTTGTTAGAAATAGTTCCTGTTAGTGTATAAATAATTTGTGCTCCGTATTAATAGTTCTTGTGTTTTTGTTAAATCGTTAAGTTCAATTGCTGTAAATAAATGCTTAAAACAAGAAGCGGCGTATAATTTTTAATTGCCCAGAAGATAAATCGTAACAATATATTAGTTTTGCTACTAGTTCGTACTGAATTGGCAATGCAGAATCAAATTATAATGTTCAAAGCGATATACCTACCTAGTTTAGTGTATAACTACAAAATTTGTTTAGAAATAAACCAATACGGTCTTAACCATAGCTGTATTCACTTCTTTGTCGGTTGACGTAGGCCAAAAATGTTTTAAAGGTAAAGTTTGGTCTTACTTTCTCGCCCACAAAAGCCTATCTGCTCCATACCATCAACAAGGGTCCAATTACAAAATTTCCATTGCTTCAATACGTATCGAACTGATTAATATGATCCTCCCAGTAAACACCACATATCTATATCTAAGTCACGCACTAAAGTGATTTCAGACACTAGCAGAAAGCAGCAAAGACTCTCCTCAGAAATATTTGGCCTACAACAAGCAGACAGCGATTAATACCAAACTACAAACATTTTCAAAAAACCTTGTAAACACTACCTAAAAAATGCTTCGGGAAATCTCGATGTCAACACTAATTAAGAAAACGAGAAAAAGGAAATAACAAAATTTTAAATTACAGCCATGAGCCACTAGTATTTGACGTTGACTGACTGCTCAGCCTTTTAAACACAAACAGCAATCTAATTAACAAGTTTGCTGTTAAAATTGTCATCAAAGCAAAATAAAATTGATGACAACCGATATTGATGCTTACAGTGCTGTCGTACAAGAACTAAAAACAACGATGTATAAAATAATACCTATCAGCTAAAATAGAATAGCAGCTACAGCATGCCATCACTTGTAATATTCAGCTGATAGAGAAGCAGAATAGGGCATATCGTTCGAACAATTTTATGGGAAATCAGTCCTTTCTTGACCTCGTGCGAAAGATAATATTAAAAACATTAGGACCGAAAAATTGCAAAATATTGGTGCAACCAGGCAACAAATAAGAATAATTCTACAATGTTACAATTGCTACAGACTGGGCCACACAAATAACTATTGTAGCCGCCGGGAATAAAACAATATGCAGGATAACTGCACGCAAAGAACTCAAATGTGCTACTTAAGAATAAACAATTACACAATTTATCGGCATAAAATCCTGATTGGATTACGCGTAGTAGAAGCGCTCACATTATTAAAACATCATTAAACTTAACAAGCCTACGTCTATGCTCAGCGGTAGGGTTACTGCAATGGCGTCGGCGTAAGAAGGGGTGGTTGGGCGTTACCCTCAGCTAGACACTGGATTTGATTGGAACAAAGTTTATTATATTTACACATACAAATAAGCTTATAACTAGGTAACATTTATATACAGAAAAAGAAAAGAAAATGGCGGATTGGCATCCGCGATTGGAAGCGGGTGTGGTCCTTCGGAGGCGGGGCCGGCGGCTTCCTCCTGCGGTTGCAGCGGCGGCGGTGGCGACTGGCGACGGGGCGGCGAGCTGAGAGCAGCGGCGGCGGCAACGTCGGCGGCAGTGCGGATCTCCTTGGCGGAGGCGGCGGCTGGCGGCTTCCTTCTACGGTGGCAGCGGCGGCGGTGGCGACTGGCGACGGGGCGGCGGGCTGTGAGCAGCGGCGGCGGCAACGTCGGCGGCAGTGCTGATCTCCTTTGGCGGAGGCGGCGGCTGGCGGCTTCCTTCTGCGGTGGCAGCGGCGGCGGTGGCGACTGGCGACGGGGCGGCGGGCTGTGAGCAGCGGCGGCGGCAACGTCGGCGGCAGTGCGGATCTCCTTTGGCGGAGGCGGCGGTTGGCGGCTTCCTTCTGCGGTGGCAGCGGCGGATCTCCTTTGGCGGAGGCGGCGGCTGGCGAAAGTGGCTTTCCAAAGACGGCAGGCAGCAGAGTCCAATGCGTAGGATTGGCTCTAAGTCCACGAGGGTGATAGGCTCTGGAGAGGCTGGAGCTGCTAGCTGGTCCTGGAAGCTGAAGTGGCTCGAATCCCAAGTCCCACGAAGACGGCAGACAGCTAAGTCCAGTGAAATGGATCGGCTCTAAGTCCACGAAGATGCGGCAGACAGCTAAGTCCAGTGAAATGGATCGGCTCTAAGTCCACGAAGATGCGGCAGACAGCTAAGTCCAGTAGATGAAACGGCTGGTGGTCCTGGAGCTGAAGTGGCTGCTGGTAGTCCTGGAAGCTGAAGTGGCGGCTGGTGGACTCTCCTTGGCTGAGTGCTGGAAGGCTGGAGGTCCTGGAGAGACTGATCCTTGGAAGGCTGATGGTTCCTGGTGGACTCTCCTGGGTTGAGTTGCTGCTGGTTCGACTCTCCTGGATTGAGTGTTGGAAGGCTGGAGGTCCTGGGGAGACTGATCCTTGGAAGGCTGATGGTTCCTGGTGGACTCTCCTGGGTTGAGTGTTGGAAGGCTGGAGGTCCTGGGGAGACTGATCCTTGGAAGGCTGATGGTTCCTGGTGGACTCTCCTGGGTTGAGTGAATTCTTACTGCCAGCGTCTGACTATTTAAAGGAGCCAGTCCTTTGTCCAACGCGATCTCGACGCTCATTGGTCGAAGTAGAAGGGATGTTTTGCCCGATTTCGATATATTTTGTAATTATAGCATTTAATTGAGCGGCGTGATCAATTAGCGACTTGGTTTTAGTCGCAATCAATAGTTGATGAAATGCCGAGTCTAACGACACCCAATTTGCTATGATTTGAGTAAAAAATTAGCTCAACTTGGAATTTTTAATGCAATGTTCCGCGTAAAGCTTAATTAAGTATTTTTCTTATGGCGTGTGTTAAAAAGTTTATTATGCTTTGATCGGTTGCGCGCTATTTTTATAAGATTATTGAGACCAATTACGCTTTTCTGGGATGCTTCCTTCGTTAATTAAAATTTAATTTGTAATCTGCATCTTTGCTCGCTGTACTCGGTCGTGGCCCCTGATTTCTTCGTTACAATATGCCTTTCCTCGGGCCGCTGAACTCTCGGCCGCTCTCCCGGGCGCGAGTTTGGCTGCCTGATGGAAAAATTGCTTTTTCTCCACCTGTATATGTGCTATCGCTCTGTGGTTTGTTTTAATAGGTAGCGGTTAATTTTTCCTATCTTCTGGTATCCTTTATGTGTGATTAAAACAGAGCGCACTCTGTTTTAAGGGCGTTTTAGTGAAAAATTCTTAATTTAATCTGCAAACATTCGTGAGGCGTATTTCGCTGGCTGTCACCTTTCTTGGCCGGCCGGCTCCAATAAAGTTTTATGGTTGCAATCTTGCTGCACTTTAGAAATTCGTTGTAAGGACACTTATTTTTATGATTTTAGGGTTTTGAAAGATACTTCTGCGTAGGATCGCGGCGGTTTGTTGAACAGATGTAATAATCTTTGTTCTTCGGGCGCCTTTCGGGCGGCGTACGTTTCCTTTGTCTTTATTCGATCTGTTTAACGGTTCATATCAATTCCCCCCTCCTTTGGCGTCCGCGATCCGGGCATAAAACAAAAAGGTTAGGGAGAGAACAGGCGGAGTTGGTCTGCGTGAATTTTCCTCGACAACGTCTAACTGGCTTAGCGGCGGATTCCTTGGTGGTACTGCGAGATATGAGTGGCCGGTTATCCATAGACGCCCTTGTGAATCCTCACATGGTGATGTTTGGCTGCGAGCCGCATGATCCTCTGTAGCAGGTTGCGGGAACCGGGGGGATCTTTCCTTTGCGGGTTCGCTGGCCGTCATACATCTTTGGACTAAGCGGTCTCTGAATCCCTGTGGAATGATGCGCTGCTCGGTTGGAGGTATCTCGATGAGCGCGATGTTGGGCCGTTGAGGGCTGGTGTTGGGGCCTTGGTGGCGATGGAAGCGTTCCGATGAAAGGTGTCGTCAGCCGGGACTCGTGGGAGCGGATGTCGACCTGGGGTGTTGGAAACTTCGGTCAGGACTCCTGGAACCTGGGCTCGTGTCCAAGCGAAGTCCCTTGGCGGCGTGAGCTTATTCACGTGCTGGGGCGGATCTGTGGCCGGGCTTCGGCGGCACGCGGTTGGTACGGGCGAAGTTTGAGGGTCCAGTCTTGACCAGATCGCTCCGCGGAGAAGTAAGCGTGATGCCAAGACTTCGGTATCTTGAAGTGCGTGCTTAGGCGAAGTCCTCTCCTTGACGCGGAGTTTCTGTTTCCCTAGGCGACCCGGGTTGCTGACGTGGAGGCGGCTGAGGGGAGACTCTTTGGTCGGGGCTGCTTGGGCTAGTTGGACGCGTTGACGTTTGGAGAAGAAGCTAGGTGGATCCTCGTCGTAAAAGGGGCTGTGCCTGATGTTCCGGAAGCGGGCGCACTTGACCAGGCGAAGTATGGTGGCGTTGCGGCATTCCTCACGTGCTGGGTGGATCTGCGGAAGGATACACCTCGGCGGCACGCGGTGGGTGCGGGTGGAGGCTTGGGGTATCCTTGGCGCGGACAGATTGACCCTCGGTGGCGGAGGCGGCAAGTCATAGCTTCGGGGACCTGTTGTGCGTGTTCCGGTGGAGTTGTGGGCTTGGGCCTTCTAGCGAGCGCTGTTCCCCTGTTGCTCTTCTCGGTGAGTTTGTGTTGCGTGCAGGTGCTGGAGCTTCTGCAGAGAGTTGGCGGCGAGCTTCTGGCAGCATATTTGAAGTGTTGGCCAGAGAGCTGGTGCTGAGCTTCTGGTAGCACATTGGCGGTGCAGGCCAGAAAGCTGGTGATGAGGGATCCTTGAGATTGCTGTGAATCGTTGTGGATCATGTTTGTTGGTGGTGATGTTGAAATTAGATTTGGGCGCCACTGGGTGTTTACTACCACTCCCAGAAGTGGTGTTGGTCGTCTTCATTCATCTTGGTTTTCCCTGGGTTGAGACACTGTGGTGGTGTCCTCTGTCCACATGGAAACGGGGATGCGCTGTCTTCTGTGACTTCCGAGCGATGCGGGCTGCCATTTGGTTGCGGTGTCGGCTGAGGTTCCTTGTTGGTCCTCGGCGGAGTTGCGTCCATCCTTCTTCGTCGACTTCACCATTGTAGTGGGCGTGGCTTCCCTCTGATATCCACCAAAGGCTGGCCCCACGTTCCGGGCGACAATTAACAAGCCTACGTCTATGCTCAGCGGTAGGGTTACTGCAATGGCGTCGGCGTAAGAAGGGGTGGTTGGGCGTTACCCTCAGCTAGACACTGGATTTGATTGGAACAAAGTTTATTATATTTACACATACAAATAAGCTTATAACTAGGTAACATTTATATACAGAAAAAGAAAAGAAAATGGCGGATTGGCATCCGCGATTGGAAGCGGGTGTGGTCCTTCGGAGGCGGGGCCGGCGGCTTCCTCCTGCGGTTGCAGCGGCGGCGGTGGCGACTGGCGACGGGGCGGCGAGCTGAGAGCAGCGGCGGCGGCAACGTCGGCGGCAGTGCGGATCTCCTTGGCGGAGGCGGCGGCTGGCGGCTTCCTTCTACGGTGGCAGCGGCGGCGGTGGCGACTGGCGACGGGGCGGCGGGCTGTGAGCAGCGGCGGCGGCAACGTCGGCGGCAGTGCTGATCTCCTTTGGCGGAGGCGGCGGCTGGCGGCTTCCTTCTGCGGTGGCAGCGGCGGCGGTGGCGACTGGCGACGGGGCGGCGGGCTGTGAGCAGCGGCGGCGGCAACGTCGGCGGCAGTGCGGATCTCCTTTGGCGGAGGCGGCGGTTGGCGGCTTCCTTCTGCGGTGGCAGCGGCGGATCTCCTTTGGCGGAGGCGGCGGCTGGCGAAAGTGGCTTTCCAAAGACGGCAGGCAGCAGAGTCCAATGCGTAGGATTGGCTCTAAGTCCACGAGGGTGATAGGCTCTGGAGAGGCTGGAGCTGCTAGCTGGTCCTGGAAGCTGAAGTGGCTCGAATCCCAAGTCCCACGAAGACGGCAGACAGCTAAGTCCAGTGAAATGGATCGGCTCTAAGTCCACGAAGATGCGGCAGACAGCTAAGTCCAGTGAAATGGATCGGCTCTAAGTCCACGAAGATGCGGCAGACAGCTAAGTCCAGTAGATGAAACGGCTGGTGGTCCTGGAGCTGAAGTGGCTGCTGGTAGTCCTGGAAGCTGAAGTGGCGGCTGGTGGACTCTCCTTGGCTGAGTGCTGGAAGGCTGGAGGTCCTGGAGAGACTGATCCTTGGAAGGCTGATGGTTCCTGGTGGACTCTCCTGGGTTGAGTTGCTGCTGGTTCGACTCTCCTGGATTGAGTGTTGGAAGGCTGGAGGTCCTGGGGAGACTGATCCTTGGAAGGCTGATGGTTCCTGGTGGACTCTCCTGGGTTGAGTGTTGGAAGGCTGGAGGTCCTGGGGAGACTGATCCTTGGAAGGCTGATGGTTCCTGGTGGACTCTCCTGGGTTGAGTGAATTCTTACTGCCAGCGTCTGACTATTTAAAGGAGCCAGTCCTTTGTCCAACGCGATCTCGACGCTCATTGGTCGAAGTAGAAGGGATGTTTTGCCCGATTTCGATATATTTTGTAATTATAGCATTTAATTGAGCGGCGTGATCAATTAGCGACTTGGTTTTAGTCGCAATCAATAGTTGATGAAATGCCGAGTCTAACGACACCCAATTTGCTATGATTTGAGTAAAAAATTAGCTCAACTTGGAATTTTTAATGCAATGTTCCGCGTAAAGCTTAATTAAGTATTTTTCTTATGGCGTGTGTTAAAAAGTTTATTATGCTTTGATCGGTTGCGCGCTATTTTTATAAGATTATTGAGACCAATTACGCTTTTCTGGGATGCTTCCTTCGTTAATTAAAATTTAATTTGTAATCTGCATCTTTGCTCGCTGTACTCGGTCGTGGCCCCTGATTTCTTCGTTACAATATGCCTTTCCTCGGGCCGCTGAACTCTCGGCCGCTCTCCCGGGCGCGAGTTTGGCTGCCTGATGGAAAAATTGCTTTTTCTCCACCTGTATATGTGCTATCGCTCTGTGGTTTGTTTTAATAGGTAGCGGTTAATTTTTCCTATCTTCTGGTATCCTTTATGTGTGATTAAAACAGAGCGCACTCTGTTTTAAGGGCGTTTTAGTGAAAAATTCTTAATTTAATCTGCAAACATTCGTGAGGCGTATTTCGCTGGCTGTCACCTTTCTTGGCCGGCCGGCTCCAATAAAGTTTTATGGTTGCAATCTTGCTGCACTTTAGAAATTCGTTGTAAGGACACTTATTTTTATGATTTTAGGGTTTTGAAAGATACTTCTGCGTAGGATCGCGGCGGTTTGTTGAACAGATGTAATAATCTTTGTTCTTCGGGCGCCTTTCGGGCGGCGTACGTTTCCTTTGTCTTTATTCGATCTGTTTAACGGTTCATATCAAACTTTACGAAACTCGCAAGTTCCAAAGGGAACATATACGTGAAACAAATGTCATTATTGAAGACATGTACGAATCAATGACCATTTCTGTGGTTTTACATTAAATTTTGTTCTACCGGGGGGATTATAATGCTAAACAAGCAAAACACGGCTCAAAACTGGTAACACCCAAAAGCCATTAGCTTGTAAAATGCACAGACAGGAATAACTTTGATGTCCTGCCCTCTTGAAAGCCTACGTACTGGCTCAGTGATAGAAACAAAACCACATATGTTACTAATTTTCACGTTACGTTAGAATCTTGGTCGCTTGTCAGATCAGTCATCCATCTTGGTAACGTTTGAGTTCCGGAATAATTAGTAAGCTAATCGAAAAAACGGCCAGTATTAACATCTGGCTTAAAACTTCTGAAGAGGTTGATTAAGCTGTAAACTATCTAAAAAGAATAATGGCTTGGAAATCCACCTCCACTTAATTGCCAACCTGATATAACGGAACTGGTCGAGCGCAATAGAGGAAGAAAAGAAGAATCTTTAATAGAGCAATTACACAACTGAACATTTTGCTTAACAACGAAGAAAGCAAGGCAATTCATGAATACATAGAGAACCACTCGCTTAACAGAGGCTACGGAGGGGGAGAATCTAGATAGTCTAGCAAGTAGGCCTTCATAGGCTTGTTTTCCAACCCTATGAACAAGGTCTAGGCATACAGAGTACCAGGTACCTTAGTCCCAACCCTAGCAAGGGATCTTTTACATGCTACACATCGTAGTGACATGGGACTCACGGCTTTACATCACTTCCGAATGATGGCATTCTGAAGAGATTTTCATCCGCATTTTTTTATTTTTAAAAATCTTACTGGGATCGGGGATCGAATTCTCGACCCTTAGATCAGTAGCCAGAATGCTTACCACTGAGCTATTAAACACTACTAACACGGATATAAAGTGCCATACCTAGAACTGGTTATTTTTCATCACAGTGGAAGCTTGGGCAAATAATTCTAACATCAAAACCAGATAACCCAAAGAGGATAGTGTCATCATACCGACCTATCAATCTTTTACCTATAGTATCTAAACTGTTCCAAAAGTTATCCCTGAAGAGATTAAAACTAGAATTTGACCAGCCCAGCACAACATCATACCAGAACACTTATTCGGATGTCGTGAGCACCACAGAAACATCAAAAAAGTTAATAGAGAAGACACAATATTCATCTCAACATTCGAAAGTAAGATATACTGTTCATTTGCCTTTCTAAATAAGATATGGCATCAAGGCCAGCTTTATAAGCTAAATAGTCAATTACCAGCGCCATACTATTAAGTTCTTCAAATATATCTGAACGATAGAATATGGTAAAAGAAGAGGTGATACCGGAGCGCTATCTATTACATTTGAGCTTACCACAAAGGAGTGTCTTTGGCCGGGTGTTACACAGTTTAACACAAAAATCAAACCATCGTAACTACATAAGCACAGTGACGACAAGGTGCGGTTCTTTACAAAAGGTTATATTTATTCATCAACATTAAATGAACGCCAATGAGTCTTTATATAACAAAAATGCTCAGATAGGAACCAGGGCTCATAAACTAAAGCTTTAGAAAAATCACCATACTCTGAAATTAAACAAATATCGTAACTAGGTCATAACTTAGTTTGCAGTAAGTAAAACACACATAATCGTTGTTAAATGTATAGTCTTGAAAAATATGACACATGCATACAAACGTTGAGTACGTCGGGTGCACAAAATAAACATAAGTACTAAACACAAGTACAGCAGGTTTAATTTCCATGAGGCCTAGGTGGCATTCAATGGAGGCATTAGCTAACACAACACAGGATGTAACGTATATAAGCAAAAATCAAGTAATCACATAATACGTAAAGTGAAACCTGAGGAACCCTGAGGAGACTTAGTCAATACCGCTGATCTCCGCAAAGTACCAAATTCAAAAATTAAATTCATAGCCACATTCCATACAGAACTCTTTGGATGAATTACTACCTCTTGAACAGACAGCAGCGGTTCAGGCCGCCTCGCCGACGGGACAAGCAGCAGCTTGCTAAGGCACCAAACTCGATCTTGACAACACGTGCACGGGGACAGAACATCATCAAGACACAAAGCTCGGTACTGAACACATTTATGGTAGTATTGAAACGAACCATCTCGCTACGTGAATATGGCCGGTAAAAGTAGCTTAATAAGCATGGCCGGGCCAAAATAGAATCGAAAACATCTCAAACGATCACGTGCAACTTACCCCTAATGGTCGAAATCAGGCTAAATAGAAGGCATCTAAAAATAGAAACAAAAGCGCACAAAAAATCGCCAACGAGTTTCGCAATTAAGGAAGCGCGTTCGCCGCGACAAACGCTGACAAAAATCAGAACGACGGCTCGGACCATGCAAACATTACGCTCGAAAATATGTCGCTTTTCTTCCTAACTCGGTACTGTATCTTATTTATACTCCAAACATCATGGCAACAAGTAAAGTAGCCATAGCTGCTGGAGGCCTTGGAAAACCTACAGGGTTGGCTCAAAATCAGGAAAATTAAAGTGAATAGAAGAAAATCTCAATATGCGACTTTGACGCTGCGAAAGCGAAAATTACATAATGTACATCCGAATGGACAACTCCCACAAGCCGAGAGTATAAAGTATTATACATGCACGTGGATAGAATCTTTAGTTGGAAACACCATATATTTACGAAACAAAAACAGCTAGCACTAAAGTTTCAAACTTTACGGGCTAATCGGCAGAAAGTCAAAACGCTTGTTATTATTTGTAGTGATTCCAAAACTCGTGTGCAGCTCTGGGATATTGCTAGTGATTCTATCATCAAAATATTTTAGCAATTCCAATGTAAAACTATCACCGAAGGGCCGTGGTATGTGCCCAATCAAACCCTATGACATTGCATTACACAGTAACTGGAATTTTACGTGTTAAAAGAATCCCAGTGAGCGCAATACCTATCGCAACAGAAAACAGCCGATTCAAGTACAAATGGTATTAACTCTGTAGATATAGTAAATACAGATAATAATACTGTTATATTAGTTTAAACACAAAATCTTAGGCTTAGTTACTTTGCAAGACCCTAGGTAGATACTAAATTGGCATAAAACTTACACTACTTTCTACTTGTTTCTGTGAATATATATTGTAATAAAAAAATACCTACATGGTGTTCCGTTTATAAAGCATTTGTTCTTAAGCTATTTTATTTTTCGTGGTTTAAAAGAGAGCGTTTTGGGGAAATAATGGTAACTTACTTAATAATTGTTAAATTGTAAAAAATAGTGTTCTGAGAGTTGCGCCAGTACAAATTAAATTTCTACATTACACAAAAATGTGGGAATTTGTATATTGTCATCTTCGCCACAAAGGACGTTTACCCTTCAATGCACAGGCCGGTTAGTAATTCATCGAAGCTCCGCGATTGGCATATTCGCATAACCACAGCGCCATTCTACTATTTCCTAATACGCTGTACCCCACTCTGTTCCCTAAGAAGATAAACTAAGCAAAAGAAACCACGAGTGGGTATAAAAGAACATTACCGAGCTCGTTCCAGTACCTTTTGAGTTCAGCTTCATCCGGCGCAACAGACCAGTTCGAATTCTTTGCGTCCTCATTCTCTTCAAACTATAGCCTCGAACACATTTCTTCATGAAAATCCATTTAAAGCTGGCAAACGCCACCTTTCCTTCAAAATTTGGTAATGTTAAGATACCTAATACATTGCTCTATAATCACCTTCTTATTGTCTGTGTAATTCATGGGTGTACATCATCCTTCATCGTATATACAATATTTACGCCTTTCTTGTTTTGTAATTGATATTCATGCTTTTTACATAGGTGTTATTGGTAATTCTTTGTCTGTCGAACAAAATAATTGAATTTTTCACTTTTGGAAAAATTTTGCGCGATTTGAACACGTCAGCTGGGTTGCAGCCAACCTAGTAAATTACTTTCTCATAGAATGTACAATTCCCCCGTAGTACTTGTAGCTGTGTGTTCAGTAAATAGAACATATTAATTTTCATTGTATTTATTCTTGTTTATTAAGGAAACATGCAGTTGCATTTATGGATAATAGAAGAATCAAGCAGGCGAAGTTAAAGTGACTTCATATAGCAAATAAGCCTACAACTTCTCAAAACGCCTTGCGACGTCTTTTTCTGTGTTAGAAACGTCGCAACATCTTCAATCCAGAAAAAACAACATTAACAAATAATAATAATCATTCAGGTATTTACCAAAGTGACTGTTTTAGTAGTAGTAGTAATACTCCGCCCATGTCCCAATGAAACGAGCTGTGTACATCTTTCATTTAGTTTTATGTCGCATATTTGACGAAGCCGTCGAAGAACATAAGATGGGTATAAAAGTGAATGGTATGCCATATCCAATCTTAGATATGCAGATGACACAGTACTGATTGCCAACAATATCGAAGAGTTACAGTAGATATAGGGCATTCAGTAAACACAAAAACATTTAAATTTTTTTGAAGTTGGCATGTGCATATAATTTTTCTACTAGGGATTCTGTATTTTGTTTTGCAAATGTTTGTACGCCTGCAGACTGGCAGATTTGAATTTAAAAATGACATTTGATATTTCTCATTGTCAGTGTCAAAGTAGATATTTTTCTAGAAATTCTAATCTGAAGTGTCATAGAATGTAATAAAGATACCCATTAGTAAACGCTATGTCAATAGTATCCAACACAGTATTTGTATAATATCCTTAAAAGTAGTTAATTACAACATTTTTTGACAGATGGGTAGTAAATGTCATACTCTTAACCTATTTGTTTTAGTAACTTTTTGTAAGTACATTCCTAGACAAAGCTGAATTTTGGAAGTACACTCATGAAATTTTGGAAATCAAAGGCCACTTTGTGTTTTTATGTTTACTGAACAGACTATATGTGCCCGATTAAATAATGAGAGCAGCCAAAAATACGGACTAAGTATAAATGGAAAAAATACCAAGTTTATGATTGTCAGCAGGAAAAGGGAACCATACGACGCAGCTATCCAAATAGGAAATCGACAAATTGAAAGGGTTTCCGAATACATATTTCTAGGATGCCAACTAGATGCGGACTGAAACTTCGACAAAGAAATTAAAATCCGGATTGAGATAGCACGCGCAACGTTTACTAAGTATGAGAAAGTTCTGAGGAATAGGAATATCCAGCTGTCACGTTGCATGCGTTATACAAAATCTTACGTATGGTCCGTGTTGCTTTATGTAATAAAGTCGTAGACTATGAAAATGAGTACAATCAATAATTCGAAATGTGAACCTACAGGAATTTATTAAAAGTACCCTTGACTCATAGACTGACCAACAAGGAGAAGTGCTAAGAAGAATGCATAAAGACCGCAAACTGTTTACCTCAATTAGATAAAGGAAAGCTGCTTACCTAGGACATATTGTTAGAAATGAAAAGTACAAAATACTACAGCTAACTTTAGAAGAAAAAAAAGAGGTAAAGAGATGAATAGGGAGAAAATAAATGTCTTGGACAAGAAGCATAAGACAATGGGCTAGACCAGGGGTGGCGAACCAATGGCACTCGTGCCATTGATGGCACGCGGCAAAATAATTTGGGCACGGCCTTAATTGAGGAATTTAGGTACCTCATCGAAACACTTTTTTTTCGTCTACATTTGATGTCATAGTAACAAAGTTCATTGTGAACAAGGCTACCGGTGCGAATTTCTGACCGAACGGATGGGAGTGAGCTATGGAGATGGCGAGAGGAGCGCTATAACGCTTAGTTTGGAGTTCGCATGCAGTATTTGAAATAACTAGTTGGATTTTACTTTAAGCATTTATTTTGTAAGTTTTTCCTCTGGATCGCTAGGCAGCCCTATTCACATTTATTTTTAAATATACATTTTTTCCCTGCGTAGTTAGGCAACTCTATTTTTATCTTGTGATAACATTTTTCAGCAAATTACAGCTATGTTGCTATCAATTTAGACCGCTCTGCATTCCAATAGTTTTTCTGGTGGTCCTTTTCCAATTTTTGGGAGATTTTGATAACCTGAGTTGAATTGCGTGTGGTAGTATTTCTCGACCTTTTCCATCCCAGCCTTCGCTTGAATAAGTTGGTTGCCCCTCGGCTTCGTGCTTCACCAGCTTAGTTATAGCTTGGTTCATTTGTGAGGAGAGAATTTGGAAGCAACGAAAGCCCACTGAACGTTAGGATAATTGTTTATGGTTGTAATCCTTACGTTCACGACGCTCTTGCGGAATTTTGGGGCCCACTTTCGTTGTTTGCATGGCACTCCAGGCTGTCCGCCACCTCCAGGTTAGTTTTCTTCAGCTCCCGCCTTTCAGCTCGGTTATGTACCTAGGAATATGTATTTTTAGCCTATTTCTACCTGGCATTATTTGATGGCACGTCATGGCCTCATTAACTATTTCTTTAGAAAAAATGGCACGTAGATCAGTAAAGGTTCGCCACCCCTGGGCTAGACTAAGAACAATAGAAAAATTAATCAACACAGCAAGAGACCAAAACAATTTAGATGTTGGTCGCCAACATCCAATAAAGTAGATAGGCAGTCGAAGAAGAAGAATATGTCGTAAATGAGTTTTCCACTGTCAGATAATTGTTTGTAATATTACTTTTATTATCAAGAGGCTGAATAAAACGTATGCCATATATTTTCATAAATTGTTGCTTGACATTGAAATTGTATCTGCTCTTTGCGTCTTGTGAAAATATTGGAAGGTAACTAATGTATCAGTGCATTGACTTTGGCCTATGCCTATATTCCATTCTTCTGGATCTTCCCATTGCATTTTGTGCAAGTTCCAAACCCTTACTGCTGTTTTACACCCTCGTTCTTTTCTTTGATCTCCTAGCTTTTGTCGACGCTATGGTATCTACTGCATTGTCTGCTTATGTACTCTACAATGTTCCACTCGTGTATTTACACCCATCTGTTGTCGATTTCATTATTTTCCACTGGTCTTCGTGAAATTCTTGTAGATCTTCTCAGTTCATCCATTTCCGTTGATTTTAATATTTCCGTCTGTTATTCTCCAATTTCCGGAGTATGTTGTGACTGATAATCTTTTATGGAATCTTGACGTTCCTAGAAGCTTTTGGAATCCATTTACTGAGGTGCATTAGTCTTCTGGTTCTTTGATTTTCTTGTTCTTCTCAATCATCTTCCACTTTCTGTAAGCTTCGCCTGTAAATTTTTTATACTAATTTTTTTTAGGCGACGTTTCTAAGATGGATGCCCTTCACGTTTTCCTCTTTTTAACCCCTTTTCTGTATGTTAACCACATCATGCGTTGGGCTTATATGTATCTTATAATATTTTCCCCACACATTTCTTTAATTATTTCATACTTTATTCGGTTCCAACATTGCCTACGCTCCTCAATTTTTAATATTGTTCTTAATACTTTTCTTCGGAGGTCTTATTTTTTCGCCTCCTCTCACATGAGAGGCCTAACTACGGTTCTGTAAATGTTTACCTTTGTTTTTCTTTGCTAATGTGATGTTGATGTAATCAATTCTTGTTTGCGTAGTACGCTCTGCCACCTAATTATATTGTGTAATTTTTTTGTTCTTTTCTTTCATTAATGCTATTTATTAATATTTCTATGTATATACATTTGTTTATTTTTCAGAAGCAATTTCCATCGATTTAAGTTTCTGTTCACTATTCACCTTTTGAATTCTACTCGGTGAAGGCATACTGCGGCTTCGAAGAGAACAAGCTCGCGGAATGGTTGGCGAAGGAAGTCTTTGAGCAAGTCACGGCACCGTAATTTTGTGTTACACACCTAACTGAAGCGTGGCCGAAAGGCGCTAGGACGCAAGGTAGAGATTGGCGTTTGTCGAGCGACTGACCGAAAAATACATCCCGAATTCTGAGCTCAAGAATAAATTATCGATCGGTTAACCCATGAAGCGGTTCAGCCTTTTGTCCTACCTGGTACGGATCGGAAAGGCGATGACGACGCCTGTGACTGCGACGGTGTTGCTTGAGTGTCCACTGGAGGCGCACCACAGAGATCTGGCTGAGAGGTGCTTGGTGAAATATGAAATGTGGCCAAAATATGAGTTACTATACATTTTTCGACCAAGTTAGCATTAAGTTACTTATGATTGAAATATAAATATTATTGTTCAATAATCGCGTTTGTTACAAAAGGTGTTCGCAGCCGCTGTAGTACTAAAAGGTAAAGCACTGGCACAATTGTAATTTTTGTGATCAACAAAATGTAAAGTGTATCACCTTGTCAAATTCCTGCATTTCTTTTGTTATAAGACTTGCTAGGTTTGTACTTTTTATAAGGTTTATTGGTTTGTTGGGATTTACATTTGTTACACAATATGAGAAAACTTTGTTCTACTAATTTTATGTAAGTCTATGTCGTCTCCATGAGATTTTCTTAGAATTCGCTTTATCACATAGAAGGCATCCACCATTAATTTAAGTTTTCTGAATCCCAACTGATAAAAAATCGCTTATTATTTTAAAGAATGTTTTGCAAGTTTTCTTTGAATTATTATATTAAAGAGAATTTTTTTCGTAACATTTATTTATCATAGTAGGACGCATTTTTGTAAATTTTCTTTATTGTAAACGTTATACACTCTAGTTCTTTTCATCTGGAGCTTGATCGTCGGCAAATTTTCTTAATTTTTTTAATGGAAACGTTCCTATGGCAGCTATTATCTCTTGCTTTCTTCATTAAATCTAACTAAATAAATTCGTTGACGACAGTTCTATTAAAATTTTACACCGAAAAGCAATTTCACTTAGATGCATTGATAACTTGAACTCGACATTCAAAGGTAGTCAAATATGAGTCTGCAGACGCAGCAGCAGTAATAACGCACTCAACGAAAGCCTTTTGGGGGACCGTGATGTAGATGCTATGTGAGTGAGTGAACACCTTATAAAATTTTCTCTGAGTCTTATATTCAATAAAGTACTTAGCTTTTACGTGCAGCAGAGTTTTCAAGAGAGATAAGCATGAGACGCACCCTACAGCAGCATTCGATGCTGAGCTGTGTTTTATTATCAGGGACGGGAGAAGCGGAACCGAATTAATTTAAATGTTCATTTACCCGGGCTGTGTTTATTGTTCAACAGCTGCATCTAACAAAATATTATTACAAGAAAGGGATATTTATTTTGTTGAATTACATCTAGCAATGACTTTATTAATGTGCTTACTAAGGACGGTAAGATATTAATTTACCAAGCAGAAGTACCTACAAGTTTCGCTTAACTGCTTTGCTTAGGCACGTTGGTGTGGAAGTCTCATATAAAAGTTTTAAAGCAGCGGTTTTCAAAAGTTTCCCATTTGCCTTCACGAGGAATGTTGCATACTGCAACTTGAATTTGCATTCGCTGTTAAACTATTTCGAATAGAGTTCAGCGAAGCTAAAGCTAGTAGCAGTTACCTCACTTTATTTCCTATAGCAGATTCCAGCATATTTTCGTGGAAAATTCTTCACTCTGTTTTCTACTTTTATTTTGAGCTTGGTGTCCGTGTTTCGATGTTTTTCAACCCTTAATAACTTTGCTGCCACCTTTTTATCTCTGACTATCATTAATAACTACGTTTTGTAGCTGTGCTCTGTCGGTCACATTCAGCAGGTTAACAAGAAAAATGAAAAGGAAAATTCGACCTTTTTTCATTTACTTATTAGCTAATAAAATAGCATCTGCTTTAATAGTTTGCGTTAAACTCGTCTTGTATGTTAAAGAATTTTCTATGCTTTAAGCATGAGTTTTGTTCTCTTTAAAGTCAACGCAGAAATTGTATCAAAAAATTGTCTCGTTTATAACTAACAAGTAATTCTCGTTCTAGTAGACGGACGAATCTTGTATACATCAATATCAATAGAGCCAGTCTCTTAATTTTAATGAATTCGAAGCGCCAGCTCTGTTCAATAAAGTTTGTACTGCTTGTAAACGTTTGTATTAAAAAACTAAGCAAACATTTAAGTTTGTGCTCTACTGCCTAGCTACGTTTGCATTGCATTTTAATTTCCTCGACAGTATTGCATTGCCTTCCGAGATAATAATTACAGGGAAGAAACTAGCTGTCTCATCGATTTCCGGTAAGAGAAAGAAAATGTGTCTAATCGGTCTTCCCTTATTCAGCTGCCGACTTTTGGGGCACGTTTGCTTATGGACGGATTGAAATACAATTTAGACTTCAGAGACCTAATCCATTGGGCATTTCTTAACCAGTATTAGCATCTTTAGGAGACTATTTGGTTACTTTGTGGTACTGCACCAAGGTTTCTAAAAGGAAAAGTCTGTTGCAATTGATATTAAGTACATAAAACCTTTTGAGATCCGAATCTCAGGCTCGATTTCGCTTTACATTTTCGAAACTTTAACATCATCATGAGCTTCGGGTCACCTACATAGTTTTAGTTCTCTTTGCATATTCAAGGACGTTGCCTCCAAAATCTCACGTGCACAGTTTCAAGATGGAAGCTATTCGACCACCATTTCCTTTCCTTTTCCTTTTTGTCTGCAGCTGCACGTCGCGTCGTGTTCATACGAGACTTTCCTTGAGTGATGCTTTACCTATGGATTCCTCCCGACGAAACAGTCGTCGTTACAGGAGTAGTGTTGTTGTTGCTGTTGGATCACCGTAATCTCATGATTACTTCGGTAGTTTTTTAAAACAAAGTGTCCGCTGGCGCCTTCGATCTGAGATAGGATGCGATTTTATATCTATTTCGATTAATTCGGATAATGCTCAGTTAAATTTATTTTCGGGTCTTTTTGTTTTTCATTCTGTTTCTTTTCACTTCTTCTCCCATTTTGTCTTCGTCATCTGGTTGCGTGTTCACATACGTATGTTACCGTTTCGAGGTATCTGCGTAAAGGCAAGGGCCCGGTATTTTCTGTCGAGGAAAAAACCCGCAAAAGTGTGAAATAGCAGCGCAGCCACCAAGGTCAAACGTTTTGATTACTCTAATCGTTTAGGTGCCCAGAATTCCTGGCTTGCCGAATGTCGTCCTCTGGGGAAATTACTCAACTCGAGTCTACAATTTATTTTGTTTAATGCGGGGGTGACAGTCAATCGTTTCCTGATTGAACCTTGTTACTACGCGTCACACACCGTTGTTATGTTTTTGTATTTATAATGTCGTTTGGTGTTAATATTAATGTTTATCTGCATTATTGTAGTCGTGACTAAAGCTTTAGCTAATATTTTACGCAAACCGTTGCTGTGCCTTTTCTTTGAGAATCGTTATCTCGTTCAGGCCTTTCTTATATCGCAGATCATCTATTCCGCGTGGTTCGACGGAGCTTGAAACGGTAAGTTTTAAAACCGGCGCCTTTATTTTTTAGATTTCGACAAAAGTGGGTCTATAAACCAACTTGTCGAGGGCGTAGCCTTGGAGTAGTTTAGTAACGGAGAGCTCGTAACTTTGCTTCTCTTGATCTGATCTGATCGACTTTGTATATTTTATTACTAAAACTAATGTTAGTATTACAAAAAATGTGTAGAACATAATATTGAAATAAAATAGATTTTTTAACTTAATATGCGACTGCGCAGTGAGCTGTGGCGGTCGGTGCTTCCCACCCTCTGATAATGCAGGCAGTGGCGCTGCACGATAACCAATTATGGAACTAAAAGTGTTTACCGTCCGCCCGTGTGAGGTGTTGATGGAGTTGGAATTGAGTCTCTGGAGCCAAACTTCACAGATCAGATCAGAATTTAGTTTGAAGGCTAATCCACGTTAATTTTTCCTGTCCGATGCGGCTGGTACTGGACAAAATTCAACTGCAAAGTAGCCCGAGCGGTGTCTGAATTCTGGTGGGCTTCGCCGTGGTCTGAAATGCCGTTTCTAGGACTTGCTCAGTGAGCTGTAGTTTTACCAGAGTACGTTGTAGGAGGGCTTGATGCATAGGAGGAGATCTGTCTTTCACGTCAGTAGTGTCTTTTGATTAATCACAGCAGAAGGTATGGTCTTACGGTACTACTAATCGGCGGCATAAAGGAACAATTTTGAGGCTGGCTTTTAGGGTAGTTTTCGGTTGTCACCGATACCGATAATCGGCGACCTAGAAGGTTGACTCAGGGTGTTTGTTTTTTACACGGATAATCGATGGCCTGAAGTGGTGGTTTAAGCTTCGACATTTGAAAATGTATTTGAAGCTGTGGAGGGCTGTTTTTGGCATGTCTCTGGAGTGAAGCTTCTCGGTCCGGCGGAGGTTCGCTTCTTGGGATAAAGTATGAAATTTCTGTTCTGACTACAGGCGGTTGGGAGTCCTTTTGGAGATTAAGGCTGATTGCTTCTACGGCTGGAGCTGGACTCGAGTGTCATGAACTGGCCTGGTACCGTTTTATTATATTCCACCGGGCATCCGTCCACTTGCTTGATAAACAACATCCTTGGCTTAATCCTTTTGATGTCAGAAATGATTCTGTAAGTGCAGTGGAATTCTGTTTGTAGTAGAGTTGGCTAGCTAATATTAGTAATGGTCTTACTTCGAGTTTCTGCATTGCTATCCATAGTTGTGATATAGGAACGTTGTCATAGGCTTTTTCTAAATCTATCAGGGCTATATGTGTCTCTCTGTTTCTCTGACAGTGTTTCTCGAGAGCTATTTTTAATGTAAAAAGGTTATCAATTGTGGATCTTCCGGCTCTGAAACCTGCTTGTTCCTCTGGTTATTTGTCCTGAATGTCTTCTTCTATCAAGTTTCTAAGAATCCTTGAGTATATTCTACCAATTGTTGGTAAAACTGCTATTCTCTGTAGTTAGTTGGACCGTCTTTGGAACATTTTTTGTGTATGGCTGTTATGTAGGAGGTCCTCCATTCTTTCGGGGTTTCTTCGCCATTCAGACATCTTTCATACAGGGTTTTTAGCATTTTCATTTGTTTTTGTGGTCCATATCTTATAAATTCAGGATGTACTCCACCAGGTCCGAGAGATTTTCTTAGTTTTGTTGATGCAATTGCTTTTTGAACTTGGCTGATTTGAAGATGAATTCGACTTGTGTTATGTGGTTATTGCTTTTCTCGAATAAAATTCGGTCGTTTCTCTTCTAGGAGATTCTTAAGGTGGTTTACCCAATCTTCATTTGTGATACTGTTTAGGGTAGATACCTGTTTATTAGATGTCCTTACTAATTGTACAGTCCTTCCATGCTTCTGAGCGTCTAGTTCCTCCTATGTGTTGATCGATGTATTCACACTTTTTAATCCAAGATTGATTTTTCTTCTTTACTACTTCTTGTTTTACTTTTCTGTTAGCTCGCTTGAATGCCTCCCTCGTTGCTAAATTATTTTTTTGGAGTAGTTTTTACGTATAGTTGTTTCTTCTCTTCGATTTGTTTTTCTATATTCGCATCCCACCAATAAGGTCTCTTGGTTGTATTTTGTGCTCCCACAGATTCTTGAGCCGCTTCTATTATACAGGATTTAATGTGTTCGTATTCCTCTTCCGTTGTTCGCTCTGCTCGATTTAGTTTTTCTTCTAGTCTTTTGCAAAACAGGTATTTCGTACTATCGTGTTCTGAACTCTCGAGATTATATTTTATGCTATTTATTTTGTTCCCGTTTGAGTTATCTTCTATCGGACTATAAGCTGCTATGTAAGGTATGTATATTTTCGAAACCACAAACAGTGGTCAGATCCACAATCTGCTCCCCTTTTAACTCTCACGTCTTGTATCTTAATACCGGCGTTCTGTCGTATAATGAGGTGATCGATGATTGAATTGCAGTCCCCTAGTGTGTTGGTACCACGTGTACTTATGTATATCTTTATGCTCGAAGAACGTGTTGGTTATTGTAAGGTCATATTGATTGCATAGGTTTATCCATCTCTGGCCATTATCATTAAGAGTGTCCTCTCCATGCCTGCCTACTGTCTTGCTACTCTTTTGCCGTCCTACTCTCCCATTCAGATCTCCGGCGATGACAATTTCATGGTGACGTCATCGTTGGGTGCATATGACTCCGAGTATCGTCATAGTTCTGCCTCTCATTTGAGTCGTTATTTTTATAATACGTTCATTTATTGGTTCCCACCATCTAATATGTTTTTGAAACCTTTTATGGATTAATATTGAGATTCCTGCCTTTGCTTTTTCAGATTTATCAACTCCGCTATATAAGTGTATAAAATCCTTAGTATTTTCACTTCCATTTCCTTTCTTCTTCGTTTCTGAGAGAATGGCTATATCTATTTTTCGCTGAATAAATTCTAGGATAAGGCCTTGTACGTTCCATATTTTTAAATTCAAAGTCCATTTTCTTTGCAGTTGTCGTCTATTATTATATCGGTACGATGACCGAGGCAATTTACTGGGGTTTTTAGCAGTTTTGCAAAAAATGCAAATTTTACGTGAGCGAGGAGCTGGCCCACTACACAACCCCCAAACGTGGAGGACCGGAGGTATCTCTGTAACTTAAGATACCGACGATTATTATGTTTAAACTCAATTTGTACAGGAGCACATCACACGGTGAATCTATTATATCTTGTTTATGCCCACAACAAACTCTGTTCTTACGAAATGTTAGAATACATTTTGGAAAATATTGTGTACGGGAAAATAATATTAATAAATACCTATTTTATCGGATTGCGCAGTATCAAAACATCTATAAAGGTTTCGAAATACGGAGAATCGATTGGTATTAAAACACTTCTTAAATATTAAGACGTCTACATAAATTCCCACGTAAGCAAGAGTCTACCAAAGCATTGCGAAGAAGGTTTTTCGAATATTGAAGGGATCTCACTTAATCAACAGTCGCGTCTGAATTTACTCTGGTTGGTGTTTTTAATTTATTTGTGCAAGTTTAAGTCCAATTAGTTTATTAAATTACTCCGATATTTTATTTACTTATAGTATTGAGTAATTGAGTTAGCAACAACCTAACAAATAATAAATCGACGCTCTTTCATCCGTTCACCTTCATTAGCGCTATTAAATCGTTTCCCAATGTCGTTCTGACAATACTCTTAAGGAAAAGCATGAAACACTTACTTCCCCTGTTTCTTATTTTCAACAATCGCACTATAGAGTGGCACAAGGCCCAGTGTAAGCAATTCACTTAATTTTCTACCCCTAAACTATGTACCTCTTGCCTCGCGACCCAATGTTGTGTAATAAAACTGTAGGTACAGCTGATCCCTCTATTTTACTTCAGGCGGATCCGCTGGTCTGCTAGCCCTCCGGGGACCCTCTCTAAGTGTCTCTTCGCAAAGTATTTACCTAATGTGTAGTAAAATAAACAACGTGCCCAAGGAAGCTGGGCTCGTCGCAGTGAGTCGGTTATCAGAATTTAGTGGAAGATAAAGATGGCTTCAAAGTTGTGAATGATGTCGTATGCGAGCTTTATGTGTTTTGTATACATCTAGAATTATATAAGCAGAAGCCGCCAATTGAATTATAGCAGGTTCCAAAAAATATCGGTATCACAAATTATTACTTCAAAGAGTGACTGTAATAAAATAGAAGAGGAACTGTGTTTTTTTAATCAAACGTTATATTTAAAAAGAAAATAAACTACCTAACTCCTACAAAAAACTATTTTAATCTAGCGAAACGTAACTGTGGTACTGTTGCAAACAAGTGTTCGTATTCGCCAGTCCTAGTTCCCATGTTTTGATACCCAGGTGAGGGTGTTTTGGAAAATGCACAGGACATTCAAAGAACAAAGTGAATGATGAATAAGAGTATATCTTTGAATTGATGATTAAGACATTTTCAAAATCACTAAAGGGACGCCACAGTCAGATAGACAATGATATATAAAATACTTTTTTTGTATTCGCTCCCCAAACTGGTTACTTTGGAAACTGTCTAGGATCCTCAAAATGGCCATTTAGAGGCCTTGTACTTAAAGTCGTCATGGCAACATTTTAGCGGACTCAAACATTAGTTGCCATGACGACTTTAAGTACAAGGCCTCTAAATGGCTATTTTGAGGATCCTAGACAGTTTCCAAAGTAACCATCAGTTTGGGGAGCAAAAAATACATTTTCGCGCGGGCCTCCCTAATATATTGCCGCGTTAATGGTAATTGAAACTTCATATTATAATGTTTGGAGAGCTAATACAAAAAAACGTTGTATGCAACACGTCCTCAAATGGCTTTAGAGAACTCATCTTCATATTACAGACTCGGCTGCGCTTCGCTCCGCCTCGTCCGGAAACATTACGACTCGTCCCCTAAAGCCTTGCTTTGAGGACTAGTTACATAAACTACTATTGTGGACGGGAAAACTCAATACAAAAGAAAATCGGAAATATATTTTTGATATTGTCAAGTAAATCTTCAAAATTACAAAACATGTAAACTGGAAAACGGTTATAATAATAAACCTCGAAAATTAATATGTAATTTTAAGATCCGTAAGCTCTTCGGAGAAAGATGCACAATTTATTGTGTATTGCTTGAAACGCTACAGTCGTGTACATCTTTATTGGACTTACTAGGTTTTACATTTTTTTGTAGGCGCAGAAAACCACAATTTGAAGTTTTACGTATATGATAAATCCTCTAAAAACCAGAAAGGTCACACTCACGATTTCTGGTGACAAATCCGCTTGTGTAAGTAATCCAACTTTACATTGGCTTTGTACTTGCGACAAATTGGGGCTTCCATAAGGATCAGTTGTGATTTATTCTTCCGATTATGGAGGCTTGCGATGGAAAGCAATAATAGGACATTTTCAGAAACAGTAGTAAATTACTGAAACGCCAAAATAGGGAATAATTTGCAGTTAATCGGCTTTGCCGTCTATCTTTAATGCTAATAATAATAATATTTATATTACAGTCATACTTGTATTTGCAAAAAAAGTTTTCATATGTTGCACTTAAAAAATGTTCCGTTTAAAGTACGGAAATCATGACGTAGAGTGCTTGAAATGACAGATCTAACATCATCATCGTTAGTAGTCATACTTGTATTTGCAAAAAAAGTTTTCATATGTTGCACTTAAAAAATGTTCCGTTTAAAGTACGGAAATCATGACGTAGAGTGCTTGAAATGACAGATCTAACATCATCATCGTTAGTAGACCGTTTCGTATCATACTGTTTATGAAAGAACGCGTTAGAATGACGAACTAACGCCACTAAAGCTGCTTCATACGAGAATCTGATAAACTATAGAGGGGCCTTAGCCTGCAGTCGTAAAAGCGTATCATAAAATGCTGTAGACCCCTCCAGAGACTTAATTAGCTTTTTGCACTCAGGACGAGTACGTAGCTTCCGATCTCCACTTTATGTTGTTAGATCTCGGAATTGCTGTAAGTGGCTCGTGAAATGCCCATATTTCTTTTTTTATGTTTACGTATCCACTGATTCATCACATAGAACACCAATTTGTATAGAATCAAAATGAGTAATAAATTGTCGGCTATTTCACCGCATTAAAAAATTTAAACCTAATGGAGCACATGTAGATGCTAAAAATATATTTCCCATGCAAATTAATGGGAATAATATAATGTAATTTGTTTTAAGCGCAACCGGGCCGAAAATGAAAGTTTACATCAACTTGTCACAACCGCAAGTACAACTTGACGCCCGGCGGGCGGTAAAGTAATTTGCGGGGGTAAAATAAAAACGTGGGTAACTTTGCTGCCCGCAAATCACTATACCGTCCGGCACTTTAACTGTGGTAGCAATTTTTGGCATTAAAAAACCTAAATTTGTTCTTAGTGTTTGTTCCACGCAGTTGTGCGTAAAACCTTGTACGTACCTCAGGCCGGAAGTAGATTACGCCCTTAACCAAATACAGGCCCTCCTTCGTCGGGCCTCAAATTTTGGCTGCCAGCGTTATCTTACTCTTCCGGCCTTCTATACGTAAATAACTATTGCCAACTCAATGCCCCTACTAAATCAGTATATTCACACTGGGAAAAAGAAGTCACATTTGAACACTGGTGAAAAGCTTTGTTAACTTAGGCGAACAAAGTGCACGTTTAATAATGCTACGTAATAATAACTTACATAGTTTTTAGAGACGAGCCTGAAGTATAATATTTGAGGAATTAAAACAGTAGGTAAATCATCGTTCAGTTGTTAAAATTATAATAAAGCACAAGTCGTTAAATATAGAATATGACGTAACAAACAATGAGATTGGATATTGTGAAAGTATGGAATATGACATTCAGGTCGTCTCCTTAGAGCTGTGAAATTTGTAAGACACGTAATTAATCTTTTAGCGATTATAATAGCTACGAATTTTCTAAGAGAATCACCTTATACAGTTGCCTTAGTTATCTGCATGCAGAAACAAACACCACGGGTTTTAATCAGGCCTTTCGCAGATTTATCATCGGGTAGGTAAAGGGACGGGCTTTGCTTAACGCCCATTAGCAAAATTTATGAATGAGCATTTGTTTACAGCTCACGCCTTTTCAGGCGCTTCCGTCATAACCTCCGCGCAGCCTTGAGCTTATGTTCGGAAATTACCTGGAAAATAAGGACCTACTTTGGGGAAGGATTCGCCTGCGGAATTCTGCCCGGATCCGCCAACGCAGCAGCTTGTGATGTGAAGAGAATATTAGCCGCCACACTGCTGCTGAAAAATTCATATAGCTAATCAAACTGCAACGAATAAAGCGTTAAGACGCGGTGCACTTTTATTAAGGGCGTCGCAGGCAATAATGCCGTTGTCAACCCTGTTCTGCAGGAGGACAAAGTGTCATTCATATTTACGATGTCTGTATTTCCTGCAGGACCTAGCTGCTAGCAGGTTATTACCCATTAAGCACGTCTTCTCGCTCCTGCTCCGCTCTTCGGGCGTCGCTTCGGGTTCATTTGACCCTTGCGTCTTAATATTATGTCGCTTCATGCTCACATTTCTGCCGTCGGTCGTCTCCAGATATTCGGCCATAATTTGAATAAAATTCACTGCTCCGCACGCGGCTACGGCGTCTCTGCTGGTGATCAAACGTGCCGGGATGTGCAAGGAAAAGGGACTTCTTGCATGTACATTTTATGACGCTGCGACTTGAATACTTACGCAAGTTGTAAATGCTTTATGGACTTAGCAGTAAGTGTCTAATTGAATGTTTTGTTTTTGCTAGCTGTGTACCCAAATAAGATGCTAGTTACTTGCTTCACGTAAGGTAGCAGTGGGTAATAAAGCTTTCCATTAAGCAACAAATTCATTTACTTTACCAACATCGAATATTATATATATATATATATCTGGTTGTACATCCCTTTCGGGATTGAAACCGCTCCTTTGTGGAGCTCTATTGACTCGTTTAGTGTGGTGAGTCAGTCCACATTTTCCTGCCTCTTATAGCTTCTTTTCTGTTTTGGCTTTATTTACTATCTTGTTCCATTTTTTCCTGTCTTCGATATTGGCTCTCCAGTTTTTAATTCCCATAGTGCGCAGATCAGTTATCACTTGGTCCTCCCATCTTATTTTTGGTCTCCCTCTAGGCCTGCCTGTTGTAGGTTTCCATTCACTTATTCTTCTTATAGTGGCTCCAGCGTATCTCCTGTGTATGTGCCCATACCACCGTATTCTCTGCGATTTTATGAAGTTCACTATGTCTTCTCCCAGTATATTTCTTATTTCAAAGTTCATCAGCCTTCTGTATTCTCCCTCTTCCGTTTTTTTGGGTCCCATTATTCTTCTGATGATTTTTCGCTCAAAAGCGCGCAGTTTCTCCTCGTCATTCTTCGTCAGGCACATTGTTTCACTAGCGTAGGTTGCCACTGGTCGGATTGCCGCCTTGTATATTTTCATTTTTGTAGTTCTGCTCAGATTACTATTGCAAAATAGCTTTTTGAAAGCATAGTAGGCCCTGCATCCTGCTTGTATGCGCTCATGGGTTTCTTCATGCCTGTCGTTATTCCCATTGACCATCACTCCCAAATATTTCAACTTCTTCACTATTTCGAACCGATATTTCCCTATTGCGATATGGTTTGTGTTGCTTCTTATCTGTCTGTTGCTTACCATGTATTTTGTTTTTTGTTCGTTTATTGTTAACCCTCTGTCTTCTGCTTCTTTTTCGAGTTTAAGTAAAGCTTCAACCATGCTTTTCCTGTTTCTAGCAACTATTACTATGTCATCGGCGTATGCAATGAATTGTATTAATTTATTTGCGATAGTTCCTCCAATTTCCAAAGTCTTCAGTGATCCCTCCAAGGCTACCTATATTAAATAGGGTTGTGGACAGCACATCCCCTTGTCTCACTCCAGTTTCGATACTAAATGCATTCGGGGTGCCCTTGTTTGTTGTCACTATTGCCTCTGATCTCTCCATTGTCATTTTTACTAAATTGATTAGTTTTCCTGGTATATTCATACATTGCATTTCTTTTATGAGTTTATACCTAATGAGGCTGTCAAAGGCCTGCTTAAAGTCGACAAAGAGTATATGTAGCTCGATGTTGTGTTCATAACATTTCTCTAGTATCTGTGTTAGGATATGGATGGCGTCTATAGCGGACCTGCCTTTCCTGAAACCTTGCTGGTAATCACCTATTTCTACTTCTATGTGTGTCTCTAATCGGTTGCGGATAATTGAGGTTAAGATTTTGTATGCAGTATTCAGAAGCATAATCCATCTGTAGTTCTGGCATATCGTGGGATCTCCTTTCTTTAGTATAGGTACTAATGTTCCTCTTCTCCATTCTGATGGCATGACTTCTTCTCTCCATATTTGAACGTTTCCCATTCTTTGCTATCAATCATTTCACTTCCTGTTTTTTTCTTATTGTTTAGCTTTTTAATGTAGAGGAATAGTTTAGTATTGTCTTTGCTGTTTGTTTCTATTTCGTTCATGTAGTTTTGGATCCATTTTTGCTTTTTACTTCTGCATATTCTTGTAGCCGTTTTTCTTTTTTCTTTGTAATCGTTCAGTTCTTGTTCTCCTTCTGTTCCGATCCAGTTTATTCTTGCTTGGTTTTTCAAGCTTATAAGCTCCATGCATTGCTCGTCGAACCACTCGTTTCTTTTCATTCTTTTTTGGCCTAGGACTTTTGCAGCTGCACTTATCGTGCTATTTTTTATGGTCAGCCATTCTTCTTCTACATTTTTTCTAGGGTTTCTTATGAGGTAGTTTTCTAATTCCGTTCTAAATTTCTGCGCTACTTCTCTGTCTTTTAGTTGGTCGATGTCCCATTTTCTCTTTGTGTTTGGTTTACTATCCTCTTTGATGATTATTATTTTTATTTTTGCCATAACCAGAAAGTGGTCACTATCAGCGTTAGCTCCTCTAAACGATCTAACGTCGTGTGCCATCCTCGCCCATTTTTTGGATATGAGCATGTGATCTATCTGGTTTCCATACGTTTTCCCTGGTATCATCCATGTCACTTTATGTTCTGGCTTATGCTTGAACGTAGTGCTAATTATGCTCATGTTCATTATTGCTGCTAAGTTGCATAATTTTGTCCCATTGTTGTTAGTAGCGTCGTGGATAGTGTATTTGCCTGCTACACTGCTTACGTAGTCTTCTTTCCCGATCATTGCGTTGAAGTCTCCTACTAGCATTATGATGTCATTTTTTGGTATACTATAGCACGTCTCTTCCAGTTTCTCGTAAAATTCTATTTTATCTTCCTCTCTTGCAGCCTCGGTTGGCGCGTATGCGTTTATTATTGTTATGTTCGCTTGCTTGTTTTTAATTCTAATGTTTGTTATTCTTCCGTTTATTACTTGAAATTTTAATACTTTTTCTCTAATTTTCTTACTGACGATAAATCCTGTTCCATTTAATCCTTGGTTACTTTCACCCCCATAAAACAGTGAGTAACTTTCTTTGTCGATTTTACCTTCCCCCTTCCATCTTATTTCCTGCAAGGCTAATATTTCCATTTTGTATTTAATCATTTCCCTGGCCACTTCTTCCATTTTCCCCGTGCCTAACATCGTTCTTATATTCCAAGTACCAATTTTTATTAATGACCTTTCTTTATTTTTCTTCTTTGTCTTTTTCGGCATAATCTATTTCATAGCACTGTCGTCATCTTTATCATCTAACCATTTTCGTTCGTCCGTTACTTTTTTGTCTCGTTAGCTCTCGTTATCTTTTTCTGCTGCTGGTTGTGCTCGTTATTCTCTGGGGAGCGGTCGTTTATCGTGCGTTTCTTATCTGTTTGGATTTCTGCGTCTTTGCTTTTAAAAGATTCCGCTCCGTATACCGTGCCGTTCACAATCAGTTTGTTATATCTACAACATCGAATGCTTTCTGAAAATATACTGAACAATCAAATAAAATGGAAATCGGAGAGACGAATAGCTACACATTGCAAAAATTAATCGAGAAAAACAAGACAAAACGTAGAGAGATAGATCTTACTTTTTCAGATCTTAAAAACGTCATTGACACCGTATTCAAAAAAAGTAATGGACATCTAAAAAGCAAATAGATGTTACTAACATAATCATATAGATACCACAAAATCTGTAAAAAATAACATTGTCATTGTCCTACTTCCAGTGCCGTTCGGTTGGCTTCGCAGCCAGCATTTCGCCCCTTCGCCGCGCACAACTAGTGACGTGCGCCCTCAAATTCAAAGCGGGATAAAATAAATATAACACAGTATAGAAAAAGACTACTCTATAAATAAACTTTGAGAGGATCGAATCCCTGGCCACAACAGATGAAAAAGTCAAAGACCTAGATAGTGACACCTATTTAGCCATCAAAGGCGTCTTTCACCTTGAAAATGGTAACAGCAGAGGCCACTCACCGGAAACTGTTAGAACTATTTGTCAAGCCTAGCTATTTCCTCCAATTTTAACATTCTTTCCGAATCACGCAAGTGAAATCTGTAACTTAGTGATGTATTCAGTATCTATTTCCATACGAAAGTTGTTTCCGATTCATTTAAGCCAAATCTTTAGCTTGGTAACGTTATCAAATATTAACGTATTGCAGTTTCTTTGTTCTTTAAATTCTCAGTAAGCTCGCTTGACAAAGTAGCTTTGTTCGTCCGTTGAATTCTGCATGTGTGATGTCATTTTTGACGCCGGTCAGCCGGCTGTGATTTAGATGTGGTATCCCGTCGTAATTGAAATTTAGCCAGATATGATATCAGTCAGACGGAATTTTCCGTAGCTTTGGGCGAAATTTTGAGTCAGTATTTCATCAGCGCAACGTCTTTCCCGTATTTTCGCATAGGTAAAAGGGAGAACACAGCTTAAGTAGCACGAGTGGCGCGTGCGCCATTCATTGGGTTCGAGAATCCTTGCAAGCAACAATTGACAGTCGTCTTGCAACTTCCGTATTAAAAGGGTCGAAAACTATGCCGTTTATGCCTCGGCTGGGGCCGCGCGCCGTTTCGTCTAATTAACTGTGCGTACTTTTCGTCTACTTGCTATGGAACTGCTGTTTGCTTTTCGTCGATTTATTGGTGCCTCTGAAGGAGTGCTGCACGTATCGTGATGATGAGGTCTTGGGGTCGCTGTTGAGCAGTTACGCCTTCGTAAGCTCTGAATTTACTTCTATCATGAAGGGGCAACTTCAAATTTACGTCGCAAGACGGATTATCAGTAGGAATATTAGCCATAAGCTTATTTTGGGCAAACAGAACTTCCGTTTATCGTTTACAAGATTTGTCGTACCGCTTCGGAGTTCAATCTACCCACGTTAGAGGATGTTAGACCCAGACCGCCTTCGTCAGCAACCTCCACGTTGCTGTTGTCTAATTCCTTCAGGCAGCTTCAGGCATCTTCAGGCAGTTTGTTTGGGGCAAGCGAGTGCATACAGTGTCGCACAAAAATGCAGCCAGCTGATTTTCTTCATGTAACCGTTGGGAGAGATCATGGACTTCTTTTTTTTGTGTTAGTAATTTCTACAAATACTTCCCGAGTTTCATTGGTCGGTTGGACGAAACTCTTCTCGGGTATAAGACGTTCCCGAAGTTGACTACCCCGCATTAGCGACATTTTTACGGAATTTGACTTTCCCGGATTTGACTTATCATCATTTAAGTTACGTTTCGAGTAAGGTGTTTTCTTTACTCCGTTGAGAAAAGCGCTTAGCGCGTTCTACCTAAATTTACGTATTTTCCACCGACGTATTCGGTCTTTCGTCTTCCTCTTCTCGCTTCACACCTTTCGCACCATATCTAGTAGCCATGGCGCGTAATTCTTTTGGGGGTACAACGTTGTCTCTATCGGTTGTGTCAGTTGATGTTGAAGTTCGGACTTGCTGTCCTGGTTTCTCTGTATTGTTTTGCTTCTGTTGTTTGATTTTCTTTTCGGTTGGAACTTTTCTGTTGTGGGAGTAATGCAATGCATAGATCACGTGAAGTGTAGCGCACTCTCTTCAGGGAATTTTTGCTGATAATCGAAACCTAAATAGTTGCTTTTCACTTAGTTTTTTTTTCGATATTTGATTTTTTTTGTTGGTCGGTTGAGTACTTGTCGAGTCAAATAGTTCCGTTTGTTTTGTTAAGAAACTTCCAGGAAACTCTCTTTGTAGTGAGGGAGTGTTAGAACTATTTGTCAAGCCTAGCTATTTCCTCAAATTTTACCATTCTTTCCGAATCACGTAGTGAAAATTGGCAATTCAGTGATGTATTCAATATCTATTTCTTTACGAAAGTTCTTTCCGATTCATTTAAGCCGAATCTTTAGCTTCGTAATGTTATCAAACCTTCATTCTGTCAGATATTTATTTCCGTACAGGTCGTTCATGAACATTGCAGTTCAGTTATATTCGCCAAATTTCATTTATGAATTCACCCTTTGTTCTCTTCTGCCCGTAAAACAGTGTCAGTTTACCGAATTCTTCGTATTTTTTGTTGTTCTGGCACACTCAAGGTTTCCGTCAAATTTCGTGAGAAATGTTTAGTCAGCCTTGGAGATTCTAGAATCTTCTGAACCGTTTACCATGAGTTGAACAAGGAACGTAGATAAGCCGCGTCTGCGCTTGGTCATTTTTCGCGCCTGCATCTTCGGTGGGAGCGTCACTTAGCGTGCAGCTCTCGAGACGGTATGGGGTGGCGCTTTGTCAGCGAGTCGGGTTCGCTTAGCCGAGTTCGCGTAAAGTCGAAATTATTAGATGTGAAGCCACGTTGTTGTTATTGTCGAAAATCGGTGTTTAATTGACGTACAAGTAAAGGTTTGACCGAGGTGCTTCTGTTTCGTAGGGTGAGGCAACCCTAATTACGCATATAGCGGATTATTAACTAAAGCCTTTGCTCATTGTGTCCACCATCAGTGGAATGAAGGCACGAGTTTCGTTATCGTCATCTGCCTGTGCTGACGTGCCTCGTTCAAGTTTACCCGTTACGGGGATGTTATATCGCTCACCCTCCCTCGATTATCGCAACTTCATGGAGTTTCCAGCAGCTTTTCTGTCGTGTCCGTTTGTTTGGCACTGGCTTGGGATGCGATTTGCAGCTGAAGAAAACAACGTAGGTCAGCACATCTAAGTTCCTATCAAGGTAAATTGTTAACCGTTAATGAAGTGTTTGCGGCCAAATGTTGATACCGTAAAGTAGTTTTTGTGGTAGAACTTACCGTTAATATTGTTTGTAGTTGTAAACATGTCATTTGTTGCCGTTTGATCATTCGTGTTTGGAGTATAAATTGCGTCGTTAACCCAACTAACCTTTTTGAATATTTTCGGCAGTAATATTTAATCATTGTAACGTTTATTGTTAGTTGTTTCACATATTATTTCATCAATAGAGTTTATTATCAATAGTTTATACGTTTTTTATTGGTATGTTTGTATGCCTCGTTGTGTCTATGTTTTGTACAGAAACCTAGATGGTGTAAGTGTACGTTGATGCCATAGAAGGTAGGTTTGATCCAGCTGTTGCAGTCGCTACCTCAGGTTGTGCCAAGGTGTTAGTAGCAAGGCGAATTACTCACTTCCACTTTCAAAGTAATGTCACCTGTGTTGCTGTTTTTCCCGATGTAGTTAAGACAGTGGTGGCGTTCCTTTATTTAATATCATTTACCCCTTTGTGTCGAAGCACAGCCTTAACTTTCAGGTAGTATAAAGCTACGACCTTTCTCGCTGAGCATCCAAAGCCGGAGCCGTATCAAGGGTTGGGGCTGCGTATTTGACTACATTCCCGATTATGTCTTAAAGTTATTTTATAGATAACGGATCTGGCTCTCAAACGTATGATTTTGTTTTGCACGCTTGAGAGGCTGATTGCTGATGTCGTTAACGTTTTCGTCGTGTGACAAACTGCCTAATTGCTAGTTTCGTAATAACGTTTTCGTGTTGTAACAAAACTTCAAAAACAATTAAACCCTACAAATCTCTCAACTACTGGCGCTCAGTCTTATAACTGATGAAGCACATTTCTCAAGAAATGCAATTAGGAATTTCCATAATAACAATGTGTGGGGTGATCAAAACTCAGATGCGGTACTGAAGATCGTTTTCAACATCAATTTTCATTAAACATTTGGGTTGTAATTGTGGGTGACTGGCCAATGGGACGAAAATTTCTACCAAGAAGACTTACCGGTGAGGTATCTCGAAATATTTTGGAAGAATCACTACCTGGGTTTCTAGAGGATGTACCATTGGCAGCACGAACTGTAATGTGGTTTATGTACAGCGGTACACCAGTACATTTTAGTGTGGTTTCTCTTGAGTTTTTAAACGCAAAATTGGTCGAGTTGGACCTCACTTATGGCCTACTCGATCCCCAAACTTAAATCCGTTGGAATTTTTCCTATGGGGCCATTTGAAGACATTAGCGTACACTACTCCAGTGGAAAATGAAGAAGATTTGAGAAATCGGATAATTGATGGGTGTAATGCAATAAGAAATAATCCTGGTGTTTTTTTAAGAGTTCGAGATGAATGAGGAGAAGATTGGGTGCATACAGCCTAGCTGGTGGTAGACATTTTCAGCAATTTTTGTAGCTTAAGTACTTTCACATGTAATATAAAAATTCTAAAATGCTTTTATCTTCGGAACAAAGCGTGTTTCCAAAATTCATCCAAGGACAAACAAATCTTAAAGTAACCCAAGGAATAACCCCCTGAATTTTTGACGCACGTTTAGTAAACATCCTGTATAATACATACACCCGTTTTGCAGCGTTTACATATAAATACAGTATTGTTAAGCTCCCCCCCTCCCCCCCCTATTTAGTAGTGTTGCTAACCATCGTAATATGATAAATTTGGTTAATTAACCAACGCTACAATATGTTTCGTAATAATTAATAAAAAATATTGCAGTTGTAATTAAAATCAATATTACAAGTAAATGTCCCAAATTACTATAGCAAAGAAAACAAGTAATAAAACCATCTTTCGGTAGAATCAATATATTGATTACAAAATAAATGATTCAGACCCATTTTTCACCTTACAATAAAAAATATAAACTGTTAAACTTAAATAAGTATTCTTCAATAGAAACTAGTCTTACCTAACTATATGGAGCATGAAAATAGTTATGGGTCCGTATAGCAGTTGTATGTGTTGGCTTTAATCTTGACGCAGTTTCTGTCTTTGAATAGTTTTAACACTGAAAATGTTTAACGAATTGGAAGTGTGACGGTAAGACGGGGCTGCAGAAGCGATTCGTGTGACGTTTGGAAAGTGCGCAGTTTTCGCAAGTTGTGCGTATTGCAGGTAAATGTTGTTGGTGTCATTTTGAAGATCTCACCAAGGGCGAACTTTCTGGAAAAGTTGTGCAAATGTAAGATTCGAGGGGGCAAAAATACCGGGGTTAAAACGACTTTTTGAACACGAAAGTGTTCGGTTGTGTTACATTTCATACTTCTTGAAAGATCCATAAGTGATTTGGGGATTGTTTGAAAGAGGGTGAACCAACGCTCATCGTACTGGCTGTTTTTGGGGTCTACGATGCTCGGAGACAAAGTTAGGGGAGTGTAAAAGTGAGGTGTGTTTGTAGCAAGTTGGATGTTCTCATAAACAGGGGGAAAGAAAACAAATTCGATTTTTTTTGTAGCAGTATGTGGATGAATCTGTGCGTTTTTTAGCATTTTGAGGCCCAGGTGGATTTGGTGGTTGCAAAATGTAGAAATCGTTATAATTATCAGAAAAACCTTAATCAATATTTTTGTGAAATTCGCTATTTGTAGACTTTGCACTGGTCGATTGTATTTTTTAGAAAATTCGGGATGCGGTTGTCTTATTTTCTCAATTTTTAAATAAGAAAAAGTTGCACTTTTGTTTGATTCTGGAATTTTGTGAAATTGTAAATTTCCAAGTAAATATTAAATAGCGTGATACTAACGGAATGTCGGATTGTATTTTCTCTAACATAAATAATATTTCGTGGGGTTAAGCTCATTGCTGCGCTGCACTTGTTGGCAGACGATGGTAGAATGCTAGACGGCCACTGGCAGGGTTAGTGTCAGCTGTTTGCACTAAAACTTAATGCGGGATTGTAATAGAATACATTGGTGGGGACTTTAAAAATATAAATACATACGCATACATATGTATATGTACGAAAAATCCAAAGTTACTTAGTTTAGACAATGTAAAACCTCCCCAAACAACAAATCCTTTCAAAATCTATTTATTGAACAATTAACACACAATAAAAGATACATATCGACTAAACAACTCAAAGATCTATTCGCATCTAATACCTTTTTCACACTGCCCTGTTCTTTCTAATAAAAGCAGTTACATTTTTGCTACAGTTGTTATATTTGCTATTAAAGCACGTTTCATAAGTAAACAAAATAAACTATAAGCAATAACATATGGAGCCGCCGAGCGGATGGCTTGTAATTCTCAGAACTCCTTCAAAACAGCGAACAAATGTAATAAAGAGTGACTCATACAAGCAATACATCTTCCAAAGTTATATAAAAAAAATAGAATGTAATATCGAATTCAACATCGTTATCTAATTACAGATTAATATTAAATTGTACAAGATGCTGAGAAGGTTTAAAATTGTAGTACGTATTATTTATTAATGATCTGCAGTGCAGTTGAATTTCGCAGTAACGTTTCGCGTAGCGTATAATACCCAATAATAAAGATGTGAAACATTTTCAAACTTTCCTTTATTTTACTCGCTTGTAAATTTTTCAGATATTTTGCAAATTATATGCCAGACTCGAAAATTAGCCCAGTTCATTTTCAATGAAGCGCGAAGGTAGGTAAATTGCAATTTCTGTAATTTCTTTATCCTGTTTCATCAATTCTTCAATATCCAGCATCTTTTGGACTTATTTCTATTTAATGTGATCTTTAAAGAAATATGTAATTGCTCTTTTTTGTTCATCTATCCATCTTACTCTCTAAATTTTTTGCTTCTTTTAAGTATCGCCAAAACTGCCTTGAAATTAAAAAAAAATTGTACATTAAATATATACCGACTAAACGATTCAAGTATCTATAGGTGCCCAAAAGTAGTACATATCAACAACAAAGCCTTTTTGACTCACTAGATAGTACCAACTTACTTTTGAACTCACATTCTTGTTGCCACGTTTTGACGACTCTTGTACACTATTAAAAATGTAGAAGCGGCCAGTGCTGATCAATTTTTGGTTGCTTTAAAAAACATTTGTTTTGTCACTCCTTGGGATCAACAACTTTCTTTGTGGTAGTAGTGTTTTTTACTTTTGCATGTGTGAAATTTTTGGTTGCAAAAGCATTTCATTGGATAGCCGTTTAATACAACTGGAGGAGGGAATATTATCTTCTTGATGGCAGATATTTATATCATTATTGCTTTTCTGTCAATATAAGCTGTGGTTAATATGCCTCTTTTACTAGTCACACATTCTCCCCAGACACGGACGAATATTAAATATTTTCGAAAAACCTTATTAATTTAGTTTAGGTTCAGAATATTTATCAACCTACTAATCCCAACGGCATACACATGAGCGCCACACACTGTTGGCATGGATTGAAGTATTACTTGGTAAACATAGGAAAGTTATTCTACCTTCTCCACCATTTCATCGAAATATTTGTGGCTTTACTTAGTTAGTCAATATTTTAGTTCAGCTAGAGGTCGCGGCTTACAAATGCGCCACACCGTCAGTACTTTCCTGCAGTTCCGCGTAACACTTATAGAGGACCAGCTACTTGGCGGAACGCGTTCACGCTCTCCACTCACTCCTTGGGTGTATTGTTAATTCTATCGTAAATTTAGAAGATCAAATTAGGCGGGTGGAAAAGCAGTGACGCAAAACAAAGCTGGACGTAATAACTCAGGCGCTCCTGCTTTAAGTGTTATACGCGTTGCAAGTTCAGCGATGTTAATTATTGTTACCGTCTGTCTTAAACAGATTGGTAAAAAAATTAGAACATGAAGGTCGGTTTCGCCATCGTGGGCTAAGAACTGCTGAACTTCAACGAAGGGTCGTGTTGCCCGACAAATATAAATTGCCTACCTTCTACGTTCCTTCTGAATTGATTCAGGCAGAAACACCGAAGTTTTCAGAATAGAACCACGCCCGCGGTCTACTGTAGCTAGCTGAATGCATTCCTGGTGTATGATTAGTTGTACATCAGTATATACAAACTTTTGAGTCCTTTCTGAATTTATAAACTTAGCTTTGTTTGGTCTAAAGGTCATGCACTTTATGAAAGCCTTATACCAATTTTAATCAGTCAGTGTTTTCGTTTTGCCAAAACGATGTTTTATTTTTTTTTACCTACCTACCTGTCAAGACATTCGAGCATACTTTAGTGCTTTAGTGCTAAATAGTGGTAATGCTAGTCCATATATCCATATATGAGTCAGTTGATTCTGACTTGGAAGGTACAGGTTCTACAACTAACTCGCTTTTGATGGATCCTGATAATATTCCATTTAGCATGTACGTCTCAGCACTCTTTACCGCTACTGATAAACGTGTCCTTAGAATATGTTTCAGATTGAATGTACACTGCTTCCAGGTTATAACCACTTCTAGATTTATAGTTTTATTGAGAAGGAATATGTATGCAAGGTTATTCACAAATAATGATGAACCTTAAAGACAACCTAACTTACATTCGCACTACTACTAAAATTTAAAATATGTTATTTAGATTGCTGTGCTTTTTATTATTTGTCAGTAAAATCAAAGCTGCCTCCCTGAAATAAGAATTTATTTTGTTCATTTCACATACTTAAGTAAACTAC